>CM048665.1:20000-1243214 GCA_026401315.1 Dysphania ambrosioides
AAAAAATTTGTAAAACAATTAAAATAGTTAGAGAAAAGAGAAGGCTCATAATGGCTAGTGTTTGTTGGTAGTAGTAGGTGGCCGAATAGATGAAGAGAGTTACTTGAGAGAGAGGGCTTTGAGAGAAATACAAAGGGTTTAATGATTTTTGTGTAAAAAATTATGTGAGGTTTAAGAGTCTATTTATAATATAAATTAGGATAAAGTTTAGGATTTAAAAACACCAAAAGATAAATATAAATTTAAAATGATAATTATCCTCTAAATTTTCAAAAAAATATTTGTTTTTAAAATAATTTAATTCAAAACAAACCAATTAAAATTAGTTAAAAAAGATAAAATTTTATAATAATAATAAATTTTTTTTTGAAATATAAATCATAGAAAAAGCATATGCTAAGGTTAGAATTTATTTTTATTTTTTTTAAATCTTTTATTTTTAAATTAAAACTATCTTTTCAACTAAAACTATATTTTAAATTAGAATAAAACAAATATAATAATAATTTTAATTTTTAATTTGTAAATAATAATCATGGCAGCTGGCCACGATTAGATATGGTCGAATTTATTTTTTATTTTTATTTGCTTGATAAATATATCCGATTCTTAACATAATCAATTTTAAATTTAAAAAAATCTTTATAAATATCTTAAAATCTTCTAGAATATTCTAGAATAAAAGTGGATATCTGGGATTTTTTTTGGGATATTTTGGAGGGCTTTTGGGAATTTAATGGAATAATTGAGGAATTAAATATTTATATATGAAATTAAATAATTTTCTTAATAAAATTATAAAATAAATATATAAATGGCAGTCTATAATTATAATTAGGCCAAAATAATTTTTAAATTATTTAATTGTACTAAAACGTTCTTAAAATAATTTTATTTAAAATGCTAATATATAATATAAATTTAATTTTAAATATAATTTAGAATATAAAAGTTTTTAATATAATATATAAAATACGGGTATTACAATTTTTGACCGAAACAATTAGTATACATGTCATTCTTTCTTTGTTTCCCTCGCTTTCTTTCTTGAAACTTGTGTTTCCTTTAGAATGAATGAATTTTGCTTATATGTTGTCTATGTTATGTCTTAACTAGTAGTGATGGAGACATGGTTGTTACTTTTGTCAGAGTTGCACAGTGGATTGAGTCCATCAAGGATTCTGCCAATATTACTCTTTAAGACAAACGGTGTCCATGGTTTGTTGATGCCCCCTAGTTTTTCTACACTTAACACTGTTTCATAGATTCCACTAATTTTTAAACCAATAATGTAATGTGATAGGTATATAAGGAAATATGAGAAAAATTCCCCTTATTTTCTTACCTATCTAGGGCCTAAATTACTTGCGCACCTATGTCTTATATGTACAACTTGGACATAGATCGAATTCTCCAGTAAGGCGATTCATTCAAACAAGATTGATCCATTAATCTCTTTATGTTGTAGAATGCAGATAGTGATAAATGTTGACTATCATTGTTTAACTAGGCTTCCAAATATGACTTCTACCAGAAACAAAAACATGTTACTTAAAAGAAATAATTCAATAATTAAGAAGCCAACAAGCTAGCAAAAATGATAGCAAGATTCAAATGACGACGCAAGAATTTTATACGTGGAAAACCTCTTCATTGTGAAGAGTAAAAATCACAAAACTGAGGGGCCCATCCATCTTCTCATTACTCCTTATAATCAATGGTTTTCTGGCCTACAATATAATCACTAGTCAAGATAAACCGTACATATATTGAAATAATTGTATTGAATTTGTATACTTAATAAATGTACTAAGCTTAAAAATTTGATCTGAAGTTTGATGCATATCTTTTTTGGCTCACATGCTGCATTTTGTTGGAAGGAGTCACCTACATTTATGTTGTCTGATCTTGAAATCTTTTTGCCAATTGTTGAACGCGTTCCATTCAATTTGATCACAAGTTTCTTGCATCTTTTTTCTTGCACACCAGTAATATTTCGTAGGCAAGCTTCCGTCTGATCGTAACTCTTTCGGCTCACCGTTGCACTTTTGTTAGTTTCTTCATGAGATTCAACAAGCTTATGTTCTTGATGACCCAAAAAACATAATCCTTGGCTAAGTCCATCAAAGAACAAGTTCGAGGAAATCCACTGGAGCACTTCTCTAACATCCCATGTTCCATATATGCCATCATCATTTTTAAACTCAAAACTAGTATCATAGAATATATTGTGAACCAATCACAGATTGTTGAAAAACCTTAGTAAGTTCCTTTTCCATCTCACCCTTTCCTTCTTTTAATGGAAAGAAATCATAGCCTTTAATTTGAATGAGGTTAGCCCTACAAGATTCCTCCAAAACCCCAACAGTAGCATCCACTATCAAAACAACTTGTTCATGTGATAACACCACATCCAAAGTCTTTCTCCTCTTCTTCAAGAAATCTTCCCTTGTAATCACCCACGAAAACTTGGATCGCCCTCTAAGTCTTTCAACTATTTGATGAGTGTATGCATGAGTTCCCTTGGTGAAGACAGACAACTCAAACATGGAGTGAAGTTGGTTAATAAAACCATGAGCCCCTGACCTTAATTTCATCATATATTTGCCATCAAGAAGCATAAACTCGAACTCATCGTTGATGCTTTTTCTATCCTTAGACTTGAGTTTCTTGATCTTTCTTGCATGGATTAGCGTGTTGTCCAAGTTAAGAATCAAGTGAAGCTTCTTAGAGCTCAAAAGCTCTACCAAATTCTCGTTTTGAAGCAGGCGAATCCCCGTGTCTGTAAGGCTAAAGCCAGGATCGATGTAGCAGAACGGTATGTTGGCGGGATCACCACACTCGTTCTTAGATGATCCGCAGCTTACACATTTTCCTAACATGAACCTCCCATGAAAACACGACAAGGTACTATAACACTACACTTCGTGCTCCATATTCGATACACTTTTTCTTCTATCTTCCCTAGAGGTGGACACCGGTGCTCCATATTTGATACACTTTTTCTTCTATCTTCCCTAGAGGTGGACACCGGTCTGGTATATGCGGGCTGGGCCGGGCCTGGGACCGGGCCGTCTGGGGGGACTGAGACCGGACCGGTCTAGGGACGGGCCATTCCGGTTCAGGGTTGGGGTTGGGGTTAGGTGATTCGGTACCGAATCGAACCGAATTGAAAACCGAATCACGAACCAAACCGAACCAAATCATAAACCGAATCGAACGGAATCACAAACCGAATCAAACCGAATTATGACCGAATCGAACTGAATCATGACCGAATCGAACTGAATCGCAAACCGAATCATGACCGAATCGAACTGAATCACGAACCGAATCATGACCGAATTAGACTGAATTATGAACCAAATCGAACCGAATCATGACCGAATCGAATCAAAATTAATTACATAAAAACACATTTACAAATTAGAATAAAGGAAATGTTTTGAATGTAATTAAACTTTTCTAATTATTAAAATTTTAATAATTTAAATTAATCATTTATAATTATGTATTATTAAACATTTGTAAACTTTTAAATAAGGTTGTTTTTTATTTTTTTGTCTTGATAATTATTTATTATTAAACTAATTACGTATATTTACCTATTTTCATATTTACGTATTATTAAAGAAAATAAACTAAGTAAACTAAAATCTAAATGAACTAATTAACTTTTTATAAAATAAATTTAATTAAACATGTTTTGGGGGTTAGGGGAAAAAGAAAGGGCCTGGACTTAATTTAGGAAATCAAAATTTAATTAAATATTGATTTTTAATTTAAGTTGTTTATGTATCCCAAAGGAATCAAAGCATACGTAGTTTTGTTACGTACCTCGAGGGGTGCATGTGCCTAGCCTAGTCAGGGACAGTCCTCGAACCTCCTTCACTTGTTGGGTTGTCGCTTGATTCACTCGTGTCCATCATCATCCAAGGATCGTCTTCGTCGTTGTCCACCTCCCTCAATCCTTGGGTCCTACGCTCCACCTGATCCCAATCTTTCTTACATACGCATATTTTTATGCTCTCTAGAGATAAGCGGGATCTCGTCTCGTCAAGTACTCGTCTACCTACACTAAAAGCATACTCGCCAGAATGGGAAATTGTCATTCTTGATCGCGCCACCACTTAATAATTGAAAAATTAGCATCGGTTTCATGTTGGTAAGAAAGATATTCATTAATATTATAAAGTGAAGAAGAAGAAGAAGAAGAAACCGATGTTTTTGATTTTTTTTTAAAATTCTACCAAGTGCTGGCTGTCATCGCATACCGGAACTTCCAGTAGACGACGATATATTTTGGGAAGGTGCATAAATATAAGCATAATGATCATATAAACCAGCAAAAACATTTTTACATTTTTCTATATAGGCATTCACATCATATTGTAAACTTAGAGCGCTATAATAAAATTCTAACACATTTTCTAAACCCACAGTCTTGACCCCGGGATCAAGAATAGGAGCTACACCGTATATGACGGGGAATTCACTAAAGTGGGAGTACCATTTACTTAGCATACTAGTAATTACATCACTAATTTGGGTGATGTTGAAATG
Organism: Dysphania ambrosioides; assembly: GCA_026401315.1. NCBI lineage: Eukaryota > Viridiplantae > Streptophyta > Magnoliopsida > Caryophyllales > Amaranthaceae > Dysphania > Dysphania ambrosioides. The sequence goes on from CM048665.1 coordinate 24,564, forward strand.
CTCGCTAAGAGTGTTAACTACGCTAACACACTCTAATATAACTAAATGAATGTTAGGATCGTGAACATAAGAGAAAATTTTGGTTTCATGGTCAAATGCTGCTAAAATATCACGGATATAAATTGTGGTATTCCATTGGAAATCAACAGTAAGTTCATCGAGAGTCGCTCAGGTTTCGTTATAAATTATGGTCAAAACCTCACGGTATTTAATGTCATCTTTTAACAGTTTATATGTTGAGTTCCAATGGGTCAATGTATCGAGACTCCATTGTCTCTTCTTAAGGCCTCTTTCCTTACATAAGGCCATATACTTCCTTCTAATCGATGATGTAATCCTAATCCATTTAATTACATTCCTAATAGGGTTAAGCAAGTCACTTAACTCAGCTAGACCTTCTTCAACCGAGAGGTTCATAATATATGCACAACAACAAACATGTAATAACTCTCCACTGTTTATTAAATTTAAGCTTGGTACCGGTATTAAATAATCTATACATTTTGTGTTTGCTGAAGCATTATCTAAGGAAAGGGAAAAAATTTTATCAAGCAAGTGAAAGGTCTTAAGACACTCTATTATCCTTACCTTAAGGTTGTAACCGGTATGTCTCTCCTCCATAGCTTTAAACCAAATGATACGTTTTTTAATATACCACTCATCATCTATCCAATGGGCGGTTACACAAAGAAAAGTTCACCAAAACAAGAGGTCCATGTATCACTAGTAATGCTAATACGACTGTTAAAAGTGCAAAATATTTCTATTAAACTACTTCTATATTTGTAATAAGCAGTTTCGGTATGGCGTTTAAGCGTGTTCCTAGGGACAAGTCTATAAGAAGGTTGTAAAGAGGTTCTAGTGAAATGTTCAAAGTTCAGACTCTCACCATAGCTAAAAAGTAATGCATTAGCAATCACGAAGTTAGTCACTACCTCAATTATCCTATCTCGGTTATACATAAAAGGCATACCTCCTCCGGGCATGGAACCCATATACCCGTCTAGTTATATCTAACTTGAAGATTCAGCTGCGCCTGCAGATTCAGCTGCTTCCAGGTTTATTCTGTGTACTCCGGTCAAGTGACGGGATAATGTCCCTGTCCATAACCGGTCTTCCATGAATAAGAAGCTATTGTATTCTTTCTTTGTTGCTTGTATAAAAAGCAATAGCACATGAATTTCTTCCCTTTGGAAGTAGCGTCGGTCATTAAGACCTTCTCAAAATATAGCCACACAGGTGAAGTTTTCTTTCTACAGTTAGTAGACTCGGGTACTCCTTCATCACCTTCACCTTCACATTATTAGTTCATTAACTAATTAATTAACATAATCAACCAAATATAACAGAATTAGGTAATTTAACTAATCTAACACAATTAATCAATTTAACTTTAACATTATCAACTAATCTAGCATAACTAATCTTAACATAACATAATCAACTAATCTAACTAACCTAATCAATTCAACTTCAACATTATAAACTAATTAAACATCAATAACTTAATCTAACATAATTAAATAATCTAATATTAATTAATTAGAAGTTTAAGAGTTACCTTGAGGAGTAGAAGAAGGCGGACACGTCTATAAAGTTGGAGTTTGAGGAACTTGAGCAGCCGGAGTACCGAAAAGTTATTGCTCCAAGTTTTGAGCAAACTCCGTAGTATCATCAAAGGAGCTGCTCACGCTGAATCTACCTCTTGAAGCCATTTTTTTTATGAATTGAAGTAGTAAACAACTAACTTAAGAATAATAAACTAAGTAATTAAGATAATTAATGAAGATTAAGAGAGTACTTAAGAAGAAGATTAGTACTAATAAGTAAGCCAATTGTATTTAGTAGTAATTGAGAGATTGAAAGATTGAGAGATTGAGAGTGATTTTATGAGGAACAAAACCAAATTCATGGGTTTATATAGGGGTTAGGGCAATGGCTAGTTTAATGGTCAAATTTCGACCAAATTAGCGGGTCGGGCCGGCTGGTCCGATCCAAATTGATGGGCCGAATCGAGCTTCTTCGCGAACCGAATCGAACCGGGTTAAGGATGAAAATTTGGGATTCATATTCAGCCCATTACACATACGGGCCGAACCGAGATCGGCCCGGTTCGTTAGCAGTCCGATCAGGGTCGGGCATCCACCGGGTTGGGCTGGTGCTGGGCTGGGCTAGGCTAAACTGGCCCACTGGCCACCTCTAATCTTCCCGCTCTATCACCTCTAGTTTGATATCTGATCTTCATAACTTTTTTTGTTTTTTGATTTTTGAATAGAACGAGTGTGGTTTCGAGGTTATGTATTATAGTTATATTCTTGAGGGGAGCTCTAGTAAGTTTCTCGAGTTTTGGTTTCCTAAATATAGTAGTAAACTATAACAAATGATGGTTGTTGCCCCCAAATTAATTAATCTCTCAAAACCTTAGTGTAAACTCTGAATTTATTATATCTATTAACTTGCGTTAAAAAAAGGTTTTTTTTGAATTTTTTTTTATTTATTAGCTTTTTTTAAAAAAATTAAAAATAAGTTACCTTAGAAAGTAATTTCAAAAATAAGCTAATTTAAATTCGAATTAAAAAAATTGCCTCAGACAACGTTTTACCTAATGCAAAATCGCTGTCTGTGGCAACGTTTTGCATGAGGGTGGATTTGGAGGGGTTAAACTGGGTCAGACAAAAACGTTTTTGGTCAGATAAAACACTGCCTAAGGTAACGTTTTTGGTTAGAGTAAAATTGTTGCCCCGGGTAGCGATTTCACTCTGACCAAAAACGTTGTCTTGCGCAGCGTTTTACTCTGACTAAAAACGTTTCCTATGTTTTCCCAATTAATATTTTTTTCCTACAACGCCATAATCAAATACGTATTAAAATATAAGCATAATACACAACTTCCCATCAATATTAAAATTCATCACCAACATCAAAACGTTAATTTTTCAACACAAATTCAAATAATAAGTATCAAAATAAACACAAACCGAAAAGAAGCCATAACAAATTATAATGTTTGAAATTCAAAATATATAATGTTTGAAATTCAGTTTTAGTTGTATACATAACAAATAATATAATGTAAATATAAAATAATATAATGAAAAATGAAATAAGCCCTAAGAGTCTAGACCCGGAGTTCACTCCTCGAAAATGATGTCCAAAGGAGGATACGAGCTCTGAGTCTGTGTTTGGTAGGTTCACTCTGGATGGTGTGAAAATGGGGCCTGTGGAGATGTGTAAACCGATGACGAAGACTAGCCCTGAGTGTGGACTCGGCATCTCAATAGTAAGGGTCTCCGGCATAGTTAAGGGTGTGGAGGGGGTGGATGCGTCGCAACTGGTCTGTAGTGGATACGACCGAAGTCGATAAGGCTGTTGTATCCTCTCCATGATTTCCTGGACAAGGCCGTACACGTGATCTGACATGGGAGGACACATGGCTCGGGAATCGTGAACATAATCATGAATATGTAGCAGCTCCTCGGTCTACATGATAAATGAAGGAATACAAATGAAGTTAGTTGTGTACTATATATTAATGAACAAGTAAATTGGATAGAATTCTTACTACGATGTATTACGGCACTGCTGCAGGGGAGAAATGTGACATAGGTGGCTGGAAAAAAGGGCTAATGAATCGCCTAGTGATACGTCGACACCATACTAAGTATGGATCAAAGTAGTCCATAACTCCCTCGAACGGATTAACCAGGACTACGGACTATAGACTCCTATCCCACGCGTCAATAAACTATCGGTGTTGGTCCGTCCAAACGACTCCAACCTTCCCACGTCGATCCACCTTGTGTAATTCCTCGCTCATGTCAATTGGAGGTGGTATAACTTGACACAATCCATACTGTCACATCACTTGCTTCGGCAAATGGAACTCAATACACTCAAATCATACGAGCGGCGCAACGACACGACACTCGTCCTCCTCACCCTCATCCTCAGGATACGGATCCCATATCATCTATTTATAAATGACATAAAACCGTTAGATATTGAAAACAAATCTACGTAGAACACATGTTCAAATTAGAGAAGAGTTGGAATGTTACCTGCTCATCCTTCATCTTGTCTAATAAGTCTCGCAAAGAGTTCACCCCAGTTGTGAGGTGAACGCGAGTAAGACAATCGACCAACCATCTGGTTCTATAAGGCTCTCCATCTCCAGCGCGGCCCGGTTCGACAAAAATGTGGACCTCTTGTCCTTCCTGAGCTCATTTGCATCGTGTAAGTATGGTTGGATGACAGACGATGAGATGCTCCCACGCCCAAAGCTGTGTAAGTGTAATAAATGGAATAAGTTAGTTGCATATTTTTGTTCCTATAATATGAATGACAACAAGAACATAAATACCTACAGAATGACTAGTTGCCTAGCTATTTCAACTGCTGCCCAATTCCATCTCACTCGACAAGGACGGCACATCATTCGATATAGATAGGACAGAGCCGCGCTGCCCCAGCTATAACTAGCTACACTATCCCAGGGTCGGTCGAACAGGTGCAAGTAGATAAGCTGGACCTTGTTCCTTGACTTATCAGCAAAGAGTACACAAGAAACGAGTACCTAGTAGTACATCCGAGCATACCTCAGAATGTCCATATTAGTGGCATCCGCAGGCGGAAGATGGGCGAAAGTAGCAGATAGCCAATTGAATCTAACAGTGGACCCCACCATAGCATCCTTGAGTGGGAAAACTCCAAATAATCTTAGGATCGTCTGGGAAAATAGTGTGGGACTAGGTCTAGACACTGGTAGTTGTGTCAGAATGCACACATCACGTAAGGTGATCGTGGCCTCTCCAACTGGTAGGTGGAAGGTGTGTGTCTCCTGCCTCCACCTCTCAACTAAGGCTGTCACGAGCCCACGATTGATGCGCAATGACCGCAACTGATGAATCCCGTAAAGGCCCACTCGTTGAACGTAACGGAGAACTCTCTCATCCATGGGCCACTAAAGGGAGTGGTTGCGAGTGTTAAGCACCACCGCAAAATCTAACGCTCCCGTCTATAGCGCTTGGGAACGATGCGTCTACTATAGGCTCAGAACAGAAGCGTCTAATAGTCCTGGATCCATATCATGTTTGTCCAAATAAGCATCGAAAAAAACAATATATATTTTTACATAAATGTAATAAGAAAATAAATATGAAATTGAGAATCTTTACATAAATTCAATAAGCACTGATGGAAATGTTGATAACATAGCAAAAACCCTAGTACATTGGGGCTAAAAGGTTACATAATCAAAACCCTAAACACTATACTAATGCCCGTCTCTAGGGACAACTTCTTCTATTATGTCCAGCAACGTGACAAACACTAGATGTGACTCCTCGATATGTGTTGTCGTCCATTTCATTTCCTAACCTCTTTGATCGTGGACGACCCTTAGCTCGAATTCGACTCTCGTCAGCAATGAGTCGTGGTCCTTTGAACGGTTTCCACACCGTATCATCAAGCAGTGGATGAAATTGGGGCTGGTACGTGTGCAGGTATGCCATATTATGGAAAATTGAATATCATATCAATAATATCAGAGAAGTTTTTTTCAACACTAACCACAATAGGTCTATATTGTCCACCATCATACCCAATTGTATTATCTTGTTCTATCAATATTCCACCCCATTGACATAACAATGGGAAAAAATTGGTATTCATGATGCCTATTACAAAGAAAATCTTCAATGATATTCAATAATATGTCTACAACAATATACAATAAACTAACCTAAACTCATAACCTAAATTTATAAACTAGTCTAAATTCATAATCTAAATTCATAACATAAATCTAATAAACTAACATAAATTAATAAACTAACCTAAATTAATATACTAATCCAATAAACTAACCTTACTAAATAAACTAATCTAAAAACTAACCTAAATGAATTAACTAATCTAATAAACTAACCTTAATTAATAAACTAATCTAATAATCTAACCTTAATTAATAAACTAACCTAAATAATAAAATAACATAATCTAATAAAATAACCTTAATTAATAAACTAATCTAATAATCTAACCTTAATATAATAAACTAACCTTAATTAAGTAACTAACCTAAATTAAAAAAACTAAATTAATTAACTAACCTACATTAATTAACTAATCTAATAAATTATCCATAATTAATATACTAATCTAATTTACTAACCGAAATTAATAAACTAACCTAAATAATAAACTAATCTAATAAACTAACCTTAATTAATATACTAACCTTACTTAATAAACTAATATAATATAATAACCTAAATTAATAATCTAATCTAATAAATTAACCTTAATTAATAAACTGACCTAATAATCTAACCTAAATTAAGTAACTAACCTACATTAATAAAATAACCTAATTTAATAAACTAACCTAAATTAACTAACCAAATCTAATAAACTAACATAATCTAATAAACTAACCTATATTAATTAACTAACCTAAATTAATAAACTAAACTAATCTAATAAACTAACCTAATTTAATAAACTACCCTAACTTAATAAAAATAACCTATATTAATTAACTAACCTAAATAATAAACTAATCTAATAAACTAACCTTAATTAATATACTAACCTTACTTAATAAACTCATTTAATAAACTAACATTACTTAATAAACTAATTTAATACACTAACTTAATTTCATAAACTAACCTAAAATCATCAACTAACCTAAATTAATAAACTAACCTAAAATCATCATCTAACCTAAATTAAAAACTAACATAAATTAATATACTAACCTATAATCATCATCTAACCCAATTTAATAAACTAACCTAAATTATAACCTAACCTAAATTCATAAACTAATCTAAATTCATATAGTAACCTAATTTATGGTTTACTAACCTAAATTAAAGTTTACTAATATAAATCCATAAACTAACCTAAACTAAAATAATTAACAACAACATATAAACTAACAAAATATTAAGAATAACTAACAACAACAAATAACAACAATACTTATAATTAACAAAATAACAAATAATTAATAACTAAACATCATAATAATCGAAATACTTAACAAAAATTTTTAAAAAATTATAAAACCACAAATATACCCATAATTCTTAATAATAAATATACCCATAATTCATAACAAACAAACAATTACAAAACAAAAACTGAAATTTTTGTAATGGCTTACGAAATTTGTCTAATGCCTTACAAATATACCCATAATTTTTCCATTTAATTGCTTACGAAATTTAACAAAAAAAAATGAATTTTTTTGACAAAAAAAACAAGAAAAATAATTAACAAAACTCAAAATGTATAACATACCTTGGTAAAGGAAGAATCTAGGTAAGGGAGGAAGAAAGGGAGAGAATGGAGCTCAACGATTTCAAAGCGAATAGGGGAAGAAGAAGAAAAGAGGAGGAAGAAGGGAGAAAAAGAAAAAAAAAACGGGCCTCAGGGAAAACATTGCCTCGGGCAACGTTTTCATTTATACTAAAAACGCTGCCTAGGGCAACGTTTTCATTAATAGCAAGACAATGTTTTTTACTGGGCAATTGACTAACCATATTCCCTACACAGATTTCTGAAAATATTCTAAAGAAAAACGTTGACACGGGAAACGTTTTTCTTTTACCTAAAACGTTGTCTTAGGCAATGATTTTCTATTACCTAAAACGTTGCCACAGACAACGTTTTTGTTTGACCCAGTTTAACCCCACTAAATCCACCCCCATGCAAAACATTGTCACAGGAAGCTATTTGCATTTGATAAAACATTGCCTTAGGTAACGTTTTTAATCCGAACATAAATTAGCTTATTTTTAAAATTACTTTCTAAGGTAGCTTATTTTTCAAATTTTTTTAAAAAAAAAGCTTATAAATAAAAAAAATTCGTTTTTTTAGTTCAAAAGTGTGCTAGTTGATGTCACTTAATTTAGCATTCTTTTTATAAACAAGCATAAAATTCTATATACATTATAAAACAACTATATTTTACTTTATTTGTATATTAATAAACTACAAAAGATTTACATATATAAAATTAATTTCGACTTTTTCTATTATTATTATAAAATATTTTAAGCTTAAAAATTCTAAATTTACATCAACTTAAACCAAATTTTTATAATGTTAGTTTAATGTTTTTTTATAATGTTGAACCAAATTTTTTAGGGCTTTTATATAATGTAATATGTTATTAATAGATCAGAGAAATATATTGTAGATTTTATTTTCAAAAAATGTGTTGTAGCATAATAAATTTAACTAATGACAAACAAGTAGAAAATAATGGGAAAAAAAGAGTTAAAAAATGACAAGAGAATGCAATTAGAAAAGTTAATAGGAGTAATTAATTTTCAATTCAACCAAACAATGGAAAATATTTAAATGTAAAATTATTTTCCATGCAACTAAACAACAAAAAAGTTTCATGAAAATGAGTTTTCCACCGTAAAAGGTTTTCCATGGAGTGATCATCTGTTTATACGCCGTTCTATGGAGGAAACTAAAGAGCTAAGGGAAATTTTGATAAAATTGATTTGGAACAACCAATTTAATAAATCACATTGATACTCCCAATTAGAATGAGGTTAGTTTCTAGTAGAATTGTATCCAAACGCACTCAATTTTGTGATCAAAGTTGTGATAGCTAGGTGATCTGGTCCCCATGATGTTTTGTGACAGTGGAATATTTGTCCGTTTTGGACAACTTGTGATATACAGACAATACAGTATGATCCACAAACTGAGTTTGGTTATGACATGTTTGACCGTTTAATATACCTTTTACTCCCAATAAGCCACCGATAATATGTTTGTATAGTAATGAAATGGGCTTCCGCAAGTCTATCTTGCTTTCGGGTGCACATAGAGAAAGCTCTATCCGGAGGTATAAAGGTAATTTCATGCTTTTATTGAGGTCAAATTGGTATATTCTTTGTACTATTCACAGTTATTTCCAAGCAAAATTCCAATTTCTAACACTGATTGACAAACACAAGAACAATTCATTGGATAAAATGAAACCTGAACTCAAATATAGTTGGGAAACTTTACACAAGAAATGGGTAAAAAAATAGAAAAATTAGAACATGGGAATAGATCTGATATACAAGGTTTCATGGTTTGATCGATATTTGCGGAGTTGATTATCCTTTTCGAATAGTCGTCGCGGTGGGGGCGAGAAGCTTGGGGTATGTTTGGTGTTTCTTCCATCAATCATCCAGATCTACGCCATATATTAACAGTTCTCCGACAATTCATTCACCGTAAACAAGTTTAAGGAGGAAAAACGGAGATGAAATTGAAAATTTTCAGTTTGAGAAAGGGAGAGGAAGAAGCAAGAGCTTCGAGAGGAATGGAATGAAAAAAGAAGGGGATGAGTGGGCTACTTTGCTTTAGCTGAAGGGAGTACGAGACTTATTAAAAAAATTTCTACATTATTGTGATACATATCAATGTTATCGATGGGTCAGTGACCAGGTAACCTTGTAAACGAAGATTTGCTTTCTACAGACAATTAAACTCACCAATATAATTGACACTTGTTTTTGGTATTCACTTAATAAATGAAAAGTTTATACAAAAAATTCGCTTAAGAAATGAGTTTAAGTATAGCCTTAAAAGGTCTTTATGCAAGATGTAGTAAAATACGTATGGATTATTAGCCTTGGTAGACCTTGTTGAGTGTACCCCTCCGACTCGTGAGAAATTGCAACTTCTTGGGCGGGAATGCATGATTTTGGTGACTCAGATCGAAAATTGCAGAGTATACACAACTCTGTGCACAAGACAATGGGGAAATAGGGCACGATTCAAAGTGGTCAATCAACAAACCAATTTATTGATCATTCACGATCTGCAAGCCAATTTATTAACACTCAACTCAACACAATAACAACAACAACAACAACAACAACAACAACAACAATAATAATAATAATAACAACAACAATAAACGAGCATATCTTTCTTCTGTATCTTTTAACGAGAAATTCCTAATTTATACATGGTATAAATATATCTAGAGACATTTTCATAATTTTATTTTTATATCTGAGAGCATAATGGTTATTCCTGATTTGAGTTTTTCTATATTTTTATATCTTATGTATTTCTATATCTGATATAATAATATCATGATATTTCTATATCTGATATAACAATATTTAGATATTTCTATATATGATATAATAATATCCTGATATTTCTATATCTGATATAACAATATCATTATATAACAATATCCTGATTTGAGCTTTTCTATATTTCTATATCTGATATAACAATATCCTGATATAACTTATATCAAGTATAAAATAATTTAATTTAAGAGTTAAAACAACAATCAAGTCCCAAATTTAAAATTTTTCACCATTGGGGACCTAGTACTTATTTTTGTATCTTTTGCTACCTAGAATGAATTTACGGTGGGTTTTTTTAACCTTGGTTAAACGTGGGCCCATCCAACATCAATTAAATAGCAAATAAAAAAAAAGTAATTAATCTAATTTAGAAGAGAACAATTAGAAGTCTCCTCTGTTTCTTTCAAGCCCAACTCTTCACCTTCTATAGTTGTTCAAAAGCCAAAATTTGAGAAATGTAAGTTTGTTTGAATTATGATCTTGTATGTTTTTCTGATGTTGCTGACAGTTATTTTTCATGAAATTTCAATGAAAACTTGGATCTTTTATGTGTTTTTTGTTTAGGATTTAAGGGGAAGGTTATAAAAGGGAAAGGTTTAGTTTATTGAATCCTATTTTTTGATAAATGAAGTTAGTTTAAGGCCAAAGTTGTTGGGGACAAGAAAGCTAGCTAATGATGGAAGAAAGATCATGTTCATAACCTATTGAAAAAGGTAGCTTACCCAACAATTTTCTCTGACTATATATGTTGGTTACTTGAGAAGTCATGGACTTCTCATTGAATGTCCTCTAAACATAAACCCGAGTTAAGATAACTTGTCGATGATACTTTCTATTAAAACCTATTGAAGTTTACTCGAGGTCAACAGATCTGATATTCTACTCCTTTAAGTACTTGGCCTGTGTCTATGGTGGTTATTGCTCCATTTTGTTTGAATAGTAGCAGCTAAGACTAAGATTAAATTACATAATCATGTAATGCTATTGGATGTTAGTAATATTAAGGACACTCTTTCATCTATATATGTTTGATTGCAAATTACAAGTTTGCTGTTAGATTAAAAGTAGATGATGATTACTCAATGAAGTTTGGACTTTACTAATTTTTTATTTTATTTTGGATTTCTGAAATAACATATTTTTAGACAATTCATGAATTCTTGTAATGTGAAACAACTACATTAGATTTATTAAATGCTTAAAACAGATTTTTTTTCCATTTATAAAAACAAATTTTTTGTGTTTTAACTATTTGAAGTTGAGGTAATGTGTCAACTGGCTGAAAAGTCAACTACAGGTCCTAAAAAGTGTCAAAAAAAGTTTCAGATCCCAAAAGGTAAAAAAAAATGAAAATTTAAGTCCTAATTGTTATCTTAACTCAATATTTTTCTATAAAATTTTGAATTTGCAAAGTAGGAATCAACTTATGATGACATAGATATCAGACACAATAATTACCAAAAAGCTATTTAAATTACGAAATCACAAAAAGAACCTCAAGTGTGCAACAACAACCACATCTCACATTCATGTCAAATATACACATCACATCAGGAAGAAGCCATCAAGTCTGTCATACTAAGGACAAGGTGATCAATATACGCAGCAGCGTGGCTAGCATATACGGAGTAACCAATATTTCGATCTACCGTTCTACTATTGTATGAAAATAACAGATAAAGGCAAGCTATGCGAAATGAAAAAAAAAAAACCAGATACTCAGCATCAAACACAGATCCAAAATCTGTACAAATATTATTCTAAGGAATAGAATGGACTGGATCATCTTCAGCGATATGGCTTCCATGGATTAGAATTGTCCCACCTGTTGTTGCGGAAAGCACAGCAACCAATAGAATATACAATGATGAGGAAGACAAGGAACACGATGTTGATAACAGCCACCTTCTTCCAGTCACCCTTAAGGTTCTGCAGAAACCCAGCTTTGCACGATGTGCAATCATAGCAGAGGGTGCTTGGATTGTTGTTCCAGACAGTACAATCGTGGTTGGGGGAAGTAGTGGATCCAGTCCAATTGGTTGGACTTACATAGTTGAATCCACAGCTTTCTGGCGGCTTACAGCAACCAGACTGCACAAAGAAAATAAGAAGATTCTCATTATAAAGCTAAATGATGTCCTTACAAACAGTTTAATTATAAAAAAATGTATGAGAACTATCATACTAGTCTAATAAAAAAAAAAAACCAAAAAATGTACAGCGTCCAAAGGGCAGACAGCGGATTTTAAATTATATCAACCTCCTAAGAAACCGATTAATAAGTCCCAAGTCCAAACTATGTTATTATTTGAAGAAACGTACATTAGAAGCAAAATAAGTAGTATACTAGGCTCGTCAATTCAAGAATACCCTCTGCTGGTGTTTAAGCAAAACACTTCTCCAGATATTTCCTATATAAAAATTCACAAAAAAAGACCAAGAAACCAAAAAAAAAAAAAGTTCTTTAAGCAAAAGACCAGTTCAAACAAAAGGGTATAGTTATTATTATGCAATGATTGACCCTGTCAAAAGTAAAAGATAACCTCAATTATTCCACTAATTCTACCGAATCACTCTGAAATCAATGAAAATTCAAACCATAGATCAAATTACCGTACAAAATTTCAATTGATGATTTCATAATTTTTTACAAATCTTAAAGCTAGACATCAAAAAGTCCCCAAAAATTTAAGGAATTTCAATGAAACTAACAAGTAACAACAGATCCTGCAAAAAGACTCTTCAACTTTTTTAGAAGATCTGCCAAAAGACCAAACAAACTCCAGCAAAAGCATACGGAGTACAATACCTAGCATCATAGAATATGGCCAAACTCAGAATCTCATCATCAAAATTTACTGTTACATTAGTCCAAAAATTCAATTTTAGACCCAGAACAAAAAAATATCAAAATCCATTCTTTAAGTAGAATCACAACAAAAAAAAGACAGTACTACCCATTATGCACAATCAAAAACCCAGAAAAATACCCCATTTCAGATATCAATACAAACTCAAGAACACAAAATTACACACCAATAAACTCGTGACATATGATCAGAAACCCAGAAAAACCCATCAAGTAAAATCCAAACCCATGAAATTATATGACACACCAAAAACAGACAAAGAACACAAATTAACCCAAACCAAAGAAAACCCATAACACAATAAAAAAAAAACCCAGAAATTTAACAGAAAAACAGTAAAATTCGTGTATTAAGTTAAAAATTAAAAAAATCCAAAGAAAAAGTATGTGAACTTATACCTCAATAGGAGACAAGTGTTTGGCGAAGAACTCAGTAGCAGCAGTGTTAGATTCCTGAGAAAGTTTCTGACAAACTTTGCCATCAATCAAGCAACTCCGAATCCGATTCCAGTTCTTGGAATTATCAACCCGTTTCTGTAACCAATTGGAGTAATCCCCAAGCCTATACTCCTTATACCCTCGCCCACTGACGACTTCACCCGCGCCCTTGTTGGTGACAACGAAGGCGAAGATGGTGAAGCAGAATAGGATGAGTATGAGGAGGAACATGACCACGAGGTAGACCCATAAGAGCCAGTTGACGCGACAACACGCGCCGATTAAGCCGGCTAAGGAGACGAGCATGAGGAATACGCCGAGTGCGATTACGGGTCTTTCGAGGTATTTTTCGCAGTCGGTTGTGGCTTTGTGGGCCAGCCAGATGCCTCCGCCGAGGATGGGGATTGAGAGGAGGAAGGTCACGAAGTTCAGGACTCCGACTAGGCTGTTTGAGCACTTCATGGTTGCTGTTGTTGTTGTAGTTGCTGTTGAAAGAGAAGGTGATCAGTTGAGAAGGAGAAGATGATCAGTTGAGAAGGAGAATGACAAGAGTGTATATTTGTAGACTTGTTGTGGATGATTTTATTGGCAAGGTGTAGTGGAATTGATGCGACGGTTTTATTGACTGGTTTTGATGGAAGATATGCGGGCTTACGCGCTATCACGCGGAAGTTTTATTGACTGGTTTGTGTCATGGTGCGATTCAATTTTGAGTGTTTTTTTTTTTTGTACGAGTTAAATTGTTTTGTGAAGGCAGTATGCTGTGTCAAAAAGTCAAAACTGATACGACTAAACTAATTAGGATAACTTTGAGGAAAGTTCACATTAGGTCGTGTTTTTTAAGTAGAAGCGTTTTATGAAGGGCTATTGATCAACCTTTGAAAAATTGTCCAATTAATTATTGATTGAAATGAAAGCGATTTTTAATGGGTCATTATTAAATTAGATTTTAAAATGGTCTAGATTAAATTCTTATAGGGTTAATAATTATTCAATAATGGGACAGAATAGTCTTATAATCTTGGTTGGTTGTCATGACTTCAAACCTTTAAATACTTTAATTAATTCAGAATGATCCTAATCTTTTCCCAAGTAAATTGTGTGCTCTTTAGCTCTCACAGTCGCACCTCAATCACCTTTCATTATTCTCTCTCCTCTGCCCTCTCAGCCTCTCACCCTCGCTGCCCCTTAACTAGCATCCACCAACCTCATTCTCCATCAAAGCTCAGTCACACAAGGCGTTATCAAAGAGGCAATTAGGGTTATTAAATTGCATTTTAATTTATTATTGAATTTCTGTTTTCTATTGGAGTTTTAAGAGGTCAGGACAATTTGAGTTGTGTTTTTAGATCGAGGAGTTGAAAACTAAGCATAACTGCGCACGTCACTAAACATAATTTGAGTTGTGTCTTCTATTTGGCCTTTTTTTTCTTTATTTCCATTATATTAAGATTAGAATGATAACAATTTCTATCGGGCGTAAAATCAGTTCATGATTATAAGGAATAACTGTAATTTGCTGTAAATAATTATAGGTGATTACGACATATTTTTAGGAGTAATTTTAGGATGTTTTTTGTATTTAAGGGATGAATCCCTCTCTTTGGAAGACAGAATCAGAAGTTTATCTTCTTTAATTTTAATATGGTATCACGAGTAGGTTAATATTTTTCAAAAACATCAATTTTTTCTTCTTTTCTTTTATTACTGTCAAGCCTTCTTCAATTGCTGCCTCCATTGACTCAACTTCTCCGTATTATCTGCATCCCGCATGTAACACAAATCTTGTTCTTTCACCTGTGGTTCTTCGAGGTGATAACTATGGCAAATGGGCTCGTTCTATTCGTAATGCTTTTAAAGCCAACAACAAAATTGGGTTTCTTGATGGCACCATATCTCAGCCACCATAAACTTCTCCCGAATCTCGTCTATGGACACCCGTTAATTCTATACTCTCGGCCTGGCTTCAAAACACACTTGATTCGTCCATTCAACTACTATTCCTTTAACTGAAAATGTTAAAGACATGTGGGATGATCGTCATCAATGATTCTCCATTGGGAATAATCCCCGTATTAATGAACTTTGTAGACTTATCTATACCTACTCTCAATCTGGTGACTCGGTAGTCATTTATTATGGTCGTCTTTGTCAATTATGGGAAGAGCTTCAGGGATACTTGACTCCTCCCTACTCTTGTCCTTGCATTTGCAGTTCTAAGGCTTTGCTAGCCAAGGAACGTGAGGACGAACGTACCCACCAGTTTCTCATAGGACTGGGTTCTACCCAATTTTCTCATGTTCAATCTAACATGCTCATGCAGGATCCTCTTCTACCCTTAAATATTGTTTTTTTCAAAAGCCATCACTAAAGAACAAAATTTAGCACTAGTTCGCTCATTTGAACGCAAATCGGAAGCAGTTGGGTTTGCTGCCCAAGGACCGTCACGTTCACGCTCTTCCTCGAGGGGTTGGGGTTCGACTTCTCAAAACAACAATCTTACTTGTACTCACTGCCATAAGACCGGACATGATCAAAAACATTGCTTCGAACTAAATGGTTATCCCGATTGGTGGTATGCCAAAAATAGAGCAATAACCCGAGGACGTGTTAATAATTCTGGTGGCTTTGATTATAATCGTGGTGGGAAGTCTACTGGTAGTCATGGTGGTAAAGCTCTAATTGCAAATGTTGTTAATAATGCTAACACAGGAAGCTCTTCTACTGTCCTTACTGACGATGATCGCAATGGTATTCCAATTTCAACTGAACAATGGCAGCACTTGTTGAAGTTATTTAATGACATGGAAAACAACTCTTTCGTTGCAAAATCCGAAGGTATAAAATATTCTGACCATTGGATAATCGACTCTGGTTGCTCTCATCATATGCAGGGAACAAAAATCTGTTTGCTACTCTACATTCTATTGCTTCCTCTCCCGTCGGTTTACCAAACGAGACGCAAGCCATGGCTACACAGTCCGGAATAGTAGTTCTCAGTGAAACTCTCAAATTACATCATGTCTTATATGTTCCGGATTTGACTTGTAACTTGATTTCTGTCTCACAATTGTGTGATTCAACATTTTACAATATTACGTTTACTAATAAGCTATGTGTGATACATGACCGCAATTTGAGGACCCTGATTGGAGCGGGTGAAAAATGTGATGGGGTGTATTGGTTCAAGTCCCTTCCGAATATTCATGCTCATCATACTGCCATAGTGAATATCCAACAACTTTGGCATCAGCGACTTGGCCATCCCTCTTATAAAGTTTTATCTTTTCTTCCTATTTTTTTGAATAATCTGAATTCTTCTAGTTTACATAAACCTTCTTGTCCATGTGATATTTGCTTGCGTGCTCGTCAAACTCGTGCTCCTTTTCCAACAAGTGCTAATATAGCTAATAATCTGTTTGATTTGATTCATTGTGACATCTAGGGTGCATATACTATACCATCTAGTTGTGGCGCATATTATTTTCTTACAATCGTAGATGATTATTGTCGTGTTGTTTGGGTATATTTGATGTCGGCCAAAAGTCAAGTTAAGCAATTGATTCCGGATTTTTATAAAATGGTCCATATTCATTTTAATAAATATATAAAAATCTTGAGAAGTGACTATGGCCTAAAGTTTACCTCTTTACATTCTTTCTATGCTTCTAAAGGAATTTACATGAAACTTCTTGTGTTGACACCCCACAACAAAATGGTTGTGTTACGCGTAAGCATCAACACATTCTTAATGTGGCACGAGCTTTACGGTTCCAAGCACATTTGCCTATAGATTTTTGGGGAGAATGTATCACTGTTGCTGCTTATGTGATAAATAAAACTCCTACTCCTATCCTTCAAAATAAATCTCCATACGAAATCTTGTTCCATAAATCTCCAAACTTTTCTATCATCTGTACCTTTGGTTGTCTTTGCTATGCTAATTACAGACCTCGTATAAAAGATAAATTTGGGCATCACTCTCGTAAATGCATTTTTGTGGGATATCCTTTCGGGAAAAAAGGTTGGCGTTTATATGACTAAGAAACTCATGACTACTTCATATCCTGTGATGTTATTTTTAATGAAAATATATTTCCATTTGCTCAAACCCAACTAAGTCAGCCCACCATTCCTTTCACACTTCCAAATGCCACGCCATCTTCATCCATCTTTCCTCTAATTTTTATCATGATCAAGACCAAATAAATCAACCCAACTTCTCTTCCACAACCAATCCATTCCCCACACAACCCATTATTCCCACAAATTCTAACACATCACAACAATCTTTCCCAGAAACACATCCCACTATACCTACACCCCACGTCCTTACAAATCAACCTCCTAACACTAAAATACATTCATCCTCCACTAATCAACCTTCCACAGATATTTCCTCACTAGGTAAAGGAAAACATATAAAACAAAAGTCTAGTTGTCTTGAGGGCTTTATCACCAATACCATGAAACTTGTTCCAATGCCCATTGCATGCTCTACTTCATCCTCTCCACGGTCCTCAGGTACTCCGTTTCCCATAGCTTCTTATGTATATTGAAATAAATTCACTTCACATCATAAGCAATTTTTGGCATTTATTACCACAGGTCATGAACCATCATCATTCAGTGAAGCAAGTAAACATCCAGAATGGCATAAGGCTATGCAAACGGAACTGGATGCTCTTGAAATGAACAAAACGTGGACACTAGAATCACTTCCCTTGGGAAAAACAGCTTTGGGTTGTAAATGGGTCTACAAAATAAAATACAAGGATGATGGTTCCATTGAAAGATATAAAGCTCGCTTGGTGGTATTTGGTAATAGACGGGTTGTTGGAGTTGATTTCAACGAAACATTTGCTCCTATAGCCAAGATGGTCATGGTTCATCTCATATTGGCCGTTACTGCAACACAAAACTGGGAACTCCATCAAATGGACATTCATACACCTTAAGGAAGAAGTGTATATGAAGCCTTCATCGGGACTGTTTTCTGCCACCACAAATCAAGTATGTCGACTTCGCAAGTCACTTTACGGTCTTCGGCAGGCACCTCAACAGTGGTTTTCAAAATTGTCATCAACACTCAAAAACTTTGGGTTTCAGCAATCTTATGTATACTACTCATTATTTTCTTATATAAAGGGCAATGTCTCTCTACATGTCCTTGTTTATGTCGACAATCTTATAGTCACAGGTTCCTCTTATAAAGCTATCGTGGCTTTTAAGAAACATCTTAGCAACTGTTTTTTTTATGAAGGACCTCGGTATTTTAAAGTACTTTCTTGGTCTTGAGATAGCTCATAGGCAGCAAGGGTTTTTTGTCAACCAACGCAAATACACTCTTGACATTATCAGTGAGGCCGACCTTTTGAGTGCCAAACCAGCAACCACACCAATCGAACAAAATCACAATCTTGCTAGAAGTGAGGGGGAGTTATTTTCAGAACCTAAAAAATACCGAAGACTTATTGGACGACTAATCTATCTCACGATAACATGTCCTGACTTATGTTATTCGGTGCATGTCTTGGCGCAGTTTCTGGGAGCACCTCATACGACTCATTGGCAAGCTGCTTTACAGGTTCTTCGGTATCTTAAAGGGTGTCCTGGCAAAGGTATCTTACTTCGTTGCTATTGTCCACTTCAATTGTATGGTTTTTGTGATAGTGACTGGGACGGTTGCCCGATAACCCGAAGGTTATATGTGATAGTGACTGGGACAGTGGCTATATTGTTCTTCTTGGCTCTTCCCCCATTTCTTGGAAAACCAAGAAACAACCAACGGTATCACGATCCTCTGCGGAAGCTGAGTACCGTTCCATGGCTACCATCACGTGTGAACTTAAATGGATCAAATCCTTACTCTCATGTCTTGGTATCTTCCACCTTCAACCTATTCGTCTATTTTGTGACAGTCAAGCAGCAATACACATTACAGTTAACCCGGTTTTTCATAAAAGAACTAAACACATAGAAATGGACTGTCATTTGATTCAGGATGAAATTATCAATGGCACTATCAGAACTTCGCATATTCGAACGGGGCAACAATTGGCAGATATTCTTACAAAGGCCCTTGGCATGGCTCAATTCTATCATCTTCTACGCAAGTTGGGAATTCAAGACCTTCACTCACCAACTTGAGGGGGAGTATCGGGCGTAAAAGCAGTTCATGATTATAAGGAATAACTGTAATTTGCTGTAAATAATTATAGGTGATTACGACATATTTTTAGGAGTAATTTCAGGATGCTTTTTGTATTTAAGGATGAATCCCTCTCTTTGGAAGACAGATTAAATGTTTATCTTCCTTAATTTTAATAATTTCTCTCATCTTATGATTGGAATATTTGGTTAGAAGCCTTGGATCCGAGGAGATACTTGACTGCAGCAAGTGATTCTAGGAATATAAAGTATTGTATGTTTATTATGTACTCCGTACTTGATTAAATCTTTCTTTTTACTTCTCTGCAAGTTTTACACTGTCCTTGTAGCTAGATCATCAAAATCAATCCTTTGTCCCAATGGACCCAAAAGCTGGAAAATAATGCACTTTTTCTACCTTCCCTTGCTTAGTAGTTAGTATTAACTTAATACATTATGTGTAAATACATCGGCCCGGCATAGTATTAACATAAACAAATCGAGTTGGGTTAAGTCATTTTGGCTTGGTCCGACTTGACCTGTTTTGCGTTTTTTTTATCGTTCTAATCTATTAAGTATGAACACAATCCGTCTATAATCCATTTTAATTTTAAGTGTGTGTTGATATCGAGTAATCAATTTGTAGACGACTTGTTTGCGCTTTGACCCTTGTACCTATATATTGAATTGTGTCCTGATGTGGGCCAAATTTCTAACCATTTTGACGTTTTTTTTTTGTGTTGAATCGTGATATACTTTATTTTTATTTTTACGTTGATCCAACAAACTCAACACACACAATATTGTGTAATGCTTGCATCATATTATTATCTAGCAATGCTTTTTGCAATGTTGGATCATAACGTGGCTTGGGCTGCACAACTTAGTGTTATTTTTAGATTTCAGTTTATTTTTTTTAACAGTTTTCAAAATAAGTTAAAAATGACTATGTATATCTGATTCAAAACTTCCTCCATTACTTTCTTTTCTACAAATTAAAAGTCCATAACTATGGAGTACTCCACATTCAACTGAAAGAAGTTTCCTAGCGTACAATTGACTGAAAATTAATAATATTTTTTATGGGCTAAAACAATTATCATTCTGTCAGGAATTAATACATGGAAAATTGTTATTATACGAGTCATTATTAATTACCATATTCACTAAAAGACGTCAAGAGGGGAGGCTTTCATCCCATTATCATGTTGGTTTCAATATATGGTTTTGATTCTTATTAATCGACCGCTTGAATAATAAGTAAAATGTTATTGGGGGTGACCGGGTGATTGTTCAAAATAAAGGAAACATGTCACAAACACACGCATAACTAAAACATGAAGTATTTATCGTAAGTTCTATCTCTAACAAAGTACGAAGTTCTACCTAACAAGTAACAACTAACAAGACATGACATGTTCACATGGGTTTTCTAGAAATGCAATGAATAGTGAATTAGAGTGTCCGCACATGGCACTATCCACTATGGTAGTAAGAAAATCTTGGAAGCATGCATAGCTGGTCAACGAGAATATAAGTCTATGATCACTTAGGCACTAATACATATTTTATGTACTGTCGGAAAATTTTTGGAAAAATTTCATGAACAATTGAACACATTATTATTTGCAAAAGTTTCCATACAGTTGCGAATGACAAATGAGATATACTTAATAGCTCAAACTACTGCATTTTAATATAGGCAAGTTGTTATTTTCCTTGGATGGCATGTGGTGGCTAGCTATCAAGTTGTTTATTTCAAAGTATATTTCATCAATTATTTCCTATTTTTCTACGGAGTAATTGATTGATTAACGTACTAATATTTCGTACAAAATAAAATATGTTGGAAACTTGGTATAACAACATACAATTGATAAAACACAAAGTACATATTCATGTTAAAATAGGAAATGAACGAGTACTCAATGTTCTAATCTTCAAGTAAAGATACATTACATTAAAGTCATGCTTGGATTGAGGAAGATGGATTAAGTTGGTGATAGAAGTCAAAATAATGAAAAATTAAGGTAAATAGAGATGGTGATAAGGGTATGAGGTAGAAAGGAAGATATTATAATAGTGGTATGAGAAAGAAGAAAGAATTGGGAGATTGATTATTACCCTCATTAAGGTGGTAATAACTACCCTAGGGGTATGAAGAGTATCTATTACCTCTCAAATGATGGTATTAGTTCTACTTTCATCACACTATCAACACTATATTACTCTTATAAATCACTTCTACTAACCCTGTTTTTCATTGATTTGACTTTTATTACTCTATTAGTGCATATACCCCGATTCAAACTTTATTCAACATGAAGTATTTGTACAAATTTAAAAGTCAATAAAATGTAGTGAGTGGTTTACGAGATGAATCAGATGATGATGTTGACACAACTCCTTGTTGCAACTTTATATGTATTATGTGTATATGGAAGAGTAATAAGTATATGATGAGTAATTTAAGACTATTGATCTGGCTCTTTTACTATAGAAGTAGTCTATCATTTTGAATGCCACTTGGCCTTTTTTTATAAAAAGTAATTTGTGACTACACAAGCAAAATTTTGATCCAACCTCCACAGGATTCATAATAGCAAGTGCGGCCAATGATGTCTAATAAAAGTGCATAATAATATTAACGATTTGCAAATCACATGCCAACTTCAGGTAACAATGCAATGAGAAATATATTGGATATAGATTTGTAAATATATATTATAATATTACAACTTTATATTTTATAAGCATATTTTTATTTGCAAATAATAAAACTTCAATTTTCAAAGTACAACTTTAATAAAGAAAATAAAGATAAAATAACAAGTCAACACGAAAATGGTGAAATTATATATAATTTTATTTTTTGATTATGCAACTTCATATATCTATAAATACGTACATTTTCATTTGCAAAAAATACAACTTTAATTGTAAAAAGTGCAACTTCAAAAAAGAAAATAAAAGTAAAACAACTTCAAAAAAGGAAATAATTGTCAAAACCCTCCAATAAATGCACTATTGCAGATATTAGTGTAACACCCCGGTAATTCCCATTTTTTCGAAACCCAAACCTTTAGGAACTACTGGTATGCTACCGCCACATGTTCAAACGTTAAGGCTATAAAACAAAGATTTACAGCGGAAAACCAAAAGACTATTGATATAACATTAAACGTAAATCAACTCCTAATGTAACAAACTGGAACCTCTACGACCCTTACTGTAATGTACCAAATAACGTTTACCTTTAATCCAAATCCAACAGTTTAAAACCAAATCAAACACATAATTTATTCTGAAATCTAAATTAAAATAACGTTCCTCTCAAACCTGCCCATGCATAAATGCTCGTTTAGATACTTGTTAATAATCTGCTCTCCAATAATACAAATGTAATTATTGGATCATCACAGTGTCATTTATAGGCAAAAGCCATGACTAAATTCACACAAGACACGTAATCAGCAAGTTGAGTGTATACAAATTACAAAGTACAACAGTTAAACTGATAATTAAATAAGAATAATTATAAAATATAAAAACGTATCACGCAACATTTTACTCAACTGACACGATAAATTGATTAATGACTTGGATTAAGCAATAGACTAGGTTGTCTCCCCTATGTCCTGATTTGGACATCAAATAATTAAATAACCCATGCACTCCTGTCGGAGAGCATCAAAATACAGTATAAAAATCCAGATGGTAAACGGGCGCGACTCCATTACCATAGCTAGATGAGATCTCAACTAACCCCAATTTTAAGTTAAAAACTTTATAAAAGAGAGACTCGTAGATCACACGATCTCCAACAAAAGCCACGGATAATACCCTGTGAACCCCAACCCCTGATTATCAATACTCTAGATGCGCACTAGCCCAGAGTTTTATTGCTTATCCTCTTTCTCTTTAAGTGATTTACTGTTTAAACTCAACAAACACAATCACCACATCACGCATATGCAAACATTACAGTTATACAATCTATCTCTGTTATACTGTAATTTTTAAGCTTTAATTTGAATATCAACTGATAAACTGTTGAACCAAGTCAACTACCCTCGTCATTAAGACTTATAAAATACACTTTTACTCCAATATACTATCAGTAATGAAGGAGTAATAATAAACAACCTCATGGATTAATTAATTAATACCAATTTAATAAATCACGGTTTCTCACAAAGAATACCAAAACATGCCCCTAATACGAAGAACATGAATTCTTTCAAATGGATAACCAAACAATCTCATTCAAAGGGTTCCCTAAACGTGATACTAAGTTTATGTTTCACCCTAAATCATCCTCCTAATTAAAAGTAACGTTTTTCGTAATTTGTACGTACCTGGAGTAAAATGCACGGGTGTCCACTTTCCTTACTAGTTAGCACCTTCTACAAAGTGCTCTCCTACACCAAATTATACAACCTAAATCAATACATCATTACCCAAAATTTACAACATTGTACTAATAATCACTCTAAACATGCCAATGTACATAACTTTGTCATTTTTTAACGCTTAAACCCAAGTAATGTCATAAAAAAATCAGATTTACTAAATTCTTGAAAAAGAAAATTCCCAAAGTACCCATAAGCTTCATTTTTTTATACCTACTCTAAATGAGCTTGAATTTTTGTTGATACGCTTGACTAATAGATCCATCCACACTATACTTCGGCATAAACTCTCCACAATCATTTTGAAATCTACAAAATTTAATCCGTTTAGATGACTTGCAAAAGACAATATATTATAATACATTCAAATTGTATATGAATCTACCCCAAAAGAATTGCCATCAAATATTAACCATAAAACCCATTAACTTTGTTGTATGCACCATGTGCAGCCCATAAATATGAAACATTGGACACAACTATTACATTAGTAGCACATTAGGTCGATGATGTAGGATAACTATATTTTGACATTATACAAGTTCATAAAAAAACTCAAGTTAAACACAATGGGGATAGAAGAGGAGCCCAACCTTCTACATCTCTAGCCTACCAATTCAATTATATCCCCTCCTTCCTATTATACAACCCTCAAATTTCATCAAAATATTCCTCTTATTAAATTATTCCTAGAAGAATCAGGGTTCTAACCTTATGTAAAAACATCATTCTCTAGAACTCCATTCTATCAATTTTTCTTTTCCTAAAAAAACGAAGCCCATAAATTGAATTTATCAAGCTTGATGTTCACAATCAAGGTAATAAATTCATCTTACATGATAGAAACTTAAGTCAACTTCTTGGTGAGAAACATATCCTTGCTACAACCCCTAATAATCCCACGGATAAATAGAAAAATCAAACTACGCAATAACCTTTAGAAGGCATCTAGAGCAAAATTATAAGAAGATGCAAAGCGAAAGACAACACAATTTAAAACAAAGGAACAGTTACAACACAACCATATACAATTTCATAAACATATAAACTAGATCACAAAAACCAGGAAAAACAAGGGAAAAGAGAAGGAAGGGGAATATGACCAGTTGAGATGGCCGACTGCGACTGCCGGCGGTGGTGTAGGAGGGCGGCTGGGGTAGCAGGCGGTGGGTAGTAGTGGCTGGCTGCAATGGGGTAGGGGGTTTCTGCGGGGTGGGGGAAATTCCATGAGGGGGAGTGGGTTTTTTTTCTTCTTCTTTGTTTGGGGCTCTACAGGGTGGGGTGTGGTTTTGTGGGGGGAATCTTACGGGATGGGTTTTTTTTTATATGTGGTGGGTTTAATTTTTTTTATTTTTCTTTCTTTTTTCTTGTTTATTATTAAGGTGTTTTGTAAAGTGGGGATATTTTAGGTTTAGTTAGTAGGATAGAGTTTTGGGTAGTATAAAATTTGAGTAGGATAGAATTTTGATAGTTTAGGCTTAGTGGGTTACTTAGGAAAATAAATAGATAATAACAAAAATAATTTGTAGAATTTTAGGGGATTACAATTGGATATAGCTTAAGAAAATCAATTGATTTGGAAAAGCTTTAGACGAAAGACATGGTTGATATCTAACATCTAATAAGTACATAAACCTAACCTCCATATAAAAGACAATTTCTGAAATCTGACATCAAAGTACCAAAATTTTAAGCTAGTTCTTTAACAACCGTACAATACTCAAGCATATTATATAAATACACATTTAGGTGTGTAAGCATCCCATAGTATACGTACCAAAGTTGGGCCAACACTGGTTATGTTACGTACGTTCGTGGAACACTGGGTTTTGTGCTATATGAATGGTGGATTGACAGTCACAAATAACTGTATGGGACGAGAATGATCCACGCTTAAACTAAGAAGAAGTGATTTTACCAATTTCAACTCTGAGGTTACAACTACCATAGATCTATACTCAACTTCATCAGAAGAATGCGAGACAGTGTGTTGTTTCTTAGTGATCCATGACACAAGAGAATCACCAAGAAAGACGAGCCAACCTGTAATTGATCGGTGAGTTAATGGACAACTGGCCTAATCGAAGTCACACCAACCGAAAAAAGTGAGATCACCATTAGCTCTTAGCAAGATACCTTGACCCGGTAAGCCTTTTAGGTACCGAACAACTCTCAATGCATAATCCCAATGATCACTTCATGGGGTGTGCATAAATTGGGCCAACAGATGAACCACACATGCCAAATCGAATCTGCTGAAGGACTAATAGATTAGGCAACCAATAAGTCGCCAATAATGCTTAGGATCGTCCATAAGTGGGCTAGTCAATGACGCTAGATGGTGATTATGCTCAATAGGGAAAGTCGCAGGCTTAGAGCCTAAAAGACCAATCTCACTAAGAATATCAAGAATATACTTCCGCTGACATAGATAAATCCCATCTATGCTCCGAGCGACCTCTATGCCAAGAAAGTATTTTAGAACTCCTAAATCCTTCATATGGAAGCAAGAACCCAAATACTTCTTAAACAACAAAATCGTAGAAGGATCATCGCCCGAAACACAACGATTTCTTCAGACGACATACTAGATCTAGAGTCGCCACATCAAAACCATGAGGCAGCTTCATAAACACAACTTCATTGAGATCACTCTAAAGAAAAACATTATGGACATCCATCTAGTGCAATTCCCAATTCTTGGTCGCAGCAACAACCAGAAAAACCTAAACTATGACCATCTTGGCGAAAGGGGAAGGTTTTATTGTAGTCAATGCCCTCCACAAGATGATTATCGAGGATCACCAAACGAGCTTTATGCCTCTCAATACTCCCATTAGCATTATATTTGATCTTGTATATCCATTTGCAACCCAAAGCCTTCTTCCCATGAAAAAGAGGCTCCATCACCCAAGTAGCATCAGACTCAAGTGCATTAATAATCTCTTGTCGCATGGCTTCACACCAACCTAGAATGCCTCATGGCCTTAGTGATAAATGACATTCATGGCCATTTATAACTACTGCAAGGAAAAGACGGTTTTGTAGAGAAAACCGATCATAGTTAATAAAAAGGCAATAGGAATCGGGTTACATGAGGAACCAAAAGGAAGCAAGGAACTAGAAGGAGGACTCGGAGTAGCGACATTGTTTGCAATGTAATCTTTCAGCCAAACTTATTAGGTCTTGTTACGAAACCCGCAACCCAAGGCTTCACTGTCAGGCCCAACATCTGATACACGTGACCTAGAGGAAGAAGAGACAGGACTATTAGCCTTAGTCCTTGGAACATACAGATTAGCTGAGTCAACCAAACTTGTAGTCAACATTATCAACAGAATAGTTGACAAAGTCCTTTAAAATTGGAAGTGGGGCTGCCAAATCAGTAGACGGGGAGGCAACAGGTAGCTCAGCAAACAAGAAGACAGTCTCATAAAAATAACATCTCGTGACACAAAAAACTCACCCTTATCCAGATCATACAACTTCCATCCTTTCTAACTATACGGATAACAAAAAAATACACACCGACGACTCATAGAGGCAAACTTGTTACCCTTCAAACGTTGGTTTTGAGCAAAGCACAAAAAACCCATAAATGATCAAGACAAGGCTCCTTACCATAAAGAACCTGAATTAGGGACTTATTGAGCAAAATAGATGATGGAGTACGATTTATCAAGTAAACAACTCCCAAAACACACTCACCTCAAAACGAGACAGGTAGATGTCCTTGAAACATCAAGGCACAAGCAACATTAAGAATATGGCAATGTTTATGCTGAACACGATCATTTTGTTACAGAGCACCCACACAAGATGTTTGAAAAACAATACTGTTGGTGTCAAAGTAAGGTAACATGCATTTAAACTTAGTGCCATCATCACTACGCACAGTTTTCATAATAGATCCAAATTGACGATTAATCATAGCAAAGAAATAATAATAACTTTTATAAACTTCAGTTTTGGAATGCAACAGATACACCTAAACAACTCTAGAGTAATCATCAACTTAATTTAGAAAATAATGAGCACCAGTTGTAGAGGGAGTAGAATACGTCCCCCCACAAGTCATAATGCAAAAGCTCAAAGTAGTAACTAGCCCTATTATCACTAACCAGAAAAGTCAATCTAGAATATTTAGCCTGATGATAGACAAGACAAGATGTGACAACTTATTAGTAGTAGATAAAGAAACCCGAAGAACTAAAACTGACTTGAGAACTCTATCAGATGGATGACCAAGGCGACAATGCCATAATTCAAAATGAGTTAAACCCGGAACTGTAGCCACTGCAGACACTATAGGAGTTTGCCGAAAATAACAGAGTTCTCTTTGTTCAACAGCTCCAATCAAGGTCCTCGAGCGACGGATCTAAATTTCTTAAAGATCATTAGTAAAAATAACATCATAATTAGATACCTAAGATAATTGAGTCACCGATATAAGATGACAATGCAAAGATGGAACAAAGAGCACATTATTAAGAGTAAGATGATAAGATAAGACAACTTGGCCCATTTTACTAGTTGTGATACGCTGCCTATTAGGTAAATCAATGAGACAAGAACGAATCATAGTCGCATTAACCAACGTTGCTGAATTCCTAGTCACATGAGGTGATGCACCAGAATCTATAATCCAAGAACAAGAGGATAAAGACTCACCAGTCATATGATCAGTCTGTTGTCTACTAATCATGTTTAAAAGTACCTGAATCTATTTGGGTCAAAGCTCTGCCAATGAGGGAGTGTTTGAAGCTGAGGGAGCTTCGGTACCTATAATGGCATGAGTTTTGAAAGGAGCAAGACTTTTAGGAGCCGA
This sequence comes from Dysphania ambrosioides, assembly GCA_026401315.1. NCBI lineage: Eukaryota > Viridiplantae > Streptophyta > Magnoliopsida > Caryophyllales > Amaranthaceae > Dysphania > Dysphania ambrosioides. The sequence continues at coordinate 53,391 of CM048665.1, forward strand.
AGATGAACCTGACTTTGCATGAAGAGCCTTCATATCTTCATACCGATCCGGGTATCCATGTAGCATAGAACACGAGCTCTTTTCATGGCCCTTTTGACTACAATGCAAGCACACCAATTTGGACTTGTCTTACTTGCCCAATCGAGAAGATTGACGACCAGCCGCACGCATAAAAAAGACACCTTGAGTATGTACCGATTCCTTAGCTGTCTTGTCCCGAGCAATCCCCTTCGATCTTTCTTCTTGTAGCAGCGTGATCTAGGCCTCGTCAAGTATAGGCAGTGGGCCTCTGGACAGCAGAATCGAACACACCATCAAATAAATTTAATTATCCATGCCAATGAGAAATTGATGCATTATTTTCTCATCACGATCAACAACCATATGAGAAATATCACACAAGCACTGACAACAAGCACACACCTAAAAAGGCTTCAATTGAAGCAAGTCATCATACAACCCCAAAAGTTTGGAATAAAAATCTTCTAAGGTCATGTCCTTGGATTTCTTACACTCGGTTATGGATGAACGAATTTGCTGGATGCATGGACCATTGGAAACTTGATACTTCTTGGGCACGACATCCCATAATTGTTTAGCATCATAAAGATATGGAAGAGTAGATGCGATCTTAGCCTCCATGTTATGTAACATCTAGGGCACAAGCATTGAATTGATAGTTTTCCAATCCAACAACCTACTTGGCTCAGGTGGTTTTGTGATAGTGCAAGTCCATGTGGTGTAATTATCCCCACGTAAAATAACGTGAGTGATGAGACTATCGGGTTGATCACTCGAATTTAAAAAATAAGGAGAAGATGGATCAATCTTTCTTCCACCCTACATGGAGGCAACTAACGTGAGGAAGAAGGTGAGAAAAAAATAACCAAGACAAACACACAACAACTAGTGTGGAAGCAACTGGCATGAGGTGTAGGCAGCAACTAGCGGGAGTTCATGGCGAGTATACATCAAACACCGTGGAAACAATACACATCAAATATAGCAATATACCTTGGACACAAGCACGTATTCTCCGATTTCTCTACCGAACAACTAGCATGAGATCACAGCAACACGTGGAGACAAGCACCGCCAATACACAGCAAACACAGACAAATCACAACAATTCACAAATAACTACCGATTTCTCTCCCAATACACCAAGAATGCGTGTGATCACATCAAAGAGAAGCACAACGAACATAGGGAAAAGCAAAGTACATGGAAATATAGTAGTGAATCATAGCAAGAGAATCACGCATGTACACAAGCAATACGTGGAAGGATGGAAATATAGTAGTGAATACTATATAGTGGAATATGACAATACAGTAGTGAATATTATATAGTAGTATGCGGCAATATAGTAATTAATACTATATAGTAGTACGCAAACATACGAAGAGCATATCATGTACTTACAACACAACTGAAGAGAATCACACAAACCCAAAGTTCAACCACCGTGGAGGGGAAGAAAAAAGAGATAGAACCTTGCTCTTGATACCATAAATTTAGGGTTAAAGTTATCTTTTTTTTTTAGTAACGAACAACTAGATATATTTATACAATCTAGAGTCCATGGGCTAAGTATACTAAAATGCAAATACCATATGTAAAAGTTAACCCTAGTCATATTATATATGAATAATTACATATCCATCTAACTTTCGTATCTAAAATACTTACTGCAAGTTCAAATCAAAGATTTTAGAGTGAAAGCATAATTATTATAAGTACCCCTCGATTCTAGATCATTTTTACACATTTCTTTTTACTTGTGCTCGTATCTAATTTTTTGTTGTTGTTCGCAGCATAGCCTGCAATTCTCTACTACAAATAACGTGTCATGCTAGGCCCGACCCATCCCCCAAAAAAGCATGATATTCATTTGCACTGTATACATATATGGATTATTGGAAAATGGATCACATCAAGAGAACAAGGCTGGGCTCTAGAAGGGGCCCATTTATATCAATTTGTGGTTCCTTGCATTTCAGAAGAGATTGCACATATGGTAATCTTGCTGCAATGAAGGCCATGAAGCTGCCGGAAGATGTCCAAGGTCTTGGCAATTGTGAGGTATTTAAGCTCCATTTATTCCACACATCACTATCGCATGCATGCATGTTATCAACTTATCACTCGGTCATAACTGCAGGTGATCACAAGCCGGACCTAGACAAGAAATTGACTAGTTGGACTGGGATTGGATACTCCCAGGTTGGATCGGAGAAGGTAGTGGTTGAGTTGTGGGCTAAGTCACAAAATTCAGGGCCAGTCCAATTAATTTGGCCTTCTAAATCTAATTTTTCCCACTGATTAATGACTGAATATATGACTAAAAAAACAAGGATCACAGTGAAATACTAAAATGATTGCAGTCAATGGTTTGCTAAATGATTTTTTATTGTAATTATATTCGTGATCTCTTAATGTTTGAGTGTTTGACTCTTTATCAATCAACGATCAAAATTATTTCTTGCTGCCAACTTCGCATAACACTTAAGAGAAGTCCTGTGGCTCCCTTGCTCATTCAAAATGATCCACGTACTAAGTATGACGTGATTGATTTCTCATCTTTTACTTAAAGTAATGAAAGTCTTAAGCTTAATTTAAGATAAAGACACACCTCCACGAACAATTATGTCCGGAGTATTACTAGTCACATTAAATTACTTACGACAATGCTTCTATTTGGGTATAGCTACATAGATTAATGTAACATACTTAAACTATCCATTACATATAAGTTTAGAACAATAGAATATAAATTTTGAACAATAGAATAGAAATTTAGAATAATATAATAGAAGTTTAGAATAACAATATAGAAGTTTAGAACATTAGAATAAAAGTTTAGAACATTATAATAAAAGTTTAGAACATTAAAACAATAGTTTAGAATAATAGAACAAAAGTTTAGAACACTAAAACAAAAGTTTAGAACAATGTAGCATAACTTTAAAACAATAAAACAGAAGTTTAAAATATTAAAACAAAAATGTAGAACATTAGAATAGAAGTTTAAAACAATAGAAAAAACATTTAGAACAATCGAACAAAAGTTTAAAACAAATGTTTTGAAGAAAGTATAGCTGAAATGATGTAAGATGATGTAAAGTATACGAGAAACTAGGCAACTTTTCTTAAGGTTTTGCAAAAATGTAGTTTTTGACTCAGTGTATTTCAGAAATTAGGGAAATGTGTGTTAGTTTTTTTAAATCATAAATGTGTATCAGTTTTCTTAATATTTTCGCTTTTTCCATTCTTTTTAGTGAAAGTTCATCCGTTATATTTGGAGATTAAAAGTGTACGATAGATGGGTTCTTATTTGCTAAAGGGTTCCTATATAAAGGAGAGTTTACACATGAACTCACCTATATATATATATATATATATATATATATATATATATATATATATATATATATATATATATATATATATATATATATATATATATATATATATATATATATATATATATATATATATATATATATAAGTAAAAGTTAAAATAAGAAGAGTACTTAAAATGAGAATGATGAGAAGATATATTGGCTCTCCATCTCTTAAATCCAACGGATGATATTTTATATACTCATATTGACCCTTTTTTAACTTATAGTGACCAAATAATTTTTTTAAATTATAATAATTCTTTTTATTATTATAGTTATACATTTTATTATTATATTGACCATTTTTATTGTTATAGTTACCATTTTTTTACGTGAAATCTCTAGCGTTGGACTTACCATTTGAATGGCCAAAATTTCTTCTTATTTTTGTTATTTTAAGCACTCTTCTCATTAGATCCCTCCCATATCTATATATATATATATATATATATATATATATATATATATATATATATATATATATATATATATATATATATATATATATATATATATATATATATATATATATATATATGAAGAGAGAGGGGAAGGGACAGGAAGGGAAGGACAGGTAGAGAGTGAGAGAGAGCAAATCTTGATTGACAAAACGTATTTGTCACAAGATGACCTCAATCGAACAACACTCAAAAGAAAGCATAATTCATTAGTGCCCACAACTTATATTCAATTCTTAACGACTATATTCAATTCTGAACAACAACTATATTAATATTCAATTTGAAGGTTCAATGAGCACTCGGGGGGGGGGGGGGGGGGGGGGGGGGGGGGAAATTGAGTGTTAAGTAATCGTTGGCAATTTTTACTTCTTTTCGGATTATGTGTAAGGAACCAGTTGTGCTGGTTCCCTTATGCAGCGGAATAAAACAAGGCAATAAAGAACACCACAGACTTAACGAGGTTCAGCCAACTCTGGCCTACGTCCTCCTATTCTAAGTCCTTTATTGATCTACTCCGAAAAATAAAGATAAAGAACACTCTACTGTTTCCCTACTCCAGGAACCAGTAAACCCCACACTCTACTCCGAATGTGCTTTAAACTTACCCTCGTAAGTTCCTAGTGTGTTTGAACTCACAAACACTCACCAAGTCTTCAACCCCTCTGTCAAAGACTTAATACAAGATCAAGAATTCTCTAATGATCTAACTCTCAAAAGTCAAATAGAGAAAAACGTTAAAACACTATTATGCTCTTGTGTATCACTTAATAATTGAATTAGTGCTTTTAGCTCTCAAAGATCAAACTCTACTAAAAATGCGTGAGAGCTCTATATTGATTATTCAGAGCAAGATGTATTTATAGGTTAGTTGGCTAAACCCTAAAATCATGCATATAAGATATATATACGATTTTAGGATAAGTATTTATCCTAATTGATTTGATCACAAGATAAGATCAACTTAGGATAAGATACTTCCCGGTTTTTAGCTAACCAAAAATATCATCTTATCTTTTAGCTGCTTAGATATATCTTAAATCAATATATTTCGGAAAATATCCTTTTTGTAAAATCTTTGTAAAAACCGCAGCTTGAATAATCTGTTCAGTTAACCTGGTTCCCTGACCTGGTTCCCTGAACTGAATATGTTATGAAATTTGTTCCAAACCTTGTACCAAATTTCATAACGATATTTAATATACTAAAAGCACTTTATATACTCAATTATATAAGTTGTACTACGGAGCATTTACATGAAGATCCTAAATAACTCTTCGAGTGTAGTCTTCCTTCATGCATTCGTTAAGTCTTGAAAGCTTCCATGAATGAACTAAATTATTGACCAAGGACCTTCCTTTAAGTTGATCAAAAGTCCTTTCAAGCTTCCAATCTTAGAAATCAACTTAGATGCATAGCTCATTTATCATCTAATTGTTCCCTGTATAAAGACAAATTAGTTCAACAAATATCTCATATAAGTAATAACTTATCTAGGGAAACAGTGTTCTATTTTAGCTGGTTCCCCAACTGTATTGAACACTTTCAAAGACCTGTTTCCCTTAGCTGTTTGTCATCATTCAAAACTGTCAATCAAAGCCTAAGGGACTCAACAAATTCCCCCTTTTTGATGATGACAAACATTTGAAGTTTCTGCACCTGTGAACATACTCAAAAGAAAGTAGTCAAAAACTTCAAGAACTCAAGACTCAATGGAACAAGTCAGTTAAGCCAACTAGTTCCCTAAACAAAAACAGAAAATAAGATAAAGACTCAATCTAAACTAGTAAAGACTCTAGGCTTCAACTTCAACTATTTTACCCCTTTTGGCATCATTAAAAAGATATGCAAAAGTAGCATCTTATGCATAAAGTAACGTGCTAAACCATCAAATGGCATCAACCATTATACAAATAAAGTGCTGCAAAAGAAGGTCAGAATAGTCAAAGTCAAGCCATGCCACCAATAAAGATCATAGTTTAATACAAACCAACAAAAGTGAACGATAGAGCCCAAATCTATATCAAAACAAGTTCATGGATTGGGAGGAATAAAAACAGTCCAACAAAATCAGTTATTCAGAATATAATATAATAAAGGTAGGCTAAATGAAAAAGAGAACAGATTCAATCATCATCATTATTTTCATCATCTCCTTCCTCTTCTTCAGTGGCAGCCTCCTCAGCTATTTCTTCCTGGTTCTCCTCCTCTTCACTGTCATCTTCCTGCTGGTCTACTTGTTGGTCCTCCTCAACTTGTTTCTTCTCATTTCCAAAACTACCAGCAATCTGTTTCTCTAACTTGATCATCCTCATAATAAACGAAGTAGATAGACCTTCCACTAAGTTCACTAACTTGCTGAGTTGATCCCCTACAGCACTTATCTTCTCTTCCTGACTCCCCAGCCTCTTAAGAATAACCTGCTGACCAGCTGGTTCCTCTGCCTTCTGTTTCTTCTTGGCAGGCTTAGGAGTCTCTACTGGTTCCTCCTCCCTAAACTTCAACACCCCATCACTTATGATCAACCCCTTTTGTTTCAGAATACCTTTGGTAAACACCATTGCAGGAGTAGTTGATCCACTAAGAGAAACATTATTCTCTTTAAGAAGCTTAGTTATGTAGGAGCCATAAGGAAGAGAGTGGTGGGATGAATTATAGCAATTCATCATATGGTTTATCATTAAAGAAGGAAGATTTATCTTAATCCTTTTCATCAGCAAATATATAAGCACCATTTCCATAATGCGCACAAAACCCCTACCTTGTGCTCGAGGGATAATCATCTTGTTACACACAGAGTGAAGGACCAGCATCACTGGTTCCTTCAAGCTACCAGTTTTAAACGTTCCAGCTTTCTTTGGAACTTTCCCTCCAAACACAAAGTCATGCACTTCATCTGGACTGACCCCTATAAGTGTGGGCCATCCATCTCCAGAATACTCATCAAAACCATCTCTGGGTATATTCAACAACCCAGCCAAACTTGCAACAGACACATTCACTTCAACATCATTCACAACTGAACTTAACGATCTATCCAACATTTGTTTCAAATTCACATAAAACTTTCTAACACCATCAATATTAGCATCACAGACATCAAACAAAGGCATCCAACCCTGATGTTCTAACAGCTCTTTCACATCACTTAAGGCAACTTCATCAAAATAACCAACTTCTGTTTTACACCCAGATACCACAACCCTAGAACCTAAATCAGTCATACCAACAGATGGAGATTCTACTGACATACCTCTTGCAGACTTCCGTGCTGTTCTCTTTCGTTTGGAACCAGCAGAGTCCATCGACTGTTCCTCTATTACTACTTCGCCAATCCTTTTCAGGGAAGACCTAGTCACTCTGCTGCGAACCAAGGGTTCTGTAGTCCACTTTTTATGTCCAATAATCTGTAGATCATCTTCCTCACTTCGAACTTCCTCCTCTTCCCTTTCTCCAACAGTGTTGAAGAATTCTTCAGTGCTTTTGGGCTGGTCCCCCTGAGATGAGATAGGTTCTTTGATGATGGAATCATCAGCCTCAGGGGTTTTGGGTAAAGGTGCATTTTTGGGAGGTGGAGGTGAGGGAGATTTAGAAGATGGAGATGGAGTTGGTGATGGGTTCTTTGTGGTGGTAGGAGGTGAGTTGCTCGATGAAGTTGGAGCAGGGTTTGCTTCATTGATGGAGGTCTCCTTCAATTGAGTGGACTCACTTGCTTGAGTCTTCTCCTTCCTTTTCTTAGCTGGAGCCCTGGTTGATTTCCTTCCCATTGTAGCAGATGAGCTTCACAGATTTGAGGGAGATGAGAACGAAGTGAGCAGTGATCAGGGTACCACTTTTGAACGAGAGAGAGAGAGGATGAGTAGAGTGATGATGTGATGTAAAGCTGTATCAATGAGTTAATGTGTATTTATATCAATTGCATAGACATAGGATTTCAAAAAATTAGCCGGTTGAGAGTCAAGATAAACGGAAGAGATAATCTCAGAAATTGAAACTTTAAAAATTGTAGTTATCTTTTTACAAAAGAGTCAACCAACTATAAATTAGGCAATTAAATATATCTGCCTCTTTGTAGGATAGGAATAACTGAAATAAGATAATTCTTTCCAAAAAGAAATTATCTTATAGTAATCTTCCGAAAATAAGATATTTTCGGATGACATATCAGAGCTGAACCGCTGTTTCCTCTTGCTGGTACCTGTACTGAACCAGTCATTCTATTTTCAGCATGTTTCAAAATAACTTCTCCTGTTTCTATGCAACAATAATCCACTTAGGTTATTTACACAATATTTGTAAGTAAGCAACATAGTTATATACATAATCGATACAAAAGCATACTTATTCTAACCAATCATTGAAGGAAATAATTGAAGCCATCGCCTAAAGTCTAACTAGACCTAAAAGGACTCTTAACCTACAAAAAGACTCTCTACATAAAGGCTTTGTGAAGATATCAGCTATTTGATCTTCACTTTTACAGAACAACATCTCCACCAATCCTTTTTCCACATTGTCTCTTAGAAAATGGTGTCTTATCTCAATGTGTTTGGTCTTGGAGTGTTGCACGGGGTTCTTTGAAATATTGATTGCACTAGTGTTATCACAAAAAATAGGAACACTTTTATAAATAACACCAAAATCTTTCAGCTGGTTCCTTATCCACAGTAGCTGGGAACAGCATGAAGCTGCAGCTATATATTCTGACTCTGCTGTGGATAGGGCCACTGAATTTTGCTTCTTAGAGTCCCATGATATAAGACAAGAGCCAAGGAAGTGTGCCATACCTGATGTGCTCTTTCTATCAACTAGGAAACCAGCATAATCTGCATCTGTATATCTAATGAGATCGATGGTACTGCCTTTGGGGTACCACAAAAACAGATCTGCTGTTCCCACAAGATACCTGAGTATCCTTCTAACAGCCTTCAAGTGAGATTCCTTTGGATTGCTTTGAAACCTAGCACACAAACCAACAGAAAACACAATGTCAGGTCTACTAGCTATTAGGTAAAGTAGAGAACCAATCATTCCTCTATAAAGCGTAGCTTCAACATTTTTTCCTTTAAGATCAGCATCCAACTTTGTGGATTTGGGAACAGGTGTATCATAAGCTTTGCTGTTCTCCAAGCCAAACTTTTTCAGCAGCTCTTTTAAGTACTTTTGTTGATGGATCATTATACCATCATTTGTTTGCTTAATCTGCAAACCTAGGAAGAACCCTAGTTCTCCCATCATACTCATTTCAAATTCACTCTGCATAAGATTTGCAAATTCGTCACACAAAGTTTGATTAGTAGCACCAAATAAAATATCATCAACATAGATTTGTACTATAATCAAGTGTTTCCCCCTGGTTCTTATGAACAAGGTCTTGTCTACTGTTCCCCTCTTGTAATCATTAGCCATCAAGAAATTGGACAGTCTTTCATACCAAGCCCTTGGAGCTTGTTTCAAGCCATATAATGCTTTATCCAACTTATATACATGCTGGGGAAACAGTGCATCTTCAAAACCAGGTGGCTGCTCCACATATACGATTTTAGGATAAGTATTTATCCTAATTGATTTGATCACAAGATAAGATCAACTTAGGATAAGATACTTCCCGGTTTTTAGCTAACCAAAAATATCATCTTATCTTTTAGCTGCTTAGATATATCTTAAATCAATATATTTCGGAAAATATCCTTTTTGTAAAATCTTTGTAAAAACCGCAGCTTGAATAATCTGTTCAGTTAACCTGGTTCCCTGACCTGGTTCCCTGAACTGAATATGTTATGAAATTTGTTCCAAACCTTGTACCAAATTTCATAACGATATTTAATATACTAAAAGCACTTTATATACTCAATTATATAAGTTGTACTACGGAGCATTTACATGAAGATCCTAAATAACTCTTCGAGTGTAGTCTTCCTTCATGCATTCGTTAAGTCTTGAAAGCTTCCATGAATGAACTAAATTATTGACCAAGGACCTTCCTTTAAGTTGATCGAAAGTCCTTTCAAGCTTCCAATCTTAGAAATCAACTTAGATGCATAGCTCATTTATCATCTAGTTGTTCCCTGTATAAAGACAAATTAGTTCAACAAATATCTCATATAAGTAATAACTTATCTAGGGAAACAGTGTTCTATTTTAGTTGGTTCCCCAACTGTATTGAACACTTTCAAAGACCTGTTTCCCTTAGCTGTTTGTCATCATTCAAAACTGTCAATCAAAGCCTAAGGGACTCAACACAATTCTTAACGATATTGACTTTAGGTATAAATAATCCTACTTTCATGTCTTCCATTACTCACCAAATACACCTAAATCTCTTCTTTCTTTTGATTTTGCCTTCTAAATTTTAATTTTATATCTTTGTTTGATCATCCAAAAGTTGGGGAACTTATTAGTGCCCACAACTTATTCAATCGACTACTTCATCCAATATCGAAATTTTATAAGGTATGTCAGTTTGTGTTCTTACCTAATTTCAATCGTTACATATTTTTATATTTCATATCTATTTTTGTACGGTTTATTTGTGCCTTTCTGGAAATTAGGATAGTTTATGCCATCTTGTTAAGGAGGTGGTATATGTTCATGGAAATCGGTTGTATTTTAGGCTCTACTAGGTTATAAATCATGGATTTATAAATCACTATTCTAGGCTCTGCTAGGTTATGAATCGTGGATTATAAATCAATCATTGGGTTTTTAGTCCATTTATGTTTTTAATACATATTAGAGTAAGTATGCTAAGGTTTCTCTAAGTTTCACCTTTATGTTTAGTATTGTTGTTGTTTTGTGTAATTTGGTGTGTCCACAATTTCGGAGAGCAATGCCTAGATAGTGCAGGTGAGTGTACCATGAGTGTGGTGCACCCGAATCAAAACACAAGCTATATTGTAATGTATGATGTAAGAAAGTTTTTTTTTTTACCAAAAAACATGATTCATTAACTGTCACATTTAAAAATTGGAAACGAACCGTTATTTCGTAAAAATTAATTAACAAGCATATCTTTTCAATTTTCCATGAAAATTCACTTATTAATAGCACTCTTTCCGGCATTAGTAGTCTTTAGTTTCATTGTTTCCAAAATTGCTTGCATATGACATTTATTTTATATGTACATTTGATTCGATTATAATAAATATCAAAAATATGAATAATGTACATTAGTGTTGAGTATTTTGTACATTAAACCTCTTGGTGCACATAATCAGTGAAAAATTGTTGGCATATGATATTTAGATAAAAAAATTTACATGTACATTTGATTTAATTGTATTGAACATCAGAAAAAATGAATAATGTACATTCGTGTACATATGTTATTAGGAGATAATAACATTTTAAATCATATCTTGAAAATTGTAAAAAGACAAATAGTGCAAAAAATTAAGGATAGATTGAGTAATTGTTATTCGGTATTAGTCTATTTCCTAAGAGGAGTATTTAATATGCACTAGACAATGTGATATTTGTTTTTTCTATAGTGTAAGTATACGTTTTGTAAACACTATTATCGATACTTTTGCATCTATAAATACTCTAGACAGTACAATGTTTTGTATAAATTATTTATTTCTATTTTTTATTTTTATATTTTTTAATTTTAATATGAAATTTGTTTTAAAATATTATCATGATATTTCTTTTTTATGGTGCCAACTATTAAATTAAAATTTTTTTTACTTAACTTAAAAATTAGGGTATTAATTTTCATCTCTCCTTAATCCTTCAAAATCTTAGAAATGGATATGAGGATTAAAATATATCTTGAGTAATTATGGGTTAATCTTGTAGCTTATTACATAGAAAATTATATATATGCATCAACGCATGCCTTTGCAGCATATATTAATTAAGAAAGGTCAAACTTGTATAATATTGAATCATATGGTTTGGAAGCATATATTAATTAAGAAAGGTCAAACTTGTATAATAATGAATCATATGGTTTGGAAGCCCACTAGCTAGGCACTAATATAAGGTTGGCTTTATCGTCCAACTTTTTTTTTTTGGTTCTAAGAAAGAGCAGAAGCCCTAAGAAAGACATAAAACAAAGAAACTAGTGGGTGACGATCTTGGGAAGAGCCACTCCCTTTGCGTCGTCTTCTAAGATTGCACCCAGCTGCGGAGGTGCCACATTAAAAATGTAAATTCTATCTTATTGTCGAACACCACGATTTGTTAATCAGTCAGCTGTCCGATTTCCTTCCCTATAAACATGAATGATACTCGTGCTCCAATCAATAGTATTGATCATCTCTCAGCGTTGATTTACCAGATGAATACATTCCCCATGCTCATGGGTATTGCTCTTGAGAATTTGGACACAAGTCTGATTATCCAGCTGGATGGCAAGGTTACTAATTGCAAGGTTTTTTGCAAGTGCCAGACCCTTACCGAGTGCTAACAATTCCGCCTTGAATGCCCTAGTAATGCCAAAGTTTGTTGAAAGAGCAGCCATTAGTTTTCCTTCATGGTTCTTGATGATAGCACCTCCACCTGCTTCTCCTAGGCATCCCTTTGCTGGCCCATTGGTATTAAGCACAAACCTCCCAATAGGGGGATAAATCCATCTAATATTCTCTAGTGCTTCGTTAGTTGAGCTCCTATTCTTTTTGGAGTGCTCCTCTAGCTTCATAATACTCAATGCTTTAGAAGTTTTGTTCATTTTCACCAAAAGAAACCCAGTTGGGTTTATAGGGACTTCATGACTTCTGTCAAAAACCCGATAATTTCTCCACTTCCAAATCCAAAAACCCTAAGTACATGAAGGAGAGTCTCATTCTCTTTATTACAGAGCTAGGGGGCACAAAGGGCTATCAACTAGCTATCCTCTTAAAAGGTTATAATTATGTAATACACGGTCATGGCAGACTAGCCACAAGAATCCTTTAGCCCTGAATTGAATTGGAGCACTCCAAATCATATTCCAAATATCACCTGCCAAAGCACTATTTTCATTTTTCATAATCCTTATAAAAAACAAATATAAAACCTTCCTTTTTTCCAATCTGACCAGTATAACAAGTCTCTAGCAGAACCATCATCCTTCAATTCATGTGACTGGATTTCTTTTCTAAATATTTTTTCATTTTCAATTCATGGGGTTTACAAAGGAATAAGACAATTAAGAAAGAGGGAGAACTATTTTTTAATTGCACGCTTCTAAAAGTCTACAAAGATCGGGTTATTAATTAGACTCATATTATAATGAATAAATTTAGAATTACATTAATTTCTTTTTAGTTTGTTCCTATATGTAAAAAAAATCACGGGGTTTACATAGAAATTGTACGTAGGAGAAGTTTCACCATTGTTCAATCGTCACCAATACATCAGTATTCTCTTGAATTGTTGATTGGCCGGAAGCCTGTATGGACTATACTATAAGTTCTTGTGAGTAAAAATATGAAAATTAAGAAAAATATGTTCCAAAATTTTTGAGGTTAGCGTCGAACCACTTTGCAAACACTTTGACACTATTAATACGATTACTAGTTCTTGATGTGGCGGAGCTACATTTTCATGGTTGTCCATAAACATTCCAATGAAAAAAAGCTATAAAATATAATTGTTCTTGCCTAATTTTTCTCGTTTTACAATATTATTATTGCTTCTTGCATTACAACACTGAAAATATTATCACACCGTGCATTATTGTACTGACACCCCTCTTTTAAATCCTTGATACCACCAATCCTATATCTAATCTCCAAGAACAGTGGTATAGACTTAATAATTTCATAGTATAAAATTACTCGGAGTGTATGATTTCTACGTATTACATATATTACAAGTCTTGGAACATATATAAAAAAAATACTACAATTCTTTTAACTTTTTTTAAAAAAAAAATTCAAAAATAACCTCTATTCGAAATTATTTCGAAAAATGACCTTCTAGCCAGCTTTGGGTGTAAATGTATCGCTGTCAATGACAACAACTTTAAGTGAATTTCTAACTTTATATTTTAGTAGTGGTTTTAACATAGCCCGAAAAGTCCAAGTTTCTCAGTGCACTGACTTACAACCGTTGTTACTTGTAGCGGTTTACATCCGAAGGTATACTAGTTAGAAATTCATTTTTCGAAATATTTTCGGATAGAGGTTAATTTTGAATATTTTTAAAAAAAAGTTGAAAAAATTTAGTTTCACAGTAAAACCGTGGGATACACATTCATAATTTCATGAAGAACGAATGGATAAGTAGAAAACTTAGTGCCAAAGGACAACCTTTCTATGTTGAGTTTAGAAAAAGGCCTTGCACAATAAATATCTTTCTTATTTTTTTCAGTAAAATAATAACAAACAACTAATAAATTTTGTGTTTTCTATGAAGAAAGTGAACGAAAAATCTAAAAATGTTTTCTTTCAAGGCAGGTAACTTAACTTATCTAAAGAAGAAGTTAAGACTGCTCTTGACCAATGGTGCCTTGATTGGCAATGATGAGGCAACGAAAGGGAGAGAAGATGATTTAATACATGATGAGAGAAGAGATAGGGAGGTTAGGTGAGTGGTGGTCGCTTCTAAGATTATTCTAAAGGAGTTATGGGTGGTCGGAGGAGATCGATGGGAACACTGGTGGCCGGAGGTGGTGAGAAAGGTGTAGTGGAAGGTTTATGTTTTGGGCAATACAAAGGAGATCAAAGGAATATGTGAGCTGGTAATCCTGGTATAGTAGTGCTACTGAAATAAAGATTGGATTTTAGGAACTATTTTTAGGTCCTACAAGAATTATTATAATTTCTAGCTCGATCCTTTTTTTTTTTTTTTTTGTCAAATTTTGTCATATGACGTGCTTAGGTAACGCTACTTGTAATCTTGAAAACTTCTTCTGGACACCTTCTAATCTCACAAATTTTTCTTATTTTTCTTTTTAATTCTATTGCATGGAAACTTTAGGGTGGATATTATATTAATTCATACAAACTAGTCGATAATTTATTTTTTAATGTTGGTAGATTTCGTTTCTTGCCTATAAGAACGATAAAAGATTATGTGTATTTGTGAAGCCTTGCATAAAAGCAAACTATCTTTATTAATGTATTAAGTTGAAAATTGTGTTGTTTCCTTGCTGTTACAGGTGGTCCTGCTTGTCACACGCCCAAAAATAACTCTTAAAAAAGCAAATTAACAAAAAGTTAGAAACTTTGATTTTCACGAGTGTAATCATCACTCCATTAACCATAAAAGAACCTACCAAGGGTACTCAAAGCAACTTCCACGGTCCTTCTTGAGTTCTTAATTGGTATTAAAGGGTAAAAAAGAAGGCTAATAATCCTAGCAAAAGGCTGCCTTACCCTTATTTCAATGAACAAAGAAAGCTAAGCTATGATCTGTAGAACTAATCATAAGACTTATATAGGACGGTTGAATACGTTAATAATAATGATTCATGTCGCCTAATTCCCTCTTTATCCAGATACATGCATGGTGATCATGTTGCTAAGTAACTTCAATTCCTTCCAATTGAACTTCTTCCATGTTCTCGAAATAAGAATTTGATTGAGGGTCGTATTATGGAGTTTTTTCTAGCTGGCAAGAAATCTCTTACCAAGATTGAGGGCTATTGTACAAGATATGGGTCTGAGTAAGATTGAGTTCTTGGGAACGTCTTAAAAACTCTCTTCTAGATATCAAGTCAAACAAATTGTAGTTTCAGAGATTTATAGATATCGAGAAAGTAAAGAGAGAGGGTGTTTATCATAAGGTACTCCATATATATAACTGATATAAGTACTTGTGATGCCTAAGTCAGTCGTATTTGTTATACAATTATGACAAAGTCATACTCTTACTTTCTAGTATGATTACATATTTCCATAGTATTGAACATTGTGGGATATATCTAAGAGCATTGGACCTGAGCGATCGAAGCCTGACTTATTCTGAAGGAGGAAATATAGTTTTATCTTGCAGTTGTACTACGTATCTGATTTGTAATTGTACAAGACCAGATGACCTCCTTTTATTTGATTCATCATTTGACACTTTACTTTATCTATCTGGCTATGAATGTAGGATATGAAAGTTTGGTTTAGGACCTAATTTTACTGCTTTTTTTTAATTAAGTTTTAGGTCCTAATAATCCATGCTTTATTGATTTAATCAAGTCCTAGTCATCTATACAAGTTTGCAATTAATTTTTTTGTGAAAAATGATAAACTTAATTGATTTCTGCATACAAATCTTGTAGACAAATATTGCAAGTTTTACAACCTATATAGGTTTTTACAACTGATCTACAAAGCAACGAGGATGTCATAAACTAACAATGATAGAGAGTTATACAACTGGACATTTTAGATTCTATAGTGGAGTAGGGTTTGTGTTTAAGACCTCCTACATTCAAGACCTAAGCTAGTCTATAACGAAGATGTTTATTGTGAATGAATCTCCTTCAAACTTATTTCCACACATAATAACTGTTAGGGGTAAAAATCTATCCGATCCAAGCAACGTGATGTATGAGCAACCCTACGTGTAGGAAAACTAGATGTAAAAAGCGTATGGTCAGATTCGTGAAAGTTAGTACATGGTGTTATGGGTAAAATACCGTCTAGCACACCCGACATGATGTTAAGATTGTCCGACGTGTAGGACAACTACGCGTAAGGGAGTTACAGCCGAACAAGGGTAGTTGTTAGATATTAATGAGCAATTACAAACATATAGTGATTGTAACCATCTGCGTGATTCTAGGCGTCAGTTACGGGAAGTACCAGGTTAGCATCTCCGTGTAGCAAGGATATCGGTAAACGGTTGAGAAATGACATTTGAACAAGTCAACGAGATAATATCGGCTATATAGTTGAAATGACTATAAGATTCTAGGAGTCAACCCCACGTGTCTGAGATTCTAGGCATCAATTCTAACTACCCAAGATTCTAGGCGTCAACGTCAGCGTCTAGGCAACAAACACTTAGGTGTCAGGAAGAGCAACGGTTGTAACTAAACGTTTGAAGGTCAATCCCAAGATGTAGGAGTATCAAGGAAGCTCCCGATATATTTTTTACGGCTAGTTAAAATATCAACTCAAGGTCACGACGGATAGCCAGAGAAGACTAAGTCAATACACATGTGAAGCTACATATCTGGAAAGCAATTGCAACAAGATAAGAACGAGTCAATCATGCTTGTTGCCCACAACCATCATCTATAAAAGGTAGCTCAAATCATTGAGAAAAGGGGGACACACTCATTAAGATCATTTGCTTACAAGCCAAGATTAAAACACAATCCATTATCATTTACATATGTCTCATTAACTTCACTGACACTTGTCTCCTGCTGTACTTTTCTACTCATTTACTCTCAATCTTTTGCAACATCTCTTGTATACTCAATAAAAACACTTTCTTCATCTTAGTGGAATGACGACCTAATAAGCCCTCGCGGTTTTTCTCGAGTTTGGGTTTTTCACGTCACCAATTTGTTGTGTCATTTGCATTATTTTCTTGCTTTATTCTTTATACCATTGTCTACGCGTCGCTTAACTAGTTGTAAAACGTCCCAACCTTAAGTTGTTACTAGGTCATAATTTTTGGCTGAAACAATAACGGTTAGGTTTCAAGTATTTTGATGCTCTTTCAAAATATATCGAATTGGGCGTAGGCTCACTAGATGTTAGCATTCTTAGTAATAGACCCAAGAACTCCGTATAAATTACTGATCATTAGCAATCTCCAATAGATTACCCATATCCAATAGATTTAAAATAACATGATAAAATGTGAGTTGATCTTCCTAACTAGTTCTTATTTGTCAAATAAAATCCCATCTTTAATCTCATGTTATATGAATTACAAAAACTATGATTTAGAGAATGAGCACTTTGATCCTAGCGATTAATAGTCAACAATATGACGTGCGTGCATGAATAATATAATTTAATTGACCGGATGGGAATTTAAGTATCACTGCAAATGTTTTATGCATTATAAAAACTATGATTTAGAAAGTGAGTACTTTGATCCACGTAATTAATAATCAACAATATGACGTAAGTGCATCACCATCGATATGAATAATTCACCTAATTGGAATGTAAGTTTCGTTGCAAATTGAGCCAAATTATGTGGGTTTGCAAGAGGAAGGCAAAGGGTTCAAGAGCAACAAACTCCCACCTGGCCCTTGGCAAGCGGGCTGGGGAAGGGGGCTGAACATGCCAAGTGGGTCCTTTTAGCCAACCATTATAATTCCAAATCAAAATCTAAGGAGACCCCTCCTCATTACACTTTCCAGCAATGCAATCTCTAGTTCCTATATAATTTTCTTTCCTTTTGAGGGAATTCTTGTGTTTTTATAATACTTCTTATGTGTTATGACAAGAACAAACTGCATGAACCATTGGTTTAGCCTTTCTCAGAGATCTCTCCCATGCATGATAGTTGATACATTCACCTGCCCCCATAAGTGGTCACTCCATAATTGAGATTTGAGAACTGTGTGATGTATGTTCTCGATAAACCTAAGAATGGGTCTATGATGACTACTTGAGAGTTTCTCGATCTTAGTATTACTCCAGTGGAAGTATATGACGAAGGATTTGATGCTATATATTATGGATCTTTCCACTAGCCTTGTTAAAATTAGAAATTGATATTCATTTTGTATAGAGGCGATAATCAATTTTAATTTGAGCTCAATGTGGCTCACACACTATCGACATCCATTTTGTTCGCCCAACCTAACTGACCAGATCAGTTAATGGATGGCAAGATTGTCTAAATAGTCCAATTAGTTCTATTTTAGTGTTCAGATGACTAAATTGTTTCAAGGCTGGATCGTGAATAAAATATCCATGAAATAACATATTTTGTCATTATTGTGAAAATGTTTGTATTTTGGTTGAATGATTACGGTTTTTATCGATGTACATTGATGAGCATATCCTGATTATATACATGCATATTTGACTAACTAAATTTCCTAAGAATATGTCACAAATTAAACACGGCATGATTGAAGATTATCTTTGTCTTTCCATGATTTGCTCTTGATTTTTAACACCCAACTTGCACATTATATCGTGAAAGGATTTAGAGGAAACAACTTTGGTTAGGATAGCAAGTTGCTTTTCTGACTAAACAAATGGAATACTATTTTTTCTCTACTTTTCCTAGATGAAATGTTTGTCTACTCTAACATACTTAGTCCGATTATATTGAATAGGATTTTCGAAAATACTGATGTTACCATGTGTCCACAAAAAAGTTTGCACTTGTCCTTGGGGGAAGACCTAGTTCGATTAGTAGTTTTCATTTCAGAGTACATCTGCTATTCATTTGGCGATTCCCTTAAATTAGGCTTCGACACTTGACAAGGAAATTTCCTTCTATTTCTTATTCTTTCATGTGACTAAATTCCCCCCAACAATGGTAAATCAACCTGATATAGATCTTTGATCATTAGGGTTCCCTACCCAGTCAATATCTGTCTGGGCTTGAACTTTTAGGTGGTTATTTTTTTGGAAATACCACCCTTCTTCGTGAAGTACCTTTCAAATATCTCACAATCATCAATGCAGCCTCTAAGTGTTCTAATTGAGGTTTTTGAATGAATTGGCTTATGACTCCTATTAATATGCAATATTAGGTGTAGTATGTGATAGGTAGATGAACTTTCCAATTAGCTTTTGATATTGTTATCGGTTGGCTAACTCGCTACCTTCCGTAAACTTCAGACCACCATCATTAGCGTATCAACTTCATTTGATATGCATATGCATGTCTATACAAATGAAACTATTCTATTTTTCATGGATGTAGAGAATACAAAATCTTTATATGTAATATTGATTGATTTATTGATAATGAATCCAGTTAAGCTATGTTAATAATACAACTGTTGAAATTACGCTAGTAATAAGAAGATAAAGAACTAAAATGAGAAATGAGTGCCACTAGTGCTACAACAATTGTATGGAAATATCAAATGTCACCCATCTATTTACATGTTAGATGTATTAGTTTATCTGTATGATTTTTTTCAGATGCAATACTCCGTGTACGTATAACTGTAGAACAATGATAAGATAAATTTTAGAATTAAGATAGACTTAAGAATATTAGATAAGATAGAGTAAAAGATAAAACTTACGTAGGAGTTTAGTTAGAGTATAACTTTAATTAAAGCATGTATAAATACACATGAGAAACAGTATAGTGTACATATATTCATTCAGTCAATATATACAAAAACACATTACAAAATACAGTATTAAACCATTTTACTTGGTATCAGAGCAACCAGGGTTTTTTTTTTTGGGGGGGGGGGGGGGGGGTTCACGGTGGTTTTCTGGCAATAGAGTCTCATCATCTACCAAGGACTTTACCTAATCATGAATGAACCACCAAAGGAACCCGAAGACACCCCTGTGACCATGGCTCAACTATATACACTCCTAGAGAAGTTGAACAGGAGCCTTGAAAATTACGGAGCATAGGTGAACATATCAGAAAAACTTACCCATCAAAATTACGCAAAGTGGTCAAGGCTGATGCTCATGGCAATCGAAGGGAGAGGGAGGCTCATGCACATCACAACTCTCCCACCATCCACTCACACCAATGAGCACATCCAATGGAGCCAACGAGATGCGATTGTTCGGACTTGGATAATCGAAAATATTAATCCAGATTTGGTAAACCAATTCTTGGATTATACAACAGCAAGAGAGCTATGGCTAGGTATTGAAGGTGTCCATAGTAGCGCAAAAGATAGGCTACAAATATTCAATTTAGCCACCAAATTGAATACAATCAAGCAAGGCCAGGATCCAGTGGAAATATATTATAGCAAGTTAATAACAGTGTGGAACCCCATGAGATACCTAGATGATAAAACAATATACAACAAGCTTCAACAACAGACAAGACTCTACCAATTCTTGGCAGGATTGGATGAGTCGTTTAATAAGGAGCGAAAAGATCTTGTTAATTAAGATCCCAGCCCTCAGTTAACACGGCATATAACACGATCAGGCGCGAATTAACACGAAGAGAAGTGATGAAATCAGGCTTACCTTACTCACCTGTGCCGGATGGAGTGGGGAGTGGGTTAACCACAAAATTCCGGTCAGACAGAGCATCACTCTAGCATGGTAACAAAGATAAGTCGAAGCTCAAATGTTCACACTATGGAGGAACAAAGCATACCAAGGAGGGATGCTTCAAGCTCATCGGATATCTCGATTGGTGGACCGAAAACAAGAAAAAAGGACGAGTAGAGGAGAGGACACAAGAAGAGCGAGCAAAGCCTCCATGGTAGTCGAGAAAGATCCAAATGAAGAAGAGGACATAGGAGCAAAAGGGGCGCCGTAGGAGGAAGGTAAATGGGAGGAGAGAGAGAGAAACAAAAACGCTAACCCTAGATATGGAAAACCCGTGAAATCCAAGGAAAAAGAGGACAGAAGAGAAAAAGGGGCGCCGCAGGAGGAAGGTAAATTGGAGGAGAGAGAAACAAAAACCCCAACCCTAGATATGACAAACCCGTGAGATTCCTCCCCTTAACTAACCTAAAATCCTTCCCAATGGCCCACAAAGAAATTAGCCCAAATTATCCCATAACAAAATTACCCATGAAAAACTCAACCTTTTTGTCTTGCTAAAAATCTCCAAACCCAATCACGTGTGTTTGACCGGTTAAAACCAACGATCTATGTGCCTGACCCGTTAAAATCAACGACCCAATATTCTGTCACATATCATATGGGACCGAAGTGTCAGTGGATCTTCGATTATGGTGCTACGGATACTATGACTAATGATAGACGAGACTTCCTTAATATTTATGATTCTAGAAAAATTGTTATATAAACTGCAAATGGTAAACTTATGGATGTTGCAGGAGCAGGATCAGTTAAATTTAGGGAAGTTATTTTGGAGAGCTGCCTATACATTCCAGATTTATCTTATAAATTGCTATCTGTCAGTCCCATCATGAAGGATTTGGGATGTACGATCTTACTAACCTTTGATTATTATATTGTGCAGGATGCTATGATAGGGAAGATCATTGGGCATGGTACTGAGAGAGATGGTCTGTATTAGACGGATGGAATTCTCAAAACCGGTGACACAAGAGTAAAATTCAGTTAAAGATCAACTCAAACTGTGGCATCGGCATTTGGTTCATCCGTCTTTAGGGTATTTGGAACGTCTTTTCCTATCTCTTGCTGGATCAAAAATTACATTTGACTGTGATGCTTGTTACCGTGCAAAAAGTCATAGGCATTCATATTCTGATAGTATTAGTCATAGTAATAAACCAATTTATTTGATTCATTATGATGTATTGGCGTTTTTAAACCAAGATATGAGAGCATTTTTTTTCTTCCCATGGCCTTTTCCATTAGGCTACTTGCCGAGATACTCCCCAACAGAATGGAGTAGCTGAGCAGAAGAAACACACTCTGCTTGAAATGACTCGTGCTATGATGATAAAGTCAGGTGTACCCACTAGTTATTGGCCTGAAGCCATTTCAACTGCTAATTACCTTAGTAATCGATTGCCTATAAAGAAGCTTACTACCAGACTCCCCTTAACAAACTCTGACATTTTGGCCCTACACCCTTTGTCCATTCATTACCTCCTCGGGTCTTTGGGTGTGTCGTATATGTTCACCTACCAAAAAGGACACATCATAAGTTAGAACCTCGGGCTATTAAATGTATGTTTGTTGGATATGGGACTTTTTAGAAGGGATATAAGTGTCTTGATCCAAAAACAAACTGTTTATATACTACAATGGATTGTGATTTCATTGAGCACACATATCTGTTTTCCACCTCTCGATGTCAAGGGGAAGAATTCAAGAGACAATCTTAGGTGGATGAAAGGGAGTGGAAGATATGGAGAAGCTTAGATAACAAATCCTAGTATAATACAGTCTACACCAACTCCAGTACCATCTCCAATGTCTACTCAAGAGCATCCTTCTCCTATGCAATTACCTGAGGTAAGTACCAAAAATCCTCCTAGTGACAGAACTAATGAGTGGATTTTGTTATTAAAGTTCTACAGGAAGAGGCACCCAGTGAAGAACCAATGAGAAGGTACTAGTTGCCATTAAGGAGCACGCGAGGGGTACCTCCAAAAAGATATGACCCGCCAAATAAATCCCAGAAAACAAGGTATCCTGTTCAAAGCATTCCAACAGGAAATCTGTCTCAAACATCTACATTATTCATTACGTCAGTTTATTCAGACTGAATTCCTAAAACAGTTGAAGAAGCACTTGCACAAGAGCATTAGAAGGAGGCAATGTATGCAGAAATTGAGGCCTTGTATAAAAATGAAACCTGGGAACGGTGTACTATTCCCAAAGATAAGAAGGCAATGGGATATAGATAGATATTCACAATTAAAGATAAAGCTGATGGGAGTATTGAAAGATACAAGGCGATATTGGTGGCAAAGGGATATACACAGGTATATGAGGTAGACTACTCAGAAACTTTCTCACTAGTCGCTAAAATTGATACTATCAGGGTACTCTTCTCTGTAGCAGCAAACAAGGAATGACCTTTATATCAACTTGATGTGAAGAATGTGTTTTTTCATGGAGAGATCTCTAAAGAAGTATACATGGAGGCTCCTATAGGTTTCTCACATAGTTTTTCTCAAGGTGAAGGATGCAGATTGAAGAAGGCCTTATATGGGTTAAAACAGTCACCAAGAGCTTGGTTTGATCATTTTTCAGTAGCAATGAAGAAGTTTGGATATTGTCAGAGTAATTCAAATTATACGATGTTCTTAAAGAGGAGGGGTGATCTGACAACATGCCTCATCATATATATAGATGATATGATCATAACTGGGGATGATAAAAAAGAGATCTGGGATTTGAAACAGAAGTTGTTCTAGGAATTTGAGATGAATGATCTTGGAAGATTAAAATACTTTCTGGGAATTGAAGTACTTAGATCAAAAAAAGGTATTTTCATTTCCCAAAGAAAGTGTGTCTTTGATTTATTAAAAAAAACTAGAATGCTATAGTGCAAATCAGCAGATACACCAATGATATTAAACCATGGATTACATATTGAGGAAAATGGAGAGTATGTCGATCACAGTCAATATCAAAAGCTGGTGGGAAAACTGATTTATTTGTCTCACACTCGACCTGATATAGCATATGCGGTTGGTGTAGTAAGTAGGTTTGTGCACAGACCTCAGACTTCACATTTGGAGGCAGTGTTCAGAATCTTAAGATATCTCAAGAAGACACCTGGGAAAGGTGTGTTATTTAGTAATAATGGACATCTGAGACTTCAAGCTTATACTTATGCAGACTAGGCAGGAGATCGAGACAGCAGGAAGTCAACATCAGGGTATTTTACCTTGATAGGTGGAAATTTAGTCACATGTAGGAGTAAAAAGCAAAAAGTTACTTTGTTGCTACGTCAAGTGCTGAGGCAGAGTTTAGGGGAATTGCAAAAGGGGTTGCTGAAGTCTTGTGGCTTAGAAAGTTACTTATTGAACTTGGCTTTCCTCCAGAAGATAGCTGTGAATTGTTTTGTGATAACAAAGCTGCAATCAGCATCTCCGAGAATCCTGTCCAGCATGATCGAATGAAGCATGTAGAAGTAGATATGATAGCAAAGGTAATCAGTCTTAAGTTTTGTTGATTAGGGGAACAACTGGTTGATATTCTAACTAAAGTAGTTGGAGCGAATGTTTTTGAACAGATATTTCGCAAGTTGGGTAGAAGACCCAACTCAAGGGGGAGTGTAGAACAATGATAAGATAAATCTTAGAATTAAGATAGACTTAAGAATATCAGAAAAGATAGAGTAAAAGATAAAACTTACGTAGGAGTTTAGTTAGAATATAACTCTAATTAAAGCATGTATAAATACACACGAGAAACAGTACAGTATACATATATTCGTTCAGTCAATATATACAAAAACACATTACAAAATACAGTATTAAACCATTTTACTATAACTATATCGTATGTAAGTTTGGCAAATCCCTTTTAATTTGCTAGACCATATGCCACTTCAGACACATGTCCCCAATTCTGCGACTTTACGAATTTTGTACACTGCACGACTTCTGATAAATATCTAATATGTACAGTGAGTGAGGAATTGCAAATTTCTATTATTTTTGTAAGTGTTACGCGTTTAACCAATTTATCATTTAACCTGACACAATCTCACCCCCTCGACCTTCCCTCTAATCTCCTTTCCTTTTCATTAAAAAGAGAAAAGAGAAAAGAGAAATTGGCTGGTGGAGTAGTGGTCCAAGTGATCCTAATGATATAGGAGACGATGTCCTGTTCCCTTATGCCTCAACTTTCCAAGCAAATAAAGCATCCAATTGAGCTAACTTTCTTGATATCTATATCAAAGATGTGGACCATAGCGTTAGCTAATATATGCATATAATAACAACTAAGGTAACGACATAATGTATTACATCAACTAAGCCCCCCATTATTCTAAGATTTTTATAAATTATTTTGATGTTATTCTGACCTTTCTATATGGCTATTAGAATATAATTATTAGCTTTTTAGCTATATATATGGCATTGAAAAGAAATCACTCTTCCTCGCTAGAACAACAACTTCCATATAAATATATACTTGTTTTAGCAGTTACAATGGATACTGATCATAGTCTAAATATGTCCATTTCAACACTTTCTGAGGCACATCCTGAGACTATGGATTTCCTTTCTAACACTTGGTGCAACTTTGCAGTTCAAGCTTTACAGCCTGAGCTACACGATGGCGGATCGTCCATCCTTGTCCAAGATGACTCCATGAAGACATTTGGTTTGGTAAATTTGCATTTTTCAAGCTATATAAGTATTTGGTTTAATTCTGACGCTTATTCCCGTTCACTTGAAGCCTTGTTTCTCACATTTGTCTTTCTTTTGGAATTGCAGAAGATGGAAAAGTGCAGTCCAAAGCTGGATGGTGTAGACTATATGAAGTCATCAGTACCTCCTTGGAAATCAAATGATCTCAAGGTAATGATTGTTTGTTTATAATGGCTTTGTCATGGATTTGATTTTGTCCCATGATTACTAAATTAGTGATGTGTTAAGAATGTGTTTGTTTTGTGTGTACGTCTTCATCCAAGATTTTTTATAAAGTTTTGACGTGAGAGCTATAATAGTTGAATCTCATCTCCTCGGACCTTGTGGATTTCAACCTTTATATTGGTACTTTTCTTTTGTTGTTATATTGGTAAGGAGTGTCATAAGAATAATGTAATCCTGTTTTGACCCAAAATCTTAAAACATTATTTTCAACCTAAAACTAGTTGATACATCTCCACATTTCAAAATATTCTCTTTAATATTTCTGTGTTTGGAAAAAAACATACTAAGCATGTAATATCTTGTTAAATTTATTTCATAAAGTGAATATCAAATTAACTATTTTATAGTGTTTTCAAGACGTAGTAAATTTATTATATTAGTGGTAAAAAAGCATTAGATAAAAAAAAAAAAAAAACAAAAGGACGAACATAATAAAATGAACGAACTATCTATTATGGTACTTTTTTTCAAGTAGAGAAGGCAAAAGGTTTCTAAAGTATTGCACAAATGTTGGGTGGCATGGATCAGAGATTTAGGGTAAGAAATCATCTTTGTTAATAAGACAAGACAGTTCGTTAACTATTTAAGTTTAGTTAGTCAAGAGACTCCACTCAAAATCAAATCTACTAGCTCAAGCCACACATTTATATTAATTATTTGTATAAGATAGCTTTTGGTTGAACTTTGTCACAGTTTTAATGATTTCACCTTATTAACTGCTAACTAAGATGTAAAAACTTGAAACAAATCTTAGACGTTTACATGACAATATTGTTTCGTGTTATTATTCCAACCCATTTCGTTGCTTATGAAGTACGAGAAGTCAAGCACTATGCCTATCTCTAAACCTCTTGGTTTGACTGCCACGATTATTTATCAAAAAAAAAAAAACGGTGCAATTACATACTAACTTATGGGGTGGATGTTAAGTAACATAATTTATTTAATGAAGAGCTGGAGTAATACATAAGATATGAAATCAAATTCGTATACAATATTATTCTTCTGAGCACCTACAAAAGATAAAAAATATGCCAACTATTAACACAGTGGAGCCTCACCTATGATTATTTTTGCAATATTTATGAAAGTCATCCAAGGGCCTTATAAGTTATATGTACAGATGTACCTTCCCTCCTTTTTATTTTATTTGCTCTATTTGACAAATCTCTGTGAGAAATTTCTAGTTTAAATGGGTCAAGTATTTGAGGACAGAAAAAATTAAATGAAACACTGGAATCAATTTTATAACCGATTTCAAAAAGAAAATGATAAATAAAAAGCCAAGCTCGCTACCACCATACATACTGCTGATTACTAGTTTGCTTTAGCTTCAAAAGTTGCATGAAAAGACTAGTATTTTTTAATGGACCATTATTAACCAGTACCTAACGAAGTTAATTATACTTCTTTACAATTGAATCACTTTTGATTATTTAAAGTAATTAGTAATATTTTCTCACTCTTTGATGTTTCTTCACAATTCAGTCTTGGATTTGGATGCAACAAGCAATGCACCCGGAATTAAACTACAATGGCGGCTTTAGGAAGAAATGGGTACTTCAATTTAATATATACCTCATGCTTTTTGGTTAATTCTTAAGATTATATTATAATAAACGTATATACAAGTACATATGTATTCAACTCCCACAGCGAATTCATGATTGTCTTCATAAATAGGTATCAAAGATATCCTCGTCGTTATAGTCATATAAATTATTTTTCAGGTTTTTTCAAAATAGTAATGGTTTATCATGAGATATCTTAATATGCCAATAGCTAATTTAATGATGGAAATATTATTATGATGACTTTCCTTAATTACTAGGAAATGAGACAACTAATAAGTAATTTTGGACAGTGAGAATAATAATTATTATCCCATCATATACACTTTTTATTACTCTTAGTTACGAGTATTATTCACTCCGTACAAAGTACATCATCGTATCTTATTGCGTTACATGTTTTCTTCATTTATAAAATTTGTAGTTTCAATGGAAAGCACCTTTTGGGAATGTGTCAATAAAGAAATGGCTAAAGGAGATGAAGGAAAAAAGGAAAGAGGGAAAGAGGCTCCAAAGAGCAGAGGTGCATGCTGCCTTATCAATAGCTGGCCTTGCTACTGCGCTCGCGGCTATAGCTGAGGAAACCTCCAAAGGACAACTCGAATACGAGTCAAGCCCATCCAGGAATGCGGCTGTGGCTTCAGCCGCAGCTATTGTAGCTTCTCAATGTGCCCAAGTAGCTGAATTAATGGGAGCTAAAAAGGATCAGCTCAGCTCTATCATCGGCTCAGCCATGAGTGGAACTAGCACAAGTGATATCCTTACTCTGACTGCTGCCGCTACTACATGTACGTTAAACCAAATACGTAGCATATTAATTTGAAATAAATCAATATTTTGATAATCAAGAGTACAATGGTAATGGTTAGAGTAGAGTTGGTGTTCAAATTAGGTAATCTAGCTTAGAAAGAACTTGGAATTTTTCCTAATTCATAACTGATATTAATTATATCAAGATATTGACAATTCATATAAAAATACTGTTATTTCTAATATATCTATTGTTATATCAGCTCTATATATAAATACATAAGATATAAAAATACAGAAAATACATATCATGTATAGACATTATAATTTCAAGTATAGAAATAAATTTAGAAAAATATCCTAATATAATTATATCAAATATAAATTAAGAATTTTTCAAGAGATATGACACCAAAACGAAATCACTAATCATCAATTTTGTGTAAGATCCTTAACCCATGAATTTTGTGTAGGGTCGTAATAAACCTTTTGTCGTATACAACTGTGTGCTTCTTGTTATATGACAGCATTAAGGGGAACAGCCACACTGAAAGCAAGAGCAGGATGCAAAAATATGCTAAATGGCTCACCAATTCTGCCAATTGATGTGGAAACTTGTAAGCTTGATGATGATCTTGATTTTGAGAAGTCCCGAGCTACACTTTCTAAGGGCGCTGAGCTAACCATCGAGACTGCTAATGGTACTAATTTATGCCTTTCAATATTTTCATCATCTAATACTGTGCTTTTGGTTACGGAAAGTCTAGCTTTAAAATAGATAAATCTAAATCATGTAAAAAGTCATAACTCATAACTTATGTGTTTTTAAATTAATATTTATTACTTTCTCTATCCCTAATTTTGTTCCTCTATTTGACTTTTTATGGTTTTTAAGACACGAGTTAAAATATTTCTTTATCTCTAAATCCATAATACAAAATTTTAAAAATTTACATAGAGATGTATCTAACAAAATTTTACTTGAACATATTATTTCTTATAGAAAATTTATGGTCCATTTTTTCAAATTTTGACTCTATAAATAGAATTGGGACAATAATAAAGGAAGGAAGGGAGTACTTTACCAGCAAAGGTTATAACAACACATCAATTCCACTTTACTTTTTTCTATTTGCCAAAATGATCTATTTAAGAATATCTCCTATGAGCTTAAAACCACAAATTCACCAGTCTTAAAAACCATAAAAGCTCTAGTTGTCAGGGTCTCAGCCATCCCTCAAGAAATCAATATAGACTTGATTTTATCCTAAGTTTTAAATATGGTTTCACAATACTTTAACCAACTAAGTTAGATGGCATTAATAAACTAAGTAACTTATTATTTATTAGAACCATATCATTTCATAGTAGTTTTCATATAAAGTATTAATGAATAGCAAAAATTCCAAAAAATAGTCCAAAAAAGTAAATTTTCAAATATATGTAACCATATATTCACAATTTGTGATAGTGCACTTTCCATGTCTTTTAATACAACTCCAATTGCAATAATACAACTTAAAATAATAAAGATAAAATAACAAAAATGATGAAATTATGTACAATTTCTAACTATATTCTATACGTGCAACTTTATTTGCAAATAATATAATTTCTAATTTTCTAATAATGTAATTTCATATTTTATAAGAAAAACTTTGTTTGCAAATAGTACAATTTTAATTTTCAAAAGTACACCTTTAAAAAAGAAAATGAAGGTAAAATAACAGGGCTACACGAAAATGGTGAAATCATGCACAACTTCATTTTCTAATAGTGCAATTTCATATTTTACAAATACAATTTCATTTGCAAATAGTGCAATTTTTAATTTCCTAATTGTGCAACGTCATATTCAATAAATACAATTTCATTTGTAATAATACAATTTCAATTCTAAAAAATATAACTTTAAAAAAAAGAAATCATTAATTTATCCTCTAAAATATACGCTATTACATATCTCGAATATATATTCGAATAGCCTTTCAGAAAAAATCCCTACTTTAATTATACCTCTCACAATTCTCTATCATATCAAGGTTATTATGCGAAATGCTATTCACAAACCTCCATGATGAACTAATCACTTCTCTCGACAAAATTCCAACACAATGAAAAAAAAATACCAATAGTTTCTGTGATGAAACAAAAAGCATGAAGGAGGGCCATATACTGTGAAAATCCCACAATTCCGACACGTCGACGGCATGGTCAACCATAATTAGAAGTAGTTTGTCTTTACGCATTTGTCACGACTACTAATAAAAGGATCGAAAAATGTCAAACAACATTAACTCGATTACCAGATATCATATCTTTTGATACAAAAAAATGTTCTCCATACAGGTCGTTATCAAGAAACACGAATATGGATTTTAAATCCATGGATCTTCTCTCCTATAATAAGAGATATATAGCAGTTACCCTTAGGACAATGCTTATGTGTGTTTAAGGTATCTTCTTGGTTTAATAGATGAACAATTGCGTTCTGCAGAAAAGATTTTATGATCATGCATAATCAGTTAAAAGTTTTAATTCTCATTTGAGTCCTCTAATCTTCTTTTTACGTGGGATCGATGTATTAACAGGGAAGTGCATGGTGAGAATTGTATCTATACATCTAAGCAACGAGGCGAAGGTTAGAAACTTGGAAACCACATTGCCCTTTGCTCTCAACCCATTGAACTTTTAAAGAAGCTTAGATTAAAAACAAATTTTTCCTATTAAAAACTCTAGAAAAAAAAAAAAGCGAAAGAGAACTCCAGGAATTGAATGCAGTTTTTGCTTTCACAGGTGATTCTAAGGATAGTGAAACGCAATTTTTTGAAAGTCATCACTAACAAGAAAGATTGTAAGTCGCAAATTTTATCCCCACTGTACTAAGGAACTTGCTTGCTTAATCCGAGCACCAACTAAACTAATAGAGGTATAAAATTTCCAGGTCTAGTTCTTGATTTGCATGCTGAGCTTTACAAGGATGAAGGAGGAGAAGAATTTGATACATGTTATCAAATCGTGTTAACGACGACAAGGGGGCCAATCAAGATAGACATGGCAGATGATTACCAGCGTTACAAGATGTGGGCGACAACCATCAAACAAATGTTGATGATGCCTCCTGCACTTATTAAATATGAACATCAGTTCTGCAAATATTGAGAGTTTAAATGCTCCGTTTCATTTTTATGTACTCCACTATCTTGTCTGTTTTTCCAGTCTATAGTCTGTATTATGCTTCTGTATAATGATCACAAACCCTACATAGCAGGTTCTACCAGAAACCATAGCCATTGTACTACTTTCACTTAGCTTCAATTCTACCACTGTCACATATATACCAAGCATATTGACTGTGTCACACACCCTATTTACTCCCTCTATACCTTATAATATGCGCCATTTTCCCTTGGGATGTCCTCGAGAGAATGCTACATTTGAGCTCATGAGGTTGAATTACTTTACTCTTTCTTTAAAAACAAGAGGTCTTGCTATTTTTTTTTAATCAATTCAACACTATCAGATGAGTATAAAGAGCATAGTATAGGGACAAAGGGTATAGCCACCAGCAGCTAGTCAATCAAAGCAAAAGTGGGGCCAAATTGATGGGGGTAACAACAAGGGGAAATAGTTTGTGCTCATAAAGGAATACATCAAAAGTGGCTAGAAAAGGGATTTGATGAAAACTATGTAAAACAGGATAGAATCATAATTAGATAAGATTATGTACAAGGTAAGATAAATAAGGATTAAGAGTTTTAACATAAGAGTAAGAGTTAGAGTCTAGGATCAGTACAATAACAAGAACTGAATGTATAAATACATTAACTCTGTACAGTACAATCAATCAATCAAATTCAATATACTCAAAGCTTTGAACCCAAAAATACACAAATACTTTTGTCTTGTTATCAGAGTCGGCACTGTAAAGGGGTGTTTTTCGGCCTTGTTTATCATCATCATCTACCAAGATTACTTATCTCATTCAATGGGAGACAACCCAAAGGACCTGAGTGATAACCATGTTACTATGGCTCGACTCCTGCAAATCTTAGAGAAGATGAACAGTAGGAGCCAAGATAACCATGGTGGCTCACTTAATGTCTCCTGAGCAACCAGAACCACACAAAGTGGTCCCGATTGATGCTAGTGGTGATAAAAGGGAGGGAGAGGCCTCACCCCCCTCCACAGACACCGAAGAGCATACAATTTGGGCCCAGAGCTAAGAGACGCAATAGTTTGAACATGGATTATTGAAAACATCAATCCAAAATTGACGAATCAATTTTTGGATTTTCGAACGGCTCGGAGCTTTGGAAGGGCATTGAGGCAGTATACAGTAGCGGTGGTGATAGGTTGCAGGGGTTTGATCTCACCGTAAAGGCAAATACAATCAAACAGGGGAGGGACACCATAGAGACGTACTATGGTAAACTCATCAGCATCTGGAAGGAAATTGACCGGCGAATGATGAACTCAATGACGTACTATGGTAAACATTTACAACAAATTAATCCAACAAAATCGCCTGTATCAATTTCTAGTAGGCATATACAAATCACATGATAAAGAAAGGAGAGAGTTAGTGAATCAAGAACCTCTTCCCACGGTGGAGGTCGCGTATAACACCATTAGAAGGGCGGTGGCGAGGAGGATGATAATGAAAGGAGGATATTTACCTGACTTACCTGACTTTACCGGAATTGGGAGTGAGTTGAACACAAAGGTGGAGCAACGGAGATCTTCACGGCGTGAAGATGATAACTCACACCTGAAGTGTACCAACTACGGAGGAACCTGGCACAACAAAGAGGTTTGCTTTAAATTAGTGGGTTACCTCGAATGGCGGCATGACTTGAAGAAGAAGGGCAGCAAAGGAGAGGAGACGAAGAGGAGAGGCATTGTAGCTTCATCGGTGAGCCAAGGCCAAAGGGAAGCCATGGACAGAGAGCATGAGATAATGGCGGAGATAGGAGAAGGCGTAAAGGGAAAGGCGAGAGAAGATTATAAGGAGGAAGGTAAAGGTAAATGGCTGCGTAACCCTAGATCTCACCCGTATTTTCAATTCCCACCACTAACCATAGGTCTTACACAAAACCTAGAGCAAAACGGAGCCCAAACGACACCTAGTAAAAGCCTAGCAGGAGTTGGGCTTCTGATGATGAGGTTATGTGGGCCGAGAGAAGGGAGAAAATCCCAAACCCCATATTATTCGGAAAAAAACTGGAAAATAGAAATAAGGGAGGTGTCACGAATTTTGTTACCCAACCTAGGTGGATTTTTGACTCTGGGGCAATGGACACAATGGCTTTTGATGTGCGAGACCTTGTGACATCCGCCTTTATCCAAACGACGAGTGGAGAGTGTCTTGATGTAATGGAAGCTGGTATAGTGAACATTAGGAACAAGATTTTCCTAAACAACTTTCTATATATTCCTAATTTATCTCATAAATTTATCACTGTTAGCTAGTTGACAAAAAAGTTACAATGTACGGTTTTAATGAGTTCTGATAAATGTATTGTGCAGGATACTCGGACCGAGGAGATCATTAGGCGTGGAACTGAGAGAGATGGTTTATACTACGTAAATGAGTTTGTCAGAAAAGGAGGTGCTATGGTGGGTCATGACTTAGTAGAAAGACAACTTCGGATGTGGTACCGTCGTTTAGGTCATCCTTCTCTAGGGTATTTAGAACATTTTTTTCCTTCTCTGTCAGATTCCAAGATAACTCTTAATTGTGAAGCTTATTCTCTTGATAAAAGTCACAAACATAGTTATTCATGTAGTTTAAATCAAGCTAGTAAGCCATTTCATTTTATACATTTTGATGTGTGGGCCATTCCCTAGAACTTGGTAGCCATAATTATAGTTACTATGTTCTTTTTATTGATGATTTGACCCGAATGAGCTGGATCTATTTTACACAAAATAAATCAGAAGTGTTTAGTATCTTTGTGACCTTTAATTTATCATATGATTCTTACACAATTCCAAACTAGAATTAACATCCTACGGTCTAATAATGGGGGTGAATATATAAATGATGACATGAAAACATTGATTCTTCCATAGCCATGCTATGTTACATCAAGCCACATGTCCTAATACTCCACAACAAAATGGAGTTGCAGAGAGGAAAAATCGTACCTTACTTGAACTAACCCGAGCAATGATGATTGAATCCTTTGTTCCCAAAACCTTTTGGCCTAAAACCATTGTTACAGCCAACTATCTCTTTAACCAATTACCCACTAAGAAACTCCACTATAAAACACCCCTGGAAGTCCTAACATCTTATGGACCTGTGCCATCTTTCCATTATCTTCCTCCTCATATATTTGGTTGTGTTATGTATGTCTATCTTCCTAAACAAAACCATGATAAATTAAATCATAGAGCGGTAAAATGTGTATTTGTGGGATATGGCATGACTCAAAAGGGATATCGTTGCTTTGATCCTATTTTTGATAGATTATATAATACTATAGACTATGACTTTATAGAAAGTATTTTCTTCTACTCCCAACTTTGATGACAGGGGGAGAAACCTAGAGATGGTCTAAGTTGGCTACACTCTCCTAATACCCAAATAAATGACCTTGCAGAACAAAATAATGTTAATTCTGCAGGAACAAAGTCTGAAAATGAAGTACTAAACATCTTGTCAGTACCACAACCAAATGTCATTTCGGAAGTCGTGTATCCGAAAGCTGAGGTAAGGGGTCATGAAAACTCATTAGAAACTAACATTGTAATTTGTGATGAGGAAGCACATGTTGTTGTGACTATTGAGGAAAATGAAGGTAGTCATGCAAGCAGATATTAGTTACCCCCTATAAGCACTAGAGGAATTCCTCCTAACCGTTATGACCCTGATTATGAGTCTCGGAGATCAAAGTACCCAATAATTGATACAGCAGGAGAGAGATTGTCTCATATAGCAGTAGCCTTCAATGCTTCCATATATTTTGGAAAAACTTCAGAAATTGTTAAAGATGCACTTCATAATGAACGATGGAGAGAAGCCATGAGAGAAGAGATTGATACCTTAATCAAGAATCAAACATGGGAAAAATGTGTCATTCCTGCATGGAAAAAGGCCGTGGAATGTAGATGGGTATTTACTATCAAATACAGAGTGGATGGAAGTATTGAATGATATAAAGCATGCTTAGTAGCAAAGGGGTATACTCAGGTCTATGGAATTTACTACTCAAAAACTTTCTCCCTAGTTGCAAAAATTGATACTATCAGGGTAATATTTTCTGTAGCAAAGGGGTATACTCAGGTCTATGTAAAAAATGCATTCTTGGATGGGGAGATTACAGAAGAAGTTTACATGGAAGCACCACGAGGATTTTCTCAAGATTTCTCTGTAAGAGAGGACTGTAGGCTAAAAGAGGCCTTGTATGGTTTAAAGTAATCCCTGAGAGCTTGGTTTGGTAGGTTCACAGTAGCCATGAAGAGATTTGGATTTAGCCAGAGTAACTCTGATCATTCCCTGTTCTTGAAAAAGAGGGGGGATTTGATAACCTCACTAGTAGAAAACAGTTCAATTGCTTCGCCTCAATTGCTGCGGTTAAATAAATTTCGAAGCACATAACAATAAGTGCTGCGGTTATTCAAAAAACCGCAGCATTTATTACAAGTGCTGCGGTTATTTAAATAACCGCAGCACTTATGAATCACAAGTGCTGCGGTTATTTGAAATAACCGCAGCATTTAATCTTCCCCGAGGAATATAATATATGACTGATTAAATGCTGCGGTTATTTGAAATAACCGCAGCACTTGTGAGTCACAAGTGCTGCGGTTATTTCAAATAACCGCAGCATTTAATCAGTCATATATTATATTCCTGGGGGAAGATTAAATGCTGCGGTTATTTCAAATAACCGCAGCACTTGTGACTCATAAGTGCTGCGGTTATTTAAATAACCGCAGCACTTGTTCATTAATATAAAAACCCAGCCTTTTCTGTTCTAGGCCATTCAAACACGAAAACTTTCCTAGAATCGTCCCAACACTTCAGCGCATAAAAAAAAACCTAACCCTAACCTTAACCCCATAACCTAACATCCCAGGCCATTTGGTCTCTAACCCTAACCTTATAACTTACTCATCTCTCTTATTTTGAAGAAGTCTACATACTCCGAATCCCAAATGTAAGGTTTGTATTTGCCTTAAACTCTAGTATATATTTTTTTTAAATTCTTTTGTCCATAATTTGTTAATATATAAATGCGAAGATGAAAACTTCTTATATGTTCAGATCTGTATGTTACATGTTGTGTTTATGAAAGAATAAGCCTTAAAAATCGAATTTCATAGATTATAGGGTGTTAGAGGCCTTTTTTGGGGATAATGAATGAACAAATCCCCCGGAAGAAGATTTGCCCCTGTAGATCTCTCAAAAATACACAAGTTAGACATATTATAAGGCCTATTCGGAGTCCCATAGTCAATTTTATGGCTTCTCAAAGTTTTTTTTTCAATATCTCAAATAATACGTCACCAAAGCCGCTAAAAGCTAACATAA
The DNA here is from genome assembly GCA_026401315.1 of Dysphania ambrosioides. NCBI lineage: Eukaryota > Viridiplantae > Streptophyta > Magnoliopsida > Caryophyllales > Amaranthaceae > Dysphania > Dysphania ambrosioides. Next base: position 90,191 of record CM048665.1, read on the forward strand.
TTGTGTAGTACCTCTTAAAATAGGTGGTTTCAAAAAAAAATTTACACCATTTGGATCACCGGGCTAAGAGATATGCCTCTGAACTTTACGAAACTTTGGAATAGCACCCGAAATCTATGAGTAATGAATTGGTTGTTTATTTGGAGTACAAAATATTGTAGATCGCAATTTTGCGTGCGAAAACGAGTGGTCATAATTGAATTTTCGATTTATATGCTTCACGATTCATCATTTCTTAGCTTTTCTTATCTTTTATGACCTATTCATTTTTACTTTTTTTTGTTCTGGTAACCATCAATTGCTGCGGTTATTAGAAAAACCGCAGCAAATAATGCTGAAATTTTTTTTTTATTATTTTTAAAAAATATTTGCTGCGGTTTTTTACTAAAACCGCAGCAAATAATAGGTATATTTGCTGCAGTTATTACTAAAAACCGCAGCAAATAAGTATGTCAATTTTTTTTTTTAGTTTTTAATAATTAATGCTGCGGTTTTTTATAAATAACCGCAGCAAATAAGGGTAATTAATGCTGCGGTTATTTTAAATAACCGTAGCAAATAATATTATAAGTGCTGCGTCAAAAAAACCGTAGCATTTGTTGGTTTTATATGTGCTTCGGCCATATGTGCTTCGGTACAATAACCGCAGCAAATAAGGTTAAATAACCGCAGCAAATAGACTTTTTTCTACTAGTGCTTGTCTCATTATATATGTTGATGATATGGTGATTACAGGAAATGACTGTGAGAAAACTAGCAGATTGAAGGACATGTTGTTTTGAGAGTTTGAAATGAAAGATCTAGGTAATCTTAAGTATTTTCTAGGAATTGAAGTACTTAGATCTAAAGTCGGTATTTTCATTTCTTAGAAAAAATATGTCTTGGATCTTTTGGCAAAAGTATGCATGATGGACTATAAACTAGCAGAAACTCCGATGTTGGTGAATCAGGTTTATAAATTGATGAAAATGCAGAAAATATATCAACGGCTAGTAGACAAGTTAATTTATTTGTCTCATACTCGACTTGATATTGCATATGCTGTTGGAGTAGTCAGTAGATTTATGCAAAGGCCTCAGGTACATAATTTTGAAGCTGTATATAGAATTCTCAGATATCTCAAAGGGACTTCAGGAAGAGGTACACTATTCAAAAATAATGGACACTTGAGTCTTAAAACCTATATAGATGTTGATTGGGCTAGAGACACAGACAGCAAAAAATCTACTTCAGGCTACTTTACTCTTGTAAGAGGAAATTTAGTAACATGGAAGAGTAAAAAACAGAATGTAGTAGCTTTGTCAAGTGCTGAAGGAGAATGTTGGGGAATTACTAAGGGGATTGCAAAAGTATTTTGGTTGAGGAAGTTGCTAACTGAGTTAGGATATCCACTAGAGAAGGGCTGCGAGTTGATGTGTGATAATAATACATCTATTAGTATTTTCGTGAATCTAGTACAACCCAATAGAACGAAACATGTAGAAGTGGATAGACACTTCCTAAAGGATACTCTAGAGTCGAAATTGATTAGTCTGTCATTTGTGCGATCAAATGATCAATTAGAAGATATACTGACTAAAGTTGTTGGGGCAAGTGCATTTGAAGATGCCTTGTGCAAGTTGGGCATTGAAGATCTAACGGTCCAACTTGAGGGGGGCTGTAAAACAGGATATAATCATAATTAGAGAAGATTATGTACAAGATAAGATAAACAAGGATATAAAAAATAGGTATCATAATAAAATTACATAGGTATCATATAATAATTTATAAAACATGCATACTAGACATAATAATTAAGGAGAAAAGAATGGAAAACAAGGGAAGAAGAAGGGACCAAAGACGATGGCGGCAAAGTGGGGGACGGCGGCGAGGTGGAAAACTACAGCAAGCAACACAAAGGGGGTGGGGCTTTTGGATTTCACGTGGAAGGGGGGGGGGGGGGGGGGGTTAGGTTTTTTTTTTGCTTTGTAGTGTTTAGGTTTATGTAAAATGGTTAGTTTTAGGTTGTATATGTTTAGTAAATGAGTAGTACTAGGTTTGGGTATTTGGGCTTAGTGGGTTTCTTAGAAAAATAAAAATATAATTTGTAGAAAAGAGTTTTAATTTTATGATGTGATTAAATAATAAAAAATATTTTGCAATTTATTTTGAAAATATGTATGTACATATATGTATGTATATATGTAAAGTATATATATTATATTAATGCATAGAAATTATTTTCGATAAAATATAATCGAAATCTCATAAATTTTGGGGAATTACATCAGTACAATAACAAGAACCGAATGTATAAATGCATTAACTCTATACAGAACAATCAATTAAATTCAATATACTCGAAGCTTTAGACCCAAAAATACACAAATAATTTTGTCTAACTAAAATGAGTAGAACCTTGTGGAATGGCGAATGGATGTAATATACTAATTTCACCCCTTTATTTTTATTTCATTTCTTTTTATGCAGTTGAAGTTAAAAAAATTGATCATAAATTCTCATTATGTAATATAAAATAATATATTCAATTGAAATCTTATTAGATGCATCTCAATATAAATTTTTTTAATATCAAGTTTGTATAATTTTTAAGTTTTACGGATTTAGAGATTAAATCATTTTAAGTCTTATTTTGGAAACCATAAAAAGCCAAATAATAGGGCAAAAAAATAGGGATTAAGAGAATATCAAGCAATGTAGGTTTCTACCTTTCTTACCCCTAACAGCAAAAATTTTTTTGGCACGAGCACACGAACGATATGCCAATTTGACACAAGGCCTGAAGCACACCATTATTTAGTATTATTTAGTACTATTATTATTAGTAGTATTATTATTACTACTGTAGTTAATATTACTATTATTTTTATAATATTTTTTACATTATCTATATTTTTTTATTCTATTACGTACTTTATTTTTTATTAAAAAAATTAGGCCAGCATGAGGCACGACATGTGGGCCGTGCCAAGCCATGGATCGAGTTTTAGGGAAAGGAAGGGTCACGACATGACACGACCATATTTAGGCACGACACAACAAAGGCAGAAGTTGTCACGGTATATGATGGGCATGGCACGACACATGCCCACCTCTATTCTCAGCCGACATTCCAATCCCATAAATTAAACGAGAATCCTACTTTCTGCTCGTTACTCTTGTCTTCAACTAGGAAATGCTACTCGGTTAACCCCAAGGGGAGACTCGACGGAAGGAGGAAGGGGCTAAAGACATCTTATAAAGAGGCGTTGTCAATGAGGCACTTGAGCACCCACAAAACGGTAATGACAAGCTCATCCTCCCAACCTTTTTTGACTCAGATCTTGTCCCAGCCAAGAAGTTTGACAAAAATGAGACAATTCCATATTAGTCTAAAAATCATACCAAGATATATTACGGTAAAAAACAGTAAAAGAAAAAATACTTAATTCAGATTCTAAATATAGGTGGTATTATCAGTGTTATTATTTCAATTATATATGTATTATCTCAGTTATTTGTGGTATTATCTCAAATATAAAATTAATAATCTCAAATATAAAAATAATAATCTTAGGTATAATCTCAGATATTTGTGGGAATAATCTAACCTTTGCTCGATTTGAGGATATTAATCCAACCTTTTGTTTATTTATGACACTACCTTTAGCCACTATTTGCTTTCACTAAGCCACCCCCCTATTGTGACTTGAAATTGACGGTTATAAATAGGTAATTCCCTTTTTAAATAAGGTATTAAATATCGTTTCTTTGTGTTAGGCTTCCTTCATCTTGCCCAATGCTTAGTCTTGCCCCCTGTTCACTCTTTCTCATTATTCAGTCTCTCTCCATATTTTGTTCTTGCTTCAACCATGGCTGGAGGTAAATCATCATGTGCATCATTCCCTTGTATTCAAGAAGGGCAATTTATCCTAGGGTTCCATGTGTGTGTGCGGGAGGGATAATGTGGTGAGGACTATTAAAATGGGGAAAATATTAGGTTAAAGTTCTATGGATATCCAATATGGCCTTTAAGTTATTATCTCTTAGTAAATTTGTGGGAATTGATCTCATATTTGCTGAATTTCTGAATTTTGTTGAATTTCATTAATTGAATTGTGGAATTGCGTTGATGAATTTCTGAATTTTGTTATTAAGATACAAAATGTGACATATTCTAGTGGGTTGATGATAAGAAAGATTTACAACTTCAGTTATTGGAGAAGGACACAGGAATATTAGAATTAGAGTATGAATAGAAATCAATGGTAGACAAATTGAAGAAGTTGTCTACAAAGAAGGAGAATTTAGAGGAAGATGTTCATGACATAAAGAATGAAATTGTAGAGATGTGTATCTAGTTGATGAGAAGCTTAACATATGAGAAAAATCTGATTGTGGCTTTAATTTTTTCTTGGACGTTAGTAGTGATTGTATTATAAGTAGGATTGGTTGGATGTATAATAACCTAATTAGGATTGGTTTTGATGTATTTTGTTGTGGTTGGATGTATTTTGCTATGGATGATGATAACACAATTTTAGTCTTGGTTTTAATGCCTTAGATGATCTTTTTATCACTTTTCCTTCATATTTTCCTCCTTTATGGGCTTTTATTTCATATATTTTGATATTAGTCTTCTCGGGTATATTTTGCTTTGTTTTGTAGTATTTTGAAGTAATAAGAGTTCTCTTGACATCGTAAGCCTATCGCTTGACTCGTGATAGAAGCATTCGCATCAATTATTAGCCTTATTTAGGGAACTTTTGAAGGCCTATTACAACGTGGCTTCAATTAGTTGTTGATCTTCCCATTCAAGGTGTGTCAAGTGAAGTTTGGCAAGAAAAATGTTGAATTTTGCAGCATACACCGTACCTCAATGGCGGTCTTTCATTTTGCGCCGCAACACCTTGGCGGATACTTTGAAAGAATATTTTTTTGTAGCCCTAAAACCTAGGCATTAGGTACTAGGTAGGTGGGGGGAGTTTAAGAAGTTTTGGACTTCTTTTGGAGGGATTCTCATGCCACTTTTGATGAGATTAGGGGAATTTTCTGATTTTCTTATTCTTAGTTTTTTAGTTTTCATTAATTTTTCATTATTCATTGTTTTTCGCTTTAGGGTTTTCATAGCTTTATTTTGGTTCTCTCTTTGGCACTCATTGAAGAAGGCTTGTGTTCAACATTAAATTGATATTTTCAATCAATCTCATGTATTATTTTCTCTTCTCTCTTCTCTTATTGTTATTGTTAATCATGTTTTCAATTTATAATGCTTTTGTTATTTTATTCAATATGCTAGAGTAATTTTCTTATTCTAGGGTTAGGTTAAACCCTAGCATGGAATGATGTGTTATTGATTCCTAATTCCCTTTTTCGATTAGTTTACATTTCATTTATTATAGGGTTGGTTTTATTATCGATGAATGACTAAAAATAGTATTTGTTGAATGTGATTAGGTTACAACAAAATTTGACCCTTAATAGAATCTGGAACCCTAATTTAAGATAAGGGAAATCACTATAAAAGTATTGATGGAATTTGTTAGGATGTTAAGATGATATGCTTAAAGTCTTTGAATTTGATGAGTCCATGAAAATAGGTATGATTGCATTATTGAAAAAGTCATTGATTGATCGAAAGAAATCATTGGTATTTGTTAGGGCGTATCTATCCTATGAATTATAAGTAATTGAATTAGGGAAGAAGGAATCGTTGTTGCATTAGTTCATGCTAGTGGGGATACTTAACTCTATAAGCCTTTAAACCTTGATTATTTCATATAAGTCTTGCTCATTTTAGTCTTTAGATTAGATCATTACTATTCACTTGATTACTAGCTTAGCTTAGTTTAAATCAAATTAGCTAATTAAATCATTAGTCTCTTGGGATTCAACCCTTACTTGCCCTACTACATAATTAGGAGGAATAGTTAGGTTTATTTTTGTTAGGTACACGACAAGTCTATCAGATGGATGTATTATAGCCTAAGTAGAATAGGTCTTTACTATGGATGGATATATTAAAACTATATTTTATCGTATGACTTGGATGTATTTTGCTTTGTATGACAATATTTGAATGTATTTTTCTATGTATGACAACAATTGCTATGTATCACAACAGATGTATGTATTTTTCTGTTATATATATAGCCTATGACATCAAAACTGCTATGTATCACAATTATTATGACAGTAGAAAACTTAAATATTAATACAATCATGTTTAAAAGTACACCTGTCATTAGCACAATCATGTTAAAAGTACAAAGGTTAAAAGTAGTAACATATTACCAAAAAATTACAAAGATGTTTAAAAGTAGTCATTGACAAAGTTCCATCTGATTACAAATATTATACTAAAGTTGTTGTTGTTGACAAATTTGTGGTTTCTATTATTAGTGGTGAGTAACAGAGGCTGAAGTAGTTTGTGTTGAAGTCGCACCAGACACCTGCAATTTACAAAAATGGATTATCATCCTATTCTTTTTAGTATGTACATTCAAACAAAGATGTAAGGGAACAACATTTACATTCAACATTAGAGTCCCATCAGCACTGAACAACACTCCCACTCGTTATGGCACCTGTGAAAATAGAACAATTTTATTGTGTTAGTTTGTTATACCATATGTAAGCTCAAGTATATAGAAAATGTTGTTAGTTTTTCATACCCTTCCTCTTGCTCTCCCTCTAGACCTCCCCCTACTAGCACTTTGATTGCTACCTCTGGCTCCTCTTCCAACAAAAATTATCCTTATAACTTTACCAATTAAGTTGGGTTGGTTATTCTATTGAGGAGTGATACAAACTTGGTTAAGGAACTGTAGAGTCTTGATGGGTCTGATTTGTTGTGGAACATGAGGAGGTGACAATCTTTCTAGGCCTTCCTCTTGACATCTTGTCCTTTGGCTCTCTTTGAAAAACATTATCTTTGTTTGGACAGGTTTTCTTATTATAATCTTTTGTCATACAAATGCGACAAGTCATCTTTATTCCTGTCCTGAGCAAAGAGCCAGGTTTTTTAGAATTCTCAGTGGGCTCCTTAATCCTATAACCTACTAGGACCAATCTTAATTGGTGGAGGATCAATAACATAGTCTACCTAAAGCCAATGTCTTTCTCCTTTGATTGGTGGTATGGAATCAACATACATCTTCAAATCTAAATTCCTTTTATAGAAATCATCTACAAATGACCCTTTGTTTTTGAAGTAAATTAAAGATATGGCATAGCAATAGGTATCCTTAGCATGTCCCACTTCCTGCTAGTGTAAGTCCTAGACCCTAAATCTACACATAGCTGGTCAAGGTAATCCCTCTAGACCTCATTATAGTCAACCTCATTACAGGCCTTAGCTATATTCTAAAAGTGGAGTTTTATTTCATCCCCCTTGTATGCCCTATGTCATAGTGTAAAGATGTGCCTAGCACATTACCTATGCTCAGCCTTTGGCAATATAGTGGCAATAGCATGAAAAATAGCCTTCAATAGATGCATTGTAAAAGCATTGCAAAACATAATATAGAAAGCCTTACACAAAGAGAAATAATGGAATTGAATATGAAGTGCTCATCAGAAATCACAACAATGTCACTTTCATCTCCTAGTTCAAGGTACTTTTGGAGGTGAGTGAAGAACCATTCCCAAGATAAATGGTTCTCTCCCTCAACAGCTGCTAGGCAATAGGAAACATTTGTTCAATGCCATCTCTTCCCACTACACTCAATAGTTTCTCTCGATCTCAAGAATGTCTTTAAGAATGCAACATCTACACATATGACCTTCCTATACCCTTGCATCTAGCCTTTCCTCAACCCATCAAAGCAAAGAACCATCCACTAGAAAACAGGAGTAGTGCTCTCACTACTAGCTTGAACAACTAAATCTATGATATTTTTAAGGCAAGATTTTTTTTCAAGGCTTCAATGTGCCTACCAACCTTCAAAGAATGCTCTTTCATTGACCCATGGAGAAGCTTATGAGCATGGTATTTTACTTTGTAATCAAAGTCCTTTTTCACCAACTCCTTGTATACCTATTTCTAATGTCCTTAACTGGCTAATAAGGCCTTGCTTTGAAAACATCCAGCATCTCCCTTATAACCCATGATGACTTCAACTCCCTATTCCTCTTCATGCATGTTCATATAGCAAGCGTGCTCTCCCTTAACCTTCTTCACTAAGAAAGTGGCAAGCTTAGGATGCTAAGTAGAATACAAATAAAAGGGACAACCACTCATACAACTAACTCCTAGCCTTTGTTCCCTTCTACTGTCCCCAACTACAAAACTAAGATCTTTCCCCTGCATATTTAGAAACAACATCCTCAAAATCCTTCCTAATTGAGAATATATAACCGACTTTCCACTTGAATTTGCTGAAATTAGTGTCAGATTTCACTAATATCTCCCTCTTAAACAAACTCCCTTCTTGAAACTCATCTTCACTACCTTTAAGAATGTGAATCTCATCCTCACTTGCTTTATATTCACTCTCATTCTCATTATCATCATCATCCATATCATCATTAGCATCCTTATCTGTTGCTTCAGTTTTCCTCCTTCCTAAATGAAGGTTTTAGAGCACTCAAGAGGGGGGGGGGGGGGGGGGGGGGGGGTATGAATTGAGTGTTAAATAGTCTTGGCCTATTTTTCTCACTTTTTCGATCTATGGGAGGAACCAGTTGTGCTGGTTCCTATTAGCAGCGGAATGTATGTAGAGCAATAAAGGAAGACACACAATTTAACGAGGTTCAGCCAACTCAGGCCTATGTCCTCCTACTCTATGCTCTTTTATTAATCTACTCCGAAAAACAAAGAACACAGACACTCAACTGTTTCCCTACTCCGGAAACCAGTTCACCCCACACTCTACTCCGAGTGTGCACTCGACTTACACTAGTAAGCCCTTTTGTGTTTGAACTCACAAACACTCTCCCAGCGTATCAACCCCTCTGTTGAAGGCTTTTTACAGAATCAAACTCTCCTTTAATCTTGCTTCTAAAAGCTAATATGAGAGAAAGATATAAGTTCTAATGGTGCTCGTATATATGACTTAATGAAAGGTTTTTATGCTTAAGTGTGTATAATGCTCTCTAGAGATAAACTTAGTTTTCTTCACGTGAGAGACTTGTTGAATTAGGTTGATTAGATGAGTTTATATATATGATTACCAAAACCCTGGCTTTCCTAAAATCACATAATCTTTTGAGCTGTCACCTTATGTGAGTTTAGGAAAGTATTTATCTTATTTGACTTTAATCATATAGATAGAATCAAATAAGGTAAATACTCCTAGTTTTTAGGTAACCAATATATTCTCATCTAGTCTACCAGTTGCTCAATATATTTTCCAAAATAATTCTTTAGAAAATATTTTTACAAAAATCTTTTCAAAGATACGCAGCTTAATATTCCATTCAGTAAACCCGGTTCCCTGAACCTGGTTCCCTGAATTAAGTAAGTTATGAATTCTATTCCAGCTTTGTACCAGAATTCATAACATGACTTATCACACTTAAAACACTTATATTACCTACTCATATAAGTCATACTACGGAGCACATTACATGAAAAACTAGATTAACAGTAAAGTACAAATGTTCTTCTTTTCATGTAATCTACAAGACTTGAATCTTCCTTGAATGTTTTATCTTGAGCAAAGTATCTTTCTTCGAATGTCTTCGAAAGGCTTCTATGCTCCAAGTCTTGGAATCAGCTTAACTACTGCACATATAACATGGTTAACATGCAATAGATAATATGTGACTGCTTTACAGCATAGCAGTCAAGGAGACAGTTCCAACTACTTGTGACCTGTTTCCTGTAACTGTTTGTCATCATTCAAAACATCAAAACTTAAGGAACTCAACAAATTCACCCTTTTTGATGATGACAAACTAATTGAAGTTCCTGCAATCCAAGCACATTAAAAACATACAAACTCCAATAAAGTACTCAACTAGGATTGAGTACATCAACAATCTTTAAGACAAAAAATGAATACACACTGAAAAAGATTTTCCTAATCTTGACTCGACTCCTATTTGACTTAATCTAAAAATCCTAAAAGGCTAAGAAGATCCTAGGCTTCAGCCTCAACTCTTTTCCCCCTTTTGGCATCATTAAAAAGTATACTCAAGTAAAAATAAAATGCACAAATTATTAAATGTACTCATCCATGCAGTGGCATCAACCACTATTCAAGTTAAATGCTGCAAAAATAGATTAGTCAAACGAGGCATGTCATAGCAGAAGTAAAATTGTTCAAAACAAATACCAAACAAAGTTCAACAAATTAGATACCCCAACTCCATAGCAAAAGAACAGTTCATGGAGTGGGAAGAAGCAAATCAACAGAATCAGTCATAAGAGATAGGGTAGGCAGGCAAAAATAGAAAACAGAATCAATCTTCATCATTCTCATCCTCCTCTTCTCTTTCAGCATCCTGGTCTCCATCATCAGCTGGTTACTCATCTTCATCTCCTTCCTCAGCATCATGCATCTCTTCTTTAGGAGGAGACTGTGGAGCAGCAGCACTTGTACTAGGTGCTTCTTGATCATGAGATCCAGCAAGCTTCTTTTCCAGATTAATAAACCTAGAATCAATAGAAGAGAATAAATCTTGGACCAGACCAATGATGTTTTTAAGCAAATTCTCCTGATCCTCCAACCTTTTCAGAACTAGAGCCTGACCTACTGGCTCCTCTACTTTCTTATTCTTCTTTGTTGGAGATCTCACATCCTCCACTAGTTCCTCTAATTTAAACAGCAGCTGATCCCCACTTATATCTAAACCCTTTGGCTTTAAGATGACCCTGGTAAACACTGTAACTGGGACAGTGGAACCACTCAGGGGTACATTGTTAGATTTGAGTAGGTGGGTTATAAAGGATCTATAAGGCAAGGAGTGATGAGATGACCCATGGCAGTTCATCATATGGGCCAACATTAATGCAGGAAGATTGATTTTCACCTTCTTCATTATCAGATACATCAATACCATTTCCATTATTCTCACAGTACCTCTACCCTGAGCCCTTGGTATTAAAACCTTGTTACACAGAGAGTGTAGAACAAGCATAATTGGTTCCTTCAAATTTACAGACTTAAGAACCCCTGGCTTTTTGGGCATCTTCCCTCCAAACATAAAAGCATATATCTCCTCTGGTATGACCCCAACAAGCATGGGCCACCAATCACCTGAGTACTTATCAAAACCATCTCTTGGTATACTTAACAGACTTGACAAAGAAGCAACTAATAAACTGACATCAACCCCATTCACACATGAATTTATGGACATATCAGGCATTTGCTTGATATTAACATAAGATTCCCTAACTCCAGACATATTTGCAGCACAAACATCAAACAATATTAACCAACCTTGATAATCAAGCAACTCCTTGAACTCAGATAATGCAGTAATATCAAAATATCCTTTTTCAACACCACACCCAGATAACACTAATCTAGAATTTAAATCAATAGAACCAGTAGGAATAGATTCTACAGATTTACCTTTTGAAGCACGAGAGGTTTTAGCAGGCAACCTCTTTTTCTTGAATCTTTGCACAGAATCAGCAGACTGTTCCTCCTGGGTGTCATCAATTTTCCTTTTTATAGAAGAACGTGTGAAATGACCACTTCTCCTAACCTTTTCATCTGGTGATCCTTCCTTGAACCCAGTAACCTCAACCACTTCCACTTCCACTTCGTCACTGTGCTCTTCAGCACTACTAACCTCCACCTCTTGGCTCACAGATTGCTGAGCTTTTGCCTCCTGTTCCCCCCTGAGATGGTACAGGTTCCTTGATGATAGAGTCATCAGTTTCTGGAGGATGGAAGATAGGCTTAGGTTGTTTTGATGAGGGATTGGTCGATTTTGGTGGTGAGGAGGATTTTTCAGGGGAATCTGGGATTGTGGTAGGAGTTTCTGAAGGTGATGAAGCTATATTAGGTGATGAAGGTTCAATTTGGGTTTGTTTTTGTTGAGAGGTAGGTGGAACAACGATGGGGGTTCCTCTAGATTGAGTAGAGTCACTATGAGACCCCTTTCCTCTTCCTCTCCTAGATGAAGCTATTGTCTTTCTTCCCATTGTGAAAGAGAAATTGAGAATGAAGATGATGAACAACACTCTGATGGTTGAGCAGCACGCAAAAGAGAGGAGAGTGATGAATGAGAAGTAATGAAGTTGCACAAAGGGTTATATATATATTTGAAGCAAAACAGAAATATGGAAATTAAAAAAAAATGACGGTTAATTGATTTGATAAGTATGACAAGTTTTAAAAATTGAAAAGATAGCTGTCATTACTTGCCATAAATATCTTAACCATCCTATAAACTAGGCAAGTGATTGATTTGCCATTATTTTTATGGTAAATGACTGAAATAAGATTATTTCCTTCCAAAAGGAAAATATCTTATAATAATCTTCCAAAGATATGAAAATATTATTCGGAAGACATATAAGTACTGATCTGATGTTTCCCTTTCCTGATACTTGATTAAAACCACTTCATTCTGTTTCTGGCAACTTAGTTTAATTTCACCTGTTTCTTGCAACAATGATTTTTAATCCTTTTGAGATCTCAAAACATTTACATAAAACTTGAAGGATTTCGACATAGGTATGTACACATACTATACAAGAGAATACCATTCTAACCAATCATTGAGGGAAATAGATGAAGCCAAAGACTAAAATCTAACTAGACCTAGTAAGATTCTTAAATTACAAAAAACTTCTCTACATAAGGGTTTTGTGAAGATATCAGCTATTTGATCTTCACTTTTGCAAAACAATACTTCCACTAAACCTTTTTCTACATTATCTCTCAGAAAATGATGTCTAATCTCTATATGTTTGGTTTTGGAATGCTGAACTGGATTCTTAGAGATATTAATTGCACTAGTGTTGTCACAAAATATAGGAACACTATTATAAACAACACCAAAATCCTTCAGCTGGTTCCTTACCCACAGTAGCTGGGAGCAGCATAAAGCTGCTGCAATATATTCTGCCTCTGTTGTGGATAAGGCCACTGAGTTTTGCTTTTTAGAACCCCATGATATTAGACAGGAGCCAAGAAAGTGTGCCATACCTGATGTGCTCTTTCTATCAACAAGAAAGCCAGCATAGTCTGCATCAGTGTACCCAATAAGATCAATTGCACTCCCTTTGGGGTACCACAAGCATAAGTCTGTAGTTCCCACAAGATACCTAAGTATCCTTCTAACATCCTTCAAGTGAGATTCCTTTGGATTACTTTGAAACCTAGCACACAATCCAACAGAAAACACAATATCAAGTCTACTAGCTGTTAGATAAAGAAGGGAACCAATCATTCCTCTATAAAGTGTGGCTTCAACATCTTTTCCCTTTAGATCATTATCTAATTTTGTGGATGTGGGAATAGGTGTATCATAAGCCTTGCTATTTTCCATGCCAAATTTCTTCAGCAATTCTTTCAAGTATTTTTGCTGATGTATCATGGTTCCATTCTCCATTTGCTTAATTTGCAATCCTAGAAAGAATCCTAGTTATCCCATCATGCTCATTTCAAACTCACTCTGCATAAGATTAGCAAACTCATCACATAGTACTTGATTAGTAGCACCAAATAAGATATCATCAACATAAATTTGTACTATAATCAAGTTGTTCCCCCTGGCTTTGATAAACAGTGTCTTGTCTACTGTTCCCCTCTTGTAATCATTCTCCATCAAGAACTTAGACAATCTTTCATACCAAGCTCTTGGAGCTTGCTTCAATCCATATAGAGCTTTGTCTAACTTGTAAACATTTGGGGAAATAGCTTGTCTTCAAAACCAGGTGGCTACTCTACATATACCTCTTCCTTCAAATATCAATTTAGGAAGGCAGTCTTTACATCCATCTGAAATAATTTCATATTCATGTGAGCAGCATAAGCAATTAAAATCCAAATTGCCTCTAGCCTAGCTACTGGTGCAAAAGTCTCATCATAGTTAATCCCTTCTTGTTGATTGTAACCTTGCTTGCACCACTAGCCTAGCTTTGTTTCTGACTATTGTACCTAGGTCATCCAATTTGTTATCGAAGACCTATTTTGTACCAATAACTGACCTATCCTTTGGTCTAGGTACAAGATGCCAATCCTGGTTCCTATGGAATTGATTTAATTCATCCTGCATTGCTAGAACCCAATCAGAATCAGTCAGTGCCATTTTATAGTCAGTTGGCTCTATATTAGACAGGAAAGAATAAAAGACACAAAAGTTTTGAAAAATATTTCTTCTCGTTTGAACTCCTTTATTAATATCACTAATGATCTGATCTGGAGGATGAGAAGATTGATATTTGAAACTTTTAAAAGAGAAATCATTTTGTGCTTCTTCATTTGATTGGGAACCAGCATGATCATGAATCTCATCAATTTCTTCGGAACCAGTAAGATTCATATTCACGCTATTTCCATTTACATTACTTACCTTAGGTTCAGGGGAGGCATCTTCATTCATTCCCCCTGAACTCCTTACCTGTCTGTCACTTGGGAAACCATTAGATCTTGGTTTCTCTTCTGAATTGTCTTTATTTTCTTCTCTAGGCTCCTCATTATCATTATTTTGTGGAGTATTAAGTGAGCCTAGATCTGCTTGCACTTAATTTAGGGGACCAGTATCATGGTTCCCAGTAAACTCCATCAATCCAATCATTTCATCAGGTTATACCTGCGCAATCTTAGAAGACATGTTAAATTCATCAAAGATGACATGCACACTCTCCTCAACACACAAAGTCCTTTTATTAAGGACTCTATATGCTTTTCTTTAAGGAGAATATCTAAGAAAGATTCCCTCATCACTCCTAGGATCAAATTTATCAAGCTCGTTCTTCCCATTGTTATGAATATAACATTTGCATCCAAATACACGAAAGTATGCAATATTAGGCTTTCGACCTCTAAGGAGTTCATAGGGAGTCTTATTTAACTTTGGTCTAATGAGACCTCTATTTAAAATATAGCAAGCAGTGTCCACAGCTTCACCCCAGAAACTCTTAGGGAGACCACTTTCAATGAGCATTGTTCTGGCCATCTCTTCAAGAGTTCTATTCTTTCTTTCAACAACACCATTTTGCTGTGGTGTTCTTGGGGCTGAGAAGTTATGACTAACTCCCTGTTCCCTACAATATTCAAAAAAGTTAGCATTATCAAATTAGTACCATGGTCTGATCTCACCGAGACCAGCTTATGAGAGAGCTGGTTCTCCACTTGCTTCACCAATGCTACCCATTCATCAAACGTTTCATCTTTTGAATGTAGCATTATTACCCAAGTGTACCTGGAATAATCATCAACCATAACACAGACATATCTATGACCTCTTCAACTTTGTATTCTCATGGGACCACACAAATCAATGTGTATAAGTTCGAAGGGTCTGCTGGTACTCAAAACAGTTTTAGGCTTAAAAGAGATTTTGACCTGTTTCCCCTTAACACATTCTGAACAAACTTTATTTACCTCATAAGTGATGTTAGGAAGTCTTACCACCAAATCACGAGACCTTATTTTGTTCAAAAGTGTCAAGCTAGCATGTCCAAATCTCTTATGCCAAATCCATTGGTTATTATCAGAAACAGCTTTCAAACAAACAGACTTGTCTTGAGGAATTTTATCCAGAAAGGTGATGTAAACATCATGCTTCCTGGTTCCCTCACATACAAGTTCGCCTGTTTGAGAATTAACTATGTGACAAAGATTAGCTTGAAACTCAACTCTATTTCCTTTATCACATAATTGAGAAATACTCAAGAGATTATGTTGTAATCCCTCAACATAATATACATCATCAATTGCTTTTGAAAGTGTCTTACCTACCTTACCTAAACTAGTGATGGTTCCCTTGTTGTTATCTCCAAAGGTGACACTTCCACCGTCAAAGGCTACTAGTGAAAGGAATTGACTTTTATCCCCGGACATGTGTCTTGAGCAACCATTGTCCAAATACCAATAGGTATCTCCTTTCGCTTTAGCCTGCAAGAACAAATCAAACATTAGTTTTAGGAACCCAAACATGTTTGGGTCCCTTTTCAATGACATTAGGCTCTTGTTGGTCTTTTCTTCTCCAGACCCACTTCATATGTTTATTGTTCTTATTCTCACTGTTTTTCTTAGCAGGACACTCATGTATCTTATGCCCATTCATTCCACAATGATAACAAACATGCATCTCTTTAGTCATTACGTACTTACCTCTTTTGAATTCTTTAACCCACGTGGTTTCCCTGGGGGACTAGTTAGTCCTGGTTCTCTGTCTAGTATATCCAAGACCAACTCTTCCTTTGTAACTTTTAAATGAAATTAAAGAATTCAAAGTTTCCTGTGCAATCAATAATTTTTCAACATGTCTATGACTATCATGAAGTTCTTTCTCTCTGGTTTTAAGATTCTTAATCAACAATTCATTTTTATCTTTTAGAAAATCAAAATCACTTTTTAAGGATTCAAGTTGTAAATTAAGTTTCGAAACCATCGGATCAATAGTCATGTCAATAATTACTGATTGCTTATCTTTTTCAGTTTATGAATCTTATCATGCAAATCATAAATAGTACCTTCATACTCATCTATTACATCACTAATCTTAACACTGGTACCTGTAGGGGAAACGGTTAACTGAGCAGCCTTAAGTGAAACAAATTCTTTGTGTATTTATTCCAAGTTGTGAGCCAATATTTCAAAGGCTTTCAACAAGGAAGTTTTACTACAGGAATTTGCTTTACTTATAGCTACTGAAAAATTAAGAGATTCACTAGCAGTTGATAAGTCTCTGGGGAGCCAGGAGGTCAGATCTTCCTCATCATCACTAGGACAGTCAGATTTAGAAGACCTTTCCTTCTCCAGTTCCACCTTACACTTGTCTAATTCAACCTCTAGTTCAGCTAACTGATTTTTCAATTCAAAGCAAACTTCTTCTAGGTGATCACAACTAGCAACAGCAATTTCACATTCAACACGTTTTTCTTTAAGTTCTCTTTTGCCAGTTATGTAAGTTTCACCGAGTTTATAGCATTCATCTAATAAAGAGTCAATACATTCAAGCATATTATCTCTATCATATTCACGCATATCTTTCCTAACTTGTTCTAAGTTTACCTTGTGTTCGTGTAGCACATCTTTCTTTGCCATTAAGCATTTTCTGAATGTACTGGTTCCCCCTCTGGTTCCTGAGTCAGTGATGTTTCCCTGAATGTTTGTGAAGGCAGTCAAACAAACATCAGAGTTAGGTGATTCCTCATCTTCATCAGATCCTGAATCAGAATCACCCCACATGGATGCTATCATTGCATTTTTGAAGGCCCGTTTATCTCCAAATTTGGATTGTTTGTCCTTCCACTTAGGACAATCTCGAATAAGATGTCCCTTTTCTCCACACTTGAAGTAACCTACAGAAGAAGAGTTAGATTTCTTAAAGTTCTTACCTTTGAAATTCTTCCTTTGATCACGAAAAGTTCTTTCAAATCTTTTAGAAATCATGCCAATCTCATCTTCTTCTTCTTCTATTGTTCCCTTAAGAGCTGTTCCTCTGGCTGGTTCCTTCTCAGACTTAGAATCAATTAGCATTTCATGAGTCATGAGGGAACCAATCAGTTGTTCCAGAGATAGAGTTGATAAATCCTTTGCCTCATATATTGCTGTTACCTTGGATGTCCATGCATCTGTCAAACTGCGTAAAACTTTTCTTACAAGATCCTCATCAGAAAAGTTCTTACCAAGAGATTTAAGATTATTAATTATTGTCATAAATCTATGAAAACAGTCATTAATCTTTTCATTTTTATTCATAGCAAACAATTCGTACTTAGACATAAGTAAATCAATTTTGGACCTTTTTACCTCACTGGTTCCCTCAAAAGCAAGTTTGAGGGTATCCCAAATCTCTTTTGCATTGCTGTAACTTGAGATCCGATTTGTTTCAGTCTCACCTATAGCGCGGTGTAGAATTGACATTGCTTTGGCATTCTTCTCCAGCAGTTTGTAATCAGCAATAACTAGTTCACTATCTTTCTTTGGAATCCTGTTTCCCTCTTCATCTGTCTTGAAAATGATGTTGGGACCATTTTTGACAACTAGCCAACATTCATAGTCAATTCCCATGATCACATTCTTGATCCTGTTTTTCCACCAAGCATAGTTGTTACCATTGAACTTTGTTGTCTTATTGTCGTAGCTCATAGCGTTCAATTCATGAGTACTCATACTTGACTTCTCTAGATGTTACTCTTATGAGAAGCCTAGGCTCTGATACCAATTGAAGGTTTTAGAGCACTCAAGAGGGGGGGGGGGGGGTGAATTGAGTGTTAAATAGTCTTGGCCTATTTTTCTCACTTTTTCGATCTGTGGGAGGAACCAGTTGTGCTGGTTCCTATTAGCAGCGGAATGTATGTAGAGCAATAAAGGAAGACACACAATTTTACGAGGTTCAGCCAACTCAGGCCTACGTCCTCCTACTCTATGCTCTTTTATTAATCTACTCCGAAAAACAAAGAACACAGACACTCAACTGTTTCCCTACTCCGGAAACCAGTTCACCCCACACTCTACTCCGAGTGTGCACTCGACTTACACTAGTAAGCCCTTTTGTGTTTGAACTCACAAACACTCTCCTAGCGTATCAACCCCTCTGTTGAAGGCTTTTTACAGAATCAAACTCTCCTTTAATCTTGCTTCTAAAAGCTAATATGAGAGAAAGATATAAGTTCTAATGGTGCTCGTATATATGACTTAATGAAAGGTTTTTATGCTTAAGTGTGTATAATGCTCTCTAGAGATAAACTTAGTTTTCTTCACGTGAGAGACTTGTTGAATTAGGTTGATTAGATGAGTTTATATATATGATTACAAAAACCCTGGCTTTCCTAAAATCACATAATCTTTTGAGCTGTCACCTTATGTGAGTTTAGGAAAGTATTTATCTTATTTGACTTTAATCATATAGATAGAATCAAATAAGGTAAATACTCCTAGTTTTTAGGTAACCAATATATTCTCATCTAATCTACTAGCTGCTCAATATATTTTCCAAAATAATTCTTTAGAAAATATTTTTACAAAAATCTTTTCAAAGATACGGAGCTTAATATTCCATTCAGTAAACCCGGTTCCTTGAACCTGGTTCCCTGAATTAAGTAAGTTATGAATTCTGTTCCAGCTTTGTACCAAAATTCATAACATGACTTATCACACTTAAAACACTTATATTACCTACTCATATAAGTCATACTACGGAGCACATTACATGAAAAACTAGATTAACAGTAAAGTACAAATGTTCTTCTTTTCATGTAATCTACAAGACTTGAATCTTCCTTGAATGCTTCATCTTGAGCAAAGTATCTTTCTTCGAATGTCTTCGAAAGGCTTCTATGCTCCAAGTCTTGGAATCAGCTTAACTACTGCACATATAACATGGTTAACATGCAATAGATAATATGTGGCTGCTTTACAGCATAGTAGTCAAGGAGACAGTTCCAACTACTTGTGACCTGTTTCCTGTAACTGTTTGTCATCATTCAAAACATCAAAACTTAAGGAACTCAACACTAAAGACTGTCTAATCTGTTAACCTAGTATTTTTCCCTTACTAGCCTCCCTTTAAGTTCTACAGCATAATCTAAGTCTTACTTATAAGAGCATGCACAATGCTTAGTATTCTCTCTCTTATCCTCAAGCTTATATAGTGGATCACCAATATCACTACTGCTCTCACTAGACAACTCGTTGTATTTCAAAAAAAATTCAGGCCTATCATCATCCCATTCATAGTCATTTTTAGCATGAGTTTCTCCCTCAAAGTTTGGTATTTTCTTTTTCTTTTTAGATGGGGAAGCACTGGTTGATGTTGCGGCCACTTCTTTAAAAGAAGGTGTACTGTAGGTATTGTTTTTGTGAGAGGGGGAGTGGAGATAATGTTTTGGGTGGCCTCACCAGATTCTTATTGTCTCCTTGAACTACTCCTAGTAGGCAACATTACTTTCTTTAGTGGGCCCTTCTTTGGTGTTAAATTTTTAGGTCTTTTAGTGGGTGAAAGATGTGAGGAGGTTGCATTAACTTTCACCATATCTTCTTCAATGTGGACAGTTTCTTCAGCTAGCACAAAAGCATTTACTGCATCTTTAATAAGGGCATTCGAGGAAGATGACACATAAGCATTTCTTGTATCTTCACTAGCAGGTGTTTTTGTAGATGACAAATCCGGCTCCTCATTTTCATGCACTACATACACATTTAGGTTCTGTTTAGTAGGGTGTAAAACGTTTTCCCTGAAAACTGTTTTCCCCATTTTACGTTGTTTGGTTTGGAGTAAAATATAGGATGTAAAACTTGGAATGTAAATTCATTTTACACCCTATTGAAAATATTTTCCTCCAAAACTTGAAGTAAAACAATTTTACATCCATTCACTCCAAAGAAACTTATCAACTAACAAATAATTCATGCATTACCAAATTACGCATAGAGGTGGGAACAGGTCGTGCCATGCCCTTCATGGACCGTGCCAGCTCGTACTTGACTTGTCATGTCGTGCCGTGCCATTCCTAATTGGGGATGTGTCGTGCTACATTTCCCTAAAACTCAATCCATGGCCTAGCACGATCCCGTGCTTAGCGAGACGTGTTGTATCGTGCCTCGTGCTAGCCTAATTTTTTTTAACAAAAAATATATAATAGAATTGAAAAAAATAATTTTAGATTATTTAAATTATATTATAAGAATATAATAATATTAAAAATAATAGTAATATAAATGGTAGAAGTAATAATAATATTATTACCAATAATAATATTAAATAATACTAAATAATAGCATGCTTTGGGCCGTGCTTCGTGCCAAATTAGCATGTCGCTCGCGTGCTCGTGCCTAATTTTTTTTTGCTGTATACAACTTGGCCTGCGACCCGCTCCACGAATAGCGTACCACGACCATACTTGTGTCTAGGGGTGTTCATAACCGGGTACACAAGTTTTCAACTACCCCGGTAGATTGGGTACCCACTTTTTTCGTTAGTTTAAAAATCGGCCCATGACCCAACCTGATTTAAGCGGGTACCCTCTTAAAGGGTACCCACTTAAACTGGGTTAAGTCATAGAGTACCCACTTAAATAGAGTACTTGCTTAGCGGGTACCAACTTAAATCGGGTCGAGTCATAGGGTACCCAACTGAAACCCTACTAAAACAGCAAAATCGGATTTTAAAAAAATTTATTTCGGGTATTTGGGTACCCGTTTACATTTTTTATCCAGCCCATCACCCAACCCGAGTCCCCAATATTTTACCAGGTCGGGTACTCGACCTGAAAAATCATTTTTTTTAAAAAAAACCGACTATTTATTTTCGGATCATCGGGTAATCGGGTCGGGTAGTTTTGAACACCCATACTTGTGTCGTATTGTGCTAAAAGCGTGTGTGCTCGACTCGTGTGCCAGTCCGGCCTATGCCTAGTTCTACTCACACATTCTTCATCTCTCATCTTCTCGATAGTCTCTCTCTATCTATTCCACACTTCTCTCTCTTAAAAGTTTGGGAAAAAATCCACAATTTCTTTTCATCTTTTTCAAATATCATCAATTTAGTCTGCTTTCTTCGAATTTCATATCTTGATTATTAAATTATCGTACTATATCATCAAATCGAACAAATATTATCCATTTTAGTCGAAAATAAAAAAAACCTAGATTTTCCCCCGATTCGATGGAACCATGAAAGTTAATAGAAGTAATTGATTTTCAGTTCAACCAAATAACGAAAAATTTTTAAATGTAAAATCATTTTTCATGCAACTAAACAACGAAAAAGTTTCATGAAAATGAGTTTTCCACCATAAAATATTTTTCATGGAAAATCATTTTCAGTTGAAAATATTTTATGCCCTACTAAACGGAGTCTAAGTTCTCTATGCTGCACCACTAACATCCCCATTTCTGACACTTTACTATCATCCATAATCTTTCTTAACCCATTCACTAAATCTTGCTTTGGAACTAAGTAAAAAAATACCACAAATGCACTTGTAATTCTCACACTTCTTAGCAAACTCAAGGTAGATACCAATAACATAGCTTATTAGGATCCATTGTAAGAGTTTTACCTTCTCCACCAACATACACTAATTGACCATTAGCAACAGTCTTAACCTCTCTACCATGCCAAAACCTCAATTGAACAAAATCAAACCCATTTTCCATTCCCATCCTAAAATTATGTTAAACCAATAGCAAATAATCATCAATAATTACTTAATTTTCGACATGAAAACCCTTAATTATAACATGACAACCTCAAATTTGACATGAAAACATAAATTGAACATATTCACACATATGACAACCTCAATTTCGATATGAAAGCATCAACTAAACATATTTACACGCATTAAGACATCAATTTCGACATAAAAGCATCAACGAAATTTATTTACACACATGAGCATGAACTATGCAAAAATTCAACAAATTTTAAGAACACCCCTTCAATTAACGCCACGCCTGCAATTGAACCTGGGAATTTTGAAATTAATGCGACGCTACAATCCCAAACCAGAAATCAAACAATGTACACCTGCAATCCCACGCAACATTGAAGTTAGGTTAAAATTGGAGGAGTTTTTTGCATTGAAGTTTGGTTGGGTTGGAATCAATTGAGTTAATTGTAGGAAGGGGGGTTTAATTTAGTATCTCTTGCAAACACTGTAGCAGAGCCCAAAGGGAGTTACTTCTAGGAACATTAGGAAAGCCCAAGCAAATTTATGTGGGAAATGGAACTGCTTATACCACATCACATAAAATTCAATTGTTATTTAGGTCACCTGTAAACTGGGTTAGTGAAAGCAAACAGTGGCTAAAGGTAGATGTATTCATAAATAAATAAAAGGTTGGATTAATATCCGCAAATCGGGTAAAAATTAGAATATTCCCATCAATTTTTCCTAAAAATAACATTTCAGACTCAGTTATAGAAGTAATCATCTCAGGTATGGAAATAACCTTATTAGATATAGAAATAATAATTTCATGTATAAAAATAATTATGTCAGATATTGAAACATCCAAATATATGCAAGATTTTGTAGTTTGTAGTTTCATATGTAGCTTGTTCTGTTATGTTCTCGATATCAAACACAAACCATGCAACTAACTAACAATCACTCTTAAATTCATTTTACGTTCTTTAAACTTTTCATATTGTGGACTACTAAGCACGAAAAAGATTTCCCCTTGAGTTGACACATTTTAAACAAAATGATTTTCAAAACATTTCTTTCATTAAAATTTTTTCCATGAGATCATACAGATTACTTTTTAATCATGTCTTACCTTCTTTGCTTATGTATATTGTCTTGAGGCTTGTGCTAGTAGATGGGTAAATTAGCTTTACAAGTGACTGTACCCCAAATTTAGGCTTTCAACTAAAGTGGAAACCATCTTTACCAGAGGTATTTGGCCAATCTTCGTTAATTGGTGAGTCCTGTTTGCAGGTTTGGTCATCTATTCATCAAACTTGGGCCTTTGAGCTATTTAAAGTATTAAAAACTAAACTTAACAACACACACCCTTTTTTTTTTTTCTTTTTTTCTCATTAGTGGCGTTTAACTTTTATTTTTAGCTTTGATAGAAAAAATAAATCTTATCATCATTAGCCCTATGTCACTGTACACCCCTCATTCATGGCATCATTAAGCTTAATTATGTTAAATTAGCGGTTAGTCACACAAATTACTGGTTATGCTTTGACAAATTTAGGATAAAGATTTTAATAATATGACTTAATTATTATTGATTAATAGGTAGAGTATTTATACAAAACTTACGATCATAAGATAGAAAATAATCTTTCTAAATAATATACTATCATAATTAAATATCCTAAAGATATAACTTAACATAAATAATCCTAAAAATATTATTCTCTTACTAATATCAATATAATATCTTATATCTCTATCATGTTTAAAGTTAATTTAGCTACTTAAATGACATATTCGCCTCAAAGTAAAGTTTTTTGGCTTCAAATTTTTCCAACAAAACGTTGTCCACCCAAATTGTGGTTATAAAACCAGAATAGACATCCATTGAGGTGGATTTCAATGTTGGTGTTGCTCCTCGTTCTTTGGATATGATTTTCTCCTCCTCTTCTCTTTGAGCGCCATGGAAAATGTGGTTCAAGCTTATGGTTTGTCCCTGCCAACACGCTTTTGCAAAGCTTACATTCGCCTCCAGCCCTCCACCAATATCCCAAATATTCAATAGTATTGCAATTTGTATAGGAATAAGCCACGAACCAGAGGTGTACGATAACATAGGAATACCGATAATATAAGACCCATCCGTAAAATAATTCCTTTGTTTTCAAATGCTAACAAGGTATAAAACATGAATTGAAAAACAGAACAAACAGAATACCAGCAAAAAAGAACTAAATTACTCGATACTCCTAATTTTAGTGACGCACAAACAAAGGTTTTGCAACCCCTTTAACATCCTCTTATAAAATCCACTTGGTCACCAGAGCACAGCTAAAAGCACCATATTTGAAGATACCCCTGATTAGCAAGTCAATTAATAGTACGGTTACCCTCATGATACACATGATAATCTGAACCTCCTGATCAACATGTTAATCAGAGAACAACAATAATTAATGAGGTGAGCAAACTCACTGAATCCACCTTCGAGACGCTTCAAAGCTAGCACACACGCTAGATTAACAACTTCCACTTAACTATTTGCTTACTAATATGTACTAGGGACTAACTACCACGTAGAAATTAGACTCTACTTTGATGTGAGAATCAATCAAAGAACATTAACGGCTTACACTTTTCATGCACTTAGATTAGTGACTAAAAACATACAAGTTTTGGCTTTGATACCACTTGTAACAGTTGTAGCTTTTAAGCCGTAAGGCCTAGTCGACAATAATTCAGATGAGAGGCAGAAAGTACGAAGATGATGGAATCCCAAAACATAGTAACACTATGAGGTTCAACTATTATTCCATATAGTAACATTTGCTGTTAGTTTTGGTCGACTTAGATTTTTCATTCGAAACACAAGAAATTAATTACCTACTGCCATCGAGCAATCCCTCGACTCTCTATTGGACAAACAAAACTTGGTAAGCTATTGTAGTAGTATATATTCTTATATAGTTGGCTAGTTGCTCCTAAAGATTCATTTAACCATATTGCTAATAATCAAACATTCTTACAAGATTGTACAAAATCCACGAGTTCAAAAACGTAAATTTGACAAACTATTGGAAATGTTATAATAGTAGTCTTTGGACGCAATCATTGGATGTCGAACTCTCTATCCCATTAGTGTAGGAAAATATAGATCTTTTCTGGTTTTTATTTCATATGTTGAATGTTGAAACATGCAGAAGTTTATATACTACTTTGGTTTCCTAAAATATTTATGCTAAATATGTACAAAACTGATTTATAGAGATTTTATTCCTCTGTACAAGGTATTTGCTTATTTGCTGATTTTGTTTGCTTGATTACAACCTTGATTGCTGGGTTTGGTCTTGGTTGCTGACTTTGGTGACTTTGGTGAATATCTCCACTTTGACAATTAGCACTATCATCTTCAAATTCCTTAACAAAGTACTAGGTATGTGTCTACGAGGTTCGGACTGTAAAATTTAAGACTGGCATGTTGTATGCTAATTATGAGGATTCTTTGTTTATGTTGTCTCTCCAACCAATTATGTTTCAAGCTATACTTTTTGGGAAGTTCTTTATTTATTCATAGTAAATTTTTTGTTACTAGTACTCATTTATTTTAACTCTTGTCAAAATTTACTTCTCTTTACATTTTTCATTTGTAAAGTATGTCAATTATTATAACAACAAAAAAATTATGAACTAAAGATGGTTGACATCCATGTCAATTTAGCTTGTATTGTAGAAGTACAAGTTATAGACTTATCATGTTATCAGTTTTTGAATGTTTGCTATCCTTGAAAACTACACATTTGACAATTGTTCTATTGCTTGGTGTAAAATCAAACATTTCGTATTATGGTATTGTTCATTTGTTTGAAATCAAATGAGATTACTATTAATACTATTAAGTGCATGCATTGGTTATGCAGGTAGATATAGATTCATAGACTGACTCATTTTTGAAGCTTCGCAATCTCTTGACATTACTATATACTGGTATGCAAAGTTGTTTAGAGTAGGTACGCAATTTGTTCCAAGTTCAACAATGTCAAATTAAGAACATAGCTGCGTTTACACTCGTATATTCAATAGAAACTATTCATGAGCATGCCTGAAAATGTTGCAATAATTTTTGTGAAGAAATTTGGTATATATGCTTGGTTCGCTCAACTACACTATTCTTTCTCAAGAATTAATTTTCACCTTGTATTTTGAGATGAATGATAATATTATTATAGAGTTAGATTTTGAATATCCTTCTACTTAAAAATGGGTGACAGGAAGATGATACAAATGACAAGGTTATTATTACAAGTCATAGTTATACTTATAAACAAGTCATTGATAATATTGGATGACCGGATTAATCAATGAGGGGTAAACATTATATATATTTATTTATCCTCTTAACCAGAGTACAGTGATGGCCATTTAGTGACCTGGTATATATGCACACTTGGCTTTGTTATATACCCAACGCCTCCCCTCAATTTTTTTTATTTTTTATTTTTTTACTGTTTTATGGTGTCTTGATTTTGTTTTCCTTCTCCGTCTTCCTTACTTTATTATTTCCTAGACTTTGCAGCTAAGTTTTTTCTTAGTTAAACTAATAATACAAACGTTGAAACGTAAAAGATGTACTCCATAAAACATATCTAGGAAAGTAGGAAGCTAGTCCTTTTA
Source organism: Dysphania ambrosioides (assembly GCA_026401315.1). Lineage (NCBI taxonomy): Eukaryota > Viridiplantae > Streptophyta > Magnoliopsida > Caryophyllales > Amaranthaceae > Dysphania > Dysphania ambrosioides. The sequence goes on from CM048665.1 coordinate 117,081, forward strand.
AACGTGAATTTGCAATCAATGAATCTACTCACAAGCAAATATTGCAAATTTGCAATCTATGTCATGGGTTGGTTTCGCCTTCAAATGAATTGACATTGGACCAACTCTAGAATCTTCAAACTTGTCCTATATACTACGTAGTAAGACCATTAGGCTTTTACTTTTGGTTTTCACATTGGATTCCACTACTTTTGGTTTAGGTTTAGACATAATAAACAGAATAAAATGGATCTAGGTTGGGTTGATTCAAATTAATAATGATCATACCACTGTAGACTAAATAAGTGGAATTTTTCATGTACGTCTAGGTGGGAGGTGCAACCTTATTCACATTAAAAAAAAAAAAAAAAAAAATTCACATGCCCACGTGCAAGTATGTGAGTAGGAAAATGTGACAAGATACACCCTAGTTCATATTAAACCTTCTACTAATTATACTTAATATATAATTAATTTGTTAATTATATATTTTATGTAAAGAAAGTCGCAAGCGACAAGATAACAATTGATATAAAAGAAATTTGATCACAAGTTTTAAATCTCACCCTCCAAATTTGTTAGTTAGATTGTTAAGACTCAGGGACATTTCTTCCTTGCATACTCCTGAAAAAGCTATTTGGAAGACGTAGCGATCCTGAAATCCTTACTATCCTTAGCAAGGACATAGTCAAAAAGAAGTTGGTGAACATGCTTGCTTAGTTTCCTATAAGTCAATTAGGATAATTGAAGGGTACAATAGAGTTGTACGATCTTGTTGGCAGCTTAATTAGCACCCACCTTAAGGCACACTCGCTCTATATTTACATACGCGTACGATTAGATTATATGTATATAATACAAAAAAATGTTGGGTCAAACATATTCCCCGTTCATACTACCACCAACAAATGTGATTCTAACTAAAATATTTTATTAGTACAAGTTCCGTTCGTACCAAATGATGAGTATCAATTTGGAAACCTGCATAACCCAAAGTTCTTCAAACGGGATATTACATTGCATATTTGCATGCATTATCGTCCCTCACTAGTCATTGGAGCTAATTCATCAATTCTAATTCATTGCAACTCCTTGTCAAAGAAAATAGATATCTTTGCAATTCGTCGTAGTACTAAGTTTTTTTTTTTAAAAATAAAATAAAATAAACTAGCTTATCAATTCTCTGTTCTAAAAGTGATTAACTTCAATTTATGCTAAGCTTTCAGCTTCCGAACAAACTTTCAACCTTCACGTTAGCTATTAATCTACGTAGTTAATTTTATTCCAAGTAACTTTTCAATTTCACTTTCAAATTTTTTAACTTGTTACAGAACACGGAGTATTAAAAAAAACAAGAGGAGAGGAAAACATGAGTGTTCTTCTACCACGCTCTTTCTGACTAAGGAAAATTGATTGCATGCAATTGAACCCAAAACATGCGTCTTTATACTCCGTGTAATTAAAATTGAGTACTTGGGAGTTGGGACCTAGGTCAAATAACTGATCGGCAGGAAACGCGGCACAAAAAAAAAATCAAGTATTCAGTATAATTAAATTACAAATTACTAGGAACTAGATTATGTGCCATGTACTACGATAGTGTTTTTCACCACACAAAAAAGAAGGTACTTCTATTTGTAGTAGTACTATTGGGATATGAATAGTATGACAACCCCTTGAAACACATAATTTTTATAAAAATTTAATAAGGTTGTCACATATCTATTAAAAATATCTAACTATTTTCATTATTATGTAGTCGAATAACTAAGGGTCAAGTTATCAGAAACGTTAGAGATATATTATATCAAATTGTTATGAATCTAATAAGTCAAGTCGATCAAATAACCGGGTTAGTAAATAACCTATAGACTAGATCTAACAAAAATTAAAAACATTTAGAGTTAAATATCCCCACTAGTATGGTCTAATATAATAGTAAGACCTACTCCTTAATTTAGTCAAATTAAAAAAAAAAACTAGTATGGCAAGTTTTTGTGTCACGTGACTAATGAGTTAAACTCATTTAAAAATGACCATAACTTGAATCCAAACCTGTGTTTGAGGCGTGTGATATATAATTTTTAGACCTTTATATATAGTCAAAATAGTAAATCATAATTAGCTTTTGACCAACTTTTATACTCTTTTCATTTCCTTAGGACTATGATAAGTCCTTTGAAACCTTTATTCTCGAGCCATGATTCTCATTTCCTTTTATAAATGCTTAAAACATGTGAAATTATAGGAAAGTTACAAACAATCTAGAAAATGACATTTCAATATTAGTTATAAATAATCAAGATATACTATAATGCATTTTAATATAAGTGTAAAACAAGTTAGAAATACGACTTATCAAGACACCCATAGAAAGAATAGGATAGTATCTTACCTGGTTAATTACTTGACCCACAATAGGATGCTCAGATTGCGCATTTCTTCAATCATGACCAACATTCAACAATCATCACGGGACAAGGTAATCCAAATTATCCTGTAATCTGAAAATTCCTTTATAATGACTACTACGATTTGTTTACACAAATATCTATAAACTGTAATATAGAGTATCATTGAATTGTTATTGTTTCATTTGTTTCTAAGTAGGTGTCATTCTCTGCTTTTCAATCTAGTTAGAAGCATAGGGGCTGTGTTAACATGGTGTGTAGTATATCTTGGAGTGGGTCCAGGTTGCTATGTGTGGTCTTTGTTCATCGAGTCAATGTGTGAAAGACTAGTAGGAGCCACAAAATGCATGCTCTTTAGTGTTCAATATGTACAGGGCCCAAATAAAAGATTTCTTCGAATTACGTATGAAGTTTGAAGTACACAATACCAATTTCTGAAATCTTGGGTCTAATATAAAATGCAAAAGTCTTGTTACATGATTTGACTCAAAGTTAAAAATATATGTCAAAACTACTATCTACGGAGCGCATATTTAGACAAAAATAGCTTCTTGAGCAGGTGAAACTCGTGAAATCCACCCTTAAAGTTCTTCGTTAGGTACAATATTTGGCAAAACGTTGACAAATTAGAAGACTTTGTCAAACTTCTTAACTCTTGGGACTATCTAGATGTAAATCATGAGATGATTCCGCACTTTTTTTAAGGCAACAAAAGCCAATGTACAAATATTTTTTGGTGAATATATGGCACTTAGGAGACATCAACAAGCACAGAACCTTCGTCTACGTAGCCTTTTTCTTGGCTCATTGGCGCAAATATCAAAGTCTACTACAAATCCAATTGCACTGTGTGGATGAAGTGGAGTTTGACCCCTAAAATAAGACTTTGCCTTAAGTTAACTTTTTACTACAAATTATTGATTTTTATTTTTGGATAAGGTTGGCACTTTCCTGTATATTCCAAAAATAGCTATAAGATTAATATTTTGAACTCAATAAAAGTTCAAAATTTATAGTTATTACGTATTATGTAATAGATAAGTAATCGACTAAAACATCATAATTAATGGAACATAACTCTCACCTCAAATAATTTTTTAGTTGATTAGTTTGTCTATAATTTGCTTGTAGCAGCATTTGGTAAGGATTGAACTGCAATACTATGTTGAAAACAAATTTTGACTTTAACATGAGAGATTTGCATGTTGTTTGAATACACACAAGTAAAAAAAAATACTCGTTGATCCTCTAAGATTTTTGATGTTTTATTAGTATAAATGATTTTTAATGATACTTTATAATAAAATAAAATGTAAAGATTGTATGGATTTTAAATTTAAAAAGATAAGATAATCTCCGTGATGTCAAAACCCATAATTTAAAGACATAATTACATATGTACAAAAAAAATTCCTAGTAAATTATAGTAGTAAAGATGTAAGACACTAGGTAATTTTTGGGATTGTTCTATAGTCAATTTTTAAAAATTAATATATTATGGACCTCGTATTTATATATTGAAGTGATTTTTAAGATATTAATCTATTATTCAAATTTCTATATTGAAAATCTTATTTTTAATGAACAACTAATGTATTGAGGCTCATGCTTACGATTTCAATGCAATTATTAACATATTTTTATCTCAACTGCGTGCTTAAGAGGAGAATTCGGGAGGGGAAAACATTTTAATGTCTCTTATACTATGGAGTAGTAATTTATTAGACATAGATAGATTATTGTATATTTGGAGTTTGTTTGGGTAAAATTGATCTTACAAGTTACAACCCATATTTTATGGCAATTTAAAAATGAAAAGCGTTGACTTTTTATATATGCTTTGGACTTCTATATCTCAATAAATTTAATATAATATCATAGAAAAATGCCAAAGACCGCAAACAAAGTACTCTTATAAAATGCCATAAATTAATAAGTTGCCAAACACATAGCGCAATTTCCTTAACGTTCTAATCTTGTACACTTTCTAGAGCTGGACATGGGCCGGGTCGATACGATACGCTTTTGGCACGGTCATGACACACGCACGGGCATGTTGTTCGTTGAGTGGGCCGCAGGCTAGGCCATGGACAACAAAAAAAATTTATGCACGAGCACGCGAACGAAACGCCGATTTAACACGATGCACAATCCATAAGTATGGCTCGAAGCACGTTATTATTTAGTATTATTTAATACTATTAATAGTAATAATATTATTATTACCACTACAATTAATATTACTATTATTTTTAATATTATTTTATTCTTATAATACTATTTAAATTATCTAAAATTATTTTTTCAATTCTATTATGTACTTTATTTTAATTTTTTTGTTGAAAAATTTAGGCCAGCATGAGACACGCCACGTAGATACATGGGTTGTGTTAGGCCATAGGACGAAATTTAGAAAAAAGTAGCATGACACGGCACCATAAGAGATTAGACACGAGTTGATACGGTATATGACATGCACGACACGGCCGTGCCCACCTTTACTTGTTTCCCTCTGAATCACGCCTTCGTGCCAATTTAATTAATTCTTTTTCTTCAATTTATTTTTCCATCATTATTTAATTTATAATTTAACGCTGCATAGGATTTTATGCCCAAATGCTACCCACTTCAAGTCAGCCTAACCCTTACATTTGGTGAAAAAAATACATAAAAGTCATAATCTTTCCATTCTCACCTCCCAAAATAAATAAATAAATCTACCATTTTTCATAAAAATCTTCCCATCCTTTCTCCCTGACTACCACTATTTTATTATTCGGAATAGTTCTTAAGCAAAATTATTGAGGGTTTTTATTACGTAGTTAATTACATTTCCCCTATTTCAATTGTAGTCTTGTAGATTCAGTTAATTGCTTTCCATTTCAAATTAAATTCTTACCATCAGTGATTTTCATTTATTGCTACCAGCCACCTACATCACTAGTATCACTATCACTCTTTGACTTGTAGGTCCGAAATCCCTCCAAGAAAAACCATCTCCCCCATTTGTTCACATTATTAGACTGCAATCCTTGGGTATATTTCCGACACCTGCGCCAAACATTTTCATCATTTGCGTTATAGACTCCACCAAATAAATAAGTAAATAATTTTAAAAAATGCACATGTACCCATCTCATCCTCCTCCGTTTCAACCACCATCAATCTCCTTCCCTCCGCTGCCTCTGCCACCGATACCACCAACACAACACCGCAATCTACATTCCTCAACATTTGATCAAGACAGAAAAATCAGCCCAAGCATAATTCTGATCATAATAATCCTAGCAATAATCTTCTTCGTGTCAGGCCTACTCCACCTTCTAGTAAGATTCTTACTAAGGCCAAATGAGCGAGACCCAGATGAGTTTCTTGACAATGTAACCGCACTTCAAGGTCAACTCCAACAGCTCTTCCATCTTCATGATTCAGGGGTTGACCAATCTTACATTGACACACTCCCAATCTTCCAGTACAAGGCAATCATTGGTGTCAAGGACCCCTTTGATTGTGCTGTCTGTTTGTGTGAGTTTGAACCCGATGATAAGCTTAGACTGCTTCCTAAATGTAGCCATGCTTTTCACATGGACTGCATTGATACATGGCTTTTATCACACTCTACTTGCCCGCTTTGTCGAGCGAGCTTGCTCCAAGATGTGGGGGTTGTGAGCAGTCAAGGGTCCGTTGTTTGTGTTCTTGAGTCGGGGAGTAACACTGTGGAGAGCTCCCGGGAGTTGGAGAGCGAGAATAGGGATCTTATTGGGTTGGGGTCTGATCGTTTCGGCTCTAATCGAAGTGAGAATGCCGTGGAGATTGCAATGAAGGATCCTAAAGAGGGGAAGACTATGACTGTTAAGTTAGGAAAATTTAGGAGTGTGGAGAGGGGTGAAGGAAGTACTGATATTATTACCAATAATAATGACAATCAAAGTAAAGGTGATGAAAGCGGGACTAATGACTTGGTTTCCAGGAGATGCTATTCTATGGGCTCGTTTGCTTATGTTTTGGATGAAACTTCTTCATTACAGGTTCCTATAAGGACACCGTTAAAGAAGCCGAGGAGTAGTACTAACAAAGGTGGCTTAAAGGTCAGGCATAGGACCGCGATGTCTGAGTATGGGTGCGATTCTAGGAGGGAGTTCAATGGGATTGAAGCATTCCGAAGTCTTGAGATTCATGATGTGAATGGGGCTGGACAAGGGAATGACATTAGGGGTGGTAGTGGTAGTATAAATGAGAGTTCCTCATTTTCTAAGATTTGGTTCAGAGGTGGTGGAGAAAAGAGTAAGAAATTTGGGAATGGGAATGATAACGATCGATCGTTGAGGAGGACTATTTCGGAATTCGAGGTTGATGTGAGTGAGTTAGGAATCGAAGAAGAAACTCAAAGTTATTACATTGTTGATTAACTGGCAAATCCAACTTCAACATCTACTACAAGAAGAACTTTGCTTTGGCTTAAGGGAAGGCGAAACAAGATTGTTCATAATCATTCTTGTTGGAACTTATATCGAAAGTTTGAAGTTTATAAAAACAAAGAGTCCTAGATTAGTGGAATAAGAGAAGTATGACCTCTTTGAATAGAGGCTTGTTCAATTACTTGGATGTGACCTAAGGATTATCCTTTTTTGTGGAAGGAGAAAAGGCTTAGGAATCCAACCAACACACATATACACGCACACGTTGAGCCGAAATGAGTGGGGTTGGGTCTTAATTGATTGAGCATGGTATACTTATTATTTTTTGGACCGTTTTAAGTCATGATTTAAAGAACAATTTTTATGTGATTAACGGTTAAGTTAATTAATAGTCTTTATTTTCTTATGCGGTAACTTCCTCTTAAATGATAAAACGGATCAGTTTTGATTTCTAATTTAATGTTATAACCTTTATATTTATGTTTTGATTTAAACTATTTGACAGTTTTTTGTTCTGGCTTGGTTATATATACAACCTTTGCTCAATTATTTCGATATACACAGAAACATTTTCTCTCTTCTCTGATTTTTACTCTCTTCTCCCAAATATTTCGAGCAGTACTAACATTTCAGTGGGTGTTTGTTTGCCTTGTGGTTTTGTGCAAATCTATCGGTACTTGAGAGGTTGTTTTATCCTAGGGAGCATCCAGTGTTTTGTGACTGCTTGTGCATCTCTATAGGGAGTGTCGTGAATGCTCTAAAGAAAATGACATAGTCCGTGACTCAGTCTACACTCGGTAACATTATTTTTATTCTCTTGCAGTTTTGTTTATAACAATTTCAGAATATTCTTTACAGCCTTCTGTAAGAAAATGTCTACTAAAGAAATGACTATGTCCAACAACCTCAACAAACCATTTCGATTTGAAGGTGCTCACTTTAAAAGATGGAAATAGAAAATGGTCTTCTTCCTAATAGTTAAAAAAGTCTAATCTGCACTTGTTATACCTAGGCTTGTTATTCTTGATAATGCTGATAAAATAGAAAAAGAAAAATTGGCTAAGGATATAGAAATCTGGAATGAAATTGGCTTTATGTGCAAGAACTATATTTTTAACGGTTTGCGTGATAATTTTTATGATTTATACAAATTGGAGAATTCTGCTAAGAAACTTTGGAAAGCCTTACAAAAGAAGTATGATACTGAAGAAGGTGGAGCCAAGAAGTATGTTGTCAGCAGGTACCTGAAGTTTCAAATGATTGATGACGAGTTTGTGGAAGTACAGTCCCATGAACTTCAAAGAATCGCCCATGAGATAATTTCCGAAAGGTATGGCCCTTGATGGACAATTCCAAGTAGTTGTCTAATCACACATCTTCGAATTGAAGAAGAAGCTAGGAAATAAGACAAAAAAGAAGAGGTCTTACATTTGACTGATGTTCCAAAACGATCTATTGCGGTACTCAAACCTACTAGTAAGACTTTTAAACCCAAGAACCGGAAGACCAACTTCAACAAAAACAATCAGAATGTTCAAAAGAACAATGTTGAACAATAATTTCCACCTTCTAAGAATGGCTCTGGTCAGTTTCTATGCTATCGGTGTGGAAAATTAGGCCATATGGCACAGGAGTGCAGGAACATGCCTAACAATGTACCTGCACAGGAAAGCATGGTTGAAGAGCCCCTTGTGGCTATGATTACTGAGATCAACCTTGTTGGTGGGTCTGAAGGGTGGTGGGTAGACACTGGTGCTACACACCATATCTTCTATGATCGTCGTATGTTTAAAACATATACTGAAACTACTGATGAAAAGTAAGTGTTATTAAGTGATTCCTACTCCACTAATATTGTTGGTGTTGGAAATGTTGAGTTGAAGTTTACTTCTTTACTCAAACTATAGGTTCTGATTTATTTACTCTTACAAAGAATGAAATTTTTGTAGGAAAAGGATATGCCACAGATGGTATGTTTAAGTTGAATGTTGAAACTAATAAAATTGCTGATTCTACTTACATGGTGTGTTCTACTGTTAATTAATGTTTGGCATGCTAGACTATCATGTGAACAAAAAACTCATCAAAAATATGAGCAACTTAGGATTAATTCCTAAACCCTTTCTTGATAATTTTAACAAATGTGAGTTTTGAAGCCAAGCTAAGATCACCGAGTCATCTCATAAATCAGTTATGAGAAGTATAGAGCCATTAGACTTGATTTATTCCGATATTTACAAGTTTAATGGGACGTTGACCAGAAATAGGTAGTGATATTTTATCACTTTTATAGATGATTGTTTTGACTATAATTATGTCTATTTGATGAAGAATAAAAGTGATGCCTTTGAAATGTTTTAGTTGTTTGTGACAGAATTTGAGAATCAGTTCAACAAGAAGATAAAAAGACTATAAAGTGATTGTGGAACTGAATATGGTACTAATGCCTTTGTGGAATATTACAATTCACATGGTATTATTCATGAAAGGATTGCTCCCTATTCTCTAGAAATGAATGGTAAGGCCGAAAGGAAGAATAGAACACTAACTGAGTTAGTAGTTGCTATAACCTTGAATTCTGGTGCAGTTTCTCATTAGTGGGGAGAAATTATTCTTACTATTTGTTATGTCTTGAATCGTGTTCCAAAGACTAAGATTAAAGTTTCTCCCTATGAAATTCTACATAGCGAATAACCTAACATTTCTTATTTCAGAACTTGGGGATGCCTAGCATATGCTAGAAATTGCAATCCTAAAAGAGTTAAGCTAGCTAGTAGAGCTTATAAGTGTGTATTCATTGGATATGCTATGAATAGTGAAGCATATAGATTCTTTGATTTGAATGCACGTGTGGTTATTAAGTCTAATGATGCTGACTTTTATGATCATAGGCTTCCTTTCAAATCTAGAAATAGTAGGGGTACATCCTCTACTATTGCTCTCGAAGTTAGGTTAGAATGCTAAAAAAGGAAGATAAACTAGATCTAAGAAGAAGCAAATGGGCCAGAGTAGCAAAAGACTTTGTTCTAGATTTTGAAATTCTCAACATAAAGGAGGATTCATCAACCCTCTAAGAAGCCTTAACCTTAGTTGATGCATATTTATGGCAAGAAGATATAAATGACGAAATGGACTTACTTGAGTCTAATCAAACTTGTACCTCCCTAAATTGCCTTTGAGATGTAAAACAATAGGTTTTAAATGGGTTTTAAAACGAAAACTAAAGGTTGATGGCACTGTTGATAAGTATAAAGTTCGTTTGGTAGCTAAAGGCTACGTACAAAGGGAAAATGTTGATTTCTTTGATACTTATTCACATGTAACTAGAATAACATCTATAGAGTACTAATATCTCTTGCTACAGTTCATAATATTTTAATGGATCAGATGGATGTTAAGACAACATTTCAAAATGGTGAGCTGGAAGAAGAAATCTATATGGACCAATCAGAAAGATTTATGATGCCAGGACAAGAGCACAAGGTATGTAAGTTGGATAAATCCCTCTATGGTCTTAAACAAGCTCCTAAGCAATGACACGAAAAATTTGATAGTAATCTCACATGGTTTTAAGATTAATGGTAGTGAAAAATGCATATATATAAAATCTGAGAATGACATTTGCACTATCATTTATTTATTTTGTTGATGACTTGTTAATTTTTGGTTCGAATATTCATGTTGTGAATAATGTGAAGTCATTGCTAAGTTCAGAGTTTGATATGAAAGACCTAGGAGAAGCGAGTGTAATCCTTGGAGTTAAGATTACCAGGTCAGAAAAAGGAATTTCTATAGATCAATCTCATTATATTAAGAAAATTCTAAAGAAATAGGGTTACTATGACTGTAAACCTGCATGTACTCCTTACGATCCTAATGTAAAATTATTTAATAACACTAGTGATGCAGTAAGGCAGTCAGACTATGCGAGCATCATTGGCAGTCTTTGATATGCCACTGATTGTACTAGACCCGACATTGCCTATGTCATGGGATTACTTTCTAGGTTTACAAGTTGTTCTAGTATAGAGCATTAGCGCGCTATTAAGAGGGTCATGAGGTACTTGAAATGGACCATGAACCTAGGATTACATTATGAAAGGTTTCCATCTGTCCTAGAAGGGTATAGTGATGCTGACTAAAACACCTTATCGGATGATTTGAAAGCTACTAGTGGATACATTTTCACTATAGCTAGTGGAGCTCTATCTTGAAAGTCTAAGAAAAAGACTATTTTGGCTAGTCCACCATGGAGTCAAAAATGATAGCACTTGCTACTGCAAGTGAAGAAGCAGGATGGTTAAGAGGCTTTCTAAGTGAGATTCCCATATGGGAAAAACCTTTATCGACTGTGTTGATCCATTGCAATAGTACCATGGCTATTGCTAAAGTTGGGAACCATTATTACAATGGTACGAGACGACAAATATGTTGTAAGCACAACATTGTGAGAGAATAGCTCTTAATTGGTGTTGTTAGAGTGGATTATGTACGCACTGAGAATAATCTAGTAGATCCTTTGATGAAAGGATTAGTTAGAGAAAAAGTCCATAATTATTCTAAAAGAATGAGGAAATTTCTACTAAGATGAGTAACACATAATGGACAACCCAACTTACATACTAGAGATGCCAAGAAATAAGTTCAATGAGTAATAACAAGTTATGAAGTGATAGATACGGATTATGCTATGGGATTGAAAGCATAAATTCTTGAAGAGATTAAGGATGAGTTAATAGAAACTGTTAATGAGATCAATACTCCTATTGGAGTAGAGTACCAAGCTACAAGGATACTCTTAATAGACTCACCTATATGAAGTTGGGAGTGAGCCCACTTCCTATGAAATGTTTTGTGGCAAACATTTCTAGAGCTTTCACTATATTGGGATAGACATGCATGGCCGTAATTGCACGAGTCTAAAGATAACACCTAGAATAGATTGTATGTGGTATATTATCAAAGATAGGATTCAAAACTACGAGTTACCCTAGTAGAATCTGAATTATACACACTATGCAAAAGTTCAAGTTAAAAGACACTTTTGTTTATGTGTAATCTATATTTATTAAGAAGAAGCTCAATAAATGTTTTTAAAATTCAAAGTTAGGGATTGTTGGAACTTATGTTGAAAGTTTGAAGTTTATAAAAACAAAGAGTCCCACGTTGGTAGAATAAGATAAGTATGAACTCTTTAAATAGATATTTGTTCACTTACTTGGGTGGAATAAGAGAAGTATGAACTCTGTTTTTTGTTTATGTTATGTGTTTCTTTTCTCTATTTTTCCATTTTTCTATTTTTTGAGTCTGTTTTCTTTTTTCTGTTTTTCTATTTTTCTTTTTTTGAATATGTTTTCTTTTTTCTGTTTTTCTGTGTTTTTGTGTTTCTGTTTTCTATGTTTTTGTTTTCTGTGTTCTATGTTTCTTTTTTCTGTGTTCTATGTTTATGTTTTCTTTGTTTTTTGTTTCCATTTTCTGTGTTTTTTATTTCTGTTTCTGTTTTCTTTTGTGCTGGATAGAGATGTTGCGTTTAGTGATACCACTTGTTTAACACTTGGTTTATGGTTGCAATATTATGTTGGGTCTGCTATTGTGCTCAAACTGTGTTTGAAGACAAGGGAATGTAACAATTTAGTGCTTTTCTCACCTTAATGATTGCTTTATATCTTGTATTATATTTTTTTGTGTTTGCTTCTTTTATAGGTATAAAGAGATACACTTACATCTCTGCCACTGATTTTGGTGGTAGCTTACCTACTATAAGGTTATTACAAAAGAAAGGTAATTTAAGCAATTTTTTAGTTTTACACTAGAGGTTAGGTCAAGCTTGTTCAGTTTTGCTTAGCATTGTATTTTCTGTTAATTACTCCTTGCTATGATATGAATTTGTCTAAACATTCTAGGAAAATAGACTTAAAACATGTTGTATTTGCTTTCATGCTAGGAAAATAGACTTTTACTTGTGATTACTGATATTATACCTTCTGAGCATACTTTTCTATGTTGATTCTTAATCATTAGTCAGGTCAAATTTACATCTGAAGTGCTTGAGATGATCTATACTAGAGAGACATTTTGAGGTGTATTTCTGTTGAAATGCTGAATAAATCACCCACTACAATTAGGGGCATAGATGGGGGAATAGAAAATTGAAAAATCAGTGCTTATGTTATAATAAAAGCTATACTAACAGTAGTTAATTACATTATAGACTGTTACATTGCAGACTTATCTAAGTATTAGTAGTCAACCAAGATGCTTAAACCTACCTAAGTAGTAGTTAATTACATTGCAGAATGAAAATAAGAGCTAGGATTTGTCTGACATCACATATCACATATTGTGTTAAAATAATGTTATAAAAGATAAGAAAAGTTAAGAAATAATCAATCGTGAAGCACATATATCCCAAATACTATTATGACCAATCGTTTTGGCATGCAAAATCACAATCTACAAGATATTACTCTCAAAAGAAACAACCAATTAATTTTTCATTTATTTTGGGTGCATTCCGAGCTTTTCAAAAAATTCGGAGAGGCATTTCTTTTAGCCCGGTAGTCTAAACGGGGTAATTTTTTTAAAACCCCCTATTTTTGAAGGTAATACACAACCATGTTGCCTCTTTATGGCCTCGGTGACGTCTTATTTGAGATATTGAAAAAAAGCTTTGACAAGCCATAAAATTGGCTACGGGACTCCGAATGGGGCTTATAATATGTCTAACCTGTGTATTTTTTTGAGATGTACCCACCTTGAATTTCCCTATTGAGGATTTGACCCCTTATTTTCTCCAAAAAAGGCCTCTAACACCCTATAATCCATAAAAATTCGATTTTTAAGGGTTATTTCCTCCATGAACCCAACATATAGCATGTAAATCTAATATAATGAAATACACTAGGATTTATAAAGAAGTTAGGGTTATAGGAAGGAAATGTGAGGGATTAGAAGTGGGTTTTATGGAAGTTTCGGTTTAGGAAATGAAGGGTTTTGTGGTCAAACATGATTCGTGTTCAAATTCATTCAAAATACATGTGTATTTATATTTTCTTTTATTTTATATATTCATATTCTAGAAATATAAATTTGATAATTAATTTTAATTTTCCATTTTAGTTGATTATGCTATGAGGAATTTAACATCTGATGGGAAACTTAGATGTTCTTGTGTGAAGTGTGTTAATAAAAAAACTTTTGAGTCCAGATGATGTAAATTACCACTTGCTTGAATTTGGAATGATGCATGATTACACTATTTGGATTTTTCATGGGGAAAGTGTCGATTAAATTCCTAGTCCTTCGGAACCTATTATAGAAGATGAAATGTTAACACATACAGATATGATCAATTGGTGCATGACACATATGGTTATAAAGGTGATTATCCTAATTTAGATAAAAACATGGACCAAGATGCTCATGGCTGGAATAAAGAAACTCAAGACTTTTATAAGGTCCTCGATGACGCTAACATAGATTTATGGCTAGGTTGTGAATTGACCAAATTGTCTTTTTTGGTACTTTTATTCCATATAAAGAGTACTAATAATTGGACCAATAAGTCTTTTGATGACCTCTTAGGGACTTTGCAACTTACAATTCCATGTAGTGCAAATTTACCTAAGTCATTTACAGAGGCTAAAAAGGTCACCAAGAAGTTAGGCCATGATTATGTTAAAATTCACTCATGCCCAAATCATTGTCAGCTTTATTAGAAAGATTAAGCTGAAGATAGAACATACTCTGTTTGTGGTGCATTAAGGTGGAAAAGAGTGAGTGAGCAAACAACTTCAATGGGACGAATAAAGAAGAAAGGAATTCCTGCAAAAAGTATTAAGTTACTTTCTTCTAAAGCCTAGACTAAAGAGACTATTTATGTCTAAACATACTGCATCCTTGATGTGGTGGCACGAAGATGAACGTATAGAGGATAAGGAGATGTTATCTCATCCAGCTGATTCTGAAGCCTAGAAGAACTTTGATGCTAGTTATATTGAATTTGGTAAAGAGAGTCGTAATGTTAGACTAGGACTTGCTAGTGATGGTTTTAATCTGTTTGGGATGATGAGCTCCACTTATAGCTGTTGGCATATAGTTTTGGTGCTGTATAACTTACCGCCGTGGTTATATTTGAAAAAATCATCTCTTATCCTTTCAACACTTATTCCTGGACCAACTAGCCCTAGGAACATAATCGATATATATATATATATATATATGCAGCCCTTGGTTGAAGAATTGCTTGAGTTTTGGAATGTTGGATGCGAGACTTATGATGCTTCTATTTAATATACATGCTGGATTATTGTGGACAATTAGTGACTTTTCAGCTTATGGAATGCTCTCGGGTTGGAATGTCTATGGAGAATATAAATGTCCGGTTTACAACATTGAAACAGATTCCAAATGGCTAGACTTTGGCCATAAGTATTGTTTTTGTGGACATCGTCGTTGGTTAAATTTTGACCATCCATTTCGTTGTATGAAAGAAGCTTTTAACTGAGAAGAAGAATTCAGGGAAGCACCCAAGAAGTTCACGGGGACAGATGAGTTACAACAAATAGAGGAAAAGGAAGACTTCAATGGCTCAGATACCTAGAAGAAAAAGAGCCCTTTTTGGTCATTGCCTTATTGGGAGTCTCACATAATTAGACACAACTTAGATGTTATGCACATAGAAAAAAATGTGTGTGATAATGTGATTGGTACTTTGCTAAATATAGAGGGAAAATCTAAAGATAATTTGAAAGCTCGTTAGGATTTGGAAATTATGGGAATAAGGAAGGACTTCACCTAGTGAAGAAAACAATGGGTAAATGGTATCTACCACCTGCACCGTACATAATGTCTAGAAATGAGAAGCAAGTTTTCTATAGAACACTTCATGGAATCAAAGTACCAAATGGTTATGCCGGGAGTATTGCACGTTGTGTCAACATTCAACATATGAAGTTGATTGGACTTAAGAGCCATGACTGCCATATTTTAATGCAACAGCTTCTCCCCATTGCATTATGAGGGCTACTCTCTAAAGATGTGGTAGGAGTTATATCTGATTTATGTAGCTATTTTAGAGAGGTGTGTGCAAAGAATGTGCGAGTTGATGACCTTAAATGTCTAGAGAAAGAAATACCTATGATCATGTGCCACTTGAAAATGATATTTCCACCTATCTTCTTCACCATGATGGTACATTTGGTGATTCATCTAGCAACCCAAACAAAGCTTACTAGTCTAGTAATGTTTAGGTGGATGTATTTTATAGAAAGATATATTGGCTCCTTAAAGTCTTATGTGCAAAATAAGGCTAACCCAGAGGCTTCCATTACTGAAGCAATTTCGGCTCTTAAATTTGCTAATTTTTGTTCACGTTACCTTTTTGGGCATTGCTGATGATGTTGTTGGAAATGATTTCAAGCATCCAAAGAGTTTTCATTGTTTTCACAAGTGGGAAGTCTCTTGGGAAGCGTAGTACATATACTATAACCCAAATGAGCAAGATACAAGCACATCGTTATGTGTTATTTAATTGTCCGGAGGTCACCGAATATCTAAAGTAAGCATATTTTTATTGAATTTAATCAACATTATATTTACTATCCTTTTAATAAATTCTAATCAAAATGTCCTTGTTTATCAAGAGAGCATGCTGCTGAACTAAAGAGACGTAATCGTCTAAGACGGTTATCTTTAAAAGACATTGAGCGTACTCAGCATGAAACATTTTATGATTGGTTCAAGCAACATGTGAGCCCCACAGTTTCATTATTAGAAATTTATTATGATTTATTTGCTAATGGAATTGTTAATTATTGAATGTGTATTTTTAACAGGTGGATAAACTATAGAACACAAATGATAAGAGGTCCCCTTAATGTTACTACTAGATACCAAGGGTATAATGTCAATGTTTTACCTTTAGGGCCAAACATTATGACAAGTGTACTCAAAATAGCGGTGTTGTTGTAGTTGCAAAGACATCAAGTTATTCGAGTTCTAGTGATACAAATCAAATTTTAGGAGATGTGGCTTATTATGGGCAATTAGTAGATGTTATTGAATTGAAATACCTTGGTGGATATTTAGTTGTGTTATTCAAATGTGAATGGTTTGATGCTATAAGTGGGAGAGGTGTAAAGAAGGATTCCTCTAATTATACCCTTGTTAATACCTTTTGGTTGACAAACATAGGTGAAAAATTGGAAGACGAGCCATATATTCTTGTAGCACAAGCCAAGAAGGTCTTCTACATACAAGATCATGTTGAATCAGATTGGTCTGTTGTAATAAAGATGAAGCCTAAGGGTGTGTTTAATTTTGATGACAATGACATGCAGGAGGAGTAGATCGAACCTTACCATGTTTCTTTCTTGAATAATATTCTTACTTATGGTGATGGGATTAGATGGGTTAGGAGGGGTGTCGAAGGAATTGAGGTTGATGATGAGTAAATTAAACCTAAACTTGAACAATGAATATTTTGTCAGGATATATTTATTGGATATTACTTTTTCTTTAAGGATTATCTCATTCTTAGTGCATTTTGGTGATGTAATTTAAAAAACTCAAATCCTGAATTATATACTAGTTGCATGACTTTTGCATCAAGTTACTAGTTGCATGAAGTTTCTACCATTGCCTCTTTTTCTATATTCGTAGGATCATGACTAGTCGTAAAAGGTTGCAAAAGGCTATCGCTTTCATTGGTGGAAGTAATGAGCAATCAAATAACTTAAGTATCTCGGGTATTAGGAATGAGAATCAAAGTAATTCTATTAACCAAAATCAAGGAAATATCGAGGGCTCTACGTCTAATCCTGACCTCGAGGAAGGACGATTCTACTACTACATTGTGCAAGGTAAGGGTGCTTATCGAGTTGAGCTACTCGTGAGCAGCTCGAGCTCGATTCGGTCAAAGCTCGACTCGAGTGGACTTGATTCGAACTCGAACTCGGCTTGATAAGATAATGATCCGAGTTGAGCAAACTCTAAATCGACTCGAAAAGCTCGTGAGAAGCTCGAATGAAGATCGTTAGAAGCTCGACTCGAAAGCTCGTTAGAAGCTCGACTCGAAAGCTCGTTAGAGGCTCGACTCGAAAGCTCGTTAGAAGCTCGACTCGAAAGCTCATTTAAAGCTCGACTCGAAAGCTCGTTCAAAGCTCGACTCGAAAGGTCGTTAGAAGCTCGACTCGAAAGCTTGTTAGAAGCTTAACTCGAAAGCTCGTTAGAAGCTCGACTCGAAAAGCTCATGTGAAGCTCAGTTCTTTTATATTTAGTATATTCATAAAATAATATATTGTTTGATTAATTTTATATTTAAAATAAAAAAGGTCATGAGTCGCTACAGGTCGGTTCTATAACATGTTGTCTTGACTTATAGTTAATTTCGGTAATTTAGGTCGGGTCAATTTTTTACAGCCTAACTTTCAGCCAAGTGTCATGTTATGATGACACATATGATCTAATTAAGAAATTTATGACACATGAAACCATTTAAACAAAATTAGAGTTATATACTTATATAACTTATATTATTCATATATTTCTAAGTTTCTAACCTTATAATTTTTAACAAAATACATATGATATTTCATATACCGTGATGAACCTAAAGTACTATTAAATAAATTTAAAAAAATATGATGATTGATGATCAATAGGGGTGTCAGTTCGGGTTGTCGGTACGTGTTTGGTTCGGTACTAACGGATTCGGTACTGTTGGGTTCGGGTTGAAATGGGTTTTAATTATTTTTGGATCGGTTCGGTTTCGGGTTAATAATCGGATCGGGTTCAATCAGTTATTTACTTAATTAGTTTGGTCAAGATTTGATTCGGGTTTGACTGGTTTGGGTTTGACCAGGTTAAGCCTCAACCTTTATCAACTATATTCCTAATTTTGTTATTATTTTGTAGAAAAAAGGATAATTTATAATACTATAAATTGTTGAAAAATCATAACAATCAACTTATTGAACATTGGAAGGCGATGCATTACAAATCCCACTATCTGAAGAAACTATTTCTCAATTACAAAATCAAATATGTCGTTTCTTGTATTTATTCTCATTGAGTTATTTCCTCCATTGGCTCCATCAAACTTAATTAGGGACTTACTTATTTTTGTCAATGTCATAAATGATGCATGTTACTAGGACATGCTGTGTTATGAAGTTAGCATCACAAGTTATTGTAGTTCCAATTACCACAAGTTATTGGTGTAGATCCCTCCATGGAGTGCAAAGAAAGAATAAGGTAAAAACTACATATTATTATTATCATCATTCTCATTATTATAACATCACTATTATCATTATTGAAATATTTATGTTTTTATATTGCAGAATAAAGATGATTATCATCCAAAGGAAATTTCCATTCCAATTCCTTCGACATAAACTACAAAATGAGAATTTCATGAGAAACTAATATTGTTGAACATTATTTGATATTGTATTTTTTTTGTTGGACAGTTTTTTTTTTATGTTGTTTTAATCGTTTTCTTAATTCTTTGTATGTTTATTTTAGACATTTCTTGATGATTTTCACTTCTAATATCCGAAATTTGGTAAGTTTGATTGAATTTTATTATTTTTGCAAGTTTAGATTTAAACTTTCAACAAATAAATTAACTTTTGTAAAAAACTAAAAAATGCTATTGAAATTTAGTTGATTTGCTTGAGCTTAACGAGTTCAAGCCTAAAGATTTCTAGTTAGAGGTTGACCATGTTTGAGCCTAACGAGCTTTGAACTTCGAGCTTTGAGTCGAGCTTCGAGCCGAGTTTCGAGCTCGAGCTTCGAGCCGAGTTCGAATTTGAGCCGAGCTCGAATATCTGATTTTCGAGCCGAGCTCGAGCTTGGATTTCCAAGCTCACGAGCTTTCGAGCTCGAGCCGAGCTTGAGTCTGAGCTATCGACTTTGAGTCGAGCTCAGCCAGGCTCGAGCTCGACTCGGCTCATAAGCATGCCTAGTGCAAGGTAGTCTCTTCATATATATGCATGAATTTATGCATACTTTTATTGTTTGATTCATGTGTGGTGCAAGTTTTATTTATGTGTGTACGACTATCTTTTAATATGGTCATTTATGAATACTTTGTAATGGGAGGAAACTCAAATGGAAATAGAAGACGTGGAAAAACAATTTTGGCAGATGTATGGTATCTGCTAGAGGGCCATCAAATTGTTGTTGATGTAAATAATAAGATGCAACCTATTGGACATGAAGGGGGAGTACTAGGTGCGTTCTTAGGGACGATTGCAAGAAACGAAAATCCTTGATCTCTAAACTATTCAAGATGGGATTATTTGAAAAAAGGTTCTAATAGAACTAATGAAAAAATGATATTGAAAGAAATTCGGGTAATCAACTTTTGATCTCAATTTTTTGTTTTAGGCTAAGTATGATATGATACTAATTACTTTTTAAAGACACCTTCAATACTCATTATGTTTTACAGCCTAGGTTTCTGTATCCCAAAGCTTATGAATATTGGATATTGAAATCACTTAATCATAAATGGAGAGATTATAAGTGCTGGTTGAAAGAAAAGTATTATGATGAGAATAAGAACATTAATGATTTATACGAGATAGGTCTTGAACATGTTTATAAAGATCAGTGGATTAACCTTGTTAATTTTTGGAGATCACCCGAAGGACAGGTATGTTTATTTGTTATGCTATTACTTAGTAATTGTTGTCTGAAACATGAGTAGTATTTTAAAGAGTGACTTATCACAATTATAGACAGTCCTATCATAAATATAGACACTAGAAAACAATCCAAATTTGAATCTTGAGTTTATTGGTGGTGTTGTTACAGAAAAGAAGCAAACAGAGTAAAGAATCACTTGAAAAGGCTAAAGTGAAGCCTATTTCTACAACTGGCACTAAAAGTCATGCACGCGTTCGTGAAGAACTGGTAGGTTTTTATAATTGGTCGTTGTCAATTTATTGTTTAATCTTTTCCTTTTCTACCCTATTTTAACGTAAAATTTGGTGTATTATTCAGAAAAAAATGTTTAATAGAAGCCCAACAAGAACAGAGCTTTATTTAGAATGTCATCAACACGAGAAAGAAGAAGATATTACGGTGTGTATTTATATCTTTTGACATTAAAATTAATTTGTTAGGTAATATGTAATTCGGATTTTACTACATTCACTATTTTCTTTTTTAATCTTTATAGAATCATATTAAGAGCTTTGTTGCTGAACAAGGGGACCTAGGAGTAAATTTAGACAATGATCTTGTTTCAAATGTATTAGGTAAAGATCAACATGGTCGTGTTTGCGATTTAGGATTATTAGGTGTAAAGCCATTAGATGTAGTAGATGCTCCTGTTCCCTCATATTGTAAAGGCCTAAGCATGTCACTAAAGATGAAACATCAGTGTTATATTATTTACGCAAACTGAAGGGTTTGACTCAAAGATTAAGGAAGCGTGTCAAAAATCAAGGAAAAACCACATTGAAGTTGAAGAAGAAGCTTTATGATCGTTATAGTTTAGACTTTGATGATTCTGACTCCGATAATTCTGACTTAAGTGACTCTAATAGTGATGATTTAAGTTTAGAAGAAGAACAACAACAAGAAGATATCCCTCATATCTATAATGTAGTTTTTATTATTGATTTCTGTTATGGATTACTATTTTGATTTATTACTAAGAACGTGTTGATATAATGCTAATGTCCCCCTGTTTGGTGTAGGCTCATAATGCTTCAACCCATGATCCTCCTATGAATCAATAAACATATTAGCTATGGAATTTCCATTTAAGCCTTTAAGGTAAGATGATTTCTCTCATTGTGCCATCCTTCATTATTTATATTTTGGTAGTACAATTATTTAGATTGTAATAGTTAAAGTATGATATAATGGAAAATTGAGATAATGGATGATGCTTAGCATTGCTTTTCTTCACCAATAGCTTCATACTAGTTAGGTGTTGTGTTGTATAGAAAATAACAACCTTATCAACCTAGTCTAAAGCTTTGTGACTTTAGAGTAAGTACATCAAGCAATATTCCTGTGTGATGAAACTTTAACTACCAATTTTCTTTTGCTTTTTAGATTTTGTGTTTATTATTGATTGTATGCAAATAACTATTATGTACCTCCCTCAAATTAATTTTGCTCTTTTTTATATCCAGATTATATTTTGAAGCATGTACGAAACTGGAAGGCAGACTTAAAATGATAAATGGAGATATGATCTATTTTCATATAGAGTATATGTTAATTACTCAGCCATTTCATAATTAAATATTTAGTTTTCTTCACTTTTAAAATTATAAGTACTTTGAATTATTTAGAATGTTTTGAGTAGTTATTAGGACATCATTTTGTATTTTAAGATCTTATTTTCATTCGTATTTGATTATCATTAATGAAACTTTATTTTTATAATTCATTGTTCTTATTAATGACTTATGATTCTTAAGTTTTTATACGTAATTGTGAAAAAATTATAGGTATAATATAAGAAAAATTAGTTACTAAAAGGGCATATATGTATGGCATTCAATAAAACTTAAAAACTTTTACAGCGCTTTTAATTAAAGTTTGCAATGCTATTGAAGTGTCCCAATAGGCACTCGATACTATTGAGTTTGCGATGCTATTGAAGTACTCCAATATGCACTCAAAAGCACCCCCGTTAACCTTACGACGCTTTTGACATACTATACCGACGCTTTTTGAAAGCGCCGTAATAGGGGTTAGAGGCATAGGAAAAGCCAACGTTTTTTAGAGCGTCGGTAAAGGGTGTAGCGGCGCTAAAAAGCGCCGTAATAGGCCAAAAATTAGCGTCGCAAAAGGATATTTCCTTACTAGTGTAACAGGAGGACTCGACGTACTTCACGACTGTAGTAAACATCTAGTCAATGATCCTAAAATTTAAAACGTATAGCGTGAATTGTCTGTGTACAATTATACACTTCCCAGTATGTTGCTGGTACTTAATTCAAGGTGCATTGTCATCGTTATCAACTCTGGTGGTTGCACTATTATTTCTAGCAGCTCTTTCATGTACAAAAATGGGCGACTGATGTGTGTGGCAGAACTCCTGAAAGATGCAGCTTCTAGTTTTTGCTCTTGGCAAAATTAGAGCTGGCTTTAGGGAGATGATCCTAAAGCCACAAAAATTTGAGCTCATTTACTTAAAAGCATATTATCTCAATGAGAGCAAGAAGAATGGGGATGTTTAATCGAATTTCAGGTCTTATGTTCTAATTTTGGTTTTTGTCCTTTTATGCTTGTGATTGTTGATAAGGCCATCATATATATATATATATATATATATAAAATATCTAACTATTCCTACTACTATGTAGCTAGGCAAATAAAGGTTGAATTTCACAAAAAAAAAATGTGGGAAAGTGTATTGAACTGTTATAATTAATTATTCCCACTAATATCATACCAAAGCTATCTTCAATCCATCCCTAACTAATTGAATTATGTTCAATAGAATAGATGTGCCCTATATCAATACTAAAGATCTCATTTGAGAATCAGTGGTTTCCTTAACAATATAATGCAATCATGTCGGATGTCGTGGAGGAAAGAAATTTAAATACATTAAGCATATCTTCCTAAAAATCATAGGAAAATTTGTCAACTACTATAGTGATGACTTATCTTACTTCAAAAGGGTTCTAAAGTCAATTAAGAGCTAACTATTACTGCAAACCTAATTATTTTAATTAAACATATTAAGTCTAGTAGAATAATGAGAATAAAACCAACCCTAAAATAAGAAAACAATAAATAATTATATTGGAGATTGCGAGTAAATCTAGCATCAATACATACAAGGGTTTAACATAATTCTAGAATAATAACACTACTCTAGCATAAGCAAAAACTTACAATAAAACGTAAAAGAAATAAACAAAAGAAAAAGAGAAGAAAAAATAACACTTGGATTAATGGTTTAAAATCTTGAAAAATAATAAAATCCCTCAATTTCTCTCCCCAAAACCTAATTCTAGTAATGATACAAACTATGAATAATAAAAGTCTAAATACCCCTTAAAAATTAATAGATTTTAATTAAGTATATATACTTAGTCTAGAATCCTAAAGAAATAGTGAAAAGATTGATCGAAATCATCCCTTGAAACACTGGGCATTAAGTGCTGGAATGTATTTTTTTAGGGTGCACAGTCGCACATACGTGCTACCTAATTTACGCACTAAGCACATCTTAAAAATAGCCATATTTTGAGATTCAGGCCTTTTTGAGGTGTTTGTGGAAAGTTATTGAATTCCAGTTTCCAATCCAATTAGAATTATATCAATATCATTTGTAAATCTTGAGATATGGTTAAAATAGTGAAGCTATGTCATTTTCTAGTATCTGTTTTTCAGCTTTCATGTGTCAATCCTTGCATTCAATCTCCACTTCAAAAACTTAGACTTCCTTGTAATAAACTTCAAGGCTCTGTATGTTATCCCATAATACTCTCAAAAAATATAGAGGATCTCTCCAATATTGTTGAAATTAACCAAAAATAATAGAAATACTCGTGAACGTATCACAAAATAGAAAATGAGTCAAAATAAGCCAAATATACACCTATTCAACATGAAATTGCCCCTAAAATAACCTTAAATTATGCGTTTAAATAAGAATTATCAGTTGTGCAGAAGCACTAACATACCATTCCATTTGCCAAAGTCTATTACCTACATTCAACTGATGTAACAACTTATGGGATCTCATATCTAAGAGTTGTGTTCCTATATGGAGGCAATAGTATATCCATGTTAGGATTATCACAAGGGAGTGACTAATATAATCAAGCCTAAGATCAAGCTGAAATATGTAATTGATGGGCAACAAGGTGAACATCCATTTAGTAATCCTGGTTATTCAAATTCGCTATGGTTGGATTTTGGCACTGTTTTCTCTTGTAATGCTATTTAGTTCTTCTACACAATCATATCACATAAATTCATTAATGTAGTTTCATGGCCCATACTCTTTTAAAAAAAATTAGTAAATGAGTCAACATTATCAGTTTGAATCCAAATTTGATAATGTGACCTATGTTAGTAGTTAAGTTAGGACATATGGGACATATGGAGTACAAAAGTCTCCGCATGCCCTAATTCTTGCCAACCATTCTATAATAATATTGAAGTATTAAATTTAGTAAATGATGACATAACTAATACACTACAATAAATCCCTTATTTTCTCGACGCTTTGTCCACGACGCTTTGGTGAAAGAGTTAGGGATTAAATTTTACCCCTTGTTTTCTCGACGCTTTTTTGTGTAGAGGAATATCTCGGCAACTAAAAGCGTCGAGAATTGTGGACTTCTACCATTTACAACTCACAAGCTACAGCATGCCAAAAAACGATTAACCGACGTTATAACAGTTATTGGAAAAGGCTAATCGTAACTGTATCATTAAGTAATTTAACGGTTATCTAGTATTTAACGGCATGGTAAACGGTTAATCGCTAACCGTTTAATTCATTCCATTTTTATGCATTTGTACAACTAATATTGTAAAATTACTCATATGATTTATTAGCTCATTTGGGTCTTTTATAATAATGATAACACATACTTACACAAGGTATGATCATGAATATATAAAAAAAAAACTTGTGACATTCATTCACATTTTATCCTTTTAGGTTTTTTTTTTTAAATAATAATAACAGTTAACCGTCATCTATACAAATATTTTGATATCGTACATAGCTGTCACTAGTAGAGAAACGTTTAATTGCATAGTGAAGCACTTCGATGCCTAATCCTCTCTCCCATTTTGATTTTAAGTAGCCTATATACTCCAAATTTCAGAATATAAAAGTTTGCATATACCCTAAACCCTTGTATACGTTTTTCCCAAAAATTTAAACCCAAAAATTTCCCCCAAATAATACCCCAAAAGTTTTTCCAATGTTTTCCCAAAAAATTAAATCCAAAAAATTACCCCCAAAAATTTCACTTAAAAATTTCCCTAAAAAATTAAAATCAAAAAATTTACCCCAAAAATTAAACCCAAATAATTAACCCAAAAAATATACCCAAAAACTTACACTAAAACCGTAACCCCCAAAAAATTCCCCACAAACTCCATCCACTACTACACACGTAACACCTTTTTCTCAACAAATTAAACCCACCCCAACAAATTAAACCAACCCCAAACTCCATCCGGCCACTTTGTTTAAACCTATCCCCCAAAAATTTTCCCCAAAAAATTCCACTTTATGTTTCTCATCCTCCGCCCCCAGCCCCCTTTCGCATTCTTCCCATTTTGTGTGACCCCAACGGACATCTCCTTCCCATTTTGTGGTAAGCCCATCAGTCTATATTCTATCTTTATGACGTTAGTATGTTAAATTTATCATGTGGGTATCTTTTATATATCCCAATATCTTTTATATATCCCAATCATATTAGAATTTATACTAGATTCAGTTTTTTATGTGGGATTCAATTTTTCTTTGGTCAGATTGGCACTAATCCTAGGTTATTCTAACATGCGGATATGAATTTGTGGTTTGCTTTATTGACACTAAATGCTTTTCTCTTATAATACCATTTGAAATTGTCACAAAATGAACATTATGTGAACTAATGGACTTTTTATCTATATTTTTATATGATTATTTCATGTTTTGCTTATATTAGGATCAAACATTGTGTTGATGGTGAGTTTCCATATTGTAATTTGCAATGAAGCTTAACTTGATGGCTTTTCTAGGTCATTTTACTCTACATTTAACTGTTTATGTGACTATTTAATTTGGGATTGTGGAAGTTTTTCTTACAATTCAATGAGCTGTAGTCTTGCTTAGTTGGGTTAGTAATTAGTTTATATGCTTGCCAAATTTTAGTGAACATTAACATACTAAATTAGACCATATTCTTGTACTCTTTTGATTCTGAAAGAATTTCAGTGAAAGCCCTCCCCATCCGCTACTTTGTTAGATTTTAGCAAAATAATTGTTTTTTTTTCCTGACAGGATGCAATGCTAAAATATAGATAACATTCCATTATCTTAAGTAAAGTGCAAAATCAAAACGAGCAATGTTGTACCTTCTTTTTAAGTCAGGTTCAGTATCATTATATCATGGTATAATCTTAAATGATACCTCTTACAAAAAAGCAATTCAAATATTTTACTTATAATATAAGGACATACTTTGTACTTTGAGTACTGTAGGTTTCGAAATAATCATGGCCAAAGTCCTTAAGGGTCGACCAACATATGGTAGGTTACTAGGTTACGACTATCAAACTTTACATGGTAAAAATGTCAAACGTAGTTCTAAGGCTGATGTATATATAAGAAGCTTGAACTCTTAGGAACACAGACATGTAGTGTTGTCATTTATTTCCAACGTAATAGCATTTGGGAACTTGGGAAGTATTCTTACGCTTACATTATCCTAACCCAAATTGAAAATGCCCTCTTTTGGGGGGAAAATAAAAATTTATGGCTTTTTACCAATTTGAAGATAAGATATAAAATGTGTTCTTTTGAAGGTAAGATATAAATCATGGTACTACAGCAGTTTTGTATGCCTCTTTTTGGTGTAAAATAGTAGATTATGTTCCTTTTTCCATAATTTTTTATATGTGCAGGAGGATTTACATGCTAAGTTGGCAACATTGAGGCTAGTTCATCCTTCAAAGTCTCAGTAAGAACTTGAGGATGAAGCCTTCGAGCAAACCATGTATGGTTCAAATACTCTAGATTGTCCTACTGGTTATGGATTTGGAGTACGAAAAGGCGATATTTACGGGGTCAAAGGTGTGTTGAGAAAGGAAAGGTCTAGACAAATTCGAAAGAGGCCAGTACAAGTAGTGTTGGAGTTAAGGATGGAAGGAGTGTCAATGGAAAATAGAATGCTAAAATCCTAACTTCAGGAGACTACATTCATGTTAAAAACTATAATGGGATAATTTGCTGAACTTTTAGAAAAAGTTCATAGTGGAGATGCTTCAAACAAACTACTTGATGCTACACAATCAGTCTTAGATACCGTAAACCATTTAGTATTTATTCTATACTCATTTTCTCTCTTATTGGATTAGATTAAAATGTGAGAAGGACTTACCATCTAATACTACACAATCTATAATGCTATACAATTAGTGTTTTACAAAACTTTTAATTATATGTTGGTTTCCGTGAATGACTGTTTAGAATTGGAAGATGAGACTACTTGACCAGCGCTAACCACAAAGTTAACATGGTATGACATTATTTAGTTGTTTGTGATTGATTTGTAATTGCAAATAGGTTTGAAATCAATTTTTTGAAATGGAAATAGTCAATAATACAAAGGAGATTTTGTCAAAATTTTTAAAAATGTTTGATCAGAACATGATATATTGTCTTAAAATCCAATTGGCATCATTAGGGGAACTTGAAATATCTAGTTTTGGTCATGTTTTTCAATTTTGTACTGTGACATACGAATTTCAAGGTGTATTTTTTATTTATCTATATTTGATATGATATATACATTTTTCTCTTATTTTAAATTTTTTACTTAACTGATCACATTATTTATTTGTTTTGAAGGTTAAAAATGGCAATTGTGCAATGCAGAAGTAAGGATAATATGTTTTAGCATCGAATTAGCTTTTAGCATATATATATATATATATATATATATATATATATATATATATATATATATATATATATATATATATATAGGGTTATTTTGTTTATGGTTTTTTACATATAGTTATTAATTGCACATATTTGA
Source organism: Dysphania ambrosioides (assembly GCA_026401315.1). Taxonomy (NCBI): domain Eukaryota; kingdom Viridiplantae; phylum Streptophyta; class Magnoliopsida; order Caryophyllales; family Amaranthaceae; genus Dysphania; species Dysphania ambrosioides. The sequence goes on from CM048665.1 coordinate 145,650, forward strand.
TCTAAAATAATGTTTAGGGCTTTTTTTTTTTTAAGATTGGCTTATATTTAGTTGTAGTGAAATATATGTCAACATTTATGATCATATTTTGGGCATATTATTAATGTTATTTAGGATCTCGATTAATATGTATTATATATACATGTATGTGTACTTGGCCACGTACTAGAGAAGTTAGCATATATCAAATTAGTGTTGAAGGTGTTCGTACAAAACATGTACATCTACATGTACGATATGCATTTAAATTAAAGTTCAAATATATATAGCATATAAATACTCATTTTCTGTTTTTAAATCCTATGATTTAAAAAAAATATTGTATTGTAAATATAATTTTTTTTTAAAAATAATTAGAAATCTCGACGCATTTTTTAGTCTAGAAAGAGGACCTATTATATTAACTTTTGTGGAGCGCTATTTACCGCCCCCAATCTACTCAAATCGCCCCCAAGAATGACGATTTTGCCCTTTGAATTGTTTTTAATAAAATCGAACATCATACACTTCAATTCTAATTTCGCACTTCACTATCTCGTAAAAAAGTAACAAAAACGAACTCCACTAAATTTTCCGACAACTAGTCGTCGGCCTCCGTGGTGGCCGGAAAATTGGGTTTTAGTTGACGGAAACCGCTATTCGGGACTCCAAAATTCACCGAAAATTATGGATGGGCCATTGTCAACAACATCGGAGGTAAAAATTGTAGTTCGTGATCGAAAAAGTGGATTTTTTGAGTCGTCGGTGGGCTAGCCGTCTAAGAAAAACGGCTGGCCCACCGGGAAATTTAATTTTTTTTAAAATTTTTTTTTGGTTTGTAGGTTCCGACAAACGATTTTGGCGGCAATGATATTAATTATTACCCTCATTTTACGACTACGGAAATATTTCCGACGAAAGATGCGGCTTCTGCATGGGCTAAATCGGTTGCTATAAAACATGGATTTCAATTGGTTCATTCGTCGTACAAAAGAGGAAATCTGTACATGAGATGCAATCGGGGAGAGAGAAACAGAGGGGCGAATAGAGATTTAGAGAATGTTGAACGACCGGGGACTAAATCTCAAGCTTGTGGTTATAAGTTTCTGATTAAGATTTCATGTTCTGTAGAGGGGTGGTTGATAGTATTGGGTCCCGAGGATAATGGTAAGCACAATTACGAAATGATTAAGTATTTGGAGGGAAATCGGCAGATGAGTGGTCTTAGCCCCGAAGCGAAGAAGTTGGTGCGAGATATGTCCGTGGCTCAAGCAAAGCCCAAGGTTATTTTGGCTGCGGTGAACTCTTAGTTTCCCGATGATCATCCAAATGCACGATATATCTACAATTTCAGAGATAGGATGAGACGGGAGGAGGCTGGCGGACGGGATTTTATTAGTCAGTTCCTTCATCTTGCTACTGATAGTAAGTACGTGAAGTTTTTACGCTCTGATCCTAAAACGAATGTTGTCACCCATGCGTTTATGGCGCATCCTGTTTCTGCGAACTTGTTATGTACGTATCCATGGGTTTTGGGCATGGACTCCACGTACAAGACGAACATGTACAAGATGCCTTTGTTTGAGACATGCGGTGTCACTCCGTGCAACAAGAATTTCCTGATTGCATATGCATTCATATCTGATGAGACTACTGGTAGCTACATATGGGTGTTAGATAAGTTGAAGATGTTGTATGGCAATGACTTGTCTCCATCGACAATTGTCACTGATCGGGAATTAGGGCTGATGGCTGCTATTCGTGAGGTTTTTCCCGGAACTGCAAAATTACTATGTACATGGCACATCAACATGGACGTGGAGAATAGGGTTGGTAAAATTTGCAGAGATAAGAAGGTCGGGGAGAGATTCAAGCAAGGAAGATGGAGGAGTATCATGGAAGCGAAGTCTCAAGAAGACTATGACAATGCCATAGGAGTTCTTCATGGGTCTTGGGGAACTGCATTCCCTGCTGTTATAACGTATTTGGAGGGTACATGGCTCATTCACGCCGACAAGTTCGTGAAGCGGTGGACAAATGAGAAACTTCATTTTGGGAATACAACTAACTATCGGGTTGAGAGTGCTCATTCTATACTGAAGAATTGGTTGTCATACTCAAACGGGTCGTTTGATACTGTTTCGCGGAAAATTAACACAGCCATTGATACACAACTAATACAGATTCGACAAACCCTCGAGGCATCGAGACGCTCACATGGCCAACAATATCGACACATTCCGTTCCAGCATCTGTGTGGACGAACATCCCATTATTGCTTGGAGTTGTTGGTTGAGGAAGAGAAGCGGATGAAATCATTGGGTAATGAAGTGCATGATCTATGTGGTTGTGCGTACCAGACAAGCCACGGGATACCGTGCGCATGTCAGATTTACGATACTATTGCGGACGGCCAGTTCTTTAAATTGCAGCAAGTCCATCAATTTTGGAGAACACTCGAGGTGAATGAAGGAGATAGCGTGCAGGTGCTTATTGAACCTAATTCTCCAACGCAAGACGTGCAATTTTTCCAGTCGCTCGTGAGTGAGGTTACCGGAAGTGATCCTGCTGTTGTTCGTCACGTGTCTAGGATTATCCATGCACAGCTCCATCCAGAGGATTCGGGTTACGTTGAACCCGAGCCGAGGATGTCGAACAGTGGACGACCTAGCACACGACGTGAACGATCCTCGTGGGAGTACTCAAGTCAAGGGCGTGGACGAGGGTCACGTACGACGTCTAGCCGGGGCCGACGTTCTATGTCGTCTGTGAACATGTCGACTTGTCATGCAGATATTACAGCGTACCCGAACGTAGATAAGATTCCGGTGATCATGCTTGAATACGTAATTGACTATCTCGACGTCCGGGGTGATGGTAATTGTGGTTTCCGAGTGGTGGCAGACTTATTCCTAGGTAGCGAGGAGAACTGAATTGAAGCGCAGCAGATCATATGTAATGAGTTGTTAGCAAATCGAGGCATCTACTCATCCATCTTCTACGAAGGCGTTGACAATGTCGTGACTCGTATTACATGGTATGGAGGGAGTTGCACTACGGAACATTGGATGGAGGTACAACAAGACTTATTTCCAATAGCGTAGTTCTGGAATTGTGCAGTCATATTTCTCAGTGTTGGGTTAGATGGAGCTCTTTATCCTTGCATGACTGTATTGCCATGGTCTGCACCCATGAACGTTAGTCGGCCACGAAGAGAGATATGCATTGCACACCTCGGTACCTACAAGCATTACATTAGACTAACTTTATCTCGTGATTGTCCTATGCCGCCCATATACACTTTGTGGTTTCAAGTACGAGATCATAGTGTTGTAGGTTGGGAGCAATTGTATGAGGCATGTTTAGGACTTTGGCGGAATTTGTCTAGTTTATAATGTGAACCTATATTGTACGATTTTGTTATAAACGTATATATTTGAACATGTCGTTTAAGATATTGTTGAACATGCTGATAATATTGCTGATTAACACATATACAGGACCTTATTTAAAGTAACAATTTTCTAATTATACCTCTCTTTTAGAACGTATATCTATGCACCGATTATGGGGCACTAGCGAGAGAGTTGATAGAGAGGGAGGAGGGTTTGATGAAGGAGAAGTATATTTTATGCGAACACAATTGCATACTTCCCCTTCCTCAAACCCCCCTCCCCCCTATCAACTCTATCGCTCTTGCCTCGTAATCGGTGACGAGAAATTACGCTTACAAAGATTGATATAATTCGGGAACTTAGATAATAAATATTACAGTCTTTATATTAAAGTCCAACTACAAATGTTTACAGTCCAACTACATAATAAGTACGAAAAAGAGAAAAATCGTGCGTAACTACAAATGTCTAAATAAATAACTACATATACAAAGAGTCTCATCCAGCATAGTACTCGTACATAAATGCATCGATGGCGTCAGCACAAGCCCCCAACTCGAGTGTCAACGCCCTAGCATCAGTTATAGGCTGGACGATCCTCAACAACTTCTCGACCCACTACAAATAACGAAAAAATGCATAACTTAGTATAACGTTACAGAATATAACATAATATAAATATAAAGCTAATCAAATTCAAATTAAACTTACGTAATAAGTGTTGGTTCTCTCTGGTGCAGCCGGAACGACCTCCTCGTCTATCAGTAATGGGTGAGAGACCCGAAAAAACAATTGAATGTAATCCGGAGAAGATCCCTGTGGGGCGTCGTCTGCCGGATGGAACTGCCCAAGCTCGAGTCGAAATGCATTAGGGAAAACCTTCCAAGCCGACTCAGTTGCAGACTCCGCGAACTGTACCCGATAAGTACCCTTACCGGGTCTTGATGCCGACTCCGGCTTCAGAGGTGCCATGGGAATCACCTGTATAAACCCGAATTGACGGAGGACTCGATCAGGCATATATGGCTCGATGATGTCCCGATATCGAATCTATCCAGTGAATGTCGACCTCGGGACACGCTGTGCTGCGTTCATTCCGTAAGGGGTCCAACAAACCTAAGAAATCAAATGTCAATATATTGTTTAATATAAGTACAACTACACAACAAAATAGAAAACGTAATACCTCAGTGGCCTGCATACGGTCCAAATGCCGACGTAGGGATACCAATCGCCCCCCATCACCCGGCTCCTTCCGAGGAGTCCAGAGCGCAGTACGAGGTCGATCACGTCGAATACCAATATGTGGCGGATGAGGACGCAGTGAGGGAAAGTACTCGTATATCCATACCTGTAGAAGGGTGAGTCAACCTGCAATGTGTCTGCAACCCGCTCTACTCGCCTCTCCCAGCTGTCGATATAACGCAGCCAATGTCGCAGCACCCCAAGCATAACTCCCTAAATCACGTAGGGATCCGAGTCAGAGCTCATGTAAAAACTGGGGTCGCATCCTGTTACCGCTCTTGTTCACGAACAATGTGGACCCAAACATGTATAACAACCAACCAGCCTCAGCAAAATATATATCTATCTCCTCGGTCCACGCCGCGACAAGTATCGACAATTGAACTCATAAGGACACCTCCCTTACTTCAATGATCTTTCGTAAATTGTGGCAACGTACATCCCATAAACTCTCTAGCCTCCTCCATCAGATCATCGGGGCCCAACATCCCAGAGACTGCACGTCCCTCAACCGGAATACGTAGAATGTGCCACACATCCAACAGTGTGATAGTTATCTCCCCAAACAAGAGGTGGAACGAGCTCGTGTCAGGCTGCCAACGTTCAGTAAAAGCTGTAATCAAAGCCATGTCCAGGTGTTCAAAGAGAGAATACGGCAAATGAGATTGTCCAGTACCATCAACAACAGCTTTTGACTCCCTCGACAGAAGGTCCTCTCTCCAAGAACGCAGTACAGCGCAACCCTTCATCCTACCATGGCACTTCAGCACCCCTCTCTCTGATCTAGTCCAGATCCCACGTGCTACGTGACCCCCGTAGCTAGGAATGACACTACCATCTAGCGTCCCACCCGGCATCGCTCCACGTACAAGCCAGGTGTCATCTGCGGGTGCCTGGCGCTTGTGGCTACGTGAGCTGGTGCTAGTGCTAGTGGTCTCTGCCCTAACAAACTGATCCCTCGACCGAGATGGGCCACGACGACCCTGTGACTGAAGTGGCATGAACTCGTCGTCAAGTTCCTAGTCAAGCTCCGTAGCAAAGTCCTCCCAATCCTGATCACTCTCATTAACATCATCATCATCCTCGTCATCGAAAGGACGGGAACCAGAAGCCCCAGAAACAACAGCTCGGACAGTTCTCGGGGAAGGGAGACTCGAACGCGCTAGCTCAGGCTGTGGGTGTGGTTGTGTAGACCTCGTCCTCCTAACAGAAGCATCAACACCTCGAGCCCGGGTGTGGCGCTGGACGGAGAACTCGTCCGTAGTCATAAAATCGGGAATGACATGTCCCGTAACCCTCTATTCAATAAATAACAACATAATTTTTCATTATAGTACCGAATGAATCTCATATTTATCCTATATTTACGCATTCTCATAACTTAACATTCATAACTAGATTCCTAAATTCTTAAGTCAAATTCCTAAATTCTTAAATTCTAATTCAAAATATCCTAATTAAAGTTAATATTCAAAAATTCAAAAATTCTAATTTTCCTAACTTAAAATATCCTAATTAAAGTTAATATTCAAAAATTCATAAATTCTAATTTGCCTAACTTAAAATATCTTAAAATATCCTAATTAAAGTTAATATTCCTAAATTCCTAAATTCTAATTTTCCTAAATTAAAATGTCCTAATTAAAGTGGATATTCCTAAATTATAATATTTTCCTAAATTCAAATACTTTAACTACTTACTTAAAAATTCAAATTCATAAATCCTAATTTTCCTAACTTAAAATATCCTAATTAAAGTTAATATTCAAAAATTCAAAAATTCTAATTTTCCTAACTTAAAATATCCTAATTAAAGTTAATATTCCTAAATTTATAAATTCTAATTTTCTTAAATTAAAATGTCCTAATTAAAGTGGATATTCCTAAATTATAATATTTTCCTAAATTCAAATATTTTAACTACTTACTTAAAAATTCAAATACATAAATTTTAATTTTTCTAACTTAATATATTCCAACTTAACATAACTTAACGTTTTCCTAACTTAACTTAACATATTCCTAAGTATTTATTCCTAACATACAAAACTAAATTTTATTTTCTATTATTTCCTAATTTTCCTAATTTCCTACTTTTCCTAAATCAATTTTAATTTTCGTAACTTAACATATTCCTAAGTTAATTTCTAACATTTTCCTAACTTAACCTAACATATTCCTAAATTATTATTCCTAACATAACTTAACATATTCCTAAATTATTATTCCTAACTCAATTTTATTTTCTATTATCAATACTCCTAATTATTAATTATTTATAATTATAATTTAAAACTACTTAACTATTAATTAACAATAATAACATTTAAACAAAAATTAAATAACAAAATTAACAACAATACTTTATACTTAAACAATAAATAACAAACAAATTAACTACAAAAAAAAAAAAAAAACCGGCGCGGCGGGGGGGAATCGTCTAGGAATTTCGGCCGGCCCTAAGGCTAGCCGTCTAATATTTTCGGCTAGCCTTAGGGCTGGCCGGAAATCTTAGACGGCCCACCCTAGGGCCGGCCAGAATTCTTGGACGGCTCCCCCCGGGGTTGGCCGGAAATTTTAGAAGGCCGGGTGGCCGGAAAATTAAAAAAAAAACAAAAAATTACCCTTGAACGCGGTGGTCTTTCACCCTCTACGGTGGATGCAAGATTCTTTCCGGGGCGACGACTCATTGCCGGCGACTTTGTGGGGTGGCGCGGTGGCTTCCGGCGGGTGGGAGAGGAGGCAGGCGGCGGTGTAAGTTTGGCGGGGGTGGAGAAGGAGGATGAGAATTAGGGTGAGTTAGGGAGAGAGTGGGAAGTAAAGGGCGAGAGCGTAAATATAGGGGGCGGTGTGAGTAATTTGGGGGCGGTGTTTAACAAGACCCTAACTTTTTTATACGCAAAAAAGTGTCGACAAATCTATGGACGAAAATAAGCATCGAGAAAGTCAACGCCAAAATATGTCAATAACAAAAATGGACATTAAAAGCGTCGAAATTGTTAGTGCCATAAGATGTCAACAACTAAAATGGACATCAAAAAGCATCAAGAAAGTCGATAGTAAAAAGCGTCGAGAATTAGTTCAATATGACAAATCCATGAATATTTCAACAATCTAGGCAGTTTATGGCGTCGACATTGTCGGCGGAAAAAAACGTCGAAAATTCTCGACATTGATTTTCTCGACGCTTTTTAGGGGCGTCGTGAAATAAATTCTCGACGCTTTTTGGCAACGAAATTGTACACAAATAGCGTCGAGAAAACAAGGGATTTGTTGTAGTGATATTGATATTTAATATTTTTCTTTCGGAAATACTTGAACTCTTCTTGTATTTGTCGATTTACTGAAAATTTTCTTGCTTTGTTATGGACAGTAGATATTCTCCAACTTTGTCCTATCATATTTCAACTATTATGAAAATATTTACTATAAAGTACGTACTTGTCAATTTTGTGATAAATGATTGCCTTTTACTAGGGTATTTTCAAGGGTTTTTCTTATGCTTGGTGGGCAACATTGGTTCACTAGCATCAAATAGATAAAGTGATATGATTTTAAGTAGGGTGGTAATTTTGACAAATAGTTTGTTAGATATGAAGTCAGTTGTCAAGACTTTCAAGTTTTAAATATAGATAGTGATAGATAATATGTTTTATTATCCTATGCAAACTCTTGTAAAGATAATATTAGAGTAGTTTGATTTACTTAGACTTCTTCTTATCTAAACACGGAGGTGCCTTCATCCTCTTTCCCTCCTCCTCCTCCATCCTTACATCCTGCTTTTGCGGTATCGAACATCAAAAACCACATAAGCATTAACCTTGATCATGAAGCGGTCACTTTGCTACATGGGTTGAGTTATTCCAAATAACCGCATGTGCTTTCATCGTTCAAGAACACATAGACCCAAGGAGCCTGTTTGAGGCCATATAAGGACTTACAGAGTCAACAAACATATCTAGGAGCATCTGGATTAATAAACCCCAGAGGTTGATGCATATAAACTGTCTCCTTTAGGTCCCCATGCAGAAAGGTATTTTTCACATCCAACTGATGTATGGGCCAATCACGCCCCATTGTTATGCTCAAAATAATGAGATAATGGCCGTGAATTTGATAACTCCTCTTTCCATACCCTCTGTATAAATCAAGGCATAAATCTTCGTTTCTCTTGCCCGCACACGTCTTCACAGAATGGGAAGGCTAAGAGAATCTGATCGGTCCCCTAGGTGTCGTTAGTTCCTAAAGGTCGAGTCAAGAATAAAATCCCACGTCCTAAACTAACCAATGGTAGTATAGTGGAAGAGGGGTCGAATCCACAGGGAAGGTCAAATGTCTCTTGCTTAGGTCACTTGTAAACCAATTGAAGAGGGAGAGTAACTTTTGTATGGTTTTTCTATAACTACTAGGTGCGTAAATAAATCAAGAACTAAATTAACAAGTAACAAGTAAATGAGTAAAATTACGAAAATCAAGGAATAACAAACACTAGGGGATAGGGGGAAAAATCCTAACTAACAATGACTTCCACAATTAGAGGCAACAAGAATGGAGCAATCGGTCAGAAAAGTAATTGGGGCCTATGGTCCAACATCTAGGATTCCCGCTCGGGCTCACCTAAACACCGCCTACCCAACCCCGCCTCGGTGGTCGTGGTCATCCCTAACCTAGTCATCATCACATACAAGCTCACTCTCGCGCAACTAATACGCAACACAAAATCGGGTCTTAGAGGTGATCAATCTCACAACAAAAACCTAGGTTGGAATCAATTGCAAGACTTCTCAATCTAATCAATCTTGAAGCCTAAATCATTTATTTCATCATTAGTTCATCATTTCCCCCTCCCCTAGCTAGAAACCTAGCCTAGAGAGGGGAGAGTCATACCCAAACATACAAGAACATCAACAAAATCAAAAACTAAGTTCAATGAGATAAACATGGCTAAATTAGAAAATAAAATGATTAAACTTTACCAAAGATGCTAACTTTAAAGAGAATAAGTTAAGTCTACTTGTAATCTATTCTAAATAGCATGAAACAACAACTAAAGATAAGATAAAACTAATTAAAATAGATAAATAAAGCAATAAATAAAGAGTAGGGATAGAAATAATACCAAAAGATTGAATCTTGGATTGAAAATAAAAGAGAGTGACAAAAGAAGTGTTTTTTTTTTCTAATGAGGAACTAAACCCTAACTAATCTAATGTGCTGAAGAAAATGAAAGCAAATAAAACTTAAGCTGAAATCTCATTTTTTCTCTCCCCCCCATAAAAAAAAATCCCTTTTAATTACAAGGCAATAGGGTATTTATACCCTCCTTAAAAACCTAACCCAAAGCAAGGCCCAAAAATTTAAATAACACGTGCAGGGGAATGCCTCGCAGCTGAGTTCAGAAGAATCAGGTGAAGCACGGGGCGGCCGCTCTAAGGCCAGAGCGCCCACTCCCAACTCTCGCAGAAATGCTCTGAAAAATTCTGTAGGCTAGAGCGCCCGCTTCAAACATAGAGCGCTCGCTCTGAAGTTGGGTTTCTACAACAATATCAACTGAGGACTTCAGAGCGCCCGCTTCAGAATTAGAGCGCCCGCTCTGAGCTCTTCTTTCCTTCACAACTTGGGCTCTATTGCTCCAATCTCTTTGATTCCAAAGCATGCCTAATCCTTGCATCCAATCCTCGCCTTCTCGCCCATAGGAGGACCTGAAAGATGGAGAACACAAATCATAGGGGAGGTTCTAATAGGAGCAAATCAAAATGGGTTAAAGGAGAGGGAATAAAACCTTAGGAAATGAGCTAAAAATGACTCAAAACCACTCCAAGTAACAAATAGGCTCAAAAATAATGAAACTAAGCTAAAATAGAGGAAAAAGGGCAAACAAAGGGCTCAATTGGGGAAGAAACGAAGTGGAAAAGTGGGCCCAACGGCCACTGATCAAATTCCCCCCAACTAAGTCCTTTGCTCGTCCTCGAGCGAAGTAAAATAAGCTAACAGAAATAACCAAAAGCATAAGTCTATACACTAACTCACTTTCGTAGGAATCACGGTCGTTTTTAGCGCAAACGACAAGCCTTTTAAACCCCTAAGTCACTTAGGAGGACGAGTATGCTCTCGTGAGGGTTTTCGAGTGAGATTAACCCATAACCTCGCACTAAATCAAGGCAAGGTTTTTAGAGACAAAGAGAAAAATAGAAAAATAGAAAAATAAAAAGGGAAAGAAACACAAACATGAATGGTTGAACTTTCACTACAATGCAATCACAAGGATGCGCAAGCTTCTTGGCAAGACAGGTGGGCAAGCTCGCTAATGCTCCTGGTTGAAGGCCACATAGCTCATGCTCAAAAGCCTGGACTATAAAGATCCTATCCTCCAATTGTCCCTCACCAAGGCAACCCTCCTCATCTCGATCATGTGCACTAGGCGGCTAGTCGTCTCGAATTCCACAAGAGTATTAGGAGAACAAAAAGGAGAAAGGCAAGGTAGGATTGCCCTAACTTAGTAAATGCAAATCCGATCTAAAAGCTCGACCCATGACTCTCTCCACCGACATTGACTCAATGACTCAAGGTCCAAAGGGCTTTTAGGAAGCAATGAAACGGCTTGGGGTAAGGGTTGGAATAAATTTGGCTTGTGGTGAAAGCTCCTAAGAGTGAAACATTGATGGACCGAGCAAAACCATGGCCAACTACCCTTAGTTGGTGGGTAATACACCCCCCAACTAATTCTGAACTAAATACAAAATCAATACTTTACTTATGCATACTTATTACAACCTTCTTCTCTCTCTTTTTTTTTTTTTTTTTTTTTTTTTTAAATACCAAAAGATTGATTGGGGAAACAAACACGTCCCTTGCAATTTACATTATAGACATCCACTATGCCAAACCTTGAACTTAGATACAAAGCCAAGCTCGAGTTTCACTCATTTCTATAAAGGTGAAAATAAAATTAGGTTCATAAGGCTTGTAATGCGGGTAGACAAAAAGTTGAAGGCTCAAGGGGGTACGCAAAAGGTGAATGTAAACCCAAAAACCCGAAATTTAAGAATAAAGGTGTCCTAGAGAATAAAAAGAAAAGGATCTAAAAAGTGCAAAAGTATGCCCTTATCCCGAAATGAATGCCTTTATCTTCCCATGAGTCGATTCGGTCGCGGCCTCAAGAGTCAAATGGAGCGAGTTTTAGATCAAGTAGCAAAACACTAAGCCTCCAAATTTCTAGCCACCTAGCTTTCATTCACAAGATGAGCTACGCCCAACAACCACTAACCTAGGACAAAAGGGATCAAGGCCTAAATAGCCCAAGATATGTCCAATAGGAGTCATTTGAGCAATGAAGCTATGTGATTTTCAACCGAAACATTAAAGACCTTGCAAACCATTCAAGCCAAGAAAACAACGCATTCTATAACTACTAATTCAACCAAACACAAAACAAAGTTTTAACACTTGCCTTGGATAACAATTAAGGGGAAGAAAAAGAAAAAAAAAAAAGAAAACATTGAAGAGCAACAAGAGAAGTAGACCTTCGTATGGAATAAATTCCACAAGTGGGGGCGGTAGAAGGTACGTGAATTGAATGCACGTCCTCCTAGGCATAAAGCCGGGCGCCTCTCACGAGGTGTGAACCTCGTCCCGTTGCTACTCTTCAACAAAAATAGAAAGGAAAACAAAGACAACCAAAACAAACTATAATATGCACAAAGATAGAAGAGAAACTCAAGAATGAAAGCATCAATTCACACAATTCCCAGTACACAATTCCAAAATATGCAAACATCCTCGAATCAATCAACTTAATCCTAACTCTACTCCTAGGAACTAAGCAAAACAAAATAAATAGAAGAGAGTTTGGAGAGATCTCACCGGAGCCATGCCAATCCAAGACATAAGAATGATGAGTTCCATATCGACCAACCTTGGCTCCTTCCAATAGTAACATACATCCTGCCAAAAAGTGAGAAACACCAAAACTCTAAAGCAAGAAGATTAGAAAACAAAATAAAGAAGAAAAAGGGAAAATGGATCATGCATAATACGAGCCAACAGATTATTAAGCACAAGCAAGCATAGGAAAGGCTGCTCGTCCCCAAAATGACCTTTTCTTTTGCCCCTAAATATGAAAATGCTAAGGCACCCCCCCCCCCCCCCCCCCCCCCCCCAACTTAAACCAGGCACCATCTCGGTGCGATAAAACGTGTAGTAGTCAAGGGTGGGAGGGAGGGTCAAAAGAAAGGATCATTTATTCCTCAGAGTCTTCCTCTCCCTCTCCCTCTCCCTCTACAACTACAGGGGGCACCCAATCATAATCGACATCGATTGGCGGCCCATATGGCTCCCACCCACCGTAATAACCGGGGGGAAAGTCGTCGCCCTGATAAGGATAGGCGGGATCACCGAGGTAATCACACCCACCTGGGCGCTGGTAGTTGTAGGGGGGGAAGGAGTTTGGAGGGTCATGCAGGGTACCGGGGCCTTGCCAATAGGGATATTGGCCGCCGGTACGAGGAATGGGGTTCCCATTGTCATCTACCTGAGGAGGCTCCCAATTCGGGACAGGCCCGTATTGCGGAGGGTAATAGGGGTAGTTGACACATGGGCTAAAATGCCCCTGGTCCACATGGTAATCATAAATATGGTTCTGATATAAATCAAAGGTGGAACCAGAAGACTGAGCAGGGGCCTCTTCTCTTTCCTGAGGCTGGGCTTGAGCAAGCTTCCTAACCTCCAGAGTGAGGGTAGCGAAGGCTTGCTCGATATTAAATGCAGAAGAAGAAGAAGAAGGCTCACCTCCCCCCGAAAACTGGGGGGGCTGCTGCAGATGATGTTGTGCTTGTGAAATAAACTGTTGCATTTGCTCTTGCTGCTGCTGCTGAAACTGTTGTTGCTGTTGCTCTTGTTGCTGCTGAAATTGCTGTTGCCGCCGCCCTGCTTGCCTTATCTCATTTCTGTGGTCAATCTCGGGCTGTGAGAGGTCGTTCTCGTGGATCTGCTCCATAGGGACTTGCCATGGCAACTCAGTTCCCGGGGGCGGATTCATCATGAACGGATACGGCATGTAGCACCAAGGGACGTCCCGGATACGCCAAATGAAGGCTTTCCCCGTAACTCCCGTGGAATCCGAAATGAATTGCATCTTTTTCATTTTCTCTATGCTCAATTCGGCAACCATGTTTAAGCTCTCCATCTGTTGCAGCTGAGTCTTGTAACGATACTTGAAGGCGATATAGGTGGCCATTCCTCCCATGAAAATAGGACCAGTCAAGAGGGGGGAGTCCCTTATTGCCTTACACCTCTTGGCGAACAGATAACCCAGATTGATCTTATGCTCCGGGGTGGTAGGTGGGTAGAGAAGTGCACCCTCGGTAGCTCTCCAGAGAAGATATAATTCCTGATCGCTCATTTTCCCAAGATCTTTTCTGGAGAAGAAGATGTAAGCGAGCATTCGGTGAAGGTACCGTAAGGCGGCATGGTGGATCTCAGAGGCCTTTGAGGAGTTGGATTGGAATTCTCTAGCTCCGCTTGTGATTCGGGCCCAAAATTCTTGAGGATTGTACCCATCTACGTAGCCTTGACCGTCAAGCCCGGAGGTATCCATGGTTTGAGCATTTGGGTCCCAACCAAAGAGTTCGTTGAAAGCATGGAGGGTAATATGGCGGGTCTTGTTGAACAGTCAGAATTTTACTTTAAATGCATCAATGCCTTCCATACCCTCATTTTGAATTAACTCAAAGCTAGCAAGAAATTCCAATGTCAGGGGGCGGTAAGTGAGAGGCGGTTGGGTAGGGTAGTAATAGGAAGTGTCTGAGGTGATGTAGTCATTAGGTAATCTACAATCCAGGAATGCATCAAACCCCAAGTTCACTGCGAGCTCCCTAACCTTCTCATCTATTCCAATCATATAACAATCATGTTGGGAATAGAAGAGTGTTGGATTAATCGCCCTCCTGTCCAACGCGGCCAATTTGGTCCTTTGGGCCGCATGGGGAAGGGTGATGTTGAATTGAGTAGGCTGAGCACGGCCACCACTACTTTCGGCACCACTACTTTCTCCTAAATTACCACCACTCCGTGGCTTTTTCAGCTCGGTCCTTTGCCTCTTTGATCCGGCCATTGCACTCAACAATATAATACCAATATAACCACAGCAATACAACAATTCCTAACAATTCCAAACAGTGATCACAGTAGTAAATACAAAACTCTCCAAAATTTTGCACAAACCACCAATTCAAAAAAAATCAAAACTTCCTACAAACCGAAAATTAAGCAAGAATCCACAAGAGTTCTCCCTTGTCAATTCACCACATCAAACAACCAACTACAATTCACAACAAATATTCGCCACATGAAGCAAATCAATCCACCATCAATTCTAAAATTAAGTAAAACTCATACTTCCACCATCAATTCTCAAATCAATCCAACCCTAATAAGCAAATACCCAAGGAAATAGGGAAAATTAACTTAGAAAGAGTAGGATTATACCAACAATTGAAGAAGAATCAGCCTAGAAATGAAATTGAAGAAGAACCCGACTCGGCCCGGTGCGAACCTGTGGAAACCCGCTTCAACTCTTGATAAAATCTGGACAAGATGCTGAATTCTTGATGGAGAGGTATGATTTTTGGAGATAGGGGATGATATTTTGTGAATTTAAGTGGAGTTTGTGGTTGAGAAGTGGAGATTTGGAGGAGATGGAGGAAGAAGGTTGATAGAGTTTGAGGTGAGAGGAAGGTTTGGGAATGAGATAATGAGGGATTGGGAGGGGTTTTGGGCGTGGGATATAAGGGAAATAGGAAATTGAGGGCTGAGATTAAAAGAGAATCCGCGTGAAAAATCTGAAGAAGGGTCGGAGCGGGCGCTCTAAGGGTAGAGCGGCCGCTCTAGACTTTCGCTGAATTTGGGATTTTTCTGGGTAAAAATCAGAGCGCCCGCTCTTCTTTTAGAGCGCCCGCTCTAAACTTTCTCTGAACTTTCACCCCTTAGCCATATTTTTACCCAATCACCAGAGCGCCCACTCTCACATTAGAGCGTCCGCTCCCATGTTGCGCATTTGAGCTCAAACATACTCATAAAATCCTCAATGATACAGAGCGCCCGCTCTCAATATAGAGCGCCCGCTCTGGACCTTCGCCCCCTTAAAGCTTGATTTCCCAACCTGCATGCTCAAACATCACTCAAACAAGATCGTTAGTACTTCTATAGGATGCGACCTAAGTACCCGACTCAACCATTGATTGGTTGAGCCAAGAGGCCGTGCTCCGCGGTTTATAGCAATTAGACTAACGACAACCAACACAAACCATCCCCTCCTTGGGGAAAAATCATCCGGATTTTTGCAAAGTACTTAAAACAAAAAGGAAATAAAGAAGTAATTGAAAGACGAATATTGACAATATATTACAAAGCATGCTAGTTTAACGTCCCTAGCTTGACGTTACCTCACGAGCAATAAAGTTAAGGAGGGGGAACGGTGTGGACCGTCTCAAGCATTAGGCAACCGATCTTTCCAATTTCTCCTTCATCGTAGTATCTTTTGATCCGTTGCCCATTCACCATGAACCGGCTCCCATCTTCATGATTTTCCAATTCGAACGAGCCATAGGGGGTTACTTTGGTGATTGTAAACGGCCCCACCCACTTGGACTTGAGCTTCCCGGGAAAGAGTCGGAGGCGTGAGTTGAAGAGGAGAACCTTGTTACCAACCTCAAAGTCACGGTCTCTAATTCTCTTGTCATGCCACCTCTTGGTTTGCTCTTTGTAGAGCCTAGAGCTCTCATAAGCGTCATATCTCAACTCTTCCAACTCGTTGAGCTTGAGTAACCTCTTTTCACCGGCCAAATGTAGGTCCATGTTGAGTTCCTTTACGGCCCACCATGCCTTGTACTCCAATTCCACCGGAAGGTGGCATCCCTTACCATAGACAAGCCGATATGGCGTGGTGCCAATCGGTGTCTTGTAAGCGGTCCTTAAGGCCCATAGTACATCATCCAATCTTAAAGACCAATCTTTTCGAGACTTGTTGACCATCCTCTCGAGCAAACTCTTAATTTCTCTGTTGGACACCTCCACTTGCCCTTGGGTTTGCGGGTGGTAAGGGAGCCCAACCTTATGATGAACACCGTATGTCTTCAAAAGTGCTTCGAGTTGTTTCTTGGCGAAATGGGATCCGCCATCACTGATTAGGCACCGTGGCACCCCAAATCTAGGAAAGATGATCTTCTTGAGCAACTTCATCACTACCTTGTGGTCGTTGGTGGGTGATGGTATTGCTTCCACCCATTTTGTCACGTAATCCACAGCGACAAGGATGTACAAATTCCCACACGAGGAGACAAACGGACCCATGAAGTCTACTCCCCATACATCAAATGGCTCAACTTCTAAGATGTACTGTTGTGGCATTTCATTTCTCTTTGAGATTCCTCCCATCCTTTAGCATCGGTCACATCGAAGGATGAACTTGTGAACATCTTTATGCATAGTCGGCCACCAAAGTTTGCATCCTAGGATCCTTGCCACGGTCTTGTTGACACCTCCATGACCTCCACAAGGTAGTGAATGACAGTGTTCCATAATACCTTCCATTTCATGATTTGCCACACATTTTCGGAACAAGCCGTCACTACACTTCTTGTACAAGCTAGGATCATCCCAAAAATACCTCTTAACTTCCTTGAAAAATCTCTTCCTTTGTCGAGCATCATAGTCATGAGGCACCACCCCGCTTGCCAAATAATTTGCAAAATCAGCGAACCAAGGGATGGTGTTGGTAACGATCGCCATGAGAGAGTCATCTCGAAGCTCATCATCGATGGGGTCCTCTTTGTCAAGGTAAGAAGGGTGATCTAACGGCAACCTTGAGAGATGGTCGGCCACTAGGTTCTCACTTCCTTTCTTATCCCGTATTTCAATGTCGAATTCTTGTAAGAGAAGGACCCACCGGATTAGACGCGGCTTGGCATCCTTTTTGCTCATTAAATACTTCACCGCAGAGTGATCGGTGTAGACAATGGCCTTGTTGCACACCAAATAGGGTCTATACTTATCAAAAGCGAAGACTACCGCCAACATTTCTTTCTCCGTGGTGGTGTAGTTCTTTTGTGCCGTATCCAAGGTCCGGCTTGCATAAGAGATCACATTCAATTTCTTTTCTTTCCTTTGCCCAAGGACTGCTCCAACTGCATTATCACTCGCGTCACACATTAGCTCAAATGGGAGTTCCCAATCCGGTGCTTGCACTATAGGCGCATTCACTAGAGCATTTTTCAAAGTTTCAAATGCCTTAGTGCAAGCATCATCGAATTTGAACTCCACCTCTTTTTGAAGTAAACTCGTCAAAGGTCTCGCTATTTGTGAGAAATCTTTGATAAATCGGCGATAGAAGCCGGCGTGTCCCAAGAAGGCACGTACCCCGGTCACCGATGTTGGTGGGGGTAGCTTATCTATCGCCGAGACCTTTGCCGGGTCTACCTCAATACCATTTATGGACACTTTATGGCCAAGGACAATGCCCTCCTCGACCATGAAATGGCACTTTTCCCAATTTAACACAAGGTTCGTCTCTTGACACCTCTTTAAAACCTTCTCAAGATTATGCAAGCATAGGTCAAAAGACGAACCACAAACACTGAAATCATCCATGAAAACTTCAATTGCATCTTCGATCAAATCAGAGAAAACTGCTGTCATACACCGTTGGAAAGTCAATGGGGCATTGCACAATCCGAAGGGCATTCTTCGGTAGGCAAATGTCCCAAAGGGGCATGTGAAGGTTGTCTTGTGTTGGTCATCCGGGTGAATTGGGATTTGAAAGAAACCCGAATAACCATCAAGAAAACAATAGTGCGAATGCCTCACCAACCTTTCCAACATTTGATCGATAAATGGCAAGGGGAAATGATCTTTTCTAGTGGCTTTATTAAGCCTCCTATAGTCAATGCACATTCTCCATCCCGTGACAGTGCGGGTAGAGATATCATTCCCCTTGTCATCTTGTATGATGGTTATGCCTCCCTTTTTGGGAACCACATGAACCGGGCTCACCCATTTGCTATCGGAGATAGCGTAAATGATCCCCGCTTCACGTAGTTTGAGGATTTCCTTCTTAACCACTTCCTTCAAAGTCGGATTCAACCGCCTTTGAGGTTCAATGGAAGAGGCATGATCATCCTCAAGATGAATGCGATGCATACACAAGCTAGGGCTAATCCCCTTAATATCATCAATGCTATACCCGATAACACTCCTATATTTTTTTTAAATCTCAATTAATTTTTGCAATGAGGTGTCATCGAGGTTAGCATTGACAATAATAGGATATAAGCAATCATCATCCAAATAAGCATAATTGAGAGAAGGAGGGAGGGGTTTTAGTTCTACCTTGGGAGGAGGCGTGGAACTCTCCTCCTTAGACTCACTTTGGATCGATGGGAGCTCATCCACGGCTCCTTGAGTCTCGGGATGAGTTTCACCTTCAAGGCTTTCAACCTCCAAGGCACACAAAGATTCTCCTTCACCCACCTCCTCACATGGGAGGTCTTCATCACCCTTGCACTTAATTACCTCATGAGACTTCACCATTTCATCAAGTTCGGAGTCCACCAAGTCCACCCGCCAAATCTTCTCTACCATAGGTTGCTTCAAAGTCTTTGAGAATTCAAACTTGTACTTCTCATTGGCCACGTCACATGTAATGGTATTATCTTTGCAATTGTTGACCGCTCCCATGGTCTTGAGTGCCTCTCTTCCAAGGATAAGAGGAGTATGAGGGTCCTCCTCCATATCCATCACCACAAAATCGCAAGGCACAAACAAATTCCCAATCTTGATAGGAACGTCTTCTAACTCACCACATGGGAATTTTGTGGACCGGTCGGCCAATTGAATCACCTTTCTTGAAGGTATCATCTCGAACTTGAGCTTTCTTGCAATGGATAGTGGCATGAGGCTCACACTTGCCCCAAGATCGGCTAGTGCACCCGTGGTCTCCATATCACCAATCTTGACCGGAAGAGTGAAGCTTCCCGGATCACATTGCTTGGTAGGCAAGGTTCTTTGCACTAGGGCACTAACTTGATGAGGAAGAGTGATACACTCATCACTTAGCTTCTTTTTGTTGGAGAGGAGTTCCTTGAGGAATTTTGCATAGGATGGCATTTGAGTCATGGCTTCAAGGAACGGAATGTTGATGTGAAGGGACTTGAGCATAGCCATAAACTTGTTGTACTTGTCATTCAATCTCCTCTCAACAATCCTCTCGGGATAAGGCGGTGGTGGTTCAAACCTTGATGGTTGATAACATGTTGATGGTTGCTTGTCTTTCCCAACTTCCTTGCTTTTTTCACTACCTTCACCCTTCTTCTTCTCAATGCCTCCTTCAACACTATTCTCAATTCTTTGACCTTGGTTATCTCCATGGACCTCCTCAACCTCTTGCTCTTCACCCTCCTTGTTATTCTCCAATTGATCACTCTTAGGCCCTTCATAAGATTTTCCGGACCTAAGAGATATAGCCTTGATGTGATGGGTGGAGGCGGGATTGGTAGTAGGTTGGCCCGGAAGCTTCTCATTGGCTAGATTGGTCACCCTCTCGGCGAGTTGAGCCACTTGATTGTCCATCATCTTTTGATGTGCGGCGACCTCTTGATGCCTTTGATCCGCTTTCCGCTCACTATTGGTTATTCTTTGATCCATGGCGGATAGGGTTGATTGGATTCTATTGAGAGTTTCCATGATCATTTGTTGATTAGGATCATTTTGCATAGAAGGGTTGGGTTGGAAATTCTGAAATTGGTTGGGTGGTCCTTGCTTGAATGGTGCTCTCGGATGGTTGCTTGCATTTGGATTTGGAAAGGGAGCCAATTGACCCGTGTTGTTGCTTGGGCCACTTGCATCTTGAAATCTATGACCATAATTGGCATTGGGGCCTCTCCAATTATCACGTTGATTGTTCATGTACCCCATTGCCGCTACATGCTCGGGATCTCGACCACCACAATATGATATGTCGTGGTTGGTACCCCCACAATTCTCACAAGAGAAAGAGTGCACTTGCTTGGCGGAGGAAGATGAAGACTCTTGGCTATTTCCCAACTTCTTGTCAATGACTTGTTCCATAAGGGCCTTGAGTGAACCTTGGTCAAGCTCGAACTTGCCCGAAGCTCTCTCATCACCTCTTCTTCTTCCACCACTCGTAGAATAGTACCTCACAACTTCCTCTATGGTGTCCTCCAATTGAGCTTGAGGCACCTTGCTAATGTGTCCACCACATCCGGAATTCAAGTTTTGCTTGGGTATGTCGTCAAGACCATCATAGAAGAACTTGATGAGAAGTTGCTTGTCAAACTCATGGTGTGGGCAAGCTCTCACATACTCTTTAAACCGGTCCCAAGCTTCCCCCAGAGATTCATACCTTTCTTGCCTAAATGATGAAATTTTCTGCCTCAATTCGGTTGATTTGTCTTCGGGAATGAACTTGTTCAAGAAAGCTTTGGCCGTATCTCTCCATGTGGCCAACGAGCCGGGCTTTAGGTTTTTGAGCCACCTATAAGCCTTGCCCGTGAGTGAATACCGAAAAAGGTGCATCCGGATGTATTCTTGAGTGACTTGGTTGGTTTGGACTAAAGCACATGTCTCGAGAAATTTGTCCAAATGCTCTATCGGATCTTCATGAGCTGCTCCAGAAAATTGATCTCCACGCACCATTTGAGTGTAGTGCGGGTGGATCGTGAAATTTGTTTCCGTTGTAGGAAGTAGAATCCCACATTGCAATTCATGACTACCCGGATTACCAAAGTCACCAAAAAGAGCGCCATTAACATCCCCCATGTCTGAAGAAATATCACTAGAAGAATCAAAGAACTCCTCCTCCTCCCCCGTTTGTTCAACAAATAGTCTCCTAACTCGCCTTAGAGTGCGGTTAATGTCGAGATCGAGGTCGTGAGTAGGTGGTCCCTGTGATCTTCTAAGCATTCAACACAGCTAAGCAGACAATTAGCGAATGACAACAACGAAGAAATAAATGAAAAATAGAAGGATAGAAGTAGAAAACAATTGAAAAACAAGATAACTAAGCAATAAACAATGTTGCCGCTCCCCGGCAACGGCGCCAAAACTTGATCGGTCCCCTAGGTGTCGTTAGTTCCTAAAGGTCGAGTCAAGAATAAAATCCCACGTCCTAAACTAACCAATGGTAGTATAGTGGAAGAGGGGTCGAATCCACAGGGAAGGTCAAATGTCTCTTGCTTAGGTCACTTATAAACCAATTGAAGAGGGAGAGTAACTTTTGTATGGTTTTTCTATAACTACTAGGTGCGTAAATAAATCAAGAACTAAATTAACAAGTAACAAGTAAATGAGTAAAATTACGAAAATCAAGGAATAACAAACACTAGGGGATAGGGGAAAAATCCTAACTAACAATGACTTCCACAATTAGAGGAAACAAGAATGGAGCAATCGGTCAGAAAAGTAATTGGGGCCTATGGTCCAACATCTAGGATTCCCGCTCGGGCTCACCTAAACACCGCCTACCCAACCCCGCCTCGGTGGTCGTGGTCATCCCTAACCTAGTCATCATCACATACAAGCTCACTCTCGCGCAACTAATACGCAACACAAAATCGGGTCTTAGAGGTGATCAATCTCTAATTCCTAACAACAAAAACCTAGGTTGGAATCAATTGCAAGACTTCTCAATCTAATCAATCTTGAAGCCTAAATCATTTATTTCATCATTAGTTCATCATTTCCCCCTCCCCTAGCTAGAAACCTAGCCTAGAGAGGGGAGAGTCATACCCAAACATACAAGAACATCAACAAAATATCAAAAACTAAGTTTAATGAGATAAACATGGCTAAATCAGAAAATAAAATGATTAAACTTTACTAAAGATGCTAACTTTAAAGAGAATAAGTTAAGTCTACTTGTAATCTATTCTAAATAGCATGAAACAACAACTAAAGATAAGATAAAACTAATTAAAATAGATAAATAAAGCAATAAATAAAGAGTAGGGATAGAAATAATACCAAAAGATTGAATCTTGGATTGAAAATAAAAGAGAGTGACAAAAGAAGTGTTTTTTTTCTAATGAGGAACTAAACCCTAACTAATCTAATGTGCTGAAGAAAATGAAAGCAAATAAAACTTAAGCTGAAATCTCATTTTTTCTCTCCCCCCCATAAAAAAAATCCCTTTTAATTACAAGGCAATAGGGTATTTATACCCTCCTTAAAAACCTAACCCAAAGCAAGGCCCAAAAATTTAAATAACACGTGCAGGGGAATGCCTCGCAGCTGAGTTCAGAAGAATCAGGTGAAGCACCGGGGCGGCCGCTCTAAGGCCAGAGCGCCCGCTCCCAACTCTCGCAGAAATGCTCTGAAAAATTCTGTAGGCTAGAGCGCCCGCTTCAAACATAGAGCGCTCGCTCTGAAGTTGGGTTTCTACAACAATATCAACTGAGGACTTCAGAGCGCCCGCTTCAGACTTAGAGCGCCCGCTCTGAGCTCTTCTTTCCTTCACAACTTGGGCTCTATTGCTCCAATCTCTTTGATTCCAAAGCATGCCTAATCCTTGCATCCAATCCTCGCCTTCTCGCCCATAGGAGGACCTGAAAGATGGAGAACACAAATCATAGGGGAGGTTCTAATAGGAGCAAATCAAAATGGGTTAAAGGAGAGGGAATAAAACCTTAGGAAATGAGCTAAAAATGACTCAAAACCACTCCAAGTAACAAATAGGCTCAAAAATAATGAAACTAAGCTAAAATAGAGGAAAAAGGGCAAACAAAGGGCTCAATTGGGGAAGAAACGAAGTGGAAAAGTGGGCCCAACGGCCACTGATCAGAATCATTCGTACCATTAAAAATATGTCTCGTAATTTACTCATTCATGCTTCCTTGTCCTCTTCCTTTTGGATTTACGCCATTTATCTAGCTTCATATATCATTAACATTCTTCCCTCCACCTCTATTCACAATAAGACTCCCACCAAAGTTTGTATCGAAGGGTGCCTTCATATGACCACCTATGAGTATTTGGTTGCCCATACTGGCCCAACCTTAGTGCCATCGTGCCCCCACAAGCTTGCACCTCGTTCATTGCCTTGTATTTTTCTCGGCTTTCCGTCAAATCATTGGGGTTATATGTGTTATGATATATCGTCCACCAAAATTGCCATATCCCGTCATTTTCAATTTGTATAAGACCAGTTTCCTTTCTCCACCATTGATCCATCTTCTACAACTAAGTATGACTTCCTTAATTCATCTAATGAGGATACCCTACATCCTTTACTTTTGCAACCCCAACTACACCATCCCTCACCGAATGACCCATCTTAAACCCCTTCTCCGTCTCTCATGCCAACCCAACCCGAGAAACAAACTGTGTCCCTCTCATCTCCTCAACCCAGCCTGTAAAATAGCCCATCACCCTCACCCACCCCCCATGTGCTTCCCGAGTCCAGCCCATCCTCGCTCGTCAAGCTTGTTTTCCTTCCCCATTGCACTCCATGACCACGTGTGCCAAGTGTGGTATTTTCAAGCCTAACCCCAAGTATCAAGCACATATCTTGGTCTCTGACATATCTCCCCTACCCAAAAGCCCAAAACTAGACTTACTTGATCATAATTGGAGTACGTCCATGAATGAGGAATTCAGTGCTCTAATTAAGCAACGTACTTGGGATCTTGTTCCTAGACTTGGGGGTGAATGTTATCCATTGTATATGGTTGTTTAAACATAAATACAAGGAAAATGGAGAGCTGGAGAGACATAAGGCGAGACTTTTAGCCCTGTGGTGAAATTGGCCACCATTCGCACTGTTTTGAGCATAGTAATGGTGCGTGATTGGCCCATACATCAGTTGGATGTGAAAATTGTCTTTCTGTATGGGGACTTGAAGGAAACAATTTATATGCATCAAACTTTGGGGTTTGTTAATTAAGATGCTACCAAATATGTTTGTCGACTCCGTAAGTCCTTATATAGCCTCAAATACGCTCCTCGGGCCTAGTATCAATGTTTTGCAAATTATCCCTTGAAGATCGGGTTCGTCTGCAGCAAATGTGATAACTCTCTTTTTATTTTGCGCCTTGGACCCAATGTTGTGTATCTGTTGTTATATGTTGATGATATATGTTGCATATCATTTCTTTACTTAAGATCGAGTTTTCTATGTCTGACCTGGGTAAGTTGAGCTATTTCTTGGGTATCTCTATCATTCACACACAACATATGATGTTCCTCTATCATAGTGAATATTCTTAAGAGATTATTCACAAGGCCAAGATGGATAATTGTAAATCGGTTGCTACACATGTTGACACTAAGGCTAAGCTTAGAGCACATGCTGGAGTGCCTATGAGTGACCCCACTCTGTATCGATTATCGAAGCCTTGTAGGTGCCCTCCGGTATCTCACTTTCATCAGACCTGATATAACCTATGTCGTTCAACAAGTGTGTTTATTCATGCATGCCCCGATGGAACCTGATTTAACGCTCTAAAACGCATTATTCGTTACATCAAGGGCACTATGGATTTTGGCCTTCACTTGTATAGATTGGCACTTATAGGTCTAATTTCCTTCAAGGATGTGGATTAACAAGATGTACGGATACTTGGCGCTCTACATCTAGATACTGTGTTTACTTGGGAGATAATCTCGTCTCGTGGTCAGAGAAACGACAAGCTACCTTATCGTG
Organism: Dysphania ambrosioides; assembly: GCA_026401315.1. Classification (NCBI taxonomy): domain Eukaryota; kingdom Viridiplantae; phylum Streptophyta; class Magnoliopsida; order Caryophyllales; family Amaranthaceae; genus Dysphania; species Dysphania ambrosioides. The sequence continues at coordinate 170,979 of CM048665.1, forward strand.
TTCCAGTGCATGTTTCCAATGTTGTGGCTGAAGTTTGTTGGTTGAGGAACCTTCTTCTTAAGCTTCACTGTCCCCTCTAACGAACTTTTCTGGTTTTTTGTGATAATGTTTCTGCCGTTTATTTGTTGTATAATCCAATACATCACCAGCATAACAAACATATTGAGTTGACATTCACTTTGTACGTGATAGGTCACTTTGGGTCATATAAAGGTACTTCATGTTCCTTCCTCATCACAATATGCATATATCTTCACGAAAGGCTTGTCAAGACAGCTGTTTCTAGACTTTAAATCTAGTCTAAGCATCCGACCTCCTCCTGCTTCAACTGCAGGGGTGTGATAGATTATAGGTTTTATTATCCTATGCAAACTCTTATAAAGATAAGATTAGAGTAGTTTGATTTACTTAGACTTCTCCTTATCTAAGGTTGTATTTACATATATATATATACATGATTAATAAATAGTCTCCAATCAAGGGAGAATTACTCCAGCTTACAAATGAAGGCAAGTAGCTTTGGTCAATCCTCTTTCGGGCTAATTGCCAATTAGCTTGTTTTAAGAATGAATCAATTTCATCTCCATACACTTTTTCTTATTGGTGATGAACTAATGATGGTATATTGTTGGGTATAGTTGGTGTAACCATCCATGTGGTGGCTAATTGTCGGCTCAAGTAACATGCGAGACTAGGGATGACAACTGATATTGGACCCGACCCGAATCCATGGTTTCATATCTATTTTTACGGATATGGGTGTTTAAAATTTAGACCCGATGGATCCGGGTCCTGTGACTGAAAAATGTATCCGGGTCTGACCATAATACCCGAATCCAGATCCGTTACCTATTTTTTTATTTATTCATTTGTATTTGTTTGTATTGTTATTCAAAAGACATGTAAAAATTTGATTGTACTTTATTGTTTTGTAATATTTGAGTAGTTATATGAATTATATTCAAGTATTGAACTTCCATCCTTCGTTAGACTGTTGTTGTTGATGTAAAATGTAGATTTATAAATTTGTAATTTATTTTTGTCACAAAAAAATATGCAAAATATGTAAGATCCGTTTAGGACACGTTTGGACTCGAATCCGTTTAATCTGAATATAAATCTCTATTTTTTATACCCAACAGATTTGAATTTAGATATGAATACATCCTTAAAAAAATATCTTAATTTGGATCTTAAGGATTAAGTCCAGATCTGGTTCATTGAAGGGAATAATTCTCCAAACCAAAAAGGGCAGCAAAAAAAAAAACTGCGAAACACGCGACCTTGTCAGGCAGACAAGAAGTGATGGTGTACTAACAACTAGAGTCCACTCGCATTATATCTTTTCTCTAGTAATCTTTGGACGACTTCCAAGTTCCAATCCAATAAGCCACCTCTTACCTCTATATTCGACTTTATCTTTCTCTTGGCCCGAATCCCAGCATTTTGTGTTCCTTACGCCCCACCCTTGTCCACTTCCTGATATCTGTTTCCTAATTTTCCGATACAATGCCTGAAGATGACTTCAACTCCACCAGATTCAACAAATCCAGCTGTTCATCATCACTATTATCAATCTTCCTAGATTCTTTGAAGATCATATTCTTACATAATCTCAAGCTTTTCTTTACCCTCTACACGTTTACCACCCTCCCACTCTCCATCCTTATCACTTCCGGCTCCCTTACTACTCGCTTCCTCAAGTCCCACATCGCCCGCCTCCAGTGGCTCGTCAATGTCGTTCCTATTTGGATGGAAGCCGCCAACGTTCATGACGAGTCCCGGATCGACATCTCCATACTCCTCCGCCGCAAGTTCCTCCACGGCGTCCCTGTTTTTGCATTTGCCCTTATTGCTCTGGTTACTACTGTCACTGCAGCTCACGCCTGTCTCACCAGGAGAAAGGTCTCTTTGAAAGCAGTGCTGTCTGCTCTCAAGGTCAGATGGGCCCCACCCCTGCTCACGAGCTTGGTTAACTTCATCGCGTGGGTGGCGTGGGCCCACTTGGATCCCGTCGTGAATAACTTTGCTGTTAAGTACCCGTACGTAACGGCGGTGCAGGTAGCGGTGGAGGTGTACATGATGGCCGTGATGGGCCTCGCGCTCGTCGTTTCTGTAATAGAGGGCCGGGCCGGATTTGAGGCAGTATGGGTCGGGTGGTGTTTGATAAAAGGGAGGAGGCTTTGTGGGTGGGTTTTGTCGGGCTTGATACTGATGATATCTGGTTTTATAGGGAGAGGGATGATTGGGGTGATGAACGGTGAGGATTCGGAGAGTGATGAAGATGTGCTCACGTGGACGGCAGAGATGAGGTTTGGAAGTATGGTGGGATTGGTGGTATTTCTGGGGTGGTTTGTATCGTGGAGCTATGTAATATTCGTTGTATTGTATAATGATTGTAGGAAAAGAAATGTAATTCGAGATGATGAACAACAATATGATATAATTGTTGACACTGACTTGTGATGTGTTTTTTAATCAATCCAATTGTCGAAACAAGGTGTTGATACTTTGCTTTTATTTATAGCACATGCTTCATGGCTTGTTTTGATTTGCACTTACCCTTTTCACATACTCAAGAGTCGACAACTTTCCCCGCATATTCGTCGTAGCTACTACCAATGTCTCAGTTTTATCTTCCACTTAGGCTCTATTTAGTAGGGTGTAAAACATTTTCTCTGAAAACTGTTTTCCCATTTTACATTGTTTAATTTGGAGTAAAATATAGGATGTAAAACTTGGAGTGTAAATTCATTTTACACCCTATTGAAAACATTTTCTTTTAAAATTGGGAGTAAAACAGTTTTACATCCATTTGCTCCAAAAAAAATACCAACTAATAAACAACTCACGCATTACCAACTCATGCATATAGGTGGGCATGGGTTGTGCCGTGCTCGTCATGGACCGTGTTAGCTTGTGTCTGGCCTCTAGTCGTGCCGTGCCTAATTGTAGTCGTGTCGCGCTGTGTAATACTACCTTCCCCTAAAATTCGGCTAATGGCCTAACACGGCCCACGTGCTTGGCGTGTCTTGTTTTGCCTCGTGCTGGCCTAATTTTTTTAACAAAAAATAAAAATAAAGTATACAATAGAATTGAAAAAAATAATAGTAATATCATCGTGCCAAATTAACTGTATTAAATAATACTAAATAATAGCGTGCTTCAGCCATGCCTCGTGCCAAATTGGAGTGCCGCTCGCGTGTTAGTGCCTAAATTTTTTTGCTGTCCACGGTCTGGCCTGCAGCCCACTCCATGGATAGTGTATCATATCGTACCACGGCTTAGCTTGTGTCATACTATGCTAAAAGCATGCCTGCTCGGTTCGGCCCATGCCCATCTCTACTCAAACATTTTTCATTTCTCATCTTCTCAGTAGCTTCTCTCTCTACTCCATACTTTATCTGTCTTAAACATCGGGGGAAAATACACAATTTCTTTTCATCTTCTTCGAATATCATCAATTTAGTACGTTTTATTCGAATCTCATGTTTTGATTATTAAATTATCAAACTATATCATGAATTTGAACTATTTTTATCCATTTTCGTCGAAAATAAAAAAAACCTAGATTTCCCCCCGATTCGATTGAATCATGTAAGTTTCTCATGAAATGTGGGCAATCAAAAATTTATTTAAAATTAGAGTGGAAATTTTCTTTCTGTTAGAATTTAAAATGTAAAAGTACAAATTATTACATTACAACCAATTGATCGGTTTACCTATTTAATTTGTTTGCTTATTCGATTGCGAATACCTATAGTTAGCTTAAGGTCTTTCTATAATGTTGAACCAAATTTTTAGGGTTCTCTGATTTTATGGCGATATTATTTATAATGTAATATGTTATTAATAGATCAGAGAAATCTATTGTAGATTTTATATAAAAAAATTATTATTGCACAACAAATTTAGCTAATGACAAACAACTAAAAAATATAACGGAAAAAAAGAGTTAAAAAATGACAAGAGAATATAATTAGACAAGATAATAGGAGTAATTGATATTCAGTTTAACCAAACAACAGAAAATATTTAAATGTAAAATCATTTTCCATGCAACTAAACAACGGAAAAGTTCCATGAAAATGGGTTTTCCACCGTAAAAGGTTTTCCATGGAAAACCATTTTCAGTTAAAAATGTTTTACACCCTACTAAACGGAGCCTTAATTTTAATTTGTATATTAATTTCCGTGACAATAGAGTTTTGAAAGCCTATGATTGGTAATTTTCCGACGAATGTTTTGCAAGTCTGAGCGATGATGTTGGGCGTGAATAGCTGAAGAGCAAAGAAGGTGGTGAGGATTAGACATGTTCAAATGGGTGGGAGCGGCGCTTGGCCGATCCGTTTGTAAAAGGTCTAATCAATAATGGGTTTAATCGATCGATTTCTTAAAGAGTCATATTTTATTGGGTTTTTAATTGGTTAAGTCGGGTCAATAATAGGCCTATAGTTTCCAAAACTTTTAAACACTATCAGGTAACGAATTATTTCACTAACTTGTCAATGATCCACTATCAAAGATTGGAGGTGATACACATAAATTATCCCCCTCTATAGATAAAAATTATACTCTCTTCGGACGACCCGGTCCGACTCGATCCATTATATCTCGCTTGGCCCGACCCGACCAGTTTTGCGTCTTTCTTTAACCCGACCCTACCCGTTTTTCTTGTGACCCATCCTAGCCCTGACCCAACCTAATGAACAAGTCTAGTGAGGATGTACTTGTGAGTTGTGACATGAGGAAGGTGGATTGTTGTTGGTGATGATTCATATGGGCAAATTTGTAAAACTGTCGACCGAAGAGCAGTACAGGAAATGTCTACTGAAAAATAACGTAGCCAGCAATTTCTATTACGGACTACGGAGTACTAATATTCTTAAGTAAAACCAAATTGTACATGACAAATGAGCTTCTCATCCTACTTTCCACTATCTAGAGCTACAATATTTGTTCAACCAAAGAACTCCTTAAACACCCTGGCAAGAACCTCTTGCCACCGTACTACGTCCTAGAGCTGTCAAAATCGACCCAGACCCGACCCGATAAGTTAACCGAAACCGATCCAGACCCGACCTGATTATGACCCAAAAAGTGAGACCCGAAAACCGACCTGAAGTCAACCCGAAATCGATTTGACTCGATATTCAAAGACCCGAAATCGATCTGTGTCCGACCCATTAGGGACCCGACCCGTTATAAATTCGACCCATTATACAACCGACCCGAATAGAACCTAAAACCGATTGAACCCAACACGTAATCGATATGACCCGATTTATAACAACTCGTGACTCAAATTAACTCCATATATTAACAATTTAAATATATGTGAAAGTGACCTAATCTTGTCCGACATATTTTTACCCAATTTCTAATAATCTTGAAACCAAACACTTTTCATTAATGACCCGATGCGAACCCAATAAAGCTTAAATCAGATTTCAACTGAAATTGAGGCGACCCATTACCATAATTGACTTGACCCAAAATCTACACAAACCCGAAATAACCCGCTATAACCCAATCAAGAACCGACCCGATTTTAACTGAACCGACCTTAATTCGAACCGAATACAACCTGACCCGAACCCGAACCTGAGCACGCAAATAACCGATTTAACCCAACCCGATAATAACCTGACCCAACCCAACAGACCAAATTGACCCGATTAAACCCGAACCGTTAAGAACCGATCCGCGATGGATCAACCCAAAACTGACCCATAGACCCGATTTGACACCCCTATTATGTCCTACATGTGTCCATAAGTATCCTTCCTCCATTAAATACACCTTGGCAAGAATTTTTGAAGAGCAAATATCTACATGACAAAGGGCCATCCTAGGTAACTTCTAAAAGCTTTAAGGTACAAGCAGCTATGGGTGTGCATAAACGGTTAACCGTACCGTTAAGTTAATGGTACGATTAACCGTTATAATGGTTATTGGAAAAGGCTAACAGTAAAGTAACGATAACCAATAAACGGTAACCAGTATTTAACGGTATGGTTAACTATAAACCGTTTCATTCCATTTTTATGCACATATACACCTAATATTGTGAAATTATTTGTATGATTTCTTAGCTCATTTGAGTCTTCTATAATAGTAATATCACATATTTATATAAGGTATGATCATGCATAAAAAAAATTTGTGGTATTCATTCATATTTTAGCCTTATAAGATAAGTTTTTTTTAAAATAATAATAACGGTTAACCATTAGAAAAATTTCATAACCGTAACCGTAACCGTTAATTCTTACCGGTTCGGTAAAATAACCGTTAATATGAACTGGTTATACACGGTTAACGGTTACGGTTATTTTGCACACCTCTACAAGCTGCTCCTTAAGGCATAAAGACCACTCCTCATTAAATTTGCTAATGTGGTCATGCATGCTCTCACCAGCATCTTGTTTGACTGATATCAGTTGTACTATTGACTTTGTTCTACGCTTGTTGCTAACGAAGTGGGTCTTGAGTAGACATGTTCAAATGGGTGGAGCCCCATCAATGCCCCTTGATTGACTCGTTTGTAAAAGAGCCTAATCAATAATAGGCCTAATGGGTCGGTTTCTTAAAAGGTCATGTTTTATTGGGTCTTTAATGGGTCAAGTCGGGTCAATAATGCGTCAATAGTTTCTAAGAATTTTAAACACTATGAGGCAATGAATTATTTTCACTTATTTGTCGATGGTTCAGTACGAAAGATTGGAAGTGATACATGTAAATTACCATCTATATAGATAAAAAAAAAATATATACTCTCATTTCTATTACTGATCCGTTATTTACCGATTTATAATCTCATCCTCTATAGATGGGTCCACTTATTTGCCGATGGGTTACTATCAAAAACATACTCGGCTCATTATATATCTCCTTTGGTCCGATCCGTTTTACTTGTGACCCATCTCTCCCCTAATCCTACCCAATGCACAGGTTTAGTCTTAAACTAGTCTACCAACTGAGTAAAAAAATGTATTAGCCCTTGGGGTAAGCGTTGAAATCAGTCTTAGACCACATCAGTCTACGTTGTAGAAAAATGCTTACACCAAGTTGTATATGTGTATTCTTCAAGGAAGAGGTAGCCTTCATGTCTTGCATCATGATCTGAGGGTCTCCCTTTCCATCATATTTTAAGATTAGGTTTTGGGTTGGCTACATGTTCACCTATTATATCAGGCCAGAAATGATACCTTGTTAGAAGCTAACTTTCTTGCCTTAATAGTGTGTGTTGTATTTGTACTCGAGAAACCTGAGAGCTTCTAAGTACGAGCCTACTCTTGACTCCAAATTATAGCCTTCTTTCTAAAGACCTCTCACTTTAGGCCTGATGTTTTCACATGATCTCCTAGGCGCTCTTTTTATGTGGCGCTTCCCTATTCCAGATTCTTAGGTTAGATATTTGGACCATTCTTCTCTATAGTGTGAACCTCTTCTTAGGATGGGTTTCTACTTACTCTACTACAAAAAATTAACACTCGACCATGATTGCAATCGTGGCATAAGTAAGAAATTTCAGCTAATATGCTACCCATACACAGGCGTTTTAGGCTTTAGCCAAATAGCATCATGGCACAAGTGCACAATTGACGTGGCTAGTTCGCCACTAGAAAATCATAGTTATGGCATAAAATCATAGTTCGCCACTAGAAAAATCATATGTGGCTAATTATATTCTTTTTCCACATGTGTAATAATGGCAAGAAGTGAACCCATGGCAACTATCTCTTATAGCTATGAGTAAACTTGTGGCATGAATAATACACTTGTTGATGCGAAATTCACCCAGCCACTAGCATTACAATGGAAAATTTTAATCAACGTGCTTTTATTAATTTATATTAGCCATTTGACCATTTCTAGACTAATTGCTAGAAGAATTGTAATTATTGGCAAGTGGTAAACTTGTTATGTTAACAAAACTAGAAATAGAAGTCTAGTATTTAAATTAGTATTTACAAATATATATATATATATATATATATATATATATATATATATATATATATTAATGAATAAAAAAACTTTTGATAAATTAAACACACCATTGAAATAATAAATACACTAGTTGATTTCAGAAATAGGGATGGCAATTCAATCCGAGTCCGATCCAAGGAAAAAGTCCAATCCAAACCCGTTTAAAAAAACTCTGAATCCAATAAAAAAACTCCGACTCCGAATAGGAGATGGATCAGATTCGGATATTGTATTACATCCGACCCGATTGTGATCCGAGTCCGATTGTCCGATTCGAATGAGTAATATTAAGGATAGTATTAAAAAAAGACCAAATATAATAACCTAAAATAAAAAAATAAAAATAATAAATAAATAAACCATAGTATTTGCTTGTGTTGCATAAATTTTTTAAATTTACTATATATGTTATAAAGGAATTATAGTATTAGTAATAAAATTAACAAAAAACTAGGTAAGAAAATATTAATTTTTGGATCGAATTCGAAGGTCCGACGGATCGTATTCGGAGATCCGACGGTTCGGATAAGATTTGGAGGTCCGATGGATTCGGAATCGGAGTTTGCGGATTCGGAGTCGGAATCGGATCCAAAATTAAAGTCCGCAAACTTGTAGGATCGGATTCGGATTGTGTTGGATCTGCTCCGACTCCGATCCATTGTCATTCCTACTCAGAAACGAAAGATTAATACATTGTTTTCTAATCCAAATGCATAGAAGATAATTTCTACTGTAAAATAGAAAAGGTAAGTATTGATTTGCAAAATGGAGCAAGAGAATCAGTGAGTTATGGCAATAGCATCAATTAGATCAAAGGAGTCAAAGATTCATAGAATAAATCTTTCAGTGTACATAATTAGGCTTCTTCAGTTTAGGAAACCTTTGTAATATAAATTACGGTGTATTCTTTTAGTTTAATCAATGCAAACAATCAATTGACGGAAAGTAAACATGATATCAGAGCGGGAAATCGGGAAAAGCTTGAAACCCAAAATCCTTTAATCTCATCACTTACCATTAACCTACTTGTGAACCATGAGTTATCCGCCAAAAAATCCAGAAACTACCATTACTGTGAACAGTCTGTTACAACTCCTACAGGAGTTAAACACCAACAAGGCATCCACATAAAACAGCAATTCCACACCAACTACGGTCAATTTATCCGAGAAATCACATAGCCAAACCTACTCGAAGTATAGCCATCGGTGGAAGAGGTCGGCTCAACTACATCATTGTCGAGCCTCTGTCCACATACGACCCATCGTACAAACAATGGGCTAAACGAGATCTGATGGTCATTTCTTGGATAATTGAAAATATAGAGTCAAAACTAGTGAATTAGTTCCTAGACTTTTCAATGGCTAGAGAACTATGGAAGGGCATAAAGGCATTACACAGTAACGGCAAGGATGGGTTGCAAGTATATGCTCTCAATGTCAAAGAAAACACAATCAGACAAGGCCAAAACTCATTTAATCATACTATGGTGAGTTTATTTCAATATGGAAAGAGATAGATTATAGAATGCCTAACCCGATGTCAAGTGCAGAAGATAAGATAACATACAACCGAATGATTCAGTAACAAAGACTTTACCAGTTTTAAGTAGGATTGGATAAGAGTCGTGACAAAGATCGGAGAGCCCTTACCATTGATTGAAGTGGCCTTTAACACCATTAGGTGAGAACTTTCTCGAAGGAAAATCATGAATCAAGAGGTCATACCTTCGGCAAATCATACCCAAAATTCAAGAATTAGAAGCGGCCTCGTTACTCGGAATCACAAGCGATCAGGTGGGCCATCATCTCGGCCTGACAAAACCCATCTAAAATGCACTCATTCTAGTGGAAATCTCCACACCAAGGATGGTTGTTTTAAGATAATCGGGTATCCCGATTGGTGGCAAGAACTAAAGACGAGAGGTGCAAAGATAGAGGAGTTGTCATCAAGGAACCCATGGAGGAAGGAGAGAATAGCCATGGACATGAGGAGAAGCACGAAGAGAGGAAAGGCACAATAGCGGTCGCTGCCATCACGAAGAAAGCTTAGGGTAAAATTAGGTTTACAAAACCTAAACCTAACAATGTGTGTGCTTTTGTGTCTAAGGTCTCAAAGAGACACGTGAGTTAATCTCCATAAGAAAGACATCTGGCCTTTCCTCACACAGAACTCAAATGACCTAATTATATGCTTTAATGAATGCTCGAAATTACACACAACCCGAGTAACAGCAAATTGAGTTATTTTCTAAAAAACTAATAAGTGGATAATTGACTATGGTGCTACAGATACGATAACCCATGATATTTCAGATTTCATGATTATTAAAAAGGGGACTGAATCACAGATCCAGATGGAAAATGGCGATATATCTTCGGTTAATGGAATTAGGAAAATTATTTTTTCTCAAATAATGGCCTAAATAATTGTATCTATGTCCCTGACTTGTCTCATAAACTTTTGTTTATTAGTCACTTAACTAAGGAGTTTAATTATTCATTTGTAATTTATATTGTCTTTTTCTTGGTACAAGACATCAAGACTAGGAAAGTGATTAGGTGTGGCACTGAACGTGGAAGGTTATACAATGTTGATGACTCTACTCAACAAGGAAAAGTAATGCTTATTTGTGGGATGGTTGATCAACAAGTTTGGCTATGGCACTATCGTTTAGGTCATCCCTCTCCCAGGTAGATAGATCATCTATTTTCATCCCCTGTAAAATTTAATAAAGACTTTGTGTGTGAGATATGTATTTTAGCAAAGAGTTATAAACATTCATATAAACCCAATAGCTCAAAGACTAAGACTCCTTTTCAAATAATTCATTTTGATATATGGAGCCCTGCTCCACATTTTAGACATCATGGTCTTTGGTCTTTTCTTTTATTCATTAATGTTTGCATTAGAATGACTTGGGTGTATTTTTTACAACAAAAATCTAAAGTTATTGACTAATTTATGACATTCTAAGCCTTAGTCTAGATCTTATAACGAAGGAGAATTTATAGGTTTATGGATCAATTTTGCACTGAAAAGGGAATAATTCATCATACTTTATGCCTTTATACCCCACAGTAAAATGGTATTGCTGAAAGAAAGAATAGGACCCTCCTAAATATGGCCCGAGCCCTTCTGTTTGACTCTAAGGTTCATACGAGTTTTTGGCCTAAGGCTATTGCTACAACATCATATCTCACTATTCGATTACCCTAAAAAATTCTCAACTATAAAATGCCTCTTGACCTTCTTAAAACCTATGCCTCTATTCCATCTGTTTTATCTCTACATCCCCGAGTATTTGGGTGCACAATCTATGTTCATGTTCCTAAACAATAGAGAAACAAATTGGACCCTTGTGCTATCAAATGTGTTTTTTGAGATATGTGATTAATCATAATGGATATATGTGTTATGATCCTACAACGAAACACATCCATACAACCTTGGACTGTGATTTCCTTTAAATTAACTTCTTTATAAACATTATTCTAGTTGTCAGTAGGAGACACAATATGACGACTTAATCTGGTTACTTAGACTTACAAGTGATTTTATCCCACAAGAATGAGTAAGCAGATCCATCGAGCAACAATCTGAAAATATAGCACAAACAACATGCCTGTGCTCCCTTTATCACCTCCAAGTCCTGATGAGGTAACTGAACTTTCCCTTACTCATGTTAATAAACTTGAAAATACTTAAGATGATATAGATATGACTCAAGAATAGCCTTAGGAAACATATAATCTACCTCCAAGAAGCACTAGAGGGACTCCACCAAAGAGGTATGAGCTTGAGTATGAACCTCGATAGTCTAAGTATCATATGGCCATTACAGTCAGTGAATGGAATACTTAAAGGAAGGAAAGAGCCTTTTAATCTACTCTATACTCTAATAAATTACCTAGAAGTGTAAAGGAAGCATTGGAGAATAAGGTATGGAGAGAAGCTATGGAAAATGAAATTGAAGCATTGAAGAAGAATGACACATGGGAAAAATGTGAATTAGCATCAGGAAAGAACCTAGTAGGATGTAAATAGGTGTTTACCATTAAATATAAAGCAGATGGCTTCATAGAGAGATATAAGGTGAGGTTGGTAGCTAAAGGGTATACTCAAGTGCCAACAAAGACCGGCCTTTGTATCAATTTGATGTAAATTAAAAAATGCCTTTTTACATGGGGAACTTCAAGAAGAGGTATATATAGAAGCTCCTCTAGGATTTACTGAAGGTTTTATAGCATGAAAAGGATGTAGACTAAAAAAAGGTTCTTTATAGGCTCAAGCAATCACCAAGGGCCTGGTTTGGAAGATTCACAATGGCAATGAAAGAATATGGCTATCATCAGAGCAACTCATATCATACTCTATTTCTAAAAAGAAGAGAAAATCGTGTAATATACTTGATCATTTTATGTTAATGATATGATTCTTACAAGAGATGACTATGAGGAAATATCAAAGCTAAGGAAGGAGTTATTCAAAGAATTTGAGATGAAAGAATTGGGAATGCTCAAATATTTTCTAGGTATTGAAGTCATGAGATCGATAGGGGAATCTTTATATCACAAAACAAATACATCATATACCTCCTTGGTGACACATGAATGGTAGACTACAAACCAAAAGATACTCTTATAATAGTGAATCATGGACTCTAGGTGAATAAAGGAGGAGAGTTGAATGATCAACAGAAATATCATAGTTGGTAGGTAAGCTGATCTATCCATCATACACCAGACCCGACATAGCCTATGATGTAGGAATAATTAGTCAATTTATGCACAAACCACAAAGTGAGCACATGGAAGCAATCATGAGGACTATTAGATACCTAAAGGGAAATACTAGATATGGTATCCTCTTTCAGAAGAATGGTCACCAAAAAATGAAAGCATACACTGATACAGATTGGGGAGGAGACAAAGTAAGAAGAAGATCGACTTCAGGATATTTCACACTAGTAGGTGATAACTTGATTACTAGGAAAAGTAAAAAATAGAAATTAGTGGCGCTCTCAAGTGCAGAGGAAGAGTTTAGGGGCATAGCTAAAGGAATAACAAAAGTCCTATGGTTGTAGAAGCTTATAAGTGAAATTGAGTTTCCAACTAAAGAAAGTTGTGAACTCTTATGCGACAACAAAGGTGCTATTAGTATTTCAGAGAACCATGTTCAGCATGATCAAACAAAGCATGTTGAAATTAATTAACACTAGACCAAAGAGAAGATGGAAAACAGAGTCATAACCATTCCATAAATTTGATCAGAAGAAAAACTAGATGATATACTAACAAAAGTAGTCCCTGCAAAACCTTTCCAGGAAACATTAAATAAGGTAGGCATTAGTGATCCCAATATCTATCTTAAGGGGGAGTGTAAAACAGGAAAGGTAAATATTGATCTTCAAAATGGAGCAAGAGAATCAATGAATTATGGCAGTAGCATCAATTAGATCAAAGGAATCAAATTCAGTGCACATAATTAGGCTTCTTCAGTTTAGGAAACCTTTGTAATATAAATTACAGTGTATTATTTCAGTTTAATCAATACAAATAATCAATTAATAGAAATTAAACATCTACATTATGGACAACATGAATAATATTCTTCCACGGTTCCACTATGTGAATATAAATGTCTTTTATAATCCTTCTTCCTATACAATAGTTTCCCAAAGGGACTCCTCCCATTCCTTATCCAGGAATATTTTGGAAGGATGAAAGGATGCCCTACTTTTTCTTTGGTTGAATGCCGGATCTCCTTTTTGACTAGTTTAGTGATAAACTCAATTAATTGCAAATAGAGTCATCCCCACTAAGAGGGATGCACTTCTTTTAGGAGTGTGTTTAAATAGTAGGGGTAGCAAAAAATGGCCCGACTTCAAAATACAATAATAATTCGACCCAAAAATAGCGGTTTAGGGTTGAGATTTTTGACACGAAAACTTAAATGGGTTGACATGAACCCGACCCAAAATGAAATGGGTTAGGTTAAGGTTGAAAATTCCAACCCGAAAATAACCCATATAACTCGGAATTATTTTAGGGTTAAAATCAAGTTGGGTCAACCCTAACGTGACCTTATAACCAAACTATATTAAGTAGATTAGAAAAAAAAATTACAAAGCCAGTCACTCACTCTACCCAAACCCCAAGCTCAAATTAAAACCCTAAAAGACAATCAAACTACTACTGTCAACTTGTTATCCGTTTCATCTTAACTATAAAAGTTTTCTTTTTCTACAACCAGTGTATTGAATAACCACATCTCAAGGATGACAAAAACTGACCCAACTCGGCCCAAACCTGACTTGAAAATAGCAGGGTAGGGTTGATATTTTTGACACAAAAACTTAAATGGGTTGACATGAAACTGACCCGAAATTAAATGGGTTAGGATCGGGTTGGGATTTTTAACCCGAAAATTTAAATGGATCAGGTTCGGGTTAGGAGATAGCAGACCAAAAAGTAGGTGAACTGAATACGAACCCAACTCAACCTGATCCGTTTGCCACCCCTACTAAATAGGCTCTTCCTCACCTACCTTCTTTTCGTTCTAGGTCATCACCCACATTGACGAGCGGATTAAATGACTTCACTGGTTTTTTCAAGTCTATTAAACGTGAGCAACCCTGACTTAGTTTTTGGAATTTTCTAATCCCCTAAGTCATGTTGCAGTCTGCTCCTCTGTTTTTAAGAAGCGAAGGTTCCAAGGGACACAGCGTGACGATTTAAGACACTCTTGGAAGCTTCATGGCACACAAGGTTGTGTTTACATGGTCATTGGAGTCACGACATATTATAACATGTCACATTGCTAAACTCTCTTGGACTTTATATTTTGGCTTCTATCACATTGTCAACTCTTTTGAACTTTGTATTTTGGCTTCCATCATTAAACATAAAAATGTTAGTAATCAAGGCAGAGTCTTCACTCTTGCACATACACTCACCAGCCACTCCCTCCCTTTCTTTTTTCTGTCAATAAATGTAGATGAGCCAATGAGGTGATACTATGTATATATGAATTACTCTTTTTTCCTATAGGACTCTTCAGGAAAGGAGAGTTTTAGGAAAGAAGTAGTTATGGTAGATCCATTGGAGGCCAAGAAATTAGCTGCTAAACGAAAGGTAGAAATGAAAACAAAAGAGAAATTTAAGGTTCATAAATTTCATTCTTTAGACTCTAATTGCAACACTAGTTGTTCTACCTTTGGGACGAACTTGTTAAGCTTAATCTAGGGAAAATTGGTCATGTAAAGCCATCAACGGATCTAAAGTCCTTAGTTATACTTTTTATGGCTCCTCCATTCTTGTTTTGCTCCATCTAGTAGGACTTTGTTCTTTTATGTTTCATCTTGAATCATTTCATGATTAAGTCTAAAATCTATAAAGATTTAATGGGTTTAGATTAGCCCCTCTATATAAAAGGCTCCAATACAGTTCTCTGTATAGGTTGGCCTTATTAGTCATTGAATGAATGCTTGTTTTGATTAATCATATCTTGTATAGCCTTGTCGTACTTATACTATATATAAGCTAGCCTTAAATTGACACCACTCGTATTACTTTTGAACTTCTTGCTCTAATGCAATGCATGCTTGACCTCTTCATGGATGATTGATATCTTAGAAGGACCATGAATTCAACACATTTTAATTGTGGTATTATAGGGATTAACAAGCTTTCTACTAAGCTAGGCAAATAGTAAAATGTAATTACGTATAGATTGATCAGGCCCTTTGAATTTCTAGTCATTGTGCTAGTAACTATAAAAAAAATGGATTTTTTTCTCTTTTAATATAACTCCATCTACTCTTGTTAATGACTGTGTAGGAATTCTTTTTAAGAATTGGATTTGACTAGAGATAGGATGAGAAATAAATAAATGGATAAGGGAGGTGGACCGAGCTAGTGTTAAATAGGTGGAACACTTACAAAAGAGATGAATTGAAAGTATACAATAATTTAAATTATTGCAGAATTCCAATTGGTTCTTGTAAAGTAAAAGGAACTTGACAAAAGAAATACAAGAGATTTTAGGATGGAAACATTTCATGCCTAACGTAAAGGTAAAACACAATACATTTGGAATTTAACTCTTTTACTAATAGGGTAGTTCTTTTTTACAACTTACTAGGAACTCTGAACTTAGTTCCTCCCGGACTCAAAGTTCTCTTTACTCTCTCGCTTTTTCTCTTCTCGTTTCTCAATTTAGACTTAACTCTAAGCATTTATAAGGTCGCTCAGCCTTCTCCTTTGTACAACTCTTATAAAATTGCAACTCAATAGTTTACTTTTATATGGACTCTAGAGTTTAGCACAAGGATTTAAGCACTTAGTAAAATAACATGAAAATGATTTCTCTTAAAAAAATCCGTTTAAGCTTGTGTTAGTGTGCAACAAATGAATATTAAAAAGACCATTTATATAGATGTTTAGCTTGGGTCAACTTCTCTATGATCTCCTTGAATTAAGAGTCTTATGAGAATAGGAAACCTCCATTGACTCAAAATATATGTTAGAAGAATCTTATAATGCACGTAAGTTAGTTATTAACTACAAACTCACATTTTCCTCTTCCTGCCAAGACACTCCCGTAAATATAGACAATTGTCATTGTCTTAGTCCATGCAAGATAATTTAGTTTACAACGAACAAAAGATAAAATCTAGGAGATACTTTAAGAAACCACGTTCAAGATAAAACAACTTCTTAATATTAAATCAAGTTTTTATCAGAAATATAAATATTGTTATTTTATAAAATTATTTTCTCAAAACTCAAGTATATGAAGGAACTTTGCTACACTTGATCCACTCGAACTCGGACTTAAGGTCCCATAGATGACTAAAACATTATATTGACTTATATACTTCTTGTTTTCCTTCATAATTTTTATTACATTTATGTCGTATTTGACTTGGTATAATAGTTTTAGGAACTCTCTTACTCCTACTCTACAATTTGTTTCCTTAGCCTTCACAAACAATAGCAAGGATGTGTCATTACCAAAACTTACCACAAGCCACAAGATGGAACAACAGCTAGTAATGATATAAAATTGGTAAATAATTTTGTTTGTATGAAATACAACTATCTCCATTCCTCTATTTATATTGTTTTGGGGGAAACTATTTAGGACATGGCTTTGACAGTTTAGCTGAATTTGGGATGTAATAAAAATTCATAATGAACTATTAAGGGAGAATACCCTGAAATGAAAGAGGTGCACTTGGGGCAGGAGTATTCTGAATAATTATCATTGTGAATCAGTTGCACTAAGTTGACGTACTAAAGTCGAAAGAAATGAATTTTGATCAGTTTGTGTAAGTGTTAACTGCTAAGGAATCTAGACTGGAAGAAAAAATGTCACTTTCTTGAGAGGTAGAGGGGATGGTTGTGGTGTTGAGTTGTACACCCCTTAAGTGCACCAAAGGATACAACCCATTCCACTAGGAAATTCCCAAACTCAAGATTTAGGTAATATGCTCCCAAGATTCAATCTCAAGACCCTGTATAGAAGCTACTGCAAATGCCACTAGAACATAAAAATTAATGATTTAACAACACCCATTTGTGTCCCACTTCCAACCCCCGAAAGTAGTCGACTGCTCAAAGTGGCACCTACCTTGCCAGGGTTTTGAGAGATCTAAATCTATTGAACCTTGTGTCTGATCTGTCTAAATTAATTGTGAAATAAGCTAACTAATGCGAAGTTCACCCAGATTTCAGGTCTAACCATTTTCTATACCCAGGGATTTTCACTTTATTGACCTTAGGGTGCTCCATGTTGGACAAAATCAATTTTCACCAAAGATCAAGCTACAAGTCAAACCAAATCAGTCCAAACATAAAACAAATCATAGGAATCAGTAGGTTTCCTTTGTTATACTTAACATATTTAAGAGTAGCCATATTCTATGAATGTAAGTTAGAAAACTAAGTACAGTAATAAACAAGGCCTATAATATTTAGTAATACATAAGAAAAACCATTAAACTCATACACAATACTTGTACTTTACATGGTATCAGAGCGGGTAAGATCCTGCTTCATCATTTACCTGTAAAACTATCCTGAATCATAGAAGAAGATGATGCTCAGTCATCAACATCCAACCAAACAGATTGTCCTTTCACTGCCAAATAATTGTAGCAATTTCTTCAGAAATTAAAACCCAACAAACCATTAACAGAAAACATTAACAATTAATCAATCAATCTCCAAGAAAAACTCAATCATGATAACTTTACCAAATAGTCGAAGTTCATGAAACTGGCCATAAGTGGGAGAGGGAAGCTCAATCACATCACTTCTTCCCCTCCATCCCACAATGATCTAAGTTACATGAAATGGGTTCAGCAAGATTCCTATGTAATTACATGGATCTTGGAAAACATCAAACCGGCCTTAGTGAATCAGTTTCTTGATTATCCAACAGCCAAGGAGTTGTGGAGAGGACTAGAATCACTTTACAGCAACGGTAACAATGGGCTACAAATCTACGATCTTATGACAAAGGCAAACACCCTCAAGCAAGGAGCTGACGACCTAGAGGTTTTTAATGGAAAACTTGTGGCCATCTGGAAAAAGATAGACTGGCGAGTTCCAAACCTGATGGCATGCTAGGTGATAAAAATGTATACAATCAATTGAACCAAAGGATTAGAATGTACTAGTTCTTGGCAGGGTTGAATAAAACCTTCGACAAAGATTGAAGAGACTTGGTGAACAGGGAGCCCTTACCTACACCTGACGAATCTTATGAAACCCGTCAGGAGAGAAGTCGCTCGGAGGGAAATCATGCAAACAGATCACTCACCTCCAAGCATGAATCAAGGAGGCATTGGAAGTGGGTTGGACACAATAAGGCCTCGGTTAGGAAGGAACACGCCATACCGAAAAGAAGAAGACAAATCTCACCTAAGATGCACCCGTTGTGGAGGAACAAAGCATACCCGTGAAGGATGCTTTAAGTTGATTGGGTACCTTGATTGGTGGGGAAAAGGGAAGAAGAAAGGGAAGCCTTAGAATGGCAGAGCAAATTCGGTGAAGAAGGTTAAAGAAGATGAAGCACCGAAGACCGAGAAAGAGGAAAGGACTGGTGTGGCTGTTGTGGCCATAGCACCGAAATCAGGTAATGAGAATCTAGGAATTAAAACCCTAGAGTTCCCTTTTTTCACATAAAATGAAACGCAGGACCAACCCAATACAGCAAATATGAATATGGGCTTTCAATGGATACTCAATTGTGGAGCAACCAACACAATGACATTTGATGATAAAGATTTTTAGAAAATTGATAAATCAGAAATAAGGCATATTCAGATAGCTAATGGAGATTTATCAAAAGTTGAAGGATCTAGGAATGTTCAAATTTCCCCTGAAATTGCATTAACTAACTGTCTTTATGTTCTAACATTATCACATAATACTTTTAATTAGTCAATTGACGGAGGAATTAAATTATACCATACTAATTTATCCTCGATTTTGTTTGTTACGGGATATTCGGATAGGGTGGATAATTGGGTGTGGTACTAAGAAAAATGGTTTGTTCTATGTCAATGAAGTAGCTCAACAAGGCAAAGCAGTACTGGCTCATGGAACAGTGGATCGACAATTATGGTTGTGGCACCGACGATTAGGTCATCCCTCCCCTGGCTATCTAGAGTTTTCCATCTTTTTCAAAACATCTGAATAACTTTAGTTGTGAAACATGCACTAAAGAAAAAATCCATAAAAAGACTTTTCTTCCAAATAATTCAAAAACTGAAATTCCTTTTCAACTAGTTCATTCAGATGTGTGGGCTTAGGCACCCAAGATTGGAAAAAAATGAATTAATACACTATGTTATTTTTATTGATGACTTGGGTATATTTTTTGGAAAAAAAAAATCTAAGGTATTTGAGAAATTTTTTAATTTTTATACCCTTGTTCAAACATAGTACCAGAAACAAATCTAGATTTTTAGAACAGACAATGGTGGGGAATATGTGAATGCCGATATGAAGGATTTATATAAAAAAAGGGAATAGTACATCAAACCCCTTGTCCCTATACACCACAACAAAACGTGGTGGCTAAGAGAAAAAATCAAACCCTCCTTGAGATTACTCATGCAATAATGATCGAATCTCAAGTACCAAAATATTTCTGGCCTCAAGCGATTGCAAACGTTGTTTACCTCACCAACAGATTACTCAAAAATCCTAAACTTTAAAACACCCCTAGACCAGATAAGCCACTATGTTCTTATCTCCACCCCACTTAACCTTCCAAATTGAATCTTTGGGAGCACGGTGTTCATACATGTCCCCAAAACAAATCAAACCAAGTTTGAACCATGTGCTATTTAATGTGTTTTCTTGGGGTATGGACCACATCAAAAGGGATATAGGTGTTTTGACCCAAAGTCTGCTCATGTCTATGTAACAATGGATTGTGATTTCCTAAAACCTAAATATTCTTATAGTACCCCTTATCATCTTAGCTGTCAAGGGGAGAGATCAAGTGACTTACTAAGCTAGTTAATCAATCCAGTTGTCTTAGATCATGTTCCTCCAAAGCAAGTAGGCGATGCCACCAAACAGACTTCAGCAGACATAGTAGATCTCCCTAGCTCAGAACCACACATATGATCCTCTCCTTCTAAAGATCCTGAGGTAAATATCTCTCCAACCATTGATAATATTGAATTAACTAATGATGTGTTGGAAAAAAACAATAGAAGGCACTCAAGGGAATTCTAAAGGCTAGCTTCCTGCCCGAAGCACAAGAGGAATTCCTTCAAAAAGGTATGAACCGGAGTATATGCCAAGGAGATCAAACTATCCAGTAGCTTAGGTTAGAAGGGGAAAATTATCTCAAGTAGTTGTAGCATTTAACACTGCTCTATACTTTGAAAAAATCCCAAGAACAGTGGAAGAAGCAAAAAGGAGTGAGAATTGGAAGAAAGAAATGTAAACGAAAATGGAAAACATGGAAGAAATGTAACCTTCCTCATGATAAAAAAAAAACTAGTGGGCTGCAGATGGGTATTTACAATTAAATACAAGGCAGATGGTTTCATAGAGAGATACAAAGCCCGACTTGTGGCAAAAGGCTACACTCAAACGTATGGGATTGATTATTCAAAGGCTTTCTCCCCAGTAGCTAAAATTGACACAATTTGAGTTTTGTTCTCTATTGTTGCAAACCAAGATTGGCCCTTGCATCAACTTGATGTAAAAAATGCCTTCTTGCATGGGGATCTTAAGGAAGAAGTCTATATGGAAACACTCTCAGGTTTTACCGTCTATATGGAAGCACCCCAAGGTTTTACCGAAGGATACCAAAAAGGAGAAGGTTGTAGATTATTGAAAGCATTATATGGTCTGAAACATCCCTAAGGGCATGGTTTGGAAAGTTCACTACAGCCATGAAAAAATATGGGTACACTTAGAGCAATTCAGATCATACGTTATTACTCAAGAAAAGGGGAGAGTTGGTGACATGCTTGATTATTTATGTCGATGATATGATTATAACCGAGAGTGAAAGAGAAGAAATTAGGAGCCTGAAAGAGAAGTTGTTTCAAGAATTTGAGATGAAAGATCTAGGAAGACTAAAATGCTTCCTTGGAATTGAAGTACCAAGGTCAAAGACTGGAATCTTCATCTCACAAAGAAAGTATATCCTGGATCTACTAGCTGAAATATGAATGATTGATTCTAAGCCCACAGAAACTCCAATGATGGTCAATCATGGACTCCAAGTAAAAAGAGAAGCTATGGAGACGAATCAAGAGCAGTATCAGCGATTAGTTGGGAAACTGATATATCTCTCTCATACCAAGCCAGACATTGCTCATGCAGTAGGAGTCGTGAGTCGATTTAGCATAAACCTCAAGAAGAACATATGGAAGCAGCTCTTAGAATCATCAGATACCTTAAGGGGACCTCTGAAAAGGGAGTGATGTTTCAGAAGAAGGGGCATCTCAATATCACAGCCTACACTGATGTTGATTGGGCAGGTGACCAAACGAATAGAAGGTCTACTTCAGGATATTTTACCTTTGTTGGGGGCAATTTAGTAACCTAGAGGAGCAAGAAACAAAAGGTAGTTACATTATCAAGTGCTGAAGCTGAATTCAGAGGTATCACTAAAGGAATAACAAAAATATTGTGGCTTAAGAAACTCCTAACTGAGGTAGGATTTCCCCTAAAGGAAAGTTGTAAACTACTCTGTGATAACAAAGCTGCCATTAGTATTTCTGAGAATCCAGTGCAACACGACCGCACCAAACACGTGGAGATTGACAGACACTTTATCAAAGAGAAGTTAGAGGATAAAACCATATGTCTTCCTTATGTTCGAACAGAAGATCAACTAGCCGATATACTAACAAAAGCGGTCCCATCAAGACCATTTCACCAGATTCTGTACAAGCTAGGTATAGGAGATCCTACGACCAAGCTTGAGAGGGAGTGTTGGACAGAATCAATTTTCACCAAAGATCAAGCTTCAAGTCAAACCAAATCATTCCAAAAATAAAATAAATCATAGGAATCAATAGGTTTCCTTTGTTATTCTTAACATATTTAAGAGTAGCCATATTTTGTGAATATAAGTTAGGAAACTAAGAACAGTATATAAACAAGGCTTGTAATATATCTTCAGTAATACATAAGAAAAACCATTAAACACATACACAAGACTCGTACTTTACACTCCAGGCTCTTGACCTTTAGTCAAGGTCTCTCATCTCTAGTAAGCATGTCTATTGCCCTACTGCAGAAGCTTATATCTTCTGCATTAGTTTCCTTGTGAGATGCGTTTATCCCTTATTGGCCTAGGCCTTGCTAGATTTTTCTTAGAGAGTATCTATTCTCTTATTCAAATCTATGATTCTTTTTGGGAAAACCAGTATTGCACTGATGCATCATAGCTTAATGCTCTATCTAGATGGAGGTCAACAACATGAAAATTTGACTTGTTATCACCCTCTGTTTTGAAATAGTAGCTGAGTATTCTTGATAACACGTTTTTATACACATTTTATGTGCTATATTTACTCATTTTTAGCTATGTTTTCTCCCTAATTTTAATCTTTTAAGGCTAGTATTCCTTCTATTTTGATTATTGCTCTCCTTGGGCTATTTTTTGTTTTGGCAGGTTTTTGCTTGGAAAGTATGTAGAGTTAGAAAGGTTGGATTTTATGTGTTGTAAGACCTATAAAGCGTATGGGACAGCTTACTCCACGACTTGCTTGCGGCTTACTACGACATACCGCAACTTGCTTGCGAAGCACCTCACAATGAAGCAAGAATAGAAGAGTTGGCAGACCACTCTGCAGCAGCACTGTGGCTTGCAGATCCATACCGCAGCTGAGTTGCGGCCTCCATCCCAATAATTGACAAAATTAGCTCTATTTTGTGGTTCAAAGAGTCCTAATCCTAAGAGGAGTCAGCTTCTACTCTCCTAGTAAATAGGTTTTAGATGGCTTTTTATTAAAGGTTGGCAAACATTACTTTTAGAGAATATGTTTTGTTCAACTCATTCAACTCTAGGATTTTGTTCTAAAGATTCAAGCTTTCAACATTCAGCGTTCTTATTTTCAATTCAAGATTCGGTATTTCATTATTTCTCATCTATTTTTTAATCATTAATTATGTTTTCTTAAATTTATTTTGTTATTTCCTTAATTAATATGTGTGAGTAGTTTTCTTATTCCAAGATCTAGTGAACCCAAATATGATTAATGCATGAATTAATTCTTTAGATTGTCTAATGATTGTTGCAATTAATATGCTTAATTGGTTGTGTTTATGCTAAGACTAGATTAGAGATAATTAGTATTGTTATTGTTCCTTTGTTTTGATCTCTACGAGAGTGGGGTTCTTACGGAATTGAATAGATCAATTAAGGGTTTGAAATTCATTATAAGAGTAATTGAATGGAAAATTAAAAGTTAAGTAATATATTTAATGTCTCTAATTTGTATGATTCCATGATAATAAGTTTGATTGTGAATAGAGAAGTCATTGATAACTTGAGATAGACCTTTGATACTATCTTGGGATTACTTTTCATCTTATTAATTGAAATTATATGATCGTATTTGCTGTTTAGTTATTTGATTCACTATTTTATTAATATTAATTACGTTATTTAATTATCTAGTTATTGATTCTCAATTATTTGAATCAGTTACTAGCTTAATAATTACTTGAGCCTATTATCTAATTAATTAAAATATAGTCTCTTAATTTTTGCTAGGCGACACGCCTCTCAATTTTGTTTTTGGATTTTGGGGGAAAAAATGGTATGTCCTGTGATAGATTGAGATTATAGTTAGATATCCAAAATTTTCTTTTCTGATTGCAGAGAACACGTGTAATTGAAGCTATGAATGGATCATGGGCAGTTATTGGTCTCACTGCTGGTTTAGTCATCGAAGGTCGTACAGGAAAGACCATTTTTGGTCAAGTATGTTTTTTCATTTTCCTCTGTATATATATCATATTCAGACGCGAATCCAAGCCTTGTCCTGGTCAAATAACTCACCAATTGGACCAAAAAAATGGGAGAAAATATCAGGGTGGAGGTCTCGGCGGGGCTGCCGATCTGTGACACCAATCTTTGCTGAAGTGTAGCCGCTTAGAGAGCTTTAAGACTTCTTCCACGGTTTCCAGGAAGGCTTCCTCAGCCGTAGACATTGCCGGAAGCCCAGAATCTATCCGATGAGAGGAGAGACTTTGGATTTGATATTTTGGAGATTTTGAGGAGGTGGATAGTTGTCGAGTGACAGGTGGTTTATCTTGTTAACATGTCACATATTTGGATACTCCTTGATCCTTTTTTCTCTTCTAGAATTCTCTTTTTGCCGTTGAATATTCATATTAATAATTAATTAATTGGACTTGTAATTGGGTGTCTGATGATAATGTTGTAATATAAGTTGTACTCCGCTACTTGTAAGGCCCAATTTTAAATAATGGCTGAAGCCCAAAACTTCAATGTATTTGATTGATATTCTATTCGTCATATAGTCAATTTAAGGCCTTGTACTGTGATGATGTAATCCAATTCCATCATATTTCGGGAGAGAGAGAGAAGTACTCTATAGGTGTAATTGTGTGAAGATGGAAGAAAATGAAAAAGACACCAGCGGAATACTGTTGGGAGCATCTTGGGTGATTAAATAAACTTTGCATGGACTGTTTATGATATGGTAATTAATATCTTATCGTATGAATGGAGAAAACATTATTACGTACACAATTTCGGGTTAATTAAGCTTGTATGAGATAAGAAGCCTTAAACTCAGATATTTGAGTGCTACACATGCTATTTAGTGGCAACTGGATGAATATTGACATGCGATTCTGAACTTTTTAATGAGATGGTAGCTGTTTGCCTACTCGTCAAATTGTGGGCATTTGAGTTTGTAGATGTAGATTGATGGAGTTTGTACATGTTCAGAGATTTACGTTCATCACAAATTGGCGACATTTTGTTCTGTTACATTCTAATTCTTGTATTCGTTATTTGTTTTTATCATAATTCATGTGATCAGACTCCTTTGTGCATGCTGATTCTTGATATAGAGTATGCAATGATAGAAAACACTTTGAAACATAAAAACAAAAATGTGATATATATGATACAATTGTGAGCGTAGAAAGATAGGGCGTTTGTAAAACCGAAGCAGTGTAGAAAACCGAAAAAAGTAGAAATAGGGTAGAGTTTGTATTAATCAAGAGGTATATACAAGTTAGGATTTTTTTACATGATAACAGTATAAATGTACATCTTTGCCTCAGCATTAATCAATAAATTACAATACAAACAAAAACTTGAGAATTCTAACAATATTTATAGTATCAGTACCACAATTTTGTTCAAAGACAATAAACTGTTTTCAACCTCCATCATATACCATACCTTACCTGAATATGTTGAGATCCGATCCACCCAAAGACAACAAAGATTTGACTCAATAATCAGTCAATGTAAACCAATCGTTGCAGCTTTTACGGCAGTTAAACATCAACAAACATGGCTTAGGGACTAATGGACATCAAACCTCTATAAGCCTGAGTAAAGAAGCATATTTTTAGACTTCTGGGTTGCTGTTTGGAATTGGGACAAAGTGAAACCGCTAGAAAACGACAACGG
Organism: Dysphania ambrosioides; assembly: GCA_026401315.1. Classification (NCBI taxonomy): domain Eukaryota; kingdom Viridiplantae; phylum Streptophyta; class Magnoliopsida; order Caryophyllales; family Amaranthaceae; genus Dysphania; species Dysphania ambrosioides. Next base: position 197,145 of record CM048665.1, read on the forward strand.
TATACTTACCCGAACCTAATTAAAAGATTATTTTTCGAAATAATTTCAGATGGAAGTTATTTTTTGAATTTTTTTTAAAAAAAAGGTTAAATATAGAAAAAGTACGGGTTACGGGTCTCACTTTTCATGTCATTACTAGGTCGAGTGTAGATCGGCTTTAGGTAGTTTTGCAAATCGGGTCAGATATTAACATTCCTAATAAGACCCAAGTTCATCCCAAACATGTATTAAGCGAAATTTATATATATTTTTTTACTATATACTCAATAAGACTTTTGCACAAAATACCTACTAGTACTCCAAATCCCAAATTTTGTTTAAGACGAATTATTAAATTAACTTTTGTACTAAGCAAAGGCCTTGCCCACCCAAAAATTTAGTCTTGCTAAGAATAAGATCAATAACAAAATTAAGAATAATACAATATAACTTCCATCAATCAAGAATTCAAGACCTGCCCTAAAATAAGAAAGTGAGTCACAGCGAGGGGCGAGGGGCGAGGGGCGAGGGCCAAGTATATTGAATGTGAATGTCCCTCAAATTTGAGTGAACATCCTTGACTTGTCTTCCTGTTTAAGTCTTATTTCTGATTTGCTTACAACTTCCTGTCTGCTTGGCGGCTGCTTCAGCCCATTTTTTCTGTAAATTTTCTGGGTTTTACATCTTCTACTCTCAATGTTGCCCTTTTTCAAAATTGCTGGAGTTCTGTTTCTGATGCAAGATCAAAACTTGATCATATTTTGTTGAAAACCCACAAATTTTTTTCTTAATTTCGAATAGATTTTTGTCACTGATCTGGGTTACAGTGAACTGGGTATGTTAGCGTTTGAGCATACACCGATACTTTTTCTAAATTTTTGAGTGAGTTTTTATTACTGATCCGGGCTACTTTGAACTGGGTATGTTGGGGTTTCAGCATGGACTTGAAGAAGGAAAAGATAGTAAGGTAAATTTTTCAGTAATATTTCTGATGCTGTTTTATTTTATGTGATTTTGGGCTAAATTAGTGAACTTTTAGTGCTAATTATGCGGATTATGATGCAAATATAGTTCTTTTGATTTATTTTTTGTACTGCTTTTGCAGCTGTTTATTTGATGTGATTATGGGTTTAATTGGTAAACTATTGGTGTTAATTGTATGTATTATGATGATAATTTTTCCGCTACTGTTTGAATTGATGTGATTATGGGTTTAATTTGTACTCTTTGTTAATCATGTCTATTATGTTGCAAATATTCTTCGATTTATATTTGATAATGATTATGGGTCTAATTGGTGAACTTTTAGTGTTAATTTTGTGTATTATGTTGCAATTATAGGTTTTATCCTGGAGGGAATAAAGGACCAGATGTTGTATTGCCAAAATCGAATTCTACAAGAATAGATAAGCTTTCGTCGATTTATTATAATGGAGGTGGAAGTTTAGGGGCTAGTGGTAGAATAGGTAAGCCTAAGGTTTTCGCAGAGGAGGAGGAATCTCAGAGGAAGCAGATACTAGATCCAGGGAGTGATATTGTACTGAGATGGAACAAGATATTCATTGTTGCATGCTTGCTAGCGCTTTTCACAGACCCTTTGTACTTTTATTTGCCTGGCATAGCTGGGGATAGTAAGACTTCTTGTGTGAAAACCGACTTGCATTTGCAAATCTTTGTTACCGTGGGGCGGACTGTCGCAGATCTCTTTTATTGCTTGCACTTGATTGTTAAATTCAGAACTGCTTATTTTGCTCCCAGTTCTCGGGTTTTCGGAAGAGGTGACCTTGTGAGGGACCCCAGGCTGATTGCACGGAGATACCTCAAATCTGATTTCTTCATTGATGTAATTGCCGCATTGCCTCTGCCCCAGGTATGGTAGGTTCATGAATATTTATTTTCATTTGATGAAGGTTGTGATCATAACTGTAAGACTAAATTTAATACTTGCAGCATGATGTTTGTAGTGGTGGGGATAAGATACTGATGCCACATTGCCACCATACCTGAGACAGTCTTCCTCTTGCATTTTTCTTTTGTAATTTTTTGTTGGGAAATGTTTGTTCTTGTTGTGTAATTGTTAGTTAGAAGAGAATATGTGTGCTAATTAGTTTATGGCAAAACATCACAATCATGCTCTTTCGCATCCTTGATAGCACTCTTACCCCCCCCCCCCCCCCCCCCCCCCCCCCCCAATTCAGGTGCTTCTTTCATTCACTAAACAGGCTTTAGATCTGTTATTGGATCAGAAGACTTTAAAGTGGGTACAAAAGTAGTCACCTTACATTTTAATTTACAAGGAAAGAAGAATCCCATGGAACTAATCTGAAACCCACTGTTTATAAATGTTTCTTCATATGCAGCTAGTGCACCTAGGATGCAAGTGTTTCTCCACTAGCAGTTATGTATTACGGTAACCATGTACTTTTATAGGCTTATTGACAAATAAATGCTTCTAATGGAGCTTGGGTCAAAATTAAGGACTTGATAGAGCTTCAATGGTTATGTAAAAAGTCCTTTTGTAATTCACAATGACAATTAAGTCAGAAATTGTTGTCCTGGAGTAAAGGTGTATAAAGTATTGAACTAATAAGGCTTACATTCCGTGCTCATATTTCTTGGAGTCCTGATCCTCCATCTTCACAAACCCACATTCATAATTAATTACTAATTACAGATTTTATGAAAGGGAAGTTAGCCATGGAAAACTCTGTAGTTATTTGCTATTCATATAGATCATTTAACAAGGATATGTTTCTTGTTCTCCTCCAATTATCTTTGCAGTTTGTAGTCTGGTTCATCATACCCGCATCAAGAAGTCCGAGAACTGATCACAATAACAATGCTCTAGCGCTCATTGTTTTGCTTCAGTATATTCCTCGATTATATCTGATTTTCCCCCTGAGTTCTGAAATCATAAAGGCCACTGGAGTTGTCACAAAGACTGCATGGGCTGGTGCCGCATACAATCTGCTATTATATATCTTGGCTAGCCATGTATGTATTTCTTATTGACTGTTTTAGTATATGAACTTTTCTGATGCACTTAAATTTATATTTAATGAATTAGGAGTGCCATAGTTACAATTTAATCTTATATAAGCCATTTGGTATAGAAGTAAAATAAAGTATCAAAGCTAATAGTTTCAGAATGAAAAGCCATAAGGGTGGGATTTATTTTCTTTTTTTTTTTTGAGATATTGAAAGGAGTATCTTTTCAAATTCCTTTTATTCATTTTTTTCCCTTGGAATGTCTTGTTTCTATGATATAACTGATAAAGTTTATTTCAAAAGAAGATTTTACATTTGCTCGAATGAAATTAATCTGGAAGTATAATAAAAGTTTTGTTAAAATTCATACTGCTTAGTTGATGGGATTCTGGCACACGGGTATTATTAGTGACAACTTATATATTATGAAGGATTCTATACTGAATGATGCTTTATGAAAGAAGAAGATGATAAAATACAACAACAACTAGAAAGCCAAGCCTTAATCCCCAAAAGTTGGGCTCCCCTACATTAACCAATGGTCTATCTCACATGATCATCCACAAAACTCCTTGTCTATTTCCTCCTATTTAAAGCCACATCTTCTTATAAATTCATTTTCTCCATATTTTTCAACTCTCTAGATCCAAGTCTGTTTTGACGTCGTTTGAGGTCTCCATGACTCCATCATCCACCTTTCTCACCGGTGCATCTAATGCTCGGCATCTCACATTTCTATACCTCCATAATCGATTCTCCTTTATCTTATTCTCTCTAATCGCTACTCCAACTTTTTTTCAGATAAAATTGAACCTAAAATTAACAGTCACTGATGCAATCAATATCAATAACCCTTCTGTTGCTATACTTATTATTCTCCTTTATGTAAAGACACTTATTCCAACTATACCTCCTATGCTATGCTGCTATTTTGCAGGTTCTGGGGGCAGCATGGTATTTACTATCAATTGAGAGGTATACACACTGTTGGAAGTCCGGCTGCAGGAATGAAACAGGCCTTCCAAAATGCATGCTTCATTTTCTAGATTGTGATATGTTTAACAATTTTGAGCGTATGGCTTGGGCTAACACAACAAGTGTATTCAGAAACTGTGATGCAAAACAGAATAAGTTCCCATATGGAATTTTCGAGGATGCAGTGAAAAAAAATGTTGTTTCCTCCAGTTTCATTCGGAAGTACCTCTATTGTTTATGGTGGGGCTTGCAGCAATTAAGGTAAACCCTCAAACATCATTGATATACATAAGTTTTATATGCTAGCATAATAGCTGGTGGAATTTTTATTGTCCTTTTGAGTTCACTGCTTGGAGAATTGGACCACATAGTTTAAATTAGCAATAGAGACGTCTTTTGTCCCTCTTCAAGTTTAGGGTTTCCTCCCAAAAAGACAATTAGATAAAAGATGTCAAGAGTGCGTAATGGTTCTTAATTACTGGGTAAACACTATCACAAGTGCTTGCACATGTGTAGGCTTCTCATTCAATTAAACCAGCATCAATGATGAAGTTATGTCAATTCAGACCCTTGTTTTCATTATCTCTCCTAGATAAGTTGGCCCCATCATTTAGTTAGGTTAGATGTTTGCTTGCTTTTGTCCCTCGTTAGTATATGACACGTTTTAAACTTCTCAACTCTCATTACAGTTCACTTGAAAAATCATTCCGAAGTGAAATGTATTTTGACTCACATTACTATTGGTGAATTCCTTTTCATCACTGACAATTTTTGTGAAAAGTTAGCATGAACTATCATAGTAGAATGAAGGGTTTACTATTATTGGAATCTATACTTTCACTTGCTCAAGAAATCAATCGTTAAGGGAGTGGAAGGTGGGGAAAGTTTTGAAGAAACGACTGAAAAGTGGTTGAACCCAATGAAGCAATTCATGTATTGTAGTGACCTTTGGATCTAAGAGCTTTGATTCGCTTTATTAATATTACTTACACAAGGAAGGGGAAGAACTCAAGCTTGCTTTGGTGGAATCAAGTTTTACTTCCATGGCTCACTTCGTTTGCAAAGTTCTTTTTTCATCCTATTCTACTAGCACATGGATTGTTCTCCCCATTGCTACATTCCACATGCACGTATTAATTGATTGCCCACTAAAAGTTGGTTAGGGAGACTTGATATCAGGTCTTCATCCTTGTACTCATTGTCCGTTATGGGCACTATTAATGAAGAAGATGATCAATGCCGGTTTGATTTGACATCTTTATAACTTTAACTCTCTTAGTAGATCAATGGATTAAATGCTATTGAATATTGTGGATATGATTTGTCTGAAAGATACCCAACATGGCTTTTCCAAATTTCTATTACAGCTCCTATGGGCAGAATCTAAATACAAGCTTATTCATGGGGGAGACATCATTTGCCATACTCATTGCAATCTTGGGTCTTGTCTTATTTGCACATTTGATTGGGAATATGCAGGTATTTTTTCTATCCTCTTACATTTGTTGTTATAAGCATATAGATGTATTGCCTATGGTGAGAAATTAGTATTTGAAAAGTTTTGCTTCTCAATATCAATGATGTATTTTATTATATTGGAATCTGCATTTTTTATGACTGAAATTTCTGTTTGTAATAACCAGTAATAACTTGATTAATCCTGCTTTCTTCCCTACATCATGCATATATATATTTTTATGGCTATTTGTGGTACCCCACTGCTTGACATTTTTGGAATACAACCCTTGGTCTCTACAAAGATTTGGATTGGTCTAACACGTTTATTGTTTTAACTAGCTTCCATATGTTTTCTATCTGAAATTGTTTGATGAGAAATATAGTTTTCAAGGGAGGTACAATGAGACACATGATAATTATTGAATTACTATGAATGCCTGATGAGGCTTTTGCAAACCTATCAAAGATACCTAGTAGGGTCAGGTTAAAACTGGTAAGTTGACTTAAATCCCTACTAAGAAAGTAGCATAATCAAAATATATGATAATTAACACTATAACTAACTAATTTAAAAAATCGAGAAATTAATCAATGAAAGGAAAACACTTTGAACTAAGCATCACTACTAATCACATTTAATGCAAGAACTATTAGTACCCCTAACAAGTACTATAAACCTCTCTTGAGTATCTAAAAGTTTCCCTATCATGAAGTTGTACATACTTTCGTAAATTCATGCAATCTAGAGACATTAAGCACGAGCCTGAACTTCGTAATATTTCGTTCTACCTAGTCTTGTGGGGAATTTCATATCATCAATGGGAATAGACAGATTCCATTAAAACCCTACTCCCGCCGTGATATAGACAATGGAATAATAGTATTGTTTATTTAGTGTCCTAATCTAACATTGGAATAAAGCAAACAATTGACATGGAAATGTAAAAACTTCTAAAAAATAATTGAGGGAATTAAAAGATTAAATTACACATCGATCATGGATTGGGCTTACCTAGCTCTAGATTATAAGACTACTCAATCAAATTAATAGTAGACATAATGCAAATATTACTGAAAAAACATAATTGATTTAACAACTTGAGAATCAGGGATGAAAGACAAAATCGTAGGTTAATGACAAGGTTTGGAAACATTCAATCTTTAAGAATATAAAAGTTTCTCCAAAATAATAAGAGTTTCAATCATAAGAGAGTCTAAATAGTAGAAAATTACAATGCTAAGATTATTTACAGTAACCTAGGATCACTAGGCCAAAATAGAAAAAGCTCAGATAAAATACAAATGAGACACAGATATATTCTAGCAGACTGTGGCTTCTAAAGTTGTGAAACTAAAATGCACAGAGACTTTTTTTTAGTTACAACAATTATAATAGGGGACATGGACGTATCACTGTAGACACGTTCGTGTGAAAATTCACCCCAAGTCATTGCTCCCGAAGTAAGGCTCGGCATGGACACGCCTCTGCACCACGTGTCCATGTCAAGGTTCAAACTCTACTTTCAAGAACAAGCTTCATCGAAACAAGCGTTTAAGTCTTGTAATCCATGTCCATGATGCTCAAACTTCCGCTAAACTTCTGGAGTAGCCTTAACATCCTGAAATACATCAAAAGCATCGAAACTACTCGTAAACGCTTCATGTAGATACAAGTAAGCCAAAATATAACAAAACTACACTAAATGCACATAAACTAAATGCAAAATAAAAAATCCTAAGGACACACTAAATAGGACTTATCAAGGCCCTTGAAGGATTTCTTGTGATTTGGAGTCAATCCCACCGTACTTTGATTGCCCTCATCACACCACCAACAATTTTTAACTACCAATTTCTGCACTGCCATCAGGGAGAGAGGGAGAGGGAGAGGGAGAGGGAAAGGGAGAGGGAGAGGGAGAGGGAGAGGGAGAGATATCTATAACTTCTAGCCAATGTGTTGAGATCTAAATTTCTAGGGATGAAACTTCCCTTATGCACCTTATCTGATGCTTTTGTTTGTCCTGTGCTCCAGTGTAAAAGTTTACTGATTGTATATCTGAATCCTTCATTTATATGTGTTTCATGTATAGACTTATCTTCAATCTATCACTGTGAGGCTAGAAGAGTGGAGACTCAAGCGAAGAGATACTGAAGAGTGGATGAGGCATCGACAGCTCCCTGAAGATTTGAAACAGCGTGTCCGTCGCTATGTGCAGTATAAATGGCTTGCAACTCGAGGAGTGGATGAAGAAGCTATTCTTACTAGCTTACCTGTTGACCTACGCAGAGACATTCAGCGTCACCTGTGCTTGGACCTTGTACGAAGGGTATGCCTTTGGTCCCCAATGTTTATTGTTCTAGAGCCGAGATCCTTTTTATGGTTCTTTCCTTTCTTTTCTTTTTTGTTTTTTGAATTTATTTTCACCAGATTGGAAGATTGCACCATTGCAAGTTGCAACAAGGTCAGATTTGTAACTGACTCTAATCTATCCCACTACCTTAATCCAAGGCCCCCCAAAAAAAGGGACTATACTTTATTTTGTTTCCATCATGTTATAAAAGCAGCAGCTCACCTTTTTCTAAGAAAAATTCTTTACCTGGGTCATTGGACATTTAGCTTCAGATGATTGTGAATCTTATGGTGTATCATTGCTAATCCACCGAAAAGTAGATGTGGCTATATCCAAGTTGGTTTCTTCCTCCCCTTTTGCTTGACATCTCTTTTACAATATGTTCTAGACCTTGTAAACTGTTGGTCTCGTATTATCAAGTGGACTGATTCTGTCAGAGGAGGGTTTTTTTACCAAGTGCAGTGTTGTTGCTAATAATTAGGTGCCTTTGTAAACTTTTGGATCAGCCTGTGCCTCTCTGCTTTCATGAGACTTCACTATTCTGCATGAATGCAGGTTTTGCTAATTGAGAAACACCTGGCTGTTTAATCTGGCTTTTTGTTAGATTCTCACCATTTGGTAATTAAGAGCATCATTCCCAATGCTTTGTAGAACTGCAGAACTTTCTTTTATTGGAAGCAAATATGAGAATGTGGATCACTTTTGGAATGCATAAAGCTAGGTACAATAGTTATTAATTATTACTCCTGTAATATATTTGGTTGTCAGGTAAAGCTGTTATTACTTTGTTTAATCTATACGTGAAGTTCATATCAAATTCCTGTCAAAAAATATATATAAATTCATATCAAGTTAATCCCCGTCCTGGATGAATGAAGTCCAAATTCGTTGTTGCACTAGTAACCTTGTCAACCCTCTTTTTTTTGTTGTTAACCGGTTCATAAACTATCAAATTTGGTAAATGAGCTCTCTGCCCCTGTTTGGATCAGTGATGCACTGATGCGTGAGTTCTGAGAGGGTGGGTTAAACTATTGATTTTGATGATTCTTCTGTCTCTATCTTGCTCATTTTCATATTGTTGTTGAGTTAACCTTTGTTAGTGGCATCATCGTTACTTGTTTGTGTTGAATAGGCTGATGAGTGAATTATGAGAGTGTGGATTAAACTATTGATTTTGATGGTTCTTGTGTCAACTACCTTGCCCATTTTCATAGTGTTATTTTTTAGGGTTACCATACTTGTCTTGAATGCTATGACTATGTCTGGCTTACATTAAATTCTGTGCTTACCTCACTCCTTAATAAAAATTGATCCCCTGTTTTCCTTAATTCAGCATTAGATTTCCAAAAAAATTCAGTCCTACTTGTACTGAATCTTCTCTAGTTCCTTTTGTCTTATGCCATGCAATAACCAGCTACTCTATAATATGCAGGTTCCTTTTTTCTCTCAGATGGATGATCAGCTACTTGATGCTATCTGTGAACGTCTTGTGTCCTCCCTGTGTACAGAGGGCACATATATTGTTCGGGAGGGTGATCCTGTGACAGAGATGCTTTTCATCATTAGAGGGAAATTAGAGAGCTCCACCACAAACGGGGGTCGAACTGGATTTTTTAACTCAATAACTTTGAAACCTGGAGACTTTTGTGGTGAAGAGTTGCTTGGTTGGGCTCTTCATCCGAAATCCTCTCTTAATCTTCCTTCTTCAACCAGAACTGTGAGAGCCCTTGTTGAAGTGGAAGCCTTTGTCCTTAGAGCAGAAGATCTGAAGTTTGTGGCCAATCAGTTTAGACGACTTCACAGCAAGAAACTTCAGCATACATTCCGGTTTTACTCTCACCATTGGAGGACCTGGGCTGCCTGCTTTATACAGGCTGCTTGGCGGCGGTACAAGAGGAGGACTTTGGCAAAATGTCTCTCCTCCTTGGATTCCTTCACATCAGAGAGAGATGATGATGAAACTAGAGAGGACGAACTGCTTTGTGCAACTCCTCGGGTAACATCAAACCTAGCAGTGACATTCCTGGCTTCAAAATTTGCCGCAAACACCAGGAGGGGTGCTCAGAAGATTAAGTTGCAGAAGCCAGAAGAACCTGATTTTTCTGCTGACCCTGATGATGATTGAGCACATACTAAATATCTGTATAGAAAGGTTTATTAAAAGGTTTATAATGCTATATGGCCAAAAGAAGTCTCTGAAAGCAGAGGCCAATGTTCGGCAGTGCACTACATTGCTGGAAAAATTTCTTAGTCTGCCAGCCCCTGCATTGTTGTGCTTATCTGCTGGAGCACACAGGAGATTGTTTTCGAAGTGCAAAGTGCAACACAGGTAAAATGTGGATAGCAATCACTTGAATTTGCAAACCGGGATTATGTACTGGGCTGCACTATAGATCTTGGGGAAAGAAAATGAATTTCCCAACCCAAATTGTTCACTGGCTGTGTTTGTCAATGAAATACGACACATACATAAAAGATAAACGTTTTTTTTTGCTCGTTAATTGTACTTTCGGATGGTCCTCATACGTGATAACTAATTATTTTCCTGCGAATTCCTTGGAGTGGGCTCTTGGGGATGAAGGTGGATCTTTCCAGTTAAGCCTGGCTTAACGCAAAATCAACTAGACTGGTTACCCCATGCTAGTCTGAGGGGGTGTATTATTATGTTCATGATAAAATACGACTCCCTCTATTTCTTTTTTCTTTAAATAGGTTTTCAATTTTCCTTTTCTCTGTTGTTTTTGAATAGTTTATTTTAGTTCACTCATTTGGTAACTTTACTTGTTGAATTGGCTAACTTACCAATAGCTAAACCCAAGTAACCGTAAACTTTAGTTGCGACTTTGCATACCCAAACTAGCTGATCAGCGGTAGTCCAAACAAGACAGTTATGTTGTCTAGTTGTTACATGAGCTGCCTAGCTGCTTTCCGTTTCTTAAGAAGGGGATTTTGCATTTCCTTTTGCCAATAAAAACCAATTAATTTGTGAATGTAACTCATTTTATTTTACTCCTTAGTTAAAATTAAACGTGTTTTGTTGTAAACTGGAAAATTTAATCTAACTAAATAAATAAAAGAGTTTTTTTTCAGAAGCATAAGAAGCCTCATGTGAGCAAAATAACTAATGTTTTTTTATTGCAATTGTTTAAAAAGAGTCTAAAACCATTATTCACTACTCAATAATAAGGAACAAGAGCTGGATTTAGACCAATGAGAGATATGTTAGTTTTACTCTACTGATGACAATGGCGTAAGGGAAATTCTATCTAGTACAAGAAGAATCGTTGATTCACAAAACGTGATTGGTTAAAAGCAGGTGACGCAAAGCTACTATGTTTTGGATTATGATTGAATGCCTCTAAGTTAGAATCCAAGTATGAAACGATGCATGCTTTATATTTGGTCTCCAAAGGCTTCCAATCAATAATGAGGCCTAATATGACCCTATAGACCCATGTTAAACATCTAAAGATGTTTTCTCAGTGGGTCTAAAGTTAAACAAAATGAACATAAGGTCAATATACACCACCCCATTTTTCAAATATATTTTCGAGAATTTTCTAAAATTGAAATAATGATATTGGGTTCCTCCTATTGTAATATAAGGAAGATTGGACCCAATCATTTCCTTTCTGAAAACGAACTTAGGTCTCGAATGTAAAAGTTTTGAAAAGCAACTGAAATGAATGTCTGTAATCTAAGTAGATGATTCCAACAGCTCCTAAGGTCTAATATGAACCTATAAAACCTAAGATAAACACATGAGGTATTTCCTCAATGGGATAAGGAAATTGTCCGAATGACCAAACTTTAAGAGTAATTACCCCTTTACGGATTTTTTTTTAGAAAAATACCACAAAATTAAAATAAAATAACTAGATGCCTCTTAGGGTTATATAAAGATGTTATGAACAAATCATTTCCTTTTTTATTCAATCTTTAAAGGTGTAAAAACAAGTTTAAATCACAGTTGTAGAAGTTTTAAAAATCGATTGAATTAAATTTTCATAATCAAATTACATTGTTTTAGTCACTCTTAAGGGCTAATATAACTCCATAATAACCATTTAAAGGTATTTTGGTCATTGGCATATGGAATTGTCTGATATAAACGACTTTTAAAGGTTATTGTTATTATACACTCTTTTTAAAATAATTTTGAAAATTCTAAGAAATTGAAATAATGATTTCGGGTACCTCTAATGGTCATATAAGGATGTTTAGACCCAATCCATTGTCTTATATTTGGTCTCCATGTACTTGAAAATGAGTTCTACTCCTAGTTGTAGAATTAAAAATCATTAAAATAAATATTTAGAGTCAAAATAGATCGTTCCCATGAGTTATACCTAATATGATCCTATAATACCTATGGTAATCATAAGATGGTGTTTTCTCACCAGGTCGAGGGATGTTTGAAACAACCGAATTTTAAAGGTTATTATACACCATTTTTAAGACATTTTTGAAAATTCTCCATAATGAAAAATAAGATCTATTGTGCCTCTTAATGTCATGTGTTTGGACCCAATCATTGCCTTTTATTTGGTCCCTAACATCCTAAAAACTAGTTTAGTCCCAATTATAAAAGTTTAGAAAATCGATTTAATTGAATGTTTAGAGTGAAAGTAGATGATTCTGATCAATCCTAAGGCCTAATATACCCTATAAGACCCATGGTAAGAATATAAAGGTATTTCATCACTGAGACAAAAAATGTTCAATATGACCAAATTTTAAAGGTTAATATACACCATATATGATATTTTTCACAAAATTCTAAATTTGAAATGATGGTATTGGGTTCCTAGTAGGATATTATAGTTTGGAACTATATATTTCATGTTTTTAATCTCTAAAGGCCTTGAAATTAAATAAGGTTAGGTCCCAATGGTAAATGTTTTGGAAATCGATAAAATAAAAGGTTATTAGAGTCAAACTAAACTATTCCAATTACTCTTATGACTTAATATGAAGCTATAATAACATGTTTAGCATATAAAGATATTTTCTCATTGGATATAAAATTGTTATAAATGATTGAATATTGACAATCACTATAATACATTTTCAAAACTTTCCCAAATTTGAAAAAAAGGATTTGGTGCCTTTTAACATCAGTTGAGAAGGTTTGGACCCAAATATTGCCTTTAATTTGGTTTTCAAATGCTTATAAACTAGTTTAGAACCTAATTATTGAAGTTTTGATAATCTTGTGAAATGAGTGTTTAAAGTCATATCAAGGTGTTCTCTAATTAGGTCCAAGTTTGTCCATAGTAACAGAATTTGAATGCTATTATACACTAATTATGATATATTTTCGAATATTCTCTTAAATTTTTTTTTTTAAAAAAGTATTGGGTGCTGCTTAAAGTGATATAAGGTGGTTTGAACCCAGTCATGGCCTTTTATAGTGGGTATGCCAAATCTGGAAACGATGTTAAGTCCCAATTGTAAATTTTTTTGGAAATCAATTAAAATGAATAATAGAGTCAAAATAAATGGCTTCAATCACTCTTATAGCCTATTATGACCCTATAAGACTCATGTTCACATATGACAAGTGTTTTCTCACCTTGTGCAGAGTTGTCCCAATTGACCAAATTTTGATGGTTTATACCATTTTTTTATATATTTTTGAAATTTTTCTAAAATTAAAATAATAGTACTAAATGCTTTTTAGGGTCATATAAGGAGGTTTAGACATTATCATTGTCTTTTATTTGGTCTTCAATGCCCTTAAAACGAGTTTAGAGGCCAATTGTAGAAGTTTTGGAAATCGCTAAATTAGATGTTTAGGGCCAAAATCTAAGATGACCCAATAAGAATCATGATAAGTGTTTCTTCATTTGGTCCAAAATTCTCATAAATGATTATGTTAAAAGTTATCATACGTCGTTTTTGAGATATTTTTGAAATTTATCTAAAAGGAAATAAAGATATTTGGTCCCTTTTAGGGTCATATTAAAAAAAGACTAAACCCGATCATTGCCTTTTATTTGGTCTCTAAAGGCCTAAATTGAGTTATAAAAGCTTTGATATAGATGGAATTAAATGGATATTTTGAGGTAAAGTATAGGGTTCAAATCATTTATAAACCTTAATGTGACCCTATAAGACTCATGGTAGCCTCTAAAGGCATTTTCTCTGTAAATTTGAAATTGTCCAAAAATATAATAACCAAATTTCAATGGTTGTATACACTATTTTGATACATATTTTTGAAAATTCTCCAACATGAAATAAAAATTCTAGGTGCATCTTAGGTCATATTAGGAGGTTTGAACCTAATCATTATCTTTTATTCAATCTCCAAAGGCCTAAAATCACTAGTAGAAATTATTTAATTTACGGCAGTGGTTTTAATATTATATGTGGCGTATTAGTCTAGCAGCAGATAAGATGGCATCTGATAACCGGTATTTTAGGTCGTTAACTAAAAGACAGGTTTTGCAAACAACATTTATTCCAACCTACAAACTATACGAGTATAGTGGAGTAGGGGGTCGAACCATGAAGATAAGGTATATCAAGACTTTAAGTTTTAACACAACCGGACTATTGGGAGTTGGAAATTCAATTAAAACTAATAACCAGAAGATGGATGACGATAAATCACGAAATAAAGCAAGTAGAGAAAAACGGGGACAAGATTGAATTCACCCTAGGAATGAAGCTTCCAAAACCGAATATGATAGATTGGAGAAAATTTGATAATAACTAGCATGGACATCCAAGAATACGAGAGGAAGTTGGTGATTCCACAAATCACAACGAACGACCTATAATCGCCCTATGTCTCCAAAGGAGTGGCAGGACAAGATTCGCATCGGATTCCGAAACTATTTATTATCATCGTTTCTACAACCTTAAGCAATAAAGATCATAGCTTTACTAGGGTTTCACCAATCAAAACCCCTAAAGGAATTACTCACACATATTCATGCTTAAAGACGTAAAGGTATTCAAAGATGCAACAGAAACAAACATGGAATGAAATCGCGAGAATGAAAACAATTCAGAAATTATGCTAATAACCGACAAATATAGAACTAGAGATGCAATGAAGTAAAGAAATTAATTAAGAGCAAAGGAAGAGATTAAACTCACAAAAGCTTCAATTTGATATCCACGAAAAGAATTTGAACTACAAAGCGTTGAGGAAACATAAAACCGAAAGCTGAAACTAAAAGAATTTGGAGGCTAAGGAAATCTAAAAGTGCATAAAAGTATAAAACCTAGCTCTCCCCTCCTCTCATCAGAGGAAGGGGTATTTATAACAAAACAAGAAAAACCTACGAAAACCCTAAAATGCATAGGAGCCGGCCCTAAAAAGAAGTAGTTGATACGGAGGAAAACACTGTCATTCGCCCGAATATAAGTCTCATTCGGCCGAATATAATCCCATTCGCCCAAATGGTCTTCCATTCGCCTATTCCAGAGGCTTCAAGGAATTGATCTCTGTCAAGCATTCGCCCGAATGATGATGTTGATTCGGCCGAATGGAAGCTCATTCGCCCGAATGAGTTCCATTCGGCTTTTCCAGTGGCAAGGCTCAAAATCTCTGAAGACTGCCTCTCATTCGACCGAATGAGTCTCAGATTCGGTCGAATCTGAACCATTCAGTCGAATGTCTCTCAGATTCGGTCAAATCTGAGACCATTCTTTCCTCTTTTTCACTTCTCTCTTTTCGGAACTCCGTGGGATCTTCATGAGTGACTTCAAACACTTGCCCAAGCTATGATACGTGTGTCAAAGGCTCAAATGCATCACATTTCACCTTGAAATCATCAAAAGTACCTGAAATAAACTTAAGACAACTCGAAAACAAGATCAAGGTAAAATCAAGCACAATATGCATAAAACCAATACAAAACTGCGAGACTTGACACTAAAACGAGGTAATATACGTGCTCTAAAACGAGCACATCAGCATCAAATGAGTATTTTATAGTTTGGGGCGTAAAAAATACATTGCGGACGATTAAATAATATGCGGCGGCTCTAGGAAAATACGTCGCACATTAATATTGGAGCAAGCAATAAAATGTTGCGGATCTAGGTAGAATATGCCGCAAATCGCTCATTATGAGCAATTAAAATGCAACGGTTTAAGCATAGAACCGCCGCATATTGTTATTAAGTTTTTTTTTACTTTGTTACCTATATTTTGGTCCCTACTACGCCATCATTACAATACTACCAAAACCCGTTATATGCAATTACAAACCATTTATACATATTGCAGCCAAAGGTATACAATATGATGTCTGGAATTCATCTATTCACTATTAGGATCATAAATCACCCATTAAGGGACATCAAAACTATGACCTAATAAACAAAATGTAGACATATATAAAATATTCGAAGTCATGATAATACACAAAGTTAAGGTAATCTAAAAAAAATTCTCAGTGAAATACTTGGCCATTTTGTTACGGACTACATCTATTTCTTCGGTGGAGAAGGGCTCATCATTGAATCCTTTGCATACCTAAGATCAATGAACATATAATTAAGTCGATATAATATAATATATATATATATATATATATATAGGGGTGGGTTCATGTGAGAACCCCCCCTAATATGAGAACCTTTTGTGGGTGAGAACCCATCTAACACCATACACATTGACAGATCTAACGGATGGAATTTAACTGAACATAATGGCAAATCTGTAATTAACCCAAAAACTGACAAAAAGCAGTTGGTTCAAAAATATAACTGACACTTTAGTATAAGGAAACCCACATCACTTTTCATCACTTCTTCAAAATCCTTTCGTCTTCTACCGACATTTCGTTTCTCTTCAACATTTCAACAATTCCTCCATTTCGTCTTCTTCCGCCATTTCCATTGTTGTTGCCATTTTTGCGTCAGTAGCGTGAGTTACTTCATCTTTTTCAAAACCCACCATTGTTATTCCATATTTCGTCTTCCCCAGTTCTAAACAAATGAACATCATGTTCTAAATTGGTGAACATAATGTTCCAAACTAGTGAACATAATGTTCTAAACCTATACAGAATGGCAATGCACTAAATATTCTTTAATTTCCATAATACGTCAATGGACTAAATATTCTTTAGTGAACATAATGTTCTAAACTGGTGAATATAATGTTCTAAACCAATGAACAAAATGTTCTAAACCATTAAACATAATGCTCTAAACCAATGAACTCAATGTTCTAAACCAATGAACATAATGTTATAAACCAGTTAACTCAGTGTTCTAAACCAATGAACATAATGTTCTAAACCAGTGAACTCAATGTTCTAAATAATTGTACATAATGTTATAAACTAGTGAACTCGGTGTTCTAAACCAGTGAAATCAATGTTTTAAACCAATGAACATAATGATATAAACCAGTGAACTCAGTGTTCTAAACCAATGAACACAATGTTCTAAACCAATGAACTCGATGTTCTAAACTAATGTACATAATGTTCTAAACCTATGAACAATATGTTCTAAACCAATGAACATAAGGTTCTAAACCATTGAACATAATGTTCTAAACCAATGAACTAAATGTTCTAAACCAATGAACATAATGTTATAAACTAGTGAACTCAGTGTTCTAAACCAATGAACATAATGTTCTAAACTAGTGAACTCAATGTTCTAAACCAATGTACATATTGTTATAAACAAGTGAACTTAGTCTTCTAAACTAGTGAACTCAATGTTCTATACTAATGAACATAATGTTAAAAACCAGTGAACTCAGTGTTCTAAACTAATGAACATAATGTTATAAATCAATGAACTCAATGTTCTAAACCAATGTACATAATGTTCTAAACCTATGAACAATATGTTCTAAACCAATGAACATAATGAAGAAAACGTTTAAACTCAAGATATTGATGCACAATAATGAAGAAAACGTTGAAACAATAAAGAAACCCACAATGATGAAGAAAGTACAATACTTTTGTACAGGAAAAAGTGTCAGCCAAACAAAAAAGTCACTGACAGCCGAAGAAAAGAACAATACTTTGCCTGAATAAACTCTGCCAGCCGAAGAAAATAAAACCAATGTTTAGATATTTATAGATCTGCCATCCATGTTTAATGCCATTTCAACCATAGATTATCAAGCATCCAACGGTCTTAGATGGGTTCTCACCAAAAAATGGTTCTCAAATAAGGGGAGAGTTCTCACATGATCTCACCCCTATATATATATATATCCTGCAATGTATTTCAAAAGTAACGTTCAAAAGAGGATGCAAATTAAAATAACCTATTTTAACTCAAATCTATCTATTTGAAGTGTTTGAGGCATGTTCTATAGAAAACACACCATTTCTACCCAAAGTCAAGTTTCTTACCTAAAAACATACTCATTTGACCTATTTTGACTTAAATTGATGTATTGGAAGTGTTTGGGGATGTTCTAGGGGACATACGCCATTATAAAAGAAATCACTCCCATTTGACCTTTTTCGACTCACATTGATGTATATGAAGTGTTTGGGGGCATGTTTTAGGCAAAATATGTCATTTTCTACCCAAAGTCGCTCCTATTTGACCTATATTGACTCAAAATGATGTATTTCAAGTGTTTGTGGCATGTTCTAAGGGAAATACGCCATTTTCTATTCAAACCCGCTTCCATTTGATCTATTTTGACTCAAATCGATGTATTTCAAATGTTTGGAGCATCTTTTAGGGGAAATACACCATTTTCTACCCAAAATCGCCCCTATTTGACCTATATGGATTAAAATCAATGTTTTTGAAGTGTTTAAGGCATGTTCTAGGGGAAATATGTCATTTTCTACCCAAAATTGCTCCTATTTGACCTAGATTTTCTCAAATAATTGTATTTCAAGTGTTTGGGGGCATGTTATATGGAAATACAACATTTTCAAACCAAAATCGATCTCATTTGACCTATTTTGACTTAAATCGATGTATTTGAAATGTTTGGGATATGTTCAAGGGGAAATATGTTATATTCTTCCCAAAACCCTTCCATTTGACCTATTTTGACTCAAATCAATGTATTTGAAGTGTTTTGGGCATGTTCTAGGGGAAATACGTCATTATCTATCCAAAACCGCTCCCATTTGACTTATTTTGACTCAAATCAATGTATTTGAAGTGTTTCAGGCAAGTTTTAGGGAAATACGCCATTTTTTACCCAAAACTGCTCCTATTTGACCTATTTTTACTCAAATCGATGTACTTGAAGTGTTTCAGTCATGTTTTAGGGGAAATAAGCCATTTTCTATCCAAAATCGTGCTCATTTTACCTGTTTTGACTCAAATTGATGTATTTAAAGTGTTTTATGCATGTTCTAGGGAAAATATGTCATTTTCAACCCAAAGTCACTCCTATTTGACTTATTTAGACTTAAATTTGTGTATTTGAAGTGTTTAAGGCATAGAGAAATACGCCATTTTCATGCATGTTCTAGGGGAATTATGCCATTTATGGCCCAAAACCGTTTTAATTTGACCTATTTTGACTCAAATTGATGTATTTGAAGTGCTTGAGATATGACACTAATAATAAGTTTAGTAATTTTACATCAAAGGGAGTAGACAATGACATACCTAGAGAGTGTGGTTTCGACTTCTACTATGACCAAGACTTGAGAAAATGAGAATATCACCAAAGAGAGCTGTCACGAAAGGTACACAAGGAAGGAAGAGAAAATTTTAGTTTATTCTAATTCACCCTAGCTCTCAATTAAAAAGAACATATATATAACATAAATTATTTCTTTCCTAAAGAAGAGTTAAATTATTTTACTAACCCTTATCACATCTTCACGCATATCAACCAAAAGTCGGATTTTCTGACATAGTCTTGCATTTTTGGAAATATGAATCACTTGTATATTCTCCGAATTAAATATTGCAAAATATATACATTTTCATTCAAAGAGAATAATTATGAGGATATATCTATACTCTTTTTGATAGTGTATTCACATTATTGTATGATCATCTCAAAGAAATAAGTAGAATTACCCTCCACTCTTATAAATAGCTTTTTAATTCTCCTATTCTCTTCTAGCAATCCACAAACAAGTAAAACACTAAGGAGGAAAACGATAAGATAATTTATAAGCTCCTACACATTTGGCCACCAAGAATGGCCTCTAATTTATTCCCTGTAAACTTTTACGGATTCGAGGTCCAATAATATTATACATTTGAATCGTACAAGGTATGTTGGTAAATGTTACTATACTTATGCAATCCAAACAAAGTTCAAAATGGGTAATGGCAAAGTTTGACATCTAAAACAAATTCGGAACCTTAATTTCATAAATATTATGAAAAGATAGCATTATTGAATACAAGATATGACGTACAAGTATATGATAAGTTTTACTTTGTAATAATAGGAATAAAATTCTCCAGATCTTGAGCTTTGTCCTCTAAACATCTTCAAAGAACAAACCAAATATTGGCACATATTTTTGTTTAGTGAATCACCTACAAACACTAATCTCTTCCCTCTTAACATCTCCATCATTTTCTTAACGTCAAATGTATTAAATCAAAGTTATAAACATCAAGTAATTTTTTCAAAAATATGCGTCTTGATAAAAAAGAAGCTTTAGAAAAGAATCTAGTTTTCAAAAATAGAGCTCTATCGTCATAAGCTATGATCAAAGTTAATCTTGCAACATAAATCTAAGGAGCAGTACCTAAAGTTTGAAAAATAAAAGAGTAAGGAAAGAGAATTTAGACCTTGGAATTTGACACCCATTAGACTGCCATCTATACTTCCATAACCTCCTGAACAAAAATATCACCAATTCCTAAATCATTCCTCAAAATTCCAAACCTTATCATTTGTAACCTTATAATTTCATAACTTTAACCTTACTAACCTCACAATTTCATGACTTTATCATTACTAATGTTACAATCTTAAAACTTTATCATTCCTAACCTCATTATTCTACAATTCAATCAAAATCAAAAACATGAAAAGTAATTAAAAGTTGGAGTCAGACACCAACCTTATGCTCGGCACGATAATACGACTGTGACGGGGAGGAGACGATGGCAAGGCACCATAGTGAGGGGGAGAAGACAGCGGCACCAATTCGAGCAAGAACACGAAGCTCCTTTATATTTGCAAAGAACACGAATGAAAGAAAGGCGAACTGATGTGGGGTGGAATAAAGAGATGAAGAAGGTGAGGGGGAGGATAGAATGTGGAGTGGACAAACACGAAGGAAGGATTTAGTCGGGATTTAGGGCAAGAACACGAAGAGGGATTGAAGAAACGCGAATGGTAGAAGAGGTTTAACTGAAAGAAAGATCGTGTTTTTTTTAATTTAGGGTTTAGATAAAATATGGCGGGTTTAGCACACACCCGTCGCTTATTATTATGCTCTTGATTAAATTGTGACGGTTTCCCATCACACCCGCCGCATATTATTGAGGTTTGAATTAAAATGCGGTATTTTAGCTAATACGCCGCTAATTAGTAGCCGCCAATAAATTAAAATCTAGTGAACCAATTTTTGGGCCTAATTGTGGGAGATTTACTCATTGGTAAAAAACAATGTTTAGTGGTAAAGTAAATGTTTTCAATCACTCTCAGCTAGGTCATACTATAGCCTAATAAGATTTTTATAAACCATTTCAAGATGTAATCTAACTGGGTTTGGACCCCATCATTGTCTGTTATTTAGTCTATAAAGGCTTAAAAATGAGTTTTGAACTCAATTGCAGAAGTTTTGATAATCGGCCAAAATAAATGTTTAGAGTCAAAGTAAATTCCATTCACTACCAAGGCCGACTATGACCCAATAAGAAGCATGAGAAATATATCAAGGTGTTTTCTCACTAAGTCTATATTGATCAAAATGACCGAATAGTGGGAGTTACCACACATATGAGCCTTTTTTGTAAAAATATTGAAAATTATTTTGAAGGAACTAGATACCTTCCAATGTCATATGAAGAAGTGCATAACTATTTAATGTCAAATCCCTAGTAAGGAAATAGCCTTTTGTGGCACTAATTAATGTTCTATTACGGCGCTTAAAAGCGTTGTTATACCCTTTACTGACGCTCTTAAAAGCATTAGTTTTTCCTGTGCCTCTAACCCCTATTACGACGCTTTTTGAAAGTGTCGGTATAGTAGATCAAAAGCATCGTAGGGTTGATGGAGGCGCTTTAAATATACTATACCAACACTTTCAAAGTGCCTCCAAAATCTAGTATAATAACAATTCGAGTGGCTAGTGGAGCACTTTATTAGCATTGTAAACGTTAATTAAAAGTGTCGTAAGAATTTTTAACCTTTAGTGAATGACGTACAAATATGTCATGTTAGTAGTCAATTTTTCTTATATTATACCTATATTTTTTACCATAACTTATAAAATCTCAAGAACCATAAGTCATTAACAAGAACAATTAATTATTAAATTAAATTCTCATTAATGATAACCAAACAACAATGACAATAAGATCTCAAAATACAAATAAAAAAATATTGTCTTACAAACTATCCAAAGCATTCTTAACAATTCTAAGTACTAATAAATTTAAAATCTAGAAAACTAAATGTTTAACTATAAAATGGACGAGTAATTAACATATACTCCATATTATAATAGAGTATATCTCCATAGGTCATTCAAGTCCACCTTCCGTTTTCACTTTTTATAGATTCATGCTTCCAAAGTATAATCTGCGTATAAAAACAAAGAGTAATAGTTAATTTGAATTAAATTTAAGAAAATGTTGCTCATATTCCACAACAAAATATATCGCTGTTTCACTGTCTAAGGATTTAAATAAAGAGTAATAGCTAAAAAAATATCATACTTTAGGCTATTATAGTCTAAATGATCCACATTGACAACTTAATCTTAAGCACTACTCCCGAAATATAAACAATTAAGGATGACACAATGAGAGAAATTATGTTACCTTAAAGGCTTGAACAAAAATTCCATAGCTAATCTGTTAATTAATTCGAAGGAGGATCATGGGCTGAAGCATTATAACCCTCTAATACATAACTTTATAGTCAGTAAAATCATTGAATAAGAGCATACAAGAGTAAACTATATGGATTTCCTTCTCGATATTGAGGGATCCTGCAAATATGACATTGACTACTTTAGCATGATGAAAAGTAACACAAATGTAGGTAGAAAAATAGGCTACGCCACTATATAGTTAACAATATAAAAAGCTCATATACTTTATAGGCTTTTAAGGACATATAATACTAAAGTTAAGTGGTTCAGAAAGAAAAGCAGTCACTATTTTCTAGTTTACTGGTTTTAACACTTTTAGTTGTTTGAACATTCACAACATGCAAGCACACGAAGAACACAAAATAAAAGGCCTGGAAGTTCTAAAAGGAGATAAATGCAGAGACCAAAACAAAGAATTAGCATATAGTTGTTTCGCAAGAAAATACATTTGAACTGAGCGGCCTTTTTTAAACAAACTTTTGGCAGATTGCACTTATGATTCGAATCATCGCAAGGGGAAATAAATGATTGGAATTTGTGAGATAGAAGTGCTCCATACTAAAGAAGCTTACTACAAGGGTAGAGAAGTTTTCAGCATATAACATGCCTTTACAAAATATCTGCATTAAGAGCCACTCTAATGTCATCTTCAAGGATTCACAAAGTTGTAAGCCTTGGAAGATTTAAGCTAAATTTTTCTTTGGATGGAGGAGAGGGGTTTTCTATGGGAATAATTTGGATCTGATAATCCTTAGAGTATCATATATTTAAACTAAAAGGTCAAACTCTATGCTCCATGTGCTACACCTCCAAAAAAATTTATCAAAAAACGAAGAGAATTTTTTGCTTCAGAACCAAGAAAAGTTTTTGGAGCAGGGTCTGGGTCACTGGAAAACATAATTAAACAGAATCATGCTGCAAAATTTCGAGGTTCAATCAGCATATACATAGCAAGAATCATATAAGACATAAATGGCCTAGTAATCTCTTGAACCATCACAAAAGAGGAAAATCGCAACTACAAACAATTTAAAATTCAACTATCTTCAACAGTTAAACCCTTCTAAATAATGTAAATCAACCCCACTCTAATTTTCTGACAATATTTAAATTAGCTCCATTTTTTTGGGCAAATACAATACAAAAGGGGAAATTAGGGTGGATTTAGCGACTATTGATAAAAAGGAAAAATAAATTGCAGTAGTAGTAAATTTAGTTAACCTCCAAGGTAAGATAGCTTACCCGTATGAATCAACAATATCCTGATAAGCAGAAGTAAATTTGTTTGTCCTGAAATAGGTTGGTGATGACTCCCTGGTATGTAAAACCTGAAATATAGCTTCAACTTGTGAATTTGAGTCTAGTGTCGCCCTATGAAACACATCCTGGATCAACAAGGTTCAAGAATCATTTTAGTTTTGATGTCTTTGGTCAGAAGAAAAATACCTGATCTAGAGTTTGTCCTTGCTCATAGAATTAGAAGAGGGAAGAGCTGCTTTGGCTAGAGCATAAAAATCAAAGTTTTCAACATATACCAGGTCTTTATGTATGCCATATTGTTGGCAAGACACCACATATGTAAACTTTATATCGGCAACAACTTGACACATCAATCTTTCACTTCGTGAATTCACTTTAGTGTTCAATTCCAGAGCCTTGTAACCCTCCATCAAGACTATCGGAAAGCCAAATACACTAAGTTCATGATTAGTAACTTCAATTTCCAATTTAGTACCAAAGAAACCATGTCTTAAATATTCTTGATTTGCATGTACCTTTATCATTAGCCATATCAAGGAAGGCTTAAAGCTCTAGAGCTTTTCGATAGTATATCATGCCACTAACTGCAATATTTGACTGTCAGTAAGAAAGAACAAAGTATATAAAAGTTAATGCATTCCAAATAGTAATATATTTGCTCATGTTCCCACCAAATCAGAGTAATAAGTCACATAAGCACGCAAGCATAAAGCACCTAAAGTGAAGATAAAAATAATAAACAAAGTATTTATATTAGTACGAGTCAGTCTATATATGACCCCTCAAAGACACAAATCTACTTCGTGTTCATCGATGTATAGTTCTTCTTCATTGCATCCAACACATTTAAAAAAGTTTTCCCATTCATCTGTTTGTCATTGTCAGGGACATTGTAAATAAGCTCAATGGATGACCACAGTAAAGCAAAAATGAATTCTTAATAAGCATTTACTATTTATCAAAAGCAAGCAAACTATATGGCACCTGGAAAAATCTTTTGCAAGTAGAATAGAATGGATAGACCATCTTTATTTTTTGTTTCAAGATCTTGCAGCAAAAAAAGAACCTTCTCCGTGTAGCAAGGGGTTAAGACACTGTAAGGACATAAAAGCATCACAAGAAGTTACAAAACAAAAAAACATAAAATACAACATCCAATAATGAAGAACCAGGTAATTCATTAACATTGTAATGTTACAACTCATAACCAAAGTACAATGGAAAGGAGCATGTGCTTATTGAACAAGGGTATCCAACTTCTTGTAGTACTTTAATTAAAAAAAGAAAAGAAATCAAAGGCAGGGAAATCAGATGGCATGATATATATGCACTAGTGGAAAAAACCTTATATGCTCCGGTTTTTCAAAGGCTTTATGCTCCGATTTTGACCCGAAGTAGATGTAATAGGAGCATATACCAAAGGACTTTATGCTCCAATTTAGACCAGAGCAAAAAATAGACTTTATGCTCCGGTTTTCAGAGGACCGGAGCATAAAGTCTATATATATATTTTTTTTTTAAATGCTGATATTGTTATTGGAAATATATATTATTCGATGCAAGTATTAGAATAATGCAACCACCATTATATATTATTCGAGGCAAACTACACAAGTTCTCATTTGAACTAAGCTAGAAACATCAATTTCATATAAAACTAGTTTCAGAGTAAATTTACAAGAGTAACACCTACAGCTTAAGAACCACAGCAAGCCGACTTGGGAGTAGCTGGGGCTGGGGTACCAACATCTGTTGCACTGATCTTGAGTCTCCCACCAGGCTGCATGTTAAATACAAACATGTATCAACCCTTAGCTCTAGAAAATTTAGGATAACAAGTGATGGCAAGTTTCCTATGAACTTCATGTTGAGCTATCCAAAGAGCACTTCAGGATTGTACTATGTTTACAGCAGGATATTCTCAAGTATTGAAATCAAATTAAAATCACATGCATTATCAGTTTGATGGATCTTAGTTATTTTCTTAGTAAAAGTTTGAAAAGATCAAGACCCAATGAAAACAAAGGTCCTGTGATCAACATTAGCAGTCCAACACTTCATGGGAGTTTTATTTGATAAGGCAAGGTTGTTTTGTGATGAAAATAGACAAATAAATGAGGACTTACAGTCTCAGCCTTGGAGTCAGATTCCGTCAATCTCTGTTTGATATCCCTTGCTATTGAAAAGAAGACCTCTTCAACATTTAAGTTTGTCTTAGCACTCTGTTACATGATAATTTCAGCAAGCATGAGGCATGACACAAAAACAACAGGCTAAAAAATGCAACCACCTACAATAGAAATAAACAGACAGAGATGGAGAAGGCAACAGAAATTTACACTTTTGCTCTCGTCCATATCTGCCTTGTTACCAACCAAAATCTTGTTGACATTGAATTGTCTGAAACATGCTGTTAAAAGATGATTCATCCGGAACATCATACACTAGCAAAATTCCCATGGTACCACGATGATAAGCTGCAAAAAACATAATGTGATATAATTAATTATTAAAAAGCATATTCCAACTTCCCAGCACTTTGAAACTTCAAAACTTGGACTAATCTACAATAGTATTATGCCTTCAGACTGTTTCAAAACCAAAACTAATAATAATTAACAACATAGACCCAACAAATTAGAACACAAACAGAAGTCCAAAACTTGGTATAAAAGATAAAGGAAAATACAAGGAAGTACTGCTCCACATGATAAAATATAATTATTATTAAGATACAGTGTGGAAGACCTTGATGTAATTTTTAACATACATACTGTTGTACATACTGAAGGAAGTAATATAGCCATTATATTATTTTAATAATGTAACATGAGTACTCTATAATTTAAGAGAATAATATGATTATTATAAGAAAAATACAAACAAGTTAAAAAGGATTACTCTAAAAGAAGTACACTTTTTTCACAACTTAGAATCCTCTAGAAGATGTACCACATTCTTTCAAGTTAGTTTTACACAAAAGGAATGAATTAAAGATGCTTGTAAGTTTTAATTAGAGCTTAAACATATTCGAAAGCTAAGTGACGAAGGAAGTATAATTATTTTAATAATCCTCTTTATAAATTGTTGCTCCCTTTCTCATAATACTCATATAAATCTCGTAAAATTACACAGTACTCCCATAATCCATATTAATTAATCTATAAAAGAGAAAATACAATCCATCATAATATAGAAATACAAGTCGGAGTTTCTCAACTTTCCATGACCCTTGACTTCAAAAAGGCTGGAAAATTACTATTATACCAAATCACATAATTGTGGAGGACACAACAAATAGCAGGTGACATACAAGGACCATCATCACATTCAGAACTGTATTTATACATAAATTTTAGCTTCACAGTGTACAGGTTGAGAAAAGTAAAAGCGCAAGTGAAAAATTATTGATTTAAAATGCGGTACATTCAAAATTTGGAAGAGCTAGAAAATGAGAAATATGGTTGAAAATTAGAAACCCGAGTGTGCTGATGATTTAGCAATATAATTGGAAGAGCTAAAAGATGAGATATTATAGTTGAAATAAAGAAACCTGAATGTCCCAATGATTTCGCTACTAAGAAAAGGCTGGAATATAAGCCGTTCATGAATTGCCAAGTCCCCTTCAAGTCCAATGACAACAGTATGTATGTCGCCCTTAGATGCCAAGCTTCCTGCGCTTAGAAGACCTTGAGTATATAGCCATTATATTTCTCCAAGGTTACATGTCTTGTGTTGGAGTATATTACTCCCTATATCATAATTGGTTCAAAACACCAAACTCAAATTACATGAGTACTAAATTAAATCATGATATGGCAGCAGGTACATTATGAGTTAGTATGTGAAACTGTGAAAGAGTGTAAGTGAAATTACATCCATATGTGAAATTACATCCATTTTTGATTTCCTATTTGACCAAACAACTACAATTCCTATTCGACCATTGCTTTCCTATTCGGCCATTGCTTTATGCTTTGGAGTTTTCTTCTTCAAATTATTCAATAGTCATAAAAGTATAAGAAATGGATTTAGAGGTGCACAGCCAAATCCAGTTTTCACAATTTCAGATTTCAACCCATTTTTCTCGTCACCTAGTGTTTTCAAGAAACATGTTCATTTAATTTAGTTAACCCTAGATGGCTACCTGCAAGACTAAAAAGTATATATAAATGCATTTATAGTTTATACAATTCGAACTATACCAATGAAAGGCCTAAAGGACAGGTCAAAATAACAGATGAGGCCATAAGTAGTCTTCGAACAGTAACATACGAGAGCCTGTACACAGTTTG
This sequence comes from Dysphania ambrosioides, assembly GCA_026401315.1. Taxonomy (NCBI): domain Eukaryota; kingdom Viridiplantae; phylum Streptophyta; class Magnoliopsida; order Caryophyllales; family Amaranthaceae; genus Dysphania; species Dysphania ambrosioides. The sequence continues at coordinate 225,438 of CM048665.1, forward strand.
AACTCTTCAGCGATTTGTACCCTAAATAATATATCAGAATCAAACTTGTAGTAGCTACTGTATTTCAATCAATTTGCCTGCTCATACAAGAATTTTGTGTTCCGATTATGCAGTCATTTTCATTTACAAATACTAACAGACCAAAATTTGGCATTTTTTTAAGAGTCTCTAGGAGAACAAGGGTTTTTCCCACTCTCATCTAAAGTTGCAGCAGAAAGGACGGCCCTTTCCAAAATAAACACACAGTACTGAAACAATCGTATTAAACATCCCAAAATTCGTCAATACACAAATGCAAGTGGGTACATACCTTTCAATCGAAATTATTCACAGAAATTTTCCAATTCACGCTTGAAATTATCACCAATCTTCGTCAAAATTACCAAAGAAATTGGGAGAGAGTGATGAAGGGGAGATTTGGTTTCGGGTGTCCGTGAAATTTAAACAAATTAGGGCATAGTAGAAGCGGTTTAGAGGATGTTGGGTGAGTGCAAATGGCGGTTTAGAGGGAGGTGCGTGCGTAGTAGAAGGAAAGGGATGATGAGGAGGCTGCTACAAGTTAAATTAGGGCACGATTAATATTTTAGCTAGGGCAACAAAGTTTATGCTGCGTTTCTTATAAACCGGAGCATAAACCAATCATATACTCCGGTCAATAATAAACCGGAGCATAAAGGCTCATATTACACCCAAAAAATTCGGTCTAAAATAATTCATAAACATATACTCCGATTGTATAAAGAACCGGAGCATATATGCAGTGGTATTTGGCATTTTTTCCACTAGTGATGTATAACAACGTCGTGTTGTATGCTATTCAGGTCCAAAAAAGGTTGTATATTAATAGAAAATACAATGCTAAACAAATTTTATGGGCACACTTGACCCCAGATACAAACACAAATAAAGAGATCATGAATAGATAGTTCAAGGAAAAATTATTAAAATGTCAAATTTGAAGAACGTCACTAGAGCATTTTTTCAGTTTTCCTTCACTACGGTTAACACTACAATTACTGCTATAGAATTATGGTTAAACTATTTTTAGTTTGTTTAACAATGATGAAAATGGAGGACTAGAGATTCGGGAGAAACTAAAGAAATCGACAACGTGAGCATTAAGAAAAAAAACGAATGATTGGTTTGAAAATTCAGAAACTTGAATGGATTGATAAATTATACATTAGTGTGAGAATATGTTCAGAATTAAGGAAAAAAATGATTGAATTAATGATTGAAACAAAGGAATTACCAGAGAATTGAGAGGGAGATCAATTGATGTGGCCTTCGGGGAGGAGAGAACTCCTAAAGAGAGAACATGAGGAGTTTAGATTGAGAGTTCAGTTTGGTTGATTTCGGGAGTTTTGAAATATTTGGGAACTAAATTTTTTTGGTGGGAAATTGTGCAACGCTTTCTGTAAGTGCCTCAAAGTTTACTAAATTTATCATTTACCAACACTTTTGTTGATGGGTGACTCTATAAAAGTGTCGCAAAAGGTCATTTTTCTACTAGTGAATAAATGATTTTCAAATGCCATAGATATGTTAAGGCCCCAAGTGTAGGCACCTTGAAATATGGTTGAAATGAGAATTGGAGGTGATTGAGAGGGTTTTTAGGGTCTCTTACGACTCATAAACCCTCCTTGTGTCTCCTTTTACCTATAAGAAGTATCGTGAGGGATTACCTCTCTATGGAAAAAAAAAACTCAAAAAGATATGGTGACATATTAGATGCATCATAATGTCAAACCCTTTTGATTAAATTTCTTGGGAAGGCATATGAACTATTAGATACCTCATAGGATTGTATAAGGATTTGGAACCATAGGCAACTAATAATTTGATGAAAAATATCCTCTAGTGTTTATTTCATGTTTGGAATGAAATACTCCTACTCTAATAGGAGAAAGACAACTCAAATGATAATTTATTTCCTATGGTTGTTTTAAATGTATAATGATTTCAAATGATTAGAATTATACCTTTCTTAACAAAAACAAATTTTTCCACCAAAAATCTATTTTTTTTCCCTTTTCAAAGTTTTTTCAAATACTTTTTACAACTCCTTTCATTTGACTTCCATTATTTTCCCAAGTTTTTCTACATTATTTGACTTCCAATATTTTTCTCTTTCATTTGACTTTCATTTTTTTCTTCAATTTTTCTACATTAATATACTTTTAAAACTTAGTCATTTTAAATTTGAATTTGGTAAGGTAACACCTTTATATACTTTTTATGACTCTTATAGGGTTGTATTAAATTCGATAAGCTATTGGGTGGATCTATTTTGACTATAAACAACCTTTTTAACTAATTTGTAAAATTCTTATACTTAGGTTATCAAAAACCTAATACAAGACCTTTGAAGACCACACATAAGATAATAATTAGTTAAAATGTTCTTATATAATTTTATAAGAAGAGATAGGGTACCATTATTTGAGGTTCAAATGTTTTCCAACTCGGTGTTACTTGACATATTTCTCAAAAGTCTTACACGGCCGCATGCACAAACAAGCACACTGTATGTCCGTGCCCATATATATACCCGTGACATTTGGTCCGCATCCTCTTGTCTTCCTATTAGGTACTTAGTCACTTGTTGGAAATATATTATGTTAGCTTTAATATAAAATATTCGTGTTTTTAAAGAATTACGTAGAGTGGATGTCAACTAACTTAGTTAAATAAAATTTTAAAAGGTTATATTCAAAACATGGGATCAAATCTCGTCTACATTATTTCTTGCATTGCCGTTTGCACTCTACAGCTCTGTTTACGTTAAAAAAATAATTAGGAATAGGGGAAACGGATAGCAAGAGGAGCAGAAACAGGGAGGAATCACTACTTTGAGCAGTTGATAATGTTGGTAGGAATAACAGAAGCAGCAGCAGCAAATGCTTCCACTCGTTCCCTTTTCTCGTTTTCACTCACTTCCTCCCCTAAATTCCATCAATTTCCAAGCAAGCCCACCTTTGGCCTCCGCACCAAACCCACCTCATGGATAGCACCGGCTTCTCTCTCCTCCACCACCACCACTTCCAGGTTTGTATTTTGCCCTTATGGCTTTAATTTGGTGATCTTAATGTTGTTGAATTTTTCATTTTGGCAATTGGATACTTGTAAATATGTAATCTTGTTCTTTGAAAGAATTGGGTAAGTGGTTACTTTTAGTTTTTGGATAAATTCCGGCAAAATTTTGTTATCTGTGACATCTAAGTGGGTGTGCCTCTAATTTCTAACTAATGTCAGGAAATGTTGTTACTTCGTTATGAAATAGTATATGAAGTCAATGCTGTAATGTCTGTGTGAATGCCATTTTTTACTTCAAATTGGTAGAAGTTCTTCAATTTTGTGATCTAAAATGTCTTGATTTAACATTTTGCTTATAATTTTGTTTTCTGAAATTGGGTTTGTAGATTTTTGTTTTTGGAAAATTGAGGTATAGTTTTGTTCTTTGTGATCTTCAAGGAAGTGGGTGTCTCTAGTTTCTTAGTGTTGATTAGTTATGTTTGTGTCAGATAATTATATGAAGCGATTGTTGTATATTTTGGATGAATTTGAGGCAAAATTTTCCTTATACTTCCAAATTTAACATTTAACTCTTATTGTGTTTCGTAGTATATGAAATGATTGCTGTGATTTTTCTCAGTGTTGATCCAACTCTTATACTTCAAATTGGTAGAAATTCTGATAGCAGTTTTAAGCATTTCGGCAATTGGGTGCTTAGAGTTTTGTTCTAGGAATGGCTAGTAAGTTCCTTTTGTTTTTGGAAGAATGTTTAAGTAGCTTCTAACACCCTTTTTGGCTGAAGGAAATTCAGAGGAAAGGAAGAAACTGAAATGAGTTTTCCATATATGGAAAAACAAGTGAGAAGATAGAAAAGCTCCCGTCGCAAATTTTCACTTTCCTTCTCAAAATTGGAGGAATTTGAGAGAAAAGAGACGATTAATGTCAAATCATTTCATTTCCCTCCAAATGTTGGAAAATAAACTTGTTTCATATCCCTTCTCTTCCTTTCTTTTCCATTCTCTTCCCTTCCCCTTCCTTCTGTTACTAATTTTGTACCAAACAAAGCATTAAGTGCGGATTAGTTTTGTGCATTTTTTTTATTTTCATTGATAGGAAATATTATTGCAGTTCTAATCTTTCCCTTTCTCAACAGCTGTGAAAGTTCGGTGTTTGATCCATTGGGTATAGAGCAGGATGATTCTTGGGGTGTAGCTAGTGCCTGGGATGGTGTTATGAAGCTTGTTTCACAGACTTTTGAGAGTACTACCGGTACACAAAAAGACAGATCATCATCAAGTCGCAGAGTTGCAGGTGTGATTTTTCTAGCCATGTTTTGTTCTGTACTTCTGATAATTTTACTGATAATTTAAATCAATGATTGTTGTCTGAGTCCTGTTAATGTTGTTAGTGTTAAATTGACAGCTGCTATTGAGGATAGTTCCATTGATTTTGGGGACTTCTTTAAAGGTCCATTGCCTGGGAAATTTCTTAAATTGTTGGGGTTACTGGCCTTGTCTCGACTTGGGATATATGTACCTCTTGGTGGTATAAATCGAGAAGCCTTCCTGGGTAACTTGGACCAGAACAGTTTCATTAGTACTTTAGACTCATTTTCCGGGGGTGGTATTGGACGCCTTGGGATATGCTCTCTTGGCATTGTTCCCTTTATTAATGCACAAATTGTGTTTCAACTCCTTGCCCAAGTGTACCCCAAATTGCAAGATCTTCAAAAAAGAGAAGGTGAAGCTGGGAGGAAGAAGGTTCAAAAGTATACCCAATATGCGTCAGTGGGATTCGCTTTAGTACAGGTGAGGAGGTTACACATTGACGTGAAGAGCTGTGTTGGCTCTTTCTTGAATTTTTACTAGAAAGTCTTTTACCATTTGAATATCCAATCGAGATAGTTTGCTGAGCTTGGGATCAAATTCCCAATATATGAAATAAAAATCTATGCCAAGTTAATTAGGATCAAGATGTTCTTTAGATGTTTAGTATTTGCTGATATAGAGCATCTTTCTAGATGTATATGTCTCGTGTTCTAAATCAATTGTCAATTAACTTTGTTTGGGTTAAAGACCCTACTGAAATGGCTTATGCACCTAGGTGATTAGGATGCTTTTACATCTAATGAAACCAAAGGATTTGTAGACAACTAGCTATCATCCTTGTTGACGATATTGATACACCCAATTTCAACATCCACATTGACATATATTTGTCCTTTTATGAAGGGAGAATGTTTTCTGTAAATCCTTTGGCTGCATTATTATTTCAACCACATAATTACAATCAGTAAGAGCATGACACCATTTTGTTCGGGCCTTCTCCATAAGTGTATGCATTTCAGTTCTTTGCTCAGCTTGTATTATATTAGTGCTTCCTTGCTTTTTTGGTTTACCATTTTAATCTTTAATGATTTACACTCCTGTGCAAATGTTAGTTTCCTATCTATTTCCTTCAACTTGAAAAATTCATTATGTAAATCAAACTAATCATCTGTAGGCCAGATGCTGGCTTGAATTTTTCAGTATTCTACAAAAAATGTTAAAATCTTCGTGATATACTGAGAGAAAATGCCCTTCCTATGACAGGCAACCGGCCAAGTGCTTTTCCTTCGTCCCTATGTCAGTGACTTCAGTTCTGAGTGGGTTCTTTCAACTGTTATCCTGTTGACTCTTGGTTCTGTATTTACAACATATCTTGGTGAACGTATCTCTGACCTTAAACTTGGAAATGGTACATCTCTGCTGATCTTCACAAACATCATCTCATACTTGCCCGCATCTTTTGGAAGGACGGTTGCAGAGGCATATCAAGAGGGGAATTATACTGGCCTCGCTATCATAATAGTATCATTCGTAACGTTGGTGTTCGGTATTGTATATGTTCAGGTAAGAAAGATGATTTTCGTTTCAGGAGGACTAATAACAGGAGAAGCTAGAAGCTTCTGATGGCTTTGCCAAAATGTCTCAGGAAGCGGAGAGGAAGATTCCAATGAACTATGCATCAAGATACTCTGCTAGAAATGGAGGACTTCAAAAGTCTGCTTATCTACCCTTCAAGGTTTGTCTTTCACTAAAGGCATTGGTAAACTTGTACAAGCTTTAGTAGATAATACTAATTTTATTCGATGTTGATGACAACAAAGGGTAACATAGTAATCAAGATAACTTTGTGCTTCCTCTGTTCTTGAATAAGTGATACATTAATTTTAAAATAGCCAAAACGGGGAATAGTGTGCACAAATAATCACCTCACACACTATCTATTTAAACCTCTGTGACTAGCTGTATTGAATATCTAACTTAGCTTCATCCAACAATGCATAATGTCAAGTCTAACCATTAAGGCACTTTTTTATACCCTTAACTCATACTTAAAACAGGAACTAAAGCTGGTTGAGTTTATGTTTTGGAGAAATCCTATCAGTAATGTGTGCCTAGATTCTGTGAGATTTTGGTTTACTGTAATTGTGAAAGTTTTGTTTTGTAGAGAACAATTTTAAGTTCGCACACCACTACAAGATGCATCAATCTGTATCATACTATATATTAAGGCTTGGGTGGGAGAAGTGAAGGTAGAGTTAAGGTGTAGTTTAGTATGCCATTTAATTTAGTCCATTGTAACTCAACTCTTTAAAAAATTTGGTAAGCTGTGAATTTTACTGTAGACATGAAACATTTTAACAAATATGTAGATGGGAATCAGACAGGGACAAGACACCAGTTTTGTTGGTAAAAATAGGAAGTACTATGTAATGATATTTTACCTAATTTCTTAACAACTAATTTATGTTTCAGTTTAGTTCAGTAAAGCTTTTAAAAGAAAATTTTAGTTTTGCTCAGTCAAGTTCAGTTTAGTAATCTTAAGTTTAATAATGACTATACTGAAGTGTGATCCTAATTAATGATATCCTATGCCATGACTTTTGGTTCTTCTGGATAGTTCACTCTTCATGTACAGAGTTCTAGTTCTACCACTGTTTTATCCAGCAAATAAACTTAAGTTGTATGATGTAATAAAACAGAAGCAATCCTCTTTAACCTAAGAGTGGCCAATTTGGTTTTTAACTTTTACTTTAAAATATGAAATTCTTCTAGATATTCAGACGTCATTTTGTTATGTCATTCTCTTTCCTCTTTTTTATCAAAATATAGTTATGCAGGTGAACAGTGCTGGAGTAATGCCTATCATATTTTCAACATCATCATTGGCTCTTCCGGCTACATTAGCACGTTTCACTGGTTTGGATATCCTTAAGAAAGCTGCTGTTGGTTTGGCCCCTGGAGGTAATACCAGATCAACTATTTTGGGTTTACTCTGGTTTGTTTTCCCTAGGAAATTTGAATTCATAAATTGTCTTTTCTCCTTCCATGGCTGCCCCAAAGTATGGGTTTCTGATGTCATAAAAAAGGTATGGGTTTCTTTCCAAGTGGTTTCACTGCAAATTGTTTTACCTGGCAAGTAAAAAGTTTACTTTACAGAATAAGTAATGCTTCAACCGGAGAGCAAGAAGGGCTTATACAGAAACCTAACGAAGAGAAACTTTCATTCAACGCCTATAAGTCATAATTACCTGTTGATGCCAAATTTTGTAATTCATATTGACACTAGTTTTGAAATACAACCGATAAGGCCCAAGCTTATCAGCCTTCTTCTAAGAGAGGTGCTACCACCCAAGTACCCAACTGATCCCCTAACTAAAACTTCACCATTTTGTGGTTGTGCACTGTTCTTAATACTAGCTGAATCTATTCTTCTGCCCACTTAAGTTTCGTTAGTACCCACCCCCAATCTGAATGTAACCTAATTTATCCTCATTGGTCATTTAAACATCTAGCAGAACAATTATCTCTAACATGGTCTTATGGGATATCCTTAGAGACTTTGAGCACTTTTTTTTTTTGGGAAAAATTTCCAATTTATGCCAATATAAAGGCATTTAAGAAATTCTGACATACATTATTTGATGCCATCTTCTCTTTATGCTTTAAGTTATCTTTTAACAAGAAGATAATATTGGGACAAAAGGGAGAGTCTAGAGATCACAATCACACAGTTACAGTGGAGCTTCTCATCCACTCTATCTGATCCAAACTTTCACCGACATGTGATCCATTAGATGAATATATGAAAAGCGCAGACAGATGAATCATGGGTATGTTAATATGATGAATTAATCTGAACCTGTTCCACCCGTCGTTTACCATTATTTCATATTTTTAATTGTGAAATTTGGTCTGCCTGATGTGGATCCACCCAGTACAGCTGACATAGAGGCCATCTAGGAAAATCCTTCATAAGTGCATGGCCATCATAACTGTGTGTTGTCTTCAGAATTTACAAAGTATTATTCCTTCTTTCTCTTGTTCGTCTGATTCTGTTATATTCCATCCCACTTATAAATATCTATTTTCCCTACTTCTCTATATTCTCCAAGTTCACTTTCATGAAACCCGTATCAAAGAATATTCAAAAAGTTTAAGCAAAGGATGCTGGAGTTTTGTTTGTTTGCTGAGGGTGCTGGCCCATGGATGAAAGGTTAAGACAATAATACTTACATGGATGAATTTTTGTAGTAATCTAGAACTTTCAGATTAGCACCTCTTCTTTCCTTCCCTCGACCCTGATCTTATGGTTGAGGTATAATAGACTAATATTTACTACTGAACCAAGAAGAATCTCTTCTACCTTGTAATCCAATTGTGCCCATGGAACATGTCTACTTAGGAACATCTATGAACATGAAATCTCTGCCAGATGCTTATAGCTCTTGATTTGTGCAAGTTATCACAAGTTCTGAAAAGTTCTTAGCATGGAGTTTTGAAGTGTTATTGCTAAATCACTATTGTGATAAGTGTGCTTGTTAAGCTTAAGAGAGACTTGGTTGTATGAATGGAAAGTGAGGACTTTTGCAGCAACCAAACTTATGAGAATTGTCATGTTGTGATGATGATGATGAGTTGGTGACTAAGGAGCAATTTAACAACAACACAGATACTCTGTAAATAATAAAAACACATTACACATTACAGAGAAAAAGAGATGGAAAAATGGGCTGGTTGGCATCCTGCCCCAAGCTTGCTTACATCTTGGCATTGAAATGTGAGGGATATGTGAGAGGACAACCTACCAAGATACGTAAGAGGGTAATTTGTACCCTTCTTTTATTATCACCTTTAGTAAACCCCTACTGTTAGATTCCAACATTCCAACCTAGGTTTTTTGATGTGTTGGAGAAAATTTCCTTGAGTCAAGCACTAGCTATGAAGCATTTCTATAGAAAGGCTATGCTTGAGGCATTGATCATATCTATCCTAATAGTTACACCCCTTCATCCAAGTTCAAAGAGTTGATTTGTTCATTGGCCAAAACCTTTATTTTGATACTAGGTTAGCCTCTTCTGGCACCTTTATGTGAGAAGTGCAAATATTTACTTATCTTCAACTATTTTGTTACTTTTGGGGTTTAACATGGTTGAAGTAATTGAATATATAATGTGGATTTAGTTGGGCTGTTTGAATTATTTTAGGATTTTGGATGTGGTTCTAGGTTAGTTACAAAGACAGGAGTATACTTTGAGGTAGTCAAATTGTGCTGCTATCATGTAAAAAGCTTATTTTTTTATTAAAGCATATCAATTGACCATAGCTGTTTTTTTTGCAGGTTCTTTCTATCTTCCAACAAACATCCTATTCATAGCCTTCTTCAACTATTATTACACTTTCTTGCAATTGGACCCTGATGATGTAAGTGAACAACTTAAGCGTCAAGGTGCATCAATTCCACTTGTCCGACCTGGTAGGAGTACCGCTACATATATAAAAACGGTAAACCTTTTTTTGTTGCGGTAAACTTTGTCAACTCATGACCATTGCTTTTGGGCAACGATCATAGACTGCTAGATAGTAGCTTCAAGTCCATAATTGCTCTATACTTGCCTCGAAAAAAAAAATAGCTGCTTTATTGCATCTGTTTCAAGCTGATGATTAATTAGACAAGGTTTGCTTATTCTCTTCCAATTTTTTTTCTGAGATTAAAGTTGGTTTCAACCACAAGATCCTTGTTCTTTTTGTATAAAAATTTAAGTGTCTTACCCTCTTTTGATTTTCAAATTAGTCAAAATTACCCCTTCTTTTAAGGCATTTGTGAGAGGGTACCTTAAAAAGTTGGTGTTACTATCACACCAGAAGTCTTCTATAAAATATGCATGTAAAAGGTCCTGCGCTTGCTGCTCCATTTTGTGTAAAATCAATTATGTTTTCAAGTGCCCTGAAACTTTGGCTTCTTTTCTATGTTGGTTGCTTGTGCTAATTTTGAATTGTTGGTGGAAAATGCAGGTTCTCAGTCGGATATCTGTCCTTGGCTCGTCTTTCTTGGCAATACTAGCTGCTGGTCCAGCCATAGTTGAGCAAGTTACTCATCTCACAGCATTCCGAGGGTTTGCAGGCACGTCTGTCCTCATCCTTGTTGGCTGTGCAACAGACACTGCAAGAAAAGTTCAAGCCGAGCTGATTTCTCAGAAATATAAGAACATCGAAATTTATGATCTTAATAAAAACAATTAGTTTGAGCTTAAGCTCAGGGCGGCGTAAATATTTGTTGCTGCTAATCACATCAGTGAATTGTGCACGTGTGCAGTAACTTGCCGAATACTTCACAAAGTTTTACTCTTATATATTGAAAATTTTCCGAATTCACAGTAGCTCAAGTTGCAATTTTAATACTATGGACAATTGAAAGGCTCAAAGCCTCCAACCTAAGACCCTCAGCATTAAATGACCCTCAATTTCAGTTGTTCTACAAATTTAACCATCGAAGTTGGTTTTAAGACGTCGTCTTTGCTTGATTGATGTTATCCAGAAGGCTTCAAGGAAAGGAAAAGGCTAATTATAATTGATGGAACAGAATCGCAGTAGAGTACTATTCCTCGCAAAGGGGTGCTGTGAAGCTGAGTCGATTGCTTCCATCCCTACCTAATGCTCAAGCCTTTTCATCTGCAAGCCTTAGAGTTGGTCCTTGCATCCCTCCTAAATCCCACGTCCAACTTGAGACAGCCTTAACGAATACCACCTATCAGAGTCCATATTAAACCCCATAAATCACTACATGACTTGCATTATCTATCCAAATAGCAGCATAAGTGGCCTGATCTAACTAACAGAAAATCACCGAAACCATAAATAAGATGAAAGTACTGAACAGGTATTAGACCATAACAATATAAGATTATCACCTCGCCTTCGAATTTCAAGTAAACAAAAACGTTTTAAAACAGGATTTAGAAGCCTATATCCAAGTTCGACAGTTTTTGCTACAAGAGCATGCAGACAGCCTACCCAAGTTGACGAAAGTCACGGAAAACATCCTGAATGAAATCAACACTGCGGCTTTAGGAGGTCAGAAGCAGACCCGTCAAAGTCGAGCTTGAGTGGCACAACAAAGCTGAATTATACTCCAAGATCTTGGATAGGGACAATTAGTATTATCCATAATTAGCTAGGATTCGTCCTAAATTTAGATGGGGACTAGATTAAATATAAATGGACCTCAAAGTTGGGTGAATGGTGGCATCTACACTTAGCCCCCATTGAGCTTCCCCCAGCTCATTAGCTTAGCTTAGCTTAGCTTGTTATAAATCATGCTGTTAGTGGTATGGCATTGTCCGAATATAAATGCCGAATATTGACTTCGATTACTACTTATTAACATCGGCCAATGGCATCACCACTTTGGATGAAGAGAAGACTACGTTACTACTTGCTACAAAGAGCAAACATCATGTATATTGAGTAAAAGCAAAGCTAGCACTGATTACAAAGTACCACTAATACAATTTGTATCAAACAAAGTCCACTAATTATTCTTATTGCATACGCGTTGGCGGCTAGGACTTCGGACCATGCAAATAATTCTTTGAATTCCCTAGAAACCATGTCTTTGATTTCATTAAGGATGAAATGGATTGAAGGGCAACAGTAAGATTCAAATGTCTTTGATTAAAAGCTTAATCATAATCAATAAAAAGTTACGTTCTTCGTATTATAGACAACACATTTGTTATTTCGTAATTCTACGAGCAGTAGTATAAGAGTGGAGGTGAATTGTACAATGAACTTTTGATTCACCCTTTTCAAGAAATTAATCAAACAGTAAAGTAAAGAAGACGGATATTTATGCAAAGAAAAGTTTCCTACACATAGTTAAATTAGGAAGTGAAAAAATCTCAATCACGTGTGATTTTGACTCAATACCTTCCACTAGAAAATAGGTCAAAAACAACTCTGCTTTACAAGACTATAATAATCATTTTCTATCCCGATTTAATCCATTAACCATATCCTACTAATTGATCCTATTCTGAATCAGCCTCTTTCTCTTAGCGTACTTTGACTTTATGAGTCTACTCCTAGTGTTTATTTACTTAAATCACATTATAATGTACAATAAGAAATCAAGAAGTCTACATTATATGTGGAACAAGACTAGACCTAGATGCAAACTAAATACTTTACCTTATTATGTAAATGGTCTAGAATCTGATAAAAAGTCTTTGACGTTTAAATAAACTACTTATATAGGATATATTATATCAATATATCCTATATAAATAGCTCATTTATACTGGATATAATAACAAGTCGAGTATTTGATAGAAAACTTTGTGCATAGCCCAATTAATAGCACATATAATCAAAATTTGGCAAAAAAAAAAAAATAAAAAGATTGTCCGTTAGTGAAAAAAAGAGAAAACTTTTGCAAACATTAGGATCAGATTGGCTGAATTATTTGGTTTTGAAGTTGGATTGGTAGGGGACAGGTAAGCGTGGATCTTAATTTGACAACTTGTAAGTTGTATTGTATACCTTAAATATAGATGGGCCATAAAAGTATATGTTGGAGTTGATTAATTATTCTTTTGGTTAGGACTTAAGACTTACATAAACAGGATCATATTCTAGAGTAACTAAAAAAAATGACGACAAATAAAATGGTTAATGAACTTGAAATGACAAGCTGCTGGTTGATCTTTGGTAAACGTACAGTATGTCATAGGAGGCATATATATGGCTTATACCTAAGAGTAATGGAAGGTCTATGAAGCTTTATGTCAACCAAAGCGGAACAAGAATAAAGTAAAATGCATCTATAATGAATATGCAGCTCAATAGAAATGTAAAGTGGATCCGGAGAATGGAGAGGGTGAAGTAGATGTATGAAATTAAAACAAGTGGTAAAGGCTTAGGAAGAGTGGTTGAGAAGATTTTGTTGTTATTCTAAAAAGGTTGATCTTACTTACACGGGCAGAGAGCCTGGAAACATACATACAGATACAGAGAGTATATATGAAAAGATGTGAAGGTTGCCTCATACTTTCTCAATAAGATACCCCTTATCTTATAATACAAGTATTTGTATCAAATGAATGGCTTTTGAGAAGAAAACGCCACAATTTTGTCTTTTTTGGCAAGTGACTCTGCTATACTTTTTAGTTAGTGCACCAATACAAATCCTATTAGGATATGACCTATCTCTCAAATCTCACGCCTGCTGCCTTGATTAGCTTAAGCCTTTTTACTTAACTCCTAATCAAAACCACCCATTCTGATTCATTAATTTACTATCATCATCCTATAATCCCACTTTACTTGAATCATTCCTTTTACTATTTTAATACCCTTTCTTCCTTTTTCAATATTAAATGATGCTTATTAATTATTTTATTTTATTACCTGCTCTTTGTATTCACTACCTACTCCAACTAGCTACTAATTTACATGGTTAACAACATGAATATCCGTTTATGTTAGCTTCTAAAGCTAATTGGCCCACCTTCATTATGGAGTTTAGAAATAGTATTTATACTAGATAAGTCCCATGCAATACACGGTTTAATAACAAAGATTCAAAACTCATCCTTAGCAATATGCTTGTCATCTTGAGTAATATGCATGCACATGACATAAGTGAGATGCTTCATGTACTAGCTATTAGTTAAGGAAATATGAAATCCATCCTCTCTATATTTAATTAACTTCTATAACTGAGTCGTAAATTAGGGTTATGAATATCATTTTTATTTCAAATATATATTAACATGCTGAATTATATTTTTGGTGAGAACTTCATTTTTGCTGTATATGCTGATACTTGCATGGTCGCCTATCTCATCATAAATACTGTCATTCTCTATGATGACTTCATATATTAAATGCACGCCAGTGACGCCACTTAGCTTGCAGGAGTTAAAACTATTCTGAAAGTGTAGCAAGATTACCTGTGAATTAAACAAAAGGTGCACCTGTATTTTACATTTTACATGTAACTATTAAGTGTATTATATACATTTTCATGTAAGTAATGTACATTGCCCACCAATTGTTCAATAACATCAAGTGATAATTATTTTATTGGCTTAACATTATACTCGGTCACTGTCTACTTTGTGTACGTAGTTTATGGTCTAGTCATCGGATATGCTAGCTATCCACTCCTTGCAATTGGGAAGCATTTATGTTGTTTTCATCTAACCCAAAATTACACGTACACTCCCTACCTTCTTAGACAAAGCACCCATAACATTAGCCACTATCACAAATTCACAATTCGAAATCCGGCATACGTCTCACGTACAGCGTGTTCTTATACATTAGGCAAACTGGATTTAAATTCACCAATGAAATATAATTGAAATGTTGTCTAAGCTATAATATTTTGGAAATTTTAATTCTTTCTGAATGGTTGGGGAAAGAGAAGATTCCTCTAACATAGCCATTTTGCATCAAGTATTAGGAGTTGAAATCAGTGAGTCGATGCTATTACTCGTACTATTAGAGGGAAATAAAAGAAAATGACGTTTGCAACACCACCACCTAGGAATTTTATAATTTGAAAAAAATAATGTAATTAATGGAAAGACCCAAGAAGATAATGTAATTTTATAATTTACGATCTACCCCAACTCCCATAGACCCAAGAAGATATTTGCGCAAGAGATCGAAAACCATACGCAACGACGTAGCTCATATAGTCATATCTCATATGAACCACATTATTGAAGTCCTAAGTACTAAAAAAAACAGATAGCAAAAGACGGAGAAATTTTCATGTCCACAATCACGCTAAGCGTCGAGGACTCAAAAAGCTTGACTTTTTACTTTAAATTTATAAGATAAAAATTATAATAATTTGATATTTTTTAAAAATCTATACTGAGATATATTCAAAAAAATCTCATTTGAATGTTATATGTGTTATAATATAATAAAAATTTATAGTCAAACTTTTTAAAATTTGATACTATAAATAAAATTAGGAAAAAAAATAAAAGAATAAAAAGAGTAACGTAGATCTGACAAAATAATATGGAGTAGAATTAATCACGTGTATTCCATGCAATCGGGGAAAGAGAAACCGTGTATAGTAAACGTGAATGAGCAGTCCAGTGAAGTTGGTCTTTGTTGATAAATAAAAATGTGGAAGCAAAAAGTGAAATTTTGACCTCCAAAAAAGACTTTCGGCAAAGGCGTAAGCGGCCCAAAAGTGAATATTTTACTACAATTGGAATTATATGATGAATTGGGCGTATTTATTACTGTAATTAAAAGCCTCCTTTTTCTTTGGATCATCATTTTTGTAGACTTGTAGTGTTCGCGTCACCAACTTCACTATTTCCCCTCTAGTGCCTTTCATTGTTTTAGGCTCACTTGCTGGTTTTTGTGGACTTCCTCTTCCAAAGCGAAAACTTTGTGCCGTTTACATTTTGCCGTGGACTTGCTATTTATTATCATCATACATAATTGATAATTCTACTCGGTACTTTATATTGTATTCTTTTTAAAAGGTAAGGATATATGGAGCACTATACTTTAATATCTTCTCTCATAATTTCTTTATTTATTTTATTGTGGCGCCTTATACAAACTATATCAAAAAATAGCCAATTTTATGCAGATCGAATTTTTAATAAGCTTTTTTTTAACTCTTGTATAAATAATTCTGTTAAATTTTACGTTATGAGAAAATCTATGTATATGGTTATCATTTTGAAATTCATTTATAGGGTTAGGATTATTTTTAAATACGTACCGATATGGTTGAAAAATATCCACAATAATTGTTGTTGTGAATCGTATGTATCTGAGATTTTGTGGGGGAAAGTGACTCTCTAGAAGCCAAATCCGATCAATTTTGAGTTAATAGCTTAAGAAATATAGTTTGTGGTGAAAGACTTTTTCCTTGTTTGTTTCTTACATTTAGGTGGTGTTCACGAGTAGTAAGTTAGTAACTCAAAAATAAAAAATAAAAAATAAAAAAAAAACCATGTTGATATTTTGCAGCATTGAATGTTGACTTTAGGCCAAATTGCTTCTACGTTTTTTCCGCTCGTAGCGTTATTGATTGTTTGATTCTATACATGTTTCATGATTGTTTGTTTTTAAAAGTAAAAGTAGGATAAATCAACCCCTATAAAAAGAATATTCAAAGTTTGTTTATTGACGAAAGATTAGAATTAGTGGATTTTACGTATCATTAGACTAAATGATAATAAATACCATGCATTTTTCCTTTATTTGTTTCAACTATCCAAGAGCTTAATTTCTACTCATATTCCATGACCTTATTTGCATAGGTGTGGTAATGAAATTTTTTTGGGTGTGTAGAGAACTATTAATTATAAATGATAAATGTACTACTCTCAAAATTTTTATTAACTTAGCAAGTTGACATCTTTAAATGAATAGATTATAGGATTCTTACGATCAATTTTGATTCAGTTATAAAGTTATAGAGATTGTGTAACTCCTTAACGTTTTACTTATATTGCTAACAAATTTTCTCTAGGAAGATCGATTTGCTTATCTATAGAGTTAGACTAGCATATAAACTAATATATATACCCAATAACGTTGGAATTGATAAGATGATTTACACATTATATAAATTCGAAAGCACCTCCGTTGCGTAAATAAAAAAATTTCTCAAGTCTTAACGACCTCCCTAAAGTCAAATCAAGAAAGCACAGTAAGTAGTTAGCAAAACTGCAAAAGGAGTGGAAAGAATTGGAAAGTAAGACCCTGTTAAAAATCCCAATATGGGAACTGAAATCTACATTTAATAAGTGTAAAAGCAGCCAAAAAAAAAAAAAAAGGGTTAAGTTGGACTGTGTGGCTAACGTCAACCTGAAAAGCTAAGCCCTCAATTTCATACCAGTTGCATGAATATTTTAACCTACTACATAACCTACCTTATTTTTTGTTTTCCTCATGCACAGCTGCTGTACGCCTATAGCATTGCACATGATGGGCTCACATGCTAAAACGGAGTACAGATGTACAATCACAAGAGCTACTTGTAGAATAACCCTTGGTGTCTCTCTTAGCTTACGCTTTGAACAATCGAAACTGCAGATTTTTGTATGAGTGGATTTTTGTTAAATGTGACGGGGTATGAGGCTGACCACGCAGGAGATGTTCAAAATGGCAGCCAGGTAATGGTCTATGGAGGCCATGCACTGCTAACAAGGCAAATATAGAATAAAAACAATCGAGATAATCTCTTACACAAAGAGACGTGAAGCCTTAAAGAGGGCAACATCTTACTGATCTAAGGGAAGCATAGAAATGTAGACACTAGTCAAAGTGAGAATGCCTCTTCTTATTAATTTTATCATCTGTTCCTGCGGCGGAATAGAATCTATTTTACATTGATCAACATATTTTTATAGATGTGGGAGAAATTACGCCGAACAAAATATCAAAAACAAATTAAATAATAAGCAGAGAGACCAAATACTATAGCACTAAAGAGTAACGATGCTGTGTTCTTTTTAATCATCTATGGTATCCTCTGTATTTGGTCTTCCCTCAACTGTATTCCTACATACCCGAAGAGTGCCTCAATATCCCGCCAAAACACTAACTTTTCAAGTATATATACATGTCTCCTACATACAACATTATCCACATAAATTTACTGTGCATGCATTACCACCGAGATTCTCCCCGGTAGCCAATCGCCAAGATTCCGACTCTCAGTTTCCTGATCCAGCTCAAGCCGAGCAACTAATTTCCCCTCAAGAGGCTGAGCAAGCAGCAAGGGTAAACTTCTTTTAAGTTGATTGATGCTTGGTACCAATGCCTTCTCTATCCAAGATTCTAAACTTGTTTGACCCAACCAACTCCCACTTAGGATCTTCTCTAGGGCTTCACTCTCAATCTTGACTGACAACATTTCTCCTGTCAAGGACCAGAATTTCGCTAATATGGACCTCTCGATGTTATGCCTGATTGGCTTAAAGTCCACCTCTTTGAACAATATTGCCTCATCTACTGAAGTCAGCAGCTCGCTCGGTGCTTCTGACGAGGTCGTCGGTGATCCCCTGTGATCCTTCCCATGCTCCTCCTCATGATCAATTGTGAGATCACTAGAGTTGTTGGATCCATCCATCCGATCGTCATCAATATCAGCCATCTCATTCAGGTCAAACGAAAGTCCCTGACCCACATCCTCCTTCCTTTGCTTGGTTGCCCTATCTTGCTCATCATCATTCACCCAACTGGGTGATCTTTTTCCTGTAGTGATAACCTTTTCACCAATTGATATCTTCAACTGCCAACCACCAGTAGCTAAGGAGGTCATCTGCTCTTCATTAAGTGTAACCACACCATCAGTTAAGTTTCGTACATGTTCTGGCATCCAACTTGATGTAACAATGAAAATAACATTTCCAAGACTGATTTCCCGGCCATGGGAATCGGAAATCCTTCCCCTTTCCATTGCCTGTTTGATGTTTCCTCGGACTAGTATATCGGCTTCATCAATATCTTGCAGCATTATTACCGAAAATGGATTTCTCCTGACCGCCTCTACAATTCTATCCATCACAGTTTTACCACGGAAATTAAGTTGAGATTCACCACCATCACGTCTTGAACCAAGGGAGATTAATATGGGAGCCACACCACAAACAATCTCCGATAAAGCAGCAGCCATCTTCTTCTTACCCATCCTATCTGGACCCGAAAATAGTAACCATATATCTCCTTTTGACCCACCCACTCGAGGTTTTCCATTCCCCAATCTACATTTTGTCACAGTAGCAGCTACAGCAGACGCTGCATCTGTCTGCCACCATACCTTGGCAATCAGACCTTTGAGCAGCCTCTTAAATGAGTCTACATCTTCTGAAATGGCGGTGAAAGACTTGTCAGTTGATTCTGGTGAAATGCAACCCAGGAAGTCTTTGAGACAATCCTTTTGGGAATTATCTTGAGTGGAATACATGGTCTTCGTTGGGCCTAAAACAAGTTCAGTTCTCACTGGGCTCTCGGGTTTATTTGTGGGATTTCCCCAATTAATTTGATGGGTAAGAGGAGAACTGGTATTGAGCTCCAGACCATCACCAAGGCCTCTGGATTGATGCTGTAATTTGGGTTGAAATGGTTGTCGCACGAGTAAAGTCGGATTGTATAAGCTCGTCATTGATAGGGGTGATGGCACGATTCTCTCAGAGGTCATATTATTGTGAAAGCTAGGATGGAGCTGGATACATGTCTCTCTCCATTTCTTCTGCAATTCTTGAGTTTTCTGTCTCCAGATCATATCTTCCTCCTTACACTAGAGTCCACGAGGAAAACAAAAATTAAATTCCACGAAGCAAATTGCATCTAAATGCATTAAAGATACCAAAAGCTTCAATCATGAACATACCTGAAATGTATCATTAGTGTTTGACTTGGCATCCTGTAGCCATGGGGGCAACAACTGTCGAGTGGCATCTGATTTCGCCTCAGATGACTGTTTTTCTGTCGGCCCAGCTACTAATTTTGCAAGCTCTTGATCATATTTCTCTGTACACTGCGGGCAGCAGCTAAATCTTCTGGAAGGATCTAAATTTTCAGAAACACGCCTCGTCAAAGACAAAGCAGGAATCGGAAAGCCTTTTATTGGGCTTAAAGACTCAACAGAGCTGCTCAATATTCCCCCATTAGATCCCAACCTACACATATAATACATATCAATATGAGATGACGATGCAGCTATCCAATGTACCTCCTTCTACTCCAACACATAATTCAAATTACAAATTATCAACCTAAGAATAAGTTTCACCAATCTTACAAAAGAGTACGGAGTACTACTCAAAATGATGAACTACCAGTATTAGTATGACTAAAACAAAACAGAATCTTCATCCCATGGTATATAATTCGAATTTTTTTAATATAGATTTTAACAGACATTGAACTAGCTTTGCATATAAAAATTATCAAATACTATATAGTTAAAAAAAATAAAAATAAAAGAATAAAGAGGGGGTTAAGATTAAGTTACCTAGGCAAGATCCCAGAAAGAGGGGGTCTAGCCACAATAGAAACAACCTGAAGATCCAATTCATTCTCCATTGAAGTATGATAAACCTGGCACCTTAAATAAGTTTCACAAGTAGCTGTCCCCATAAACCAAATTTTACTCCCTTCCCCAAACTTCCTCAAAATGTTCCCCATCTCGGTGACTGCCCCTCGAGCCGCCTCGGAAACCCCTTGATTAGGAGGCTGATCAACCAACCATTTCAGGTCTCCCAAATCCACAACCACCCCTTTTCCACCTTTACTATTCACCACCATTTTACTTTCAATCACTGCCCCCAATTCTTTCAACTTGGTTGGCAATTGTCCACGATCTGATCCCAGCTCCTTCTCCGCGGCTATCACTTCTACCCCTTGCAACACCCCGTCTCGAATTTCGTCGTTCTCAATTTTTTTAACCACTTCCCCCACCACCTCTTCTGGCCCGGATTCGCCTACGAGAATTGGGTTTCGTTTTCTAGACCGTGATAGAATATCCATTACCTTCTTTACATCATCGCTTCTCCCTTGCATTACATTCCCTTGTTGGTGATGTTCTTGCAGGTGTTGCTGTTGTAATCTTGGATTCATATACAAATTCCTTTGTAGTCCGGCTCCCGGCGGAGAAGGGCCGGGCCCGGACCGGAACCCCAAGCCAATTCTAGGCCCGGTACCACCCGGCGCAGAATTGGGTTGGGCACTAACAACTTGTTCAATAGCAGCCTTAACAGCCGGGCTCGAAAACGAAGCCTCCCGCATGACCCGGCTTACACTGGGATCATCAAGTATAGATATAATGAGCTGCTCTAGCTCAACCTTGACAGCCAATAACGGTTGTTGCTGCTGCTCAGGACAGCCCCTCCTCTGGTGAGCCTGGGCCCGCTTTAAAGCCGCCATCAAAGCATTTGATATAGGTGGGTCGGTCCCAGAACCAGCCACACCGGTTTGAGCGGTAGGTAGCCGCTCCAAGGCCACGCTAAAGCAGAGCTCCAACGCTCTGCACTGAAGTGGGTGGGAAGAATTGGGGTGGGACCTGATACAAGCTTGTCGGAGAAACCCAGAAGGCGATGACAATAGAGTGGCAGCCACGTGCAATGGGGTGGTCTGTCCGTGGTTCCTCCGTCCAGCTTCGGCGATGGAGTGGCTTAAAACACTGGCCGCCTCCGGCGTAAGGGTTTGCTGGATCGCACTCAGCCCGCCCCTCATCTGATCTTTGTGGATACACTTTTTAAGTTATGTAACAGAATTTCGGGAGATACTCTTAAGTTGGGTTCGAAATTCAGATAATTCGGAATCAAATCAAATCAAATCCAATCCAATCTAATCTATAGTATGCTTCTATCCCTAGAATTGGCACCACAACAGTACAACACACCACCTTTCTTCTTTGCCAAGTACGAGTAGTTATTTTATTGTGTTGTATTTTATTTAACAGAGAGAGAGAGTGAAATGGAGTTGTATATATTTTAGTTTTTGAGAGTGGTAAGGAGGCAGAACAAAATAGCAGGGCGAAGGACTGAAGGAGGCATTAGGAATACTAAAAATTACTCCGAGTATGTGTATGTGTATGTGTATGTGTATGTGTATGTCAGTATGTGTATGTGTATGTGTATGTGTATGACCTTTCTTATCTGAGTTAAATGACCCACACAAATTAAAAAGTGCGAATAGCCATACAACTTGACCAACATGAATGACTACAGAAAAATAAGGGTGTGGTAGTCATTTTAGTCACAGACAACTACGCTAATAAATAGATAGATAGAATCTCAAAATCTAAAATTTTGTAACAAAAATAAGATGAATGGATTTGAATACCTCCACAATACAATTATATAAACCGACCCATTAAAAACCCATAGTAAATGAGAGAGAAAGACGCGAAAGAGACAGACAAAAGGTGGAAACTAGAATTCCTGACTTGAGAACCCAACAAACCAACATCTTCAAGTAGCAGCTCACCGTTTTTAGCTCCACATTTTTTTTATTTTTTTTTTTTTACTTTTTTCAGTGATGGGATTTTTTAAGGCGTGAGTCGATGAAAAGAAACAGGACCCTTTTTTTGGAAGTCACAATTCAACGCCAAAAGGAAATATCACTATCACCTTCTTCATCTTCACACTACCGGAGTTTTTGCAAATTAATTATTTGTAGAGATGCCACTGTCCAGTTCAGTCTGGCCCAAGCCCAGGTCCAATCCGGACCGGTTACTTAATGGGCTGAATACGAATCTCGAATTTTCAACTCTGACTCTATTCAATTTGGTTTATAAAAAAATTCGATTTGACCCACAATTCGAACCAGACCG
Organism: Dysphania ambrosioides; assembly: GCA_026401315.1. Classification (NCBI taxonomy): domain Eukaryota; kingdom Viridiplantae; phylum Streptophyta; class Magnoliopsida; order Caryophyllales; family Amaranthaceae; genus Dysphania; species Dysphania ambrosioides. The sequence continues at coordinate 248,112 of CM048665.1, forward strand.
GCTCACTCATTCGGACCGGCCTGTCCCAGACCAGATAATTCGGTTAAAAATAGTCGTTTTTAACCATTGCAACTAGCCGTTGATGATGTGCCTATATAAACCGAGAAATTTGGTTTCTTCAATCCACACAAACTCTCTCAAACTCTCATTCTCTTAGTCTTTCAATATCTCAATTACTACTAAATACAATTAGATTACTTATTAGTACTAATCTTCTTAATTACTCTCTTAATCTTCATTAGTTATCTTAATTAGTTGGTTTATTATTCTTAATTTACTTGTTTACTACTACATTTCATAAATAAATGGTTTCAAGAGGTAGACTCGGCATTAGCAGCTCGTACGATGATACCGTGGATTTTGCTCAAGACTTGGAGGAACAACTTTTCGGTACTCTTGCTGCTCAAGTTTCTCAAACTCTAACTTCGGATATACGTCCGCCTCCTTCCACTAGTCAAGGTAACTCTTAAACTTCTAATTAATTAATGTTAATATAAAAACTAGTTAGTTTAATTAGATAGATTAATTAAGTTTATAATATTTTATTACTTGATAATGTTAGATTAGTCGATGATAATATGTAAATTAAGTTAATATGTTGATTATGTAATTATATTTAATTATGTAGATTATGTTAGTGATGATAATTAAGTATATTTAGTTAAATTAGTTCAATTTGTTTAATTAAATTTATTATCTTAAATAGTTTAATTAGTTGATTATGGTAATTAGGTAAATTATGTTGATATTGTTGAGTTAGTTGAATAGTTGATGATGTTAGATTAAGCACATTAGGTTGATGATGATAAATAAGTTGATTAATTTAGATTAGTTTAAGTAAATTGATTTAAGTAAATTGATTAATTTAGTTAAATTGATTGATTTAGTTTAATTAGTTTAATTAATTTAAGTAAATTAATTTAAATTGATTATGTTATATTAAGTTGATGATGTTAGTTTAAGTAAATTGATTAATTAAATTGATTATGTTATGTTAAGATTAGTTAAATTGATTCGTTATGTTAGATTACTTGATTATGTTATGTTAAGATTAGTTAATTTAATTAGTTATGTTATATTACTTGATTATGTTATTTTAAATTGTTGATGTTTAATTAGTTGATAATGTTGAAGTTAAATTGATTAGGTTAGTTAGATTAATTGATTATGTTATATTAAGATTAGTTATGTTAGATTAGTTGATCATGTTTAAGTTAAATTGATTAATTGTGTTAGATTAGTTACATTAGTTAGTTAATGAACTAATAATGTTAGTTTTTGGCTAAACTTGATATGAAATGAAGGTGAAGACGATGGTGAAGGTGGATTACCCGAGTCTACTTACTGTAGAAATAAATTTTCACCTGTATGGCTATATTTTGAGAAGGTTCCAATGATCGACGCTACTTCCAAAAGAAATCCATGTGCTATTGCTTGATATGCAAGCAACAAAGGAAGAATCCAATAGCTTTGTATTAATGGATGACCGGCTATGGGATGGGGACATTATCCCGTCACTTGACCAGAGTACATGGAATCAACCTAGAAGCAGATGAATTCGCAAGCGCAACATAATCGTCAAGTCATAAACAACTCCACAAGTATATGGGTTCCATGCCCGGATGATGTATGCCTTTTATGTATAATAGAGATAGGATGATTGATGAATTAGCTAACTTTGTAATTGCGGAAGAATTACCGTTTAGCCATGGTGAGAGTCCAAACTTCGAACATTTCACTAGAACCTCTTTACAATCCACTTATAGACGTGTCCATATGAACACACTTAAACGTCATACCCAAACTGCTTATTACAAATATAGAAGTAGTTTAATAGAAATATTTCGCACTTTTAACGGTCATATTAGCCTTACTAGTGATACATGAACCTCTTGTTTTGGTGAACATTTTCTTTGTGTAACCGCCCATTAGATAGATGTTGAGTGGTACATTCAAAAGTGTATAATTTTCTTTGAGGCTATGAAAGAAATACATATTGGTTACAACCTTAAGGTACGAATAATAAAATGCCTTAAGACCTTTCACTTGCTTGATAAAGTTTTTTCCCTTTTCTTAGATAATAACACAAAATGTATATCGTCTAGTGGAAGTCCCAGTACGCAATTCGTGCCAGCACTTAGTAGAATTTTAAGAAAATCAAAAACATCGACTTCTTCTTCTTCACTTAATATTATTAATGAATATCTTTCTTACCAACATGAAATCGATGAAAAATTTTCAACTATTAAGTAGTGGCGTGATCACGAACGACAATTTTCCATTCTGCGCGAGAATTGTAAAGGATATCCTTACAATTCCCGCCTCCTTTATTGCTTTTGAGTCTGCTTTAAGTGTAGGTAGAAGAGTACTGGACGAGAAGAGATCATGCTTATCTCCGAAGATCATAGAAATATGCGTATGAAAGATTGGATCAGGCGGACCATAGGACTCAAGGATTGAGGGAGGACGACAATGACGAAAACGATCCTTGGATGATGATGGATACGAGCGAATCAAGCGACAACCCAGCGGGTTAAGGAGGTTCGGGGACTGTCCCTGGCTAGGCTAGGCACCCCTCGAGGTACGTAACAGAATTATGTGGGCTTTGATTCCTTCGGGATACGTAGGCAACTTAATTTTGAAAATGAATATTTAATTATTTAATTAAATTTTGATTTCCTAAATTAAGTGCAAGCCCTTTATTTTTTCTTCAGTCCCCAAAATATGTTTAATTAAAATAAATTAATATGATAATGGATTATAAGTAAATATGTAATTAGCTAATTGCTTTAATTAGTTTAATAATACATAATTTATTTAATAATAGGTTAATTAGTTTATTTAGTTTATTTGGTTTAAAAATACGTAAATATGAAATCAGGTGAATATACGTAATTAGTTTAATAATACATAATTATCAAGAAAAAAATAAAAATACAACCTTATTTAAAAGTTTACAAAAATGTCATTATGAGTGCATTATAAACATTTAATTGCATTCGAAACAGTTTCTTTATTGTAATTTGTAAATGTATTTATATGTAATTCGTTTTGATTCATTTCGATTCGTGAATTCGTTTTGATACCAAATTCATTCCAAGTCGGTACAAATCAACCCCCCAGAGCCCATCCTGAACCGGATCGGCCCGCCCCAAGGATATGTCCGACCCTGGTCCCTATTTCCCCAGCCCGGCCCCGTGGCCATCTCTACTTATTTGAGAGTCATTTCAAATTAATTTTATGATGAAATAGATATCTCTAATTCTATATCAATAAAATAAAATAAATCTATTTTAAAAATATACATTCAGATGATTTTGACGAATTTTCTTTTGATTATAATTATTTCTTTTTGTTAATAGGCAAATATTAGTAAAACAAAAATATCAATTCAAATCATATCAGATCTTACTTTAAAAATTCAAGTAGACCAAATCAACTTACGGAAGACTAATGTGATTAAATGTATGGACAAAGTAATGTGTTCACTAATTAATTTTAACAATAAAGATGAAGTAATAATATACTATAGAAAATGATGAGTGGAAAATTAGTTATATTTGTGTTGGTCAGTTATTATTAGTAATACATAATAAATAAATAAAAAAGAGTAAAAAGCAGTTGAAACAATAGAATGTTGGGAGACTTGGGTGTGTGATGGAGATAGTCTGTGCAGGACAAGCAATATAGATAGTAGATAGTAGAGATAATGAATTATGATCCTAGCTATGCAGTATGCACGACACAGCCATAATGAATTGGCCTGATGAAGATCGAAATGGTGAGTTCATGTTATGACAAACTCAATTAATTTCTTCCTCCAAAATTCTTAATCATTGTTGCTTGATAGGAAATACAAAAGGGATGAAAGGAAAAATAACGAGTCCGTAGGCCGTATGTTTGTTTTCATTGATTGCGGATGAGTTAAATACTCGATATTGTATTTTTCTGGGGAAATAAGAAATGCTTGATGAAGAGAGATGACCTAAAAGAGGGAGTATCGTATCGTATCGTATCGTATCGTCTCATCTCATCTCAGTTCTAAGTTATTCGCCTTTTTTCTTATGACTCATTTGACTGTCCTTTTTCACACTTTACTCATTTGTCCTCATTTATTGCAACTTTATCTTTCCCACTTGCGCCTCTGCTGCGTGCGCCCCCGCCTTTCTACCTTCTTCAACAAACCAAGACTAGGCAGGCTCCTTTACTATGTCAACTCAATCAGCTTCAAAATATTTACTACAGAGAATAAATCAGACAAGCCTTTAGAAACATTCCTTTCAGATGATTAACTTAAGCCCCTTTTTTTTATGGACAGAAACAATAATCACTGTTTCTCAAATTAGTCTGCTTTTATTAATTTACGGAGTACATTTTCAAAATATTAGATCAACAGAATCCAATCCAAGTAGCATGAGTTTATGGTCCACAACTATATATTTAGAATATGTTTTATTTGACTTATTTTGTCTCATTGTATTTTTTTCAAAACTTAGCTTAAACTCTATTCATCTTATTTAGCTTTAACATATTTTATTTTATTAAAAGTTATTTGTGTCAACGTGCATCTTTAAAATATACATAATTGTTTGAAATTTTATTATAGGAGATTTTATATTGAGTGTAAAATCATTGTAATATATTTTATTTTTTTTAAAATTATCGAAAAATAAGCCAAATATAATGAGTCTATTCATATAGTAATTTGGAAAGAATAGCTTACTCTACAAGAATACATAATTTGATTTTTTGAAAAACATGAGAACATGATGGATGCACTTTTCAATTCCGTGTTTAAAAAGTAAGCATAGCTTTTTTTTTTTTTTTTTTGTGTAGCAAGAGTAATATTTTTGGAAATGGGTCCGACAATGATGAGATGAGACTTTAACAATGAGGGAAGAAGATTTAAATTTGAAGCTGTAAATAATGATTTAGAGAGTAATGATTTGAGTTAGAGTACACGGGGGTACAACAGTGTGGTCTTTGGTGTAAGAAAGAGGGAATGATAAGATTTCAACCAATTTTTTGCTTTTTACACGCAACCTGTTGCAAAAGCCTTTTCATACTTGCTCGTTTTCACTCTTACTTCAACTTTTATATGCCACTTTCTAGGGGCACTCCAGCCTTTTTTATTGATTTTTTTTTTTTATTTCTATCTACTCCATTTATTTTTTTTTAAGGTTAAGCTTTTCATTTTGATTACAGTGCATCCTACTTCACAATGTGAAGTGGTTAAACTTTCCAAAATTATATTATGAAAAGAAAACTATCCTGCTAATTGACATGAAACTTTTCCAAATTTAATTTATTCAAGAATTTTTTTTTGCTTTTTATACATTAAATTATTTGGCTTACTTTGAATCTTTGTAACTTATAAGTATGAATGATTCATACTCTGTGATTTATTTCGGATGAAATCAAGTTCAAATAATTTCAAACAAGTTTAGATAAACTATTGACTATTGCACTTATTATTTCAAACTAGTCAAAAAAGTTAAGGGTTATAACTTTCATTGTTTAGTGTAATATATGTTCTATCCCAATTCCACAAAACTAATTTAATACAACTAATACATAACAATTAACTAAATTAAGTAGGTGAGAAATCTCCCCAAAACAAATACGGAGTCCTTTTTAATTTTCCATTGCATGAGTACCCAAATATCATCTCATTTAACGATCTCAAATTCAACAAATAATGAATTGAAAATTTGCTGGTTAGTTGTCTTAAAGATTAACACATATATTCCACGTCTTGTCATCTTGTTCTAGTGGCTGAGTAACTAATAATTATGACTTGAAATAATGATATTATTATAGAAGAAAATGATTTACTTATTGGCATTTTTGTTGGATAAAAAATGGAGCACACTTACTTATCTAAACTAGTTAGAAATTAGTAGAACATCTCTAAATTAGCCTTGTTAGAAGGTTACGAAACTTGTGAGAATATCAAGATACATAAATTTTTTTAAATCAGCTGAATTTATATTTAAAGCTTATTATACTCACCGTTTTGACTTATTTCATACAAAATTAGACTACGTTTTCATCGATTTAATTAAGTTTCAACAAAAATACGATAAGTTCTACAAAAATAAGTTAAAGTTAGTAAAAATAAGTCTAGGTTCATATAAAATTAGGAAAAATAAGTTTAGATTAAATAGTTCATTAAATTGTTGAGGAAGGGGGAGGGATTAAAAATAGGTACGAAATAGTGGAAATACTAATGAAAATGGTATAGATGAAATTGATTATCATCATTAATTCTACAAACTAAATAAAATTTATTAGTTATAATAAATCAGTATCGTTAAAAAACGATTAGCCATGCATTAAAAAAAATGAAAGAGAGTAGTTAAGTAAAATTGTAAAGTGGTGACGATATCATTTAGTCAAAATAAATCTAATTATTGCTTAAAATGATCTCCTTTTTCCTTTACGTATATTGAGAGTAAAAAAGCACAACTTTTAGAAAAGGGACTCCGTATGTGAGAAACAAATAAAGCATCATCATAAATCATAATTCATAAATGCCCTTTTGGTAACGCACGCCCTAGTGCCCTACTGTCCTTTGAAGCGTTCATCGAGCCAACTTTCAATTCATCAAAATCAAACCGAACATCTGTTATCGTTCCCTCTCCGAGTCTTTGGACCGTCCATCTGTTACCGTCATAATTCATAAATACTCCCCCACAATTGTCATTTTATATAATTATCTCTTCGTCTCTATGAGAAACCTTATAAATAAAAATAAATATTCGTCACGTTATCACGTTATGAAAGTGAAATATTATTTGATATATTTTAATGCAATTTTTTAGAATAATAAGTTTTTATAATTTTTTGTTTTACAGATTTTGAGATAAAAATATTTAAAATTATATTTTAATAATCGTAAAAAGTCAAGTAGCGTTTTCTTACGGGGACGTAGTATATAGTATGTTGTATATATTATGTTCCTTCCCGAATGTCATACCTGGCTACATGCTCTACCTTTCCTTTCTTAAGCTCAATTGCTCATTTTCAACTTTACTTTTGTCGACTAGTAGTATTTGACTATTTGGCAAAGTAATGAATGATGTTGCTCTTATGTTTTTAAAATAGAGTTTGCAATAAAAAATGGCTTTAAATTACTTCTCATTAGTGTTATCCAAAAGCGGCCAAACTCATTCAGTCATTCAGCGTGAAATCAATTCTATTCCATATTATTACTAGTTCACCAATTATGATATGACGAACATTTATATTAAATAACTACTTTGATTAAATTTTTTATTTCGGTACAAAAGTAACTACTTTGGTAATTACCACTAATTGATACCCAACAATTGCTCCCACGTCTAAAAACTACCATTAAGTTTTGTAAAATATAACCATTTTTATGAGGTTATATCTCATTGTTATCATAAATAGACAAGGTGGAAGATCACATAAGGGTATGTTCTCTATTATTTACGAGAAAAAAGAACATAATCATATAAGCTCTTAATAGATTTATTTTTATAAAATTTAAAGTTTACAGTGTGCTCTTGCTCAAAAAGCAAACCATAAGTATATAAAGTAACGGCATAAGTACTTTGTCGTACTCCATACAAAGTATTAGTATTAGGGTAAGTTTATTGAGATGGTAAGGCATAAGATTGAGTCTTGAGCAAAAAACGAAAAAAGAAGTGAACCTTGATAATTCATAAAATGAGTCATTAATTGGAACCCACAACGCAAGCTAGGACTTTAAATCACATGAAAACCCTACTTCTCCCAATCAAAATCCTCCGCATGAAGTTACATCGTTTACTTATTTCAAATTTTATGCATGGATTAAAGAATATAAATGGTTATTTTAATAGTAAAAAGTAGGTCCAATGTAACAAAGCAGGACCCTATTCTTGTACGTCCTCAATTAATATTGATTGATCGAAAGGTTAATCTAAAAGTGTAATTGGTAGAATATGATGGACGCAAAAGGATCGGAGACCCATATGTGTTTTCAATAGTGCAAGCCAAAGATCCAGCAGAGTGCTATATATAAATATAATCCATAATTCATTCATTCATTCAGTTATAATAATATGAGTACAATCGATCATGTCACTTGGGTCAAACATACTTAAAGCAAAGATATGAGAATAAAAAGCAAATTCAAGCCTCAAAAAAAGGGTTTTGGTAGCTTCTTTCCCTTTAAATTAGCAAATATGTACTCCGTATTTGAGAACTTCTCCTTTTACAAACATCACTTTGCCTAACTCACTCATGTCCCCTGAAAAGTAAGCTCGCTTTCTCTTTTTCTAACCTAAACATTTTAGATTTTGATTATTAGAGCACGAACAATCACCATATGATATGTATATATCTAAAATATGCTATCGATTCTCCACCCTATTTAGTATTACTCAGTACAACAAATATTAGGGAAAGAAACAATTGCGCAATCATTGTTGATTTTGTGGAAAAGGATAATTATGATGCTTGTTCAGAAAGATATAATACATCTTATCTAACCCTTTATTTTCTGCACATTACTCTTTCTTTTTATGTTTTTTCTTTAGGTATTTTTATCTTTTTTCCGATTTTTTTTTTTTTTTTTTTTTTTGTCTCACGAATTTTTCCATTTAGAAACATGCTATTTTTTACTCCATTTTATTTATTTAAATGTCATTTAAAGATGCATTCTTTTCATCTTATTTCCTGTTATCTTTACAAATTTCACTTTCTTAACCTATTTTTCTCAAAATTAACTTACTAAACTATCTTCAATTTATTATAACTTATTGTAGTTATTAATTCTTAGTTGTTTCAAATTTAACTAATTATATAAACCCATCTTATCGGAACTTATTTACGTGAAATTAGGTGTATATCAATACTGAACACACCCATGTAGACTTTGTTATATATATATGGTTGCTAATTAATTTTAATTTTAGCAACAATAATTTGTTCTACAAAGGTAGTCAACTCATTTTAACTCCATCGAGAAAATTAAGATTAGTTTAGTTAAGTTTCTTTTGAAAACCAATAAACCGACACCAACTCGTACATATACTCCGATCCATATCTGACCATATTTTCTGAATGTTATACTTCGTATTAGTTAGGATAGTTTTTCATATCTCTATTCAAATACGATTTGTTATCCCTGGGACATTATAACAGTACAAGTAAAAGAAGACAAATCTGGTGTTATAAAGCTTTTGGTATAGGGAATAAAGAGCATCATTATATTAAAAATTTGAAAGAGAATCCTCAAGAATTTTATATCACAAAATCCCACTTAGAAGAGGCCGAGGAGAAAGCTACTTTATTTTCTCCACTAATGATCATATAAAGATGTCATTATCAAGCACTAATCAACTAGACTTTACCAATAAGCATCAACTTTATGGAAGAGATTAAGGGAAAAAACGATTTTTTTTCTTCATTAGTAACTGACTCTTTTGGTTTCATGCATAAAAAGCAAGGAAGTACCTACGTGAGACACTAAATAAAGCTAATTACATCAAATGCGATTATAAATACATATGGGGTTCACCAAACCCAAAAGGTTTGCCTTTAATTAAGATGTGTTCTTTAAAGTTACTACATATGTTATCTTTCATATTTTGAAAATAATAATAATAATAATAATAATAATAATAATAATAATAATAATAATACCTATATTGTAGGTGAAGTAAAGATTTTAAGTAGCATGAAATTTGAAATACCTATATTAGTAAGAAATATGTAATGCTTAAGTTTTAAATTTGGGTGGAAATTCATAATTTGAAGATGTTAATGATGTAAATATGATCTTATCTAAGAAAATTTCTTTCAAGGTTCAACATAAACGAAGTTGAAATTCTTAGGAGAAATAATAGACAAGTTCAAAGAGTACGAGTAGTCTATTATTTTAAATAATTCAAGCGTATATTTAGTATTACTCATTTATAGAACAAAAAAATATTATATACACATGAGATAAAATAAAGTTATTGTGTCACTAATAAAAGTGACAATTTAATATAACAAAAATTATCCCTCAATACAACATATATCAATCTTTATCAAATTTAAAAGAAAATTTTTATTATATAAATGGGTTATTTTTAATTGAGACACGATAATTTTACTATATTCGATATATATAATAATTTGTGTTAACATAATTTACAATTTACATTGGGAATATCCAAAATTCCAAACCTAACAGGGAACTAGGGAAGGGAATAAGGGGCAAACCCCTATTACGGAGTATATGCTTAGGTCTAGTCAAATCGTATGGGTACTTGATTACTTATTTGCAGCTGCGAAGGCAGAAAAGGGTCTATCAAAAAATTTTCAATGAGATTACATATGCCTCTTATAAACTTCATGCCTCGGTCTACCGCGCATGAATGGTGTTGGTGCCTAGACTGCCTATTGCTTGTGAAGGAGGGAGGGGTGTATGATCCAAATTTTTACCTTTTCATAGAAAATTGTCTACAGGACCTAGTGAAGTAGGTCATATATGAATACATACGCTTAAAATACATGAGGTTCTTGTTGTACTAAACGTGCTACCAGTACTTATTTTGCACTTTTATTCTCAAATTTTTCATTCACCTTTTGATCAACCTCATAAATAAGATAGTGTAGCCCGGTTCAAAATGCATGGTTGTATAATACAAAATGTACACGACATTAATTAAGGGAAGTATGCAATGTCCATTGGATCAAATGTAATGTACGCTTGCATTTTGTTGTTTCCCACCAAAAATCATAAATGCTTTGTAAAAGTAAATGATAAAGCATTGAGATTCAATTGTTTTGCGTTGTAAATAACAGACCTATTGAATTCTATTTGTTTTATTTAATTTGCATCACATTTTAAAATATGCTGATTTTTCATTTCAATGTATTTAGTACACGTACACAACTATCGAAAAAATTATGTATATTACATGATATGTATATGTACAACACTTATATGGAATTTGTACATCACATAGTTACAAGTGTATATCCGTGTCATTATGATTACAGTATACAAAGTCAAATTTTTTTTGGTCCTAATACAAAATCAAATTTTAAATGTACATATAATTATTAGAAATGTACATATATATTGTACATTACACAAAGAGTTATTATTGTACATCTGATAAATTTTTAATGTACATTTCTTATAAATTGAATGTACATTGTAGGCACTTTCAATGTTCATAATATATTGTATGTAGAAAGAAGGAAACCAAAAATCATGTGAACCAAAATATTTAATGTACACAATACTCAACTCTGATGTACATTATTCACATTATATTTATAATGTTCGTTATAATAAAATCAAATGTACATGTAAAATTTCATATGTAGCATTTTAACACAATCTGCAACAAGATGTTTAATAAACAAACTACTCAACTCTCATATACATTATTCACATTTATGATGTTCATTACATTTGAAATCAAATGTACATGTAGAATTTTTTATCTAAAATTTATTGCCACCAGTTTTTCACTAAGCATATGCACCAAGCTATTTAATGTACAAAATACTCAACTTAAATGTACATTATTCACATTTTAAATGTACATGTACAATTCCATATGCATGAGCTTTTCACTATGTGCAATAAGATGTCTAATGTACAAAATACTCAACTCTAATGTACATTATTCACAAATTGTGATGCACATTACATTCGAATCAAATGTACACACACATGTATATACATACATGTGTGTACATTTGATTCGAATGTAACGTGCATCACTACGTTTTACGGTTAACTCTCTCTAAACCAAAAATCTTTGAAATTATTGATTAACTCGTTGAGTCGTTGGTAATGATAATTGTATCAATCAATCAATCAGGGTAAAGGGAGTAATAGTAACAACACGTACTAAATAAACAAAAACAGAGGATGAAGCGACTTTGAATTGTAAAAACCTGATATGGTCAATGAAAATCACTTTTATCATCTTTGTTTGATACTCCGTATACATCAGTTGATGAGTATGTATGCAACCTTTACGAGTATTGTTGGTGTTAAACTTTGGATACGTAGCCATATTTTGGAGAGAGAGACCTATGGATGGATGGAAGGAAGTACAACAAAATATAGTGAAATGAGTGCACAACAACCTAAAATACGAGTATCAAAAGCCGGTCTCTCAACAGAGATTCCTACTGAAAGTTTTTACTGCATCAAGACATTAAGCATGCCAACATGCCCATGCAAAGGTAACAATGTAAATCTACCCTCAGATTTAGAGATAGAAAGAGAAAGATACTACTCCGTACTTTCAAAGGTTTACTCTATATGACAAAAATCTTAATACATTTCCATATTTATTACTGTACATCATCTTTCCAAAAGCCTGTCTCATTCCACTAACATTCACACCGTTGATACATCAAAGCAAGTACTTACTTACATTATTTCCATGATTTTCTTTACTTTTTTTCTTCCTACATTTTTATTTTAGTGCTCAAATTCTGATATAGCTTTATTATTAATTTCACAATAAGTTTTCAGTGTTTGGCTTTGTATACTACGCATGTGATCCTTGGAGCATAATATAGTATAAATTAAAACGAACTTGAGAAATGATTTTAGCTAATATAGGGCTCTTATATCACTATAACTAACTAATACGATTACAAAAAGTAGTTTACAAACTTTAAACATGAAGACACAAATTAGAAATATTAACCCCGTCATTAGTTCATTATTTTATTTATTTTATTTTTATTAAATACTCTCCATTGTTTCATTTTATTTGTTACAATTTACTTTTTGCGGTTTTTAAAATACAACTTAAAACGTTTTTTTCTTCTTCTAAATTCATAAGATAAAAACTTATGAAAATTTGATATTATAAAATTTTACATCAAGAGGAATCAAATCCGATTTAATTTCAATATATTATTTGCTATAATATTATTAGAATATATGATCTAAAAATAAATATAAAGGAGGTAATACAAATTTGTGAAGCAGCAGAACTGCAGAAGTACACCAGAACAGAGCTTTACTTTTGAACAATTAAAAAAAACTCCCCGTACCTTTAACAACTTTTTAGCAGAATACATAAGCTTTTACGGAGTATTGACCTGTTGGTTGTCCATCATACCTTTTGAAATGAATGTCATCAGAAAGGGCAAAACAGGGCAGATACAGCAGCAGATTGCAGGGGTCTCACTACTTCTCAATTAATGCTAAAAGTTGAGCTTTGTGTGCCCATTTTTCACAACCAGCTTGCGAAAGTAGCGCACTTTTCTTTTTAGGATTTTATTTTACTAGGACAAAAAAATGTTACTTGTGCTTTATTTTTGACTTTGCTAAAGGAACAAGTTTTATAGACCTTACCTTATGTTACATAAAGTATTTCTTAAAAATGACATTATTTTTGCAAGTCTTTGTTCATACCCACTGTTAATTTAAACTGAAGCATCATACTCATACACTTCTTGATTGAAACTGTATGGGGTATCCCCAATCGGAGTCGGATCAAAGACCAAAAATCTGATCGACCCCGTCATTCAGATTGTTCTGCAGACCATTTGGAGAACACCATTCATTCGGACCAAAACAAATCCAGGAAGCCAGCTTGTCAGTCTGTAGTGAATAAGGACAAAGCCCACCTCTATAAATATTACAATAACCTTAAATGTTGAGGTATTATTCAACCTAACTCAGTCATTAGAGAGGGTTTTCTCAAACTCATTCAAATGTACTTATATAGATATATTCGGAATCAAGATCAAGCTTATTGACCCACAACATCTGCCCATTATTCATTAGACACCCAAAACAGAAACCAATCTGGTTTTATGTCTTTGTATTGGAGATTTACATCCCACCTATGCCAGCAAAATCAAAGGAAAAAACAAGACTAAATTTTGTTTCTTTAAAAAGAGCTTGCTGATTACCCTTTTGTTCAACCCATGTTTTAATCTCATGTCTGATCGAGCAATTTATAATCATTATTATACTACTAATAATTCATTATATCAATTATTATGTGCCACATCACATTATGCAGAGTAATATAATAGAGTTTGCAATATTAATCATACAGTCGTCCGAGAATCATGTTCTAAACCAGTGAACATAATGTTCTAAACCTTATCGGAATAGCAATGTACTAAATGTTGTTTAATATCTTTAATTCGTGAGTAATGTTCTAAATTCTGTGTATAATGTTCGAAATTGTAGATATATTGTTCAAATTGGTGGGTTGTTCCAAATTAATGAATATCATGTTCTAAATTAGTGGACACAGTGTTCTAAACCAATGAATACAGTGTTCTAAACTAGTGAACATAATGTTCTAAATTAGTAAACATAATGTTCTAAACCTCAATGGACATACAATTTAGAAAACAGTGTTCTAAAGTAATCAACATAATGTTCTAAAACGGTTTGTTGCTTATTCTAAACGCTTGATAATTAGCTTAAAATAGTTTTGGGGGGTGTTCCAAACTAATGAATATCATGTTCTAAACTAGTGAACATAATATTCTAAATTAGTAAACATAATGTTCTAAACTATTGAACATAATGTTCTACACCTTAACAGAATGGCAATGTACTAAATATTGTTTAATATCTATAATTCGTGAATAATGTTCTAAATTCTGTATATAATTTTCTAAATTGTAGATATATTGTTCAAATTGGTGGGTTGTTCCAAACTAATGAATATCATGTTCTAAATTAATGAATACAGTTTTCTAAACCAATGACAACAGTGTTATAAACCAATGAACATAATGTTCTGAACTAATGAACACAGTGTTATAAACCAATGAACATAGTGTTCAAAACTAATGAACATTATGTTCTAAAACGCTTGGGTGTTTGTTCTAAATGATTGATATAATGTTCTAAACTAGCTGGTCAGTTATTCTAAGTACTGTTATATTATTTGAATGTTTTAATTTTCGTTACCAATGTACTAAACTCTTGTTGCAATGTTCTTAACTTTATGTAGGAGCGTTGAAAGACAACCAATTGTTACTACACACAAACGAAAAGCCACTGATGTTGCTTTGAACAAGCAACAAAAAAAGAAAAAGGAAATCCCCAACACTCCCAAAACCATAAAAAAAGGAATGTCCTTAACCAAAGAATTCCACCCATGTAATTCATAACCGATGTCTTAATTAACCTCTTTGACCAACACAAAGAAGCCATAAAAAATATAGGCTTCGGAGGCTTCCTAGAATTACACTTAGATGGTCATAAATCTAGGTTCGGTGCAGAATTGGTCAATTGCTTTGATGAAGATAGATCTTCTTTGGTACTCTCCCACTGCCAAGAGATACCAATATCAGTTGAAGATGTCAACCTAGTTCATGGTCTTCCCATTGTAGGGACCCATATTCATGAAAAGGAATTTAAAGACCAGGACAAAAAGGCAAAAGCGTTTTTGCAACGCTGGAGAAGTATGTATGGCATTAATACTGGGAGTCCTACAAACTCAGCCCTCATTGCTAAAATAGAAGAGCTAACAGAAAAGGATGTGCGAGGAGTTCTTATGGAATTTTGTCGTAGCTGCTATCAATTGTTGTGTTAAATCCACAACAAACCGTTTGGTCAACATTAAGTTCTTGTCCTACTGCAAAGACATAAGCAGTATCAAAACACTTGATTGGTGTGAATTCATCTACAAGCACATGGTCCAATCAATAAGTGATTGGAAAAATGGGTCTGCGTTTTTCACTAGTCCACTACCATTTTTACTTGTAAGTCTATTTTTTCTGTTTATTATTGCTCTAACTATTATTCTAAAAATAAAGTGGATTGTTCTAAACATTTGTGCTATTTGTTCCAAAAAATTTCACCTATTGTTCTATAGATTTCTTACTTTAATCGCCTCAAAAGAGGCAATGTTGTTAACCCAAGACAATTCCCTTTGATTGGAGTCTAGAAGAAGGAGTTGATTCAATCAAGAATGAAGATTGAACTAACAAGAGGCTTTGGGAAAGGGATCATTCTTGAGAGAATGATCAAAGAGGAGAATGCTAACCCTGCATCTAGAGTATTACCTTCAATATCTTCTGCTCTAGAAGACATACTTGTGAGTTCATTTTCAACATTTTAATCTTATGGCATGTGTTCTTCTAAATTATATTGTTTTAAATTCTTACACTACTGAATTAGGTACTATTGTTCTAAATTATCACACTAATGTTCCAACATATTGCCAAATTTTTCTAATATATCCTTCTCCATCCGTATAAGCTTTCTTAAACGACTTTGTAAATTTAGCAAAGACTCTTGCTTCCAATGTTAATGACATGTACTCTATGATTGACAAAGCAAGCAGCTTATTGGGAGAAATCGAAGTGAGAGATGAAATTAATACTCTAGTTGGCAACATTTGGAACAATTATACCTCAATACAAAGCACTTAGTGCCCAGATTTAATGAGTAGTCCCACCATTCTCAGCCAGGACCAACATCTTTTTTACGAGCCAACTTTTATGCAGGAGCTCAACGATGTAATGGGTAAAGCTTGGGAAAGATATCAACCTAAGGATGTGGTTGTTTCATCTCACCCTACCTTTGACCTTTTTACTGAATCACAAACAGTGTCACCTCCATGTCCTCTTATTCCAACTCCCCCAGCTTTCCCTGCCCCCAACCCCAGTGATGCACATTTTTTAACACCTCTTGCTTCACTTGCCCCACTTGTTACTGATTCCCTAGCTCAAGCAGACCAAAATATCAACCCAGTTGATTCTACTCCTAGTCCTCCTGAATATTGTGATACAATTGGAAGAGCAAATACACAAATTGACGCAGTCAATTATGCAAGATATTGCGAAGGACAGGTAATCATTCTCTACTACGCTTTTGTCCTAATTCTATTCAATTGTTCTAAATGTTCATTCTTATTGTTCTACATATCTGGCATATTGTTATAAATATCTGATCTATTGTTAAATTTAATTGAATGTTTTGACCCACTTAAAGTTCTGAGCAAGACGTTGTGGTCGGGTTGAATGAAAAAGAACCACAACGTGGAAAAAGACATCCACAAAACCTTCCTTTGTATCTACGCTCTCCATTCATGGTAGAGAATGAAACGACTTTGAAAAGAGTCGATGCATCACAAAGAACAGTTGTTGAATATGCATTTTCAAAAGGACCCGATAGGTACATGTTCTAATTTTATGATCAATTGTTCTAAACACTAAATTTAATGTTCTAATTTTTAACACTGGTGTTCTTACATTCAAATATCGTTAAACTTATATATTTCTTTATCCCCATGACTATAAGCGAGGAGTTATACAATGATAATCAAACTTGGATCAGCAGGGAAGATATAATGTCACTTGCAGATGACAATTTGATCATGAATAACATCGTTGATTCATGGGCCTATATATTGAACGTTCAGAATAGAAGGAGAAACCCTGAATCAAAGAACAAACTTTTCTTCGCCTCTAAGCTTTGGGTAAATTATATTTTTAGAAAGTTGTTCTTGTTATAAACTTCAGTTATCTACTTTCAATCAATTTGGGTAAATGTTGTTCTAAATTATCTAAATTTTGTATATTACAGATCATACTCTGCAGTGATAGGTACTTCCCTATGTCAACTACTTTTGAGGAAAGATACCAAGCCTTCGCATCAAGAATGAAGAGTGAACTCGAACACTCCAATATCACTACCATTATACTACTATATTCACAACTAGTTTTTTATTGTTCAAATATTACTTTGACGTGATTATTTATCAACATTTTTATTTTATGGTCATATTCGTAGAATGTTCTAAATTTCTGTTACATTTTTCTATCTCTATTGTTACGTTCTAAACGTCTTTAATGATTCTTCTAAACTTCCTTACTAATTGTTCTATAATTCGAAACTGATTGTTTTAAACGTCTTTACTGATTGTTCTATACTTCAAAACTAGTGTTATAAACTTCAAAACTATTGTTCAATATACCTAAACTATTGTTCTAAACTTATATATTAATGTCTAAAATATTGTTCTAATCATATTTACTGATTGTTCTATACAACTATACTGATTGTTCTAATCATATATACCGATTGTTCTAATCGTTTTTACTGATTCTTCTAAACTTATAATAATGTCTAAAATATTGTTCTGAAGGTCTATATTGATTGTTCTATACTTCAAAAATATTTTTCTAAACGTCAGTATTGATAGTTCTATACGTGTTTACTGATTGTTCTTAACATCTTTACTAATTGTTCTAAACGTCTATACTGATTGTTCTCAACGTCGTTACTGATTGTTCTATACTTCAAAACTATTGTTCAATATACCTAAACTATTAATCTAAATATATATTAAATTGTTATATAAGCAATTTGACATAATTTTCAAACACGAATCCAACATACTATATACAATTCAATACTAGTATCAAAATATTATATTTGGACAATTTCGTATATTATGATATCCAAGTTCCCCACACCCTCGACATAACCTTTTTCTCTTTTGACATTGCTCAATTGCTTTCTCCTTATCGCCCTTCAATCTTTTCGAAGTAGTTCCACTGCTATATTTTCGATCCCAATGTGTACTCCAGTCCCTTTATTTTTCGAAATTTTTGGAGGTCTAACCACTATTTCACACAGAGTACTAGACCCAGTCAGCAACTCAAGAACTTGGGATTTACTATGCCCATTCTTACTCTCATATGCAAATCTTTTTTCTCTTCCAAACTCACCCTATACTTTTGTAAATACTTAACAAAGTCACCCATATCTTCATTATTCACTTCAACCAAACTAACGCAACTATGAATCTTAGACCATAAATCATTCAACAAATGCTTCCTATCGTCACCACTTGAACACCATTCCATCTCATTATCATACCCATCAAACATTGGTTGTTTCATAGCCATTATTGTCCACCTATTCAAAACATATTGATTTGGAATTCTATCCATCTTCTTTGCCTTCCAAATCCATATCATATATCTGCATGGAATTCCCTGCCTACAAAACAATTACAAGAACACCTCGTATCATAATTACTACTATCCATAACAATCTCATAAGTCCTTCCACCATTACATTCACTAACTTTTGTAATCTCCAACCCATTTTCCTTCCTTAACTCCTCTACACCACATTCATAACAAACACTTATAACTTCTTGAAACTCATAAAAAACATTGATGGTATATAACTCATAACTATGTCTGTCAATCTCCATTGGAGTCTTACATTCTTGATGCTTGTGTTGAGAATCGTAATCATTTTGTGCTTGAGTATGTCTTTGTGCATCTATGGCACTTTCAAACCTCATCAAAAACTCTACTAGCTATACATGTGGATTAACAAATGATGAGAAATAATTATTTTCACTTTCAAACCTTGATGTAGTTCTCATAATACCGCCCATAAACAAATCTCTAAAATATGCAGGAATCCACTTTGCTCTCATTTCAAACATTACACGAAGCCACTCATGATTTTCTAACTGAAACTCAACTAGCATCTTGTTTCATTTATCTTCAAATTCCTTTGCTTCTATTTCTAAGTTCCATACACAATCATTGATTTTCGTTAGAAAATCAGTTTCTTAGGTAATACTTCTCCCAATCTTATCAGACATCTTTTTCATAATATGCCACATACAAAATCTATGCTCACACTTTTCAAACATATTACTTACCGCAATCTTCATTGCAGGATCTATTACCAACATGCAGGTTGGATGCATGTACTTGAAGAATGTATTAAGCAACAAATTAGTGAGATTGTCAGTTTATTACATATTATTTTATCTCAACAAATTACTTTGTCCATGAGTCCAGTTGGAGTCTCGATGCAACATAGCTTACAATTAGCTACTCTGCACACATTGGAGCACGATCTGAGTCGAGGCAAAAATTTTACAATCACAGAGTACTGAAAATCAAGAAAAAGAACAGTTCCCTAACAGAATCATAATTCACTTGATTTGACAAACTACAAATGTGAGAGGGAGAAGACAAAACTGCAAATACAAAAGTTATGACATGAGATGCAAATCACCTCATGTCAAAATAAAAAGAGATGCAAATATCAGATTTCAAAACAATATTCAAGTGACTATGCCTGACCTGGGTAGGCCGCTTGCAGAGTTTGCCACAGACTACAAGGTTAACCGAATCAATTGAGTTGAAGAACAACATGCTGGACCAAAAACAAGACAAGGGTTAAGCTAAATGCCCCAATTAAGAGACTTCATAAAATCTACTGTACTGTGAGTTCGTAGTTTCAAATTATTTTTTCCCGTTCTATCTAGGATTAGTACTTTGCACTGATTTTAAAATAAACCCTCGAAAGATCGGATACCTTGATTAGTTAGCAAGTCAAGAAAAAAGTGTTACTAAACATTGGCCTTCAGCACTTGTTTCAATCAGTGTTTAGCACGATTGTTAATTAGGAAGAACTTTCATGATGAGACTGAGTGGGGGAAAAGAAGTTGAATGCACCTTAATTTGTGTCCTTTTGTAAGTGTAAGTGATGTGCACTAGTCCATCGCTGGCCTGGATGACAGCTGGATAAGAGAATTCCGTTTCTGAAGTATCATCCTCAAGTGTCAAAACATCAATCCATGAGTCACCATCATCATATGACACACCAACCTTGAGTAATCCCCGCGAATCGATGTTGTAAGCAAGCACAAGACGACCGTCAGTCAACTTCACCCCATCAATACCTGAATTACAATAATTTGTGGTTTATGCTTACTACAAAATGTAAGGTGTAATCTTAATATGTTTTTTCATCAAGGGTTGAGCAGTTGCACAAATCATTCAGAAACTTTTATTAGACTAAAATGTAGACATAGAGTTGCATTATGCCCAGAACTTACCGCTAAATGATACTAAAAAAAAAGATCACAACATGTAAATGCTTTCTGAAACAAACCTGAATTAGGATTTGGGAGTACAGTTGGCTGCACGGTGCTCCAGGTATTACCGCCATCTAAGGATTCTGACATACAAACTTTACCAATAACAGATCGTAAGAGAACTCGTAAACTCCCATTTGCTGTCTGGTAAGGTACAGGTTGAATCACACTCAGACCCTCGTCAGGGATGTATATGGGTCCATGTTTTCTCCAAGTTTTACCTAAATCAGATGTTACCTAGAAAAGGAAAAAGAGAAAGGAATACAGAAAATAGAGTCAAAATCAAATCAGAGCAAGAATCATCAATATGGCCTTAGAATGTCAGACAAAATTAGACCTCCACCCAAGCCCCCCAGGAGTTCCAGCTTTCTACAGAAGACCCACAAATCATCTGCCCGTCGTCCAACAGAATAGGCTGAACAGAGGACAAAAGACAACATTTAAGGATGAATGTCTAAGTCAGACATTATAAGGAAAACAAATGATAAATAGATAAGGGAAACAATTGCTGGGGCAATCAAAACCTTATTTTTTATTGGTCCTAGTACACCAGGAGGTAGTTGTTCTCTATTTGTCCAAGTATAGCCTCCATCAAATGAACGCATCATGCATCCAGTCCAACTGAAGTTCATTTGCCAATTAGTGAGAAGTAAAACAGTTATGGAGTAGATAAGTGATAACACTGATTGCTACAACCGTTGATGCCAACAAATTCAGAGTACTTAGCTTTCATATTTACTGTGGACAAAGCCAGAAAATATAAAAGAGATACCACCAGTAAAGTCTAAGATAGCTTAATTTAGTACTCATGCTGGAAATTCATTCAATTAAAAATGGAAAAAAAATCAAGGGAACAATCATTTGTTAGAAGAATCTTTCTCCATTGTAGTTAGCTAAAATGGTTAAGGAAGACAGGAGCACTAAGTTGAGAGACATAAAGACTAAAGTTGACTTTTTTTTGATTGAGGGGTTACTTGTTAGGATGAATGCAAGTATGATAAACTAAGATAAAGATCACACAAAACACAAAGAATTAACGTGGTTCACTAACAATGTGTTAGCTATGTCCACAGGCCGAGGGAGAATAAATTTATTGATATGAGAAAAGGAGGTAGAATACCAGAGTCAGAATACAGAAATTTGGTTAACAAGGGTTTAAATAGAACCCCTAAAAAATCCTAATCGGATTTGGACTTATCATGGGCCCAAACACAGAAACTGATAAGAAAACCCATAACCCCCACCCCCCGGACATCTACGAAAATCGAGTGCAAGAAGATATAACTCATATTATGACAAATCTCCACCTTGAGTTAAATCTTCTCACAAGACTAGCTATAGAACCAGACACACCAATGATACCAGATTCTCCCTTTGCCACCCCGATCCTTGAGACCTAGATTGCCACTAAGGGCTCTCAAAACCGTGTGATATTCAGCAAGTTCATACAATGTTGGAACTTGCTCCGACAGGTTTGGTGAACATATCCACATGATTTTCCGTAGTGCCAATCTTCTTCATCTTAATTCTCTTCTCAGTTCTAAGGAAATGATACCGTACATCAATGTGCTTAGTCCTATCATGATGAACTTGATCCTTGGCAATACATATTGCACCCAAATTATCACAATAAATAGTAGCGTGATCATTATGTAGGCCAAGATCACTAACCAGTCCCTTTAACTAAATTCCCTCTTTTGCAGCTTCTGTGAATGTCATGTACTCTACTTCAGAAGTTGTCATTGTCGGTTGCAAAGTAGCCTTCCAACTCACAACGGAACCACAAAGAGTGAACACATAACCAGTCATTGATCTCCTACTATCCACTTCTGTAGAATAATTAGAATCACAATACCCAACCACTAAGCTCCCTATATCACTTCCAAAAATGAGACCAACATCAAATGTACCTCTCACATGCTAACTACACTGACTGCTTGTGCCACATCAAGTCTAGTGCAAACCATAGCATACATCAAACTACCAATCACACTAGAGTAAGGAACTTTCGCCATATACGCCTTCTCATCTTCAGATTTTGGTGCAAGGGACAGAACAGATGTACATTAGCTGTACTAGGAGTACTCAAGGGTTTTTCTTTAGACATGCCAAACCTATGTAATATCTTTTGAATGTAGCTTTTCTGTCTTCTGACCTCGATCCCTGGGTATCTCCATACCTAATATTTTCCGTGCTCCACCTAAATCCTTCATATCAAACTCAGCACTAAGTTGACCCTTCAGTTTTTGTAAATCATCTTTCTTCCGAACAGCAATGAGCATATCATCAACATACAAGACCAGATAAACATTAGAACCATCCTCCAACCTTTTGTGATAAACACAACAATCATATGGACTCTTGTTCTAATGTAGTTCCATCATGTAACTGTCAAATCTTTTGTACCACTGCCTTGGAGATTGCTTCAACCCATATAAAGAATTCTTCAACTTGCAAACCCAATATAAATATATTTTTCTAACTCTCCATAAAGGAAAGCCGTCTTCACATCTAAATGCTCGAGTTCCAAATCTTGCTGTGCAACTATTGCTTGTACACCTTGATGGAAGTGTATTGAACCACTGGTGAGAATATCTCATTATAGTCTACACCTTCTCGCTGTGTGAACCCTCTTGCAACTAGTCTTGCCTTATACCTGATACCCACAACCGCTGAATTTCCCTCTTTCTTCTTGAAGAGCCATTTACAAGTAATAATCTTTCTGGCAGGTGGTCGTTTGACAAGTTGCCAAGTGTCATTTTTCTGTAAACTCTCCATCTCATCACCCATAGCATCTGCGATGATTTAGATCCTGTAACAACTTCTTCGTAGGTAGATGGCTCAGATGAATCCACTTCCTCAGCAGCTTGAAATGCATATGCCACAACATAGTCTTAGTGCCACAACGGGGTTCGAGTGGCTCTCTTCGGATGTTCATGAACACCATCTTTCTCAACATTTTCCTCCAATTGTGCTGATATAACTTCAATCTGTGGAAGCTCACCATCATCACATACATCTTGTTGTTCATCAACATTTTCAACAGCAATAACATTTTTTGCAAGGGTAGGACTCCTTTTAATAGGGTTAAATATATAACTTTCATCAAATACAACATTTCTACTCAGAATTACTCTCTTTTCAGAAGGTGACCAAATCTTATAACAATTTACCCCATCTCCATATCCTACAAACACTCCCTTGCTCTTGGTTCCAACTTACCTTCACTTACGTGATAATAAGCATTACAACCGAAAGCCTTTAAGTTTGTGTAGTCAGGAGTCTTACCAGACCATACTTCATAAGGTATTTTGCAGTCAATACCTGTATGAGGTGACCGATTAATCAAATAGCACACAGTATTCACTTCTTCTGCCCAAAATCCCCGAGGTAAAGCATTAAACAACATGCACTTTGCTCTTTTCCGCAGTGTTCGGTTCATGCGTTCTGCTACACCATTTTGTTGCGGTGACTTCCGAACTGTATGATGTCAAGCAATCCCTTCATCCTTACAGAGCTCATCAAACTCAGACGAGCAGAACTCTAAACCATTATTAGTGCAAAGCCTCTTTATCTTCTTGCCTGTTTGATTCTCCACTAATGCCTTCCACAGCTTGAACTTCATAAACGCATCACTTTTCTGCTTCATGACAATTATCCATGTCATCCTTGAGTAATCATCAATCATCTAAAGAAAATATCTACTCCCTGATAAAGATTAAGGACCCTAGCAATCAGAATGTAATCAAGTGTACCCTTTGTCCTGTGTATGCCCTTGCCGAATTTGGTTTGATGAAGTTTACCAAACACACGATTCACAGAACCCCAAATCACAAACCTCGTGACCGTCAAGAAAATTACGCTTCGATAAAATTTGCATCCCTCTTTCGCTCATGTGACCAAGTCGTACATGCCATAGTTTGGTCATATCTAGGTGACGATCTTCTGAAGATGCAATTGCTACAGTAGTAGACCTTTGCAAAACATATAAGCTACCTTGTTTGATTCCTTTCAAAATCACTAACGAGCCTTTTCTGACACATAGTTCATCATCCTCTCCTCTAAAACTAAACCCCATATTGGTTAGCACATTTAGCGAGATCAAGTTCTTCGTCATTGTGGGAACGTGCCTGACTTGGTGCAAGGTGACAACCCTCCCATCATGAGTCCGTACCTAGACAGAACCAATTCCAACAACACTATTTGCCATTGAAACACTACCAATGCCCTGTGCGGACATATATGATATGACGCTCCAAAATCAAGAATCCAAACTTCCTTGTGATGTACATGTTAATGTACTGCAAGCGCCAAATCTTCTTCAAAATTTGCATCACCATATGCAACACCTGCAGAAGACTTATCCCCTGCCTGCTTGTTCTGCCCTTTCTTTTTCTTAGGACATTCATTTTTCCAATGCCTCTTTTCCTTGCAGTAGTTACATATATCATCAGATTTGGGACCCTTTGATGACTGTTTGATATTATTAAACTTTTTCTTGTGTTTCCTTGTCCCTTATTACCAGAAACCGCCAAGCCTGCACTCTGTACTACTACTACCAGATGCCTTATGACGTAATTCTCTAGTACGCAATGCACATCTAATTTCTTCTAAACTTATAGTATCTCTACCAACAATAAAGGTGAAGACTCCACCTTGATGATGATGATAATATGTTCACATATTTAATTTGATTTAATATAAGTGATGAAAGTCAAAACTTAAGTAATATGTCATGCATAAAATATAAGTAACATGTATGTATATTATTTGCTTGCTTTGTTGCTTTGTGTTTTGGATTACTTGTTTACTGCCCAGATAAAGTCGAAGACTCTACCTTATTCAAACTGCTGAAACAATGCTAAGATTTCTCCTAAAATCAAGGAAGTGGTTAATTCAAGGACTCTTAAAATTTAAATTCAAATGGACCAAAGATAAGGATGAATTTCAAGTACTCCTAGCTTCATGGAGTTGAACAAATTCTGTTTCGCTACTCCCTTTCAAAAGGATATTGATCGAGCAAATTCAATATAAGAAAGACTCGTTCAAATTCGCAACGGACACCCAGTCAAGGTCTTTGAAACAGACTTCAGTAACAGCCCGAGTATCACGGAACAAATTCTGAAGTGTCAGTCAAAATCCTAACATCCGATTCAAAGGCAACGGCAAGTTATTGAAGACTATCCGTTGTGAAGGCACTCTTTAAATAGAGTGAGTTGAAGTTTACAAAAGTAGAGTTACTCACGAAGATACAATTCAAGTTGCTGAAATATCAAACACTTTCCTCTCTAGAACTATATATCTTAATTGTAATTTAGATTGAGAGAAAAGAAAAGAAAGTCTCTTTGTGAAAAAGAAAAATATCAAAAGAAAAGAGAGACATACTTTGAGTAGATTTATAATACTCAAAGGTTCAAAAAGAAAGAAAAAGTGAGAAGATTTTTATTTCTAGGAATTGAGACGCTAGAGTGTAGCTAGGAAAAGCTACGGTATAGAAGATTGGGTGATAATCTTCGAAGGTGGCTTTAGGTCTCTAAAGGAGGAAATAAAGATCGGTTAAATCCTACGGGTAGGAAACCCTAGGCGGAGACGTAGGCACATTGCCGAACTTCGTAACAAATCATCGTCTCCTTTAAATTCGTTTTTACATCCTTTATTCGCTTTATATATCTTATTCGTTCACTAATCAAATCCTGATAATCGGTTCAAAGTCCTTGAAACGTATCCTATTCTTTTCCGCATCTATAAACCGTTTCAAAGCCTTTGATCTCCTAATTTGCGAAAATCTACCATACTCTATTCACCCTCCCCCCCCCCCCCCCCTCTAGAGTATTTTGATCCTTTTCATCCCCTATTGAATCTTCAAAAGGACTGAACAAAATTCTCATAAGAATTTGGTAAAGAGACTAATAGAATTAATGCAACATCCTCATCTTCAACCTTAACATCAATATTACACAACTCTAACAGAATTGTATTTAATTGATCTAAGTGTTCTCGGAGAGATGTACCTTCTTGCATACGGAGACTAAACAGACGTTGCTTTAACAAGAACTTGTTAGTTAAAGACTTTGTCATGTATAAAGATTTAAGCTTTAACCAAAGACCAACGACAGTTTCCTCCGGAGCAACTTCTGTGATGACATCATCAGCCTAACATAACAGAATTGTTGCGTGAGCCTTCTCCTCCAGACTCTCCATATCCTCATCATCTGAAACGCGAGATTTTGACAACGGAGCCCATAAGCCTTGTTGTTTTAACAAGGCTCGCATCTTGATCTGCCATAGACTAAAACTGTTTCTCCCAGTGAACTTATCAATTTTAACGTTCAAAGCAGACATCTTTCTTGCCCAGGTTCAAACAAAAACCTGGCTCTGATACCAATTTGTTAGGATGAATGCAAGTACGATTAACTAAGATAAAGATTACACAAAAAACAAAGAATTAACGTGGTTCACTAACAATGTGTTAGCTACGTCCATAGGCCAAGGGAAAACAAATTTATTGACATGAGAAAAGGAGGCGAAATATCAGAGTCTGAATACAGAAATTAGAATAACAAGGGTTTAAATAGAACCCCTAAAAAACCCTAATCGAATTTGAACTTATCATGGGCTCAAATACAGAAACTGATAAGAAAACCCATAACCCCCACCCCCCAAAAACTGAGTGCGAGAAGATATAACTCATATTATGACATTACTCAAATGGATCCCTTTGAGCAGCATTAATGACATTTGATAAAACCTAAGGTGATAGGTAAAGGGTGGCAATGGTCAATCTAATTGCATACGTCCATCTGATATATAGCTTGGTTAGAGATGAGCCTTTGGTAAGAACTTTCAAAGTGAACTTTAGGATGGATAGCCTATAGGAGCACCTATCATGGAACTAAGTCATACCAAAACAAGGATCTATTGAACAATGGAAAACAAATTCGAACTCGAAACACAGAAAACATATAACTATCCAAGTTGAATGTGTTTGCACGTAACAAAACCAAACAATTAGGTTGTTTGATGTACGACTGAAATTTATATCAGGTTAAGGACTAACACATAGCACCAGAACATGTTAGAAGATTTTCATACCAAGCTAGAAAACTATAAAGCCAGTAAGAGCAAGGAAACAGAACTTACTTCTGAACACTTTGACCGACTCTGTAAAAGAGAAGCAACTGATTGCTTGCTTTGAAAAGTACAGGGTTCCACATTGGAACCAAAGGTTCTGCATCGACAACAATAGGTGAACTCCAAGAACCATCCTGCAGCCAATAAAATATGTTGCAGTAATCAAACCAATGCCCTAAGCTTATTGAATCTTCAACAAATTTATAACTTTTTTACTAATCACATAAGTTCATCATGATAAATTCATTGGCATTACCTTATATCTTTGCATCCAAATCTTAACATCCGGCGCACCTTCCTCAGTCCCCCCAAAATATGCTACCACAAAATGATCCTTCTCAACCTACAAAACTCGAAATTTCAGCTACAAACACTACAACAATGTCAGCTAACTAAACCATCAAACAACCTGAAATTAGTCACCTCAACAATTGTAGAAGCATGACAGTTATTGAACGGACGCGAATCGACAGGAAACGTGAACTCTTCTTTCACTACGGTCAACATTACACTGTCACCCAACACTTCAGCTGTTTTCCTGCTGTAGTTACTCATCAGTACAAATGTTAGAAACTTAACTTAAATACATACACAAATTCGAAACAGTCATTCCCCTGAATCCTAAGACCTAAAATTACCAAAAAAAAAATTGGTGAAAAAACACAAAAAAACAAAAAACAAGAAATGATTGGAAAAATACCCACCTGCTAAAATTGGAATGCAAATCAAGATGGGCATCTCTAAAATTAGCCTCAAAGTTTAAGGTCTTTGCAAATGCAGATATTTCAAACAACTGAAAACAGTAAAACAATATGAATGGTTGTAGAAATTGAAGGGATTGCAACATTTTTTTTTTTTCAAGTGATATAATTCTGCGTTATAAACAAAGTGGATTATGAATGTATATCAGATATGTGCTACCTAAACCCACATTATTAAAACAAACAATTAATACTAATACGGTTTGCAAAAAAGATTGAATCTTGGAAATTGCTGTACATATCTTGTTACCTTATGTACTCTTGCACCGAAAAAAGAGAAGAAATCTCACTTTTTGTTTACTTAAGTAGTAGTCTAATTTTTTTTGTTGAAAATAGTAATGATTAAGAGTGAAGTGTTGCTTCATCGTTTGATGCAGAGTTTTCATCAGTCTGGTGTTTTTAATCAGATCTATTAGTGCCTGATCTTAGTCTGATTGTGAGCCATAAACCAATACTAATTATTGGCCTAGTCAATGCCCAATGTCATTTTATATTGTGGTTAGGTGATGCCTTGTATTCAAACTTAGTGCAAAGTAAATTTTATTTTGTATAATATAAAAATTGATTTAGCTATTTTATTACATATACAAAGTGAAATTGATTAGGTGGTTGAACATTAAGTAGGAGATTAGTCCTTTTTATTACCTCTTTGTCATTAGTTGTTCATTATATTGATTGTAAGAACTATAGTTATTGAACATGAGATTGTAAGTTCAAACATTGATGTAAACAATTACAGCAATGTTGACGAATGTGTAAATGACATTGTGCCATGTCATATGCCAATTTATGTTGACACGAGTATGAAATTGCATGTATTGCATAACACTTTTAATAATAGTATAAATGTGTTTTATTTGGCATTTTTATGAAATCTATGTCATCCTATTGACTTCAAGGTACAGTGATCTTATATTGTGTGCACATTGAGTGCACTTCTTACCTTGTTTAATGGATAATGATTTTAGTTTAAATGCCCAATTATAATTTTAGTTAGCATTGTCTGAAAAAAAAGGTTAGTTAATTGATTAAAAAATTGATAGATTTTAGATTTGTGTTTAATGTATCTAATTTTCTATTTCGTAATTCATATATTTTTTTTAACGATGAATATTATACGCAAAATCAATAATAAAAAAGAAGAATTAAGAAGCTATGACTGAAAACACAAACTCTAATGCCAATAACACTTTAATGAGTGTTTTTTCATACACTATGAAATCAATACCACTTTAGAATACATAATAAATGCTTAATTACAACCCCTAAGACATTCCCTTTTCATTAATCTTGTTATGCTTCATTGATAACTACTTTGAAAATTTTTAACGAGGTCATAATGCTTAGTAGATACTCATAACACTAGATAACTTATATAATTAATTTACAAAAGTACCCTTAGCTGAGAGCAAGTTGTCATTCTAACATGCAACATGCAAATATGAATGAATATCACCTTTTATTACAATATAAATGTGATTGTACATCATCGTATACAATATTTTCCTACTTTTCAATGCTATTTGAATTCTCCCATCTTGTTGTACAAATATGGAGACTAGAAGCACATAAAAGTACTCAATTATAAGTATAAGATATTTTTACATTTTTGATGTAGAAAGACTTGTAACATTCTATAGTTGGTACTCTTGGTAGAAAACTCATACCAACTATAAGATCCCTTAGGGAAATGATCTCCTTTTTTTAAAATCCTTTTTAATTTTTTAAGTGACAAATCACGAAATAACCCAAAGACCATTATTTATTAAAATAATTATAAACAATTTCAATTCTAAGACCATCCTTAACAATGAAAAAAATGGTTTTTGAAGGACAAACTATATATTTGGCTTTCTTAACAATGAAAAAGAAAAGGTTCATTCATGAGTGTTCGTGTATTGAATGGGTAAGCCGATGGTTTGTGTGTTTGGTGGATGTGGCCCCAATTATTTTTTGGCTGGAAATAGAACAAAACACAGTGTTTTGATAAAAAGCAGATAAAAATGTTGCGTTTTGATCTGTTTTCAATCAAAAAAAATTTAGATTTCGGCAACTGACCGTTGGGGGTTTAACGTTACAATTATGTAACAGCTATAACTTAAAAAATACAATTAAAAAAATACCAACAGTCTTAGTTTTTTTTCTCTATAAATAGAGAACCACTTTGATATATTTTATCCATCTCCAAAAAATCACCATTTTTTCCTCCTCAATTCATAATCTCCCCTTCCAAATTATTGTATTATTTTTTCCAATCCCAAATTAGCCTAAAATTTTTTAACTGGTATGAATGCTAATACTAGTCGCAACACCAAACAAAAAAAAAAAATTCGACTCAAAATATTATCCCGAATTACGTTATTATAAAAAATTTAGGGTGTTTTAATTAATTGCGTTCAATGTAATTAGTTATGTTAGTTATATTCAATTAAATTTTGTATCCAACAATTAAGTATGATAATTAAAATAAAATAATTAATCACGGTAATTAAAATTAATTACATTAATCATAATCAATTAGGTTTTATATGAGATTAATAATTTTTATTTATGAATGAATTAAACTATATTTTAAAAGATAAAATAAGGTGGGATATGAGTATTGATGATGAACTTTTTTTTTTTATTTAGTTCATTATTAAGAGTGAAATTAATAAATAATTTGTTGTGGTGATGTAGACGAGAGATAAGCGATGATAATGACCCAGAAACCAATTTTTTTTGTTCATGGTGCTCTAACTTGACAACTTTGACTAATTAAGCTAAAATCAGCGATAATGAAAGCGATGGTACAAGTCAATAATCACAAGTAATCACACGTTAACAGAGGGAACTTATCAACTCACTAAACCCTGAACCCTTTCTGTTGATGGGCGACTCCACAGCACCATCACAATGGCTACCCACAACCTTGACTCTCACCTTCTCTGCAGCCGCCATTATAGGTACTTCTCTCTTCTCCCTCCCCTCTCTCTCCGTCTCTCCAATTTTGCATCTTTAAGGCATGTCATCATCTTTATGTTTGAATGATGAGCAGCTTATTGTATATTGGGCAAGAAATGGAGAGCCATGGAATCAAAGGTCAAAAAATTGGAGACAACCCTTAAGTCTTCTCTTGATAAGTGTTTTGCTGAACGACAAGGCCGCATTAGAGCCCAGCAGGTTTATCTTTCATTGTATTTTCACTAATTTATACAATAAAGCTCTTGTCTTTTTGAGTTTTTATTGGTAATTTATGAAGGAACTTTGCGATGATATTGTGTTAAAGTTTGTTGAAATTTTTTTTTTTTTTGATTACATGTTGCAAGTACCCTTTTGATGGATTAATCCGAATGCGTCGAAGTAGCTTTATATGTGAAAATATGAATCGGAGTCAAGCTTCCCTTGCTTTCATATGGGCCAAACTAGTGTTAGCCAATTCGTAATATGAAGTACGAAATTGGGTATAGGAATACGATTCACTACCTAGTTTTATTAAATTAGTCCACAAGTATATCTCTCACATATTAATATATTACACATACCAGTTGACTTGTTTCAGATCACCATTTGGGGAGGGGGTTTAGCGAATTGCTCCGCAGGTGCCACTGGATTAATCTATTAACATATGACTTCAAAAGAAGGAAGAAAATATACGAATTTGTTATAACACGATACATCCAATCATTCAATTAATTAGGACCTGTAATAATTATTACAAAAGTTCATGTGCTGAATTGCGCCAAACAAAATTGATTCAATTAGAAAATGTTTCTGGTTACCTGAAATCCTTGGTTTATGTTGTTGAAGTATAATGACTACCAGGCTAGCTTGTATTGTCAAAATTTGTGTAATTTTATGACTTTTTTTCCTGATTATTGGTGCATAGAATATTAGCTGGATCCTATTTTCCTCTCTCAAGCCAAGAGGTCTCTGATGTATCATTGGATTATTCTCCAGGAATTGAGAAAGGCACTGCTGCAAGAGAAGGCTAATAATCTGGAACAAACATCTTATCCCATGAGTCCGATTGGTACAGTCCAATCTTGCTTCTCTACCAGGTACTCTTCAGTGCCAGGCTCTAAATCAGTGTCTAAGGAAATCTGTAAAGTAAACATTAATATGCTTCTAGCTCTTGGAGGGAGTGGATGACCATAAAAAATGAACCAGTCTTGCCTCATATATTCTTGTAATAACCTCTATAGGAACTAGTGATATTTTTTAGTTAATTTGCGGCCATGTCGAGCTTCATGTTTATCTGTATTAATGTAGGAATGGTACTCCTAGACAACCTTTTCTGGTGCCTCTTGCCAGAGCATGTTTGATGTTTGACCCAGTGAGAGTTCCCCCAGCATCATTAGAAGGTCTTGAAGAATATTCTCATATTTGGATTATATACGTGTTCCATTTGAATACTGATTTGGATAAGTTATGGTTAGAACCTTCCAGATCAAAGAACAAGGCCAAGGTTTGCATTATATTTATGTCTGCTACAATCACCTCATTGTTTATGGCTTGTTCTCCCTACAATTTTAAACAATTGTTTTTATGAATAATTAGGTGAGGGTGCCAAGACTGAAAGGAGGAAAAAAGGGAGTTTATGCAACAAGAACCCCCCATCGTCCCAGTCCTATTGGTTTAACTGTTGCTAAGGCAAGTTTTATTTCCTTTTGAGGTAATTAATAAGAAGTACTGAATATCATTTAATCTTAAAAATGCTTTTAAAAAAAATTGATTATAAGCCAGCATTGGGCCTGAAAAATTGTCAGAAAATCAAACCCATGGGATTTGATTTCAAGCCAATTCAAGAGTTATCAGTTTTATCACTGACCCAAGAGGTTATAAAGATTGTGTGAAGTGGAAATTCAAAGAATTGTACTCTTCCCAAGAAGAATTTACTTATTTGTTTTGCTTTCCTTTTTAGCTTCCCTATTAGTTCCACCCAAGCATCCAAGAACTTCTAAATGTTTGACAAAGCAACATACATGATTCTCTGGGTCAGTAAAAAGAATAGATTTCATCTTCATGTACTTAACTTGATTCAATCCTGCAAGTTATAGGGTGATAGTTGACTGGGCTAGAATATGCTCATATTAGGTATTAACCTTTTTCATACTACAGATTGAGGCAGTCCAAGGAAACATGGTTTTACTTTCTGGTGTGGATTTGGTTGATGGAACAGTAAGGGTTTTATTCTTCACATTTCCTGCCAAGGTTGAGGGTTATGGTTGTTTGACCTTTTTACTGCTTTAAGTATGTTGTATAATTATTTTTCTTGATTTGCTCACAGCCAGTACTAGATGTAAAGCCTTATCTTCCATATTGTGACAGTATCCAAGAATCAATGGTACCAGAATGGGTTAAGGTAAACTTTGTCAAGCTGTTTCCCACTTTGCCTTTAAATTTTTGAAAATGGTGTGATGTTCTTGACTCCTGGAGGGAATTTGGGAAATACATGTATGATCATCTGATCTTGCTTTGGTTCTTTTTTCTGTTTCAACTTTCAAGCCATATCTGGAAGATAATATCTTCTCCTTAGTCACTTTTAAGGTTGCAGTTTCTGCTCCCTTGTCTTTCTTTTCTGTTATTAATATGTCTTGTTTGATCTTTTCTCTAATAAGGCACAAAAAAATATTTCACTTTTTTCAAGAAGTTGAGATGGATGCTTAGGTCAATTAGCATTCTTCTGTTCTAAAGCTTAAGGTCTGAGTGAGGATAGCTGTCCCAAAAGCTTGATTGATGTGGAGGGATTTTAGGGACTGGGGCATTATTATAGGAGTTTGACTTACAAATACTCTTTTCTCAGGACCCCTGAAATAAAGAATTATGCTATGTATCTCTTTTATCCCTGCTCCATCATGGTAATTGTTATGTTTGTCAACAGTTCAAGCTACAAGTGTCTGGCAAGCAGATAGGAGCTTCTTAGCTCAATAAAAGAAACCTGGTTGAAAAAAGCCATTGCCCCATTTTCAGCTCCTTATTGATTCCAATTATGTCCTAGTTCATTCTTTAGATTCCAAGCATGGTCTTAAAGAGGAAAAGGGGTTGGGTTAATATTGGTGCTCCAATAAGGTAGTGTGTTCTCTTTGCTTGATTTTTCCTTATCTAAACTTCTAGAATTCAATGCAGTTGGCAATTTACCTTGGGTAGCTCTTATTGGCCCTAAACTTTCTTGAGCTTATTTTTCCTGAAATAAGTGATAGCCAGGTGAACAGGACAGCAGCCTAATTAGATTTGTTAGATAAAATGATTGTTTTGTATCTTGGATTTCCTTCATCATGTAAAGGTGCTTCATTTGACAGTTATCTCTAAATTGATTTTGAGGTATTAGAAGCATGCTAAACATATAGGATTATTCTGTTTCAAATTGTGTGTCTCTTTATATAAAATTTGTAATGATTACATGATGAAAACCATCCTGATTCTCTTCTGCATTTCTCAGGAAGACAGTTTATTAGCAGTGTCGTCTGTTATCTTCTCTGAGGGCTTCCACTCTTCTCTAGTGGATTGTTGGGAATTAGTGGTATGTATAATTTTCTTCCTTAAAATTCTGCTGATCCTATGTCGATACTGTTTTGTAGGTTGATAAATATAGTCCTTCAAGATAGGATATTTTGTTTACAGTTTGTTAACAACTTTTACTTTTCGTTGATCTGTAAGATGTAGATCATTGAAAGTTTGCCTCTCTTTAAAAGTAAGCTGTGACATCCGATATTTATTTTTAACTCTCCGTGAGCATCATATGTGCTCTCTAGATTTGATTTGAAAAATTTCGGAGAACGCATTTTAAAACATCTTAAAGTTGTTAGACTATCTCCATGTCCGTTCTTCATGCTCTCGGGTTGATCACCCAATTAGTGGTTCATAATTATTGGTCGGTTGTGGATTTTTGTCAAATGCACTATATAAGCTAGTGAACAATTTTCGTTTTAGCCCTCATGTGTCCCTTGTTAAATTGTTATTGGAATGTCTATCAAATAGAAGAGTATCCAAATTTGCTCCTAGGAACCCCCATTGTAGTTGAAGGGACCTTAACAATTGAATGTGTCTGTTTTTGTTCTAGGGCCCAAGGAACTAACCCTACCAACAGGAGTATTGGATCCTATGTTTCTTTATAGATTAAAAAACTCAATGATGCCCATTATGGATCTTAGCTAGTCATAGGGAATTATAGAGATGTGGAGTCTAACCTTAACAAACCAAGATAAGTACTATGTATTCATTATGAATTTGAAATGTGTTAGAAAAATAAATCCCGAGAATCCCTAGAGAATCCTGAAAAACTCAACCTAAGCCAGGAACAAATGGATCAACTTAATCGATAAAAAAAGAAACCAAAGCGCAATATCACAGAGTTTATCATTGATCAATCGATATCAATGGATGTTGAATCGAATCCAACAGGTATGGAATCTCAAAATGAAGCAAGAGTTGAAAACAAAGACCAAAGTTCAAGCTCTCCTACTTACCATTCTCAAGGTCCTTCATTTCGAGACATGGTGTAAGGCAACTTATTGCAAATCCACTCCAATCCTTCTTATGTAGATGATTGTGATGATGATGTATCAGATTGATGAGTGATTTTTAGTCAGTAATTATAACCGCAAGTGCTTGGGTGCTGTAGTACAATCATGAGTCGTCCTTAAGAAAGCTAATAAAGGGTCAACATAATTCAATTCAGCTATGAGTTGTTTGATAGACTTTAGACTTAGTGACTACAATTGCAAGATTAATAAGGTAAAACCAATAATAAGAAGACCTAGGACATTAATACATCCCCACTAATATGCATTAATTATCATCAAATACATCAACACAATAATCAAATCAAATATCCCTTCAATTATCATAATCTTAACTTTCGCTTCTTGATTAATCTAATTGTATTAGGTGTAGCCCTCTTGATCTCAACTTTTGCTTCTTGATTACTTATCAAGTATCATTAAGACAAATGAATTAATTAATCTTAGCCGTCGCTTCTTGACTAACTAAACCAGTGAATTTAACCTAATGATCAATTTTAACAACCTAATAGGCTACCCTTAATTTGACATTGGGATGATGTTAGAATCTAATTAACACATGCTAGGGTTTGTATATTAACATCCTACAAGGGAAACTACTCACTGCTCGTGATTAAAGCCATAGGAACAACAATGAAATTAAGCATAAACATAGAAATCATCAAACTATAAGGAAATTAAATTAAATAACATAGAAGCATGAGCAAATAAATAGGAAAATGATCAACTAATGAAATTAGAGAAGACTTGAAATTAAAATTGATGATAAAACTAGGAACAAATTTGGAGTCTTGAATAGCAAATATTATTTTAAGAGAGAAAGATCTAAACAAAGACCATATGCAAAAACCCTAGGAAAAAAAGAAGAAGTGTAGAAGTAGTCTAAAAAAACTCTTAAAAACTAAGTATTAGCATAAATTAACCTAAACCTAATTAGGAACTAATTATTATTTGAGAAAAAATAAAATAAATGAGACTTAAAAGTAAAAGGAATCTTTTTCTTTTCTTTAATTTTTGCGTGAAAAATGCTAGGCTTTTCTTTTCTCTTTGTGTCGTGAAACCTTCCTTGGATTTTCTTTCTTTGCTTCCTTTTTGTGCCTTGAAGGTCTCTAATTGCCTCTTGATATTATTCTTTTTCTTTACTTTAATAACCTTATGGGCTAATTTCCTTCTTTCTCCTTTATTGGCCCAATTTCTACCATCACGTCAATATTGCACCATACTTTTGCCACTAATCATGCTTTTATACTAAAATTCTAAGAAAATTAGCAATAATTGAAATGATTAAGGCTAAACTAGAATTATGTACTTCCAGTATAAATGGGGTCAAATAAACCCGAAATTATCCAAAACTCATCCACAAATATGAGTTTGAATTAATACCGAAAAGTACAGATAAACGTACTTATCACAAAATATGATGAGATGCCTAAAAATTTCCTAGAAGATGAAAGGTGCCCAGTAATTCTTCTCTCGAAAGAAGAGAAAAAAACGGTTGTGCTCTCCATGGAAGAATTCTCTAATTATCAAAATGTTTGATGGAAGAGTGGGATATATGGGACTTATGAGGAAACTCAAAAAGAAATGGAACCTTAGAGGTGATCTCTCTTTAACTGATGTTGGATGCAACTACTTCATTACCTATTTCTCTAATATGACAGACTACAATCATGTCATCATGGAAGGCCCTTGGATGATTGACGATCACTACCTAACAATTCAGAAATGGGTCCCAAACTTCCTGCCAGATGAATCTCCAATGAAATACCTAACAACTTGGGTGTGTATACCTAATCTAGCAGTCGAATATTTCGAAGTGAGTTCTTAAAAAAGGTTGGATCGAGGAGTGGGAAGGTACTCCACATTGATAAGACAACAACTAAGGTTGAACATGGACAATTTACAAGGCTGATTGTGGAAATAGATTTATCGAAGCCATTACTCTCGAAGTTTTGGTTCACAGGGAAAGTTTGGAAAATTCAGTATAAAGGACTAAAAATGATTTACTTTAATTGTGGGTGCATAGGCCACAAAGATAATACTTGTGCAAGGCCTCTCTTTGAAGACAATGGTACTGAGGGTATTGAACAGGGGAGTGTGGTTCCAAGGTCAATGAAGCTTTTGGTGCCTGGATGTTAATGAAAAGCTTGTTCGCCCTAGACAAATCAAAGACCCTCATAGTTCTAATGTCCATGTTTCCACTGTCTTTATATCAAGGCCGGGTATCGTCAATCAATTCGAAGCCGGTTGAAGGAGGTTCGAGATTCGATATTCTTCAAAATCAAGATGTTGACACCGAGGAGGATACTTTAGAGTGGATTGCGGCGCCTGTTAAGGATTCAATTGTAACTAATGAAGAGATAAATTTGGCTATCAATCATGAAATTTCAAATCCTAAAGATTCTCACTCCCTCTATTTTCAACCCCTCAACTGATTATGCCCCCTAGCTAGCTAAGTCTACCAAATCTTTCAAACATAAAATAACTCCCAAAGTCTCTCAAATCAAGAAATAAATCCAAAAAGCAGCCAAAGAACAAGCCTCAAAGTCATACACTCGAATACTCTTAAGGAAGTTCCCTCTTTCCATCCTACAAAACCTTTGATTGGTACGGAAAACTCAATGGAAGTTCATGAACGACAACCTACTAGTCCATCCCAAAGCAATCTTAACGTTATAAAACAACATCCTGCACAAACTCTAATCTACAAGAAAAAGAATAAAGTCTCTGACCCAGAAGTAGTGGAATTAGCAGTACTCTCGTAAACGACCTTATGCCTAGGACAAACCTTAGAGAAATCCTACATGGTGGTTGCAGACCGCCTGACCCACATTCTGGAAGTTCGAATGGTTGGAGCCGGAGCCTTCGGAACTAGTGTTAAGTTGTTAACTATGTTGATACCTATGGAAATCCAACGGTTGATGAGGCTCCTAAGTGATGTCTTTATTTCTACCCTCACCTCTATACCTTTATCTATGTGTGATAGATTATCAAATCTCAACCCCAATACATTTCCAATCTCTTGTTTGATTCGGGACTTAATTTGCCTTCATAAACCGTGTGTTGTATTTCTAGTTGAAACACACATGGGGCGCGTCTTGGCTGAGAAGATTAAAGCTATGATAGTTTTTTCAGGGCATACTAGAGTGGATGCTTTGCGGTGGTATATGGGTCTTTTGGAGAAAGGAGATGGTCTAAGTGGAAGCTATTCTAAAACAAGACCAATATATCCATATAGAAATCAAACGATGTGATGGAGAGTCTTGGTATTTTTTGACAACCTATGCTAGTCCAGATCCCCGAAAGCGTGAAAGATTATGGCAAGAACTAAAGGATTTCGTAGCCATACATGACAAACCTTGGATGATAGCTAGAGACTTTAACGAAACCAAGTTTGGGTGGGAAAGGAACAAAACGAGCCATGAAACCATGCGTCGTGCAAATAAATTCAATGAGTTGGCCAATGACATGGAACTCCTAGAAGTGGAATTTTAGGGAGCTTTGCATACTTGGGCGAGTGGCAAGGCAATGGAAACTAGAGTGAGTGCCAGACTTAAAAGGGCTCTCTGTAATGGCAAATGGGGTCTAATGTTCAACCAAGCAAAACTTTGTGTTCTCTGACCATACTCCCCTTCTAATCTCTCCCAACGACTTTGCACCTCTTAATGGCATCTCCAAGCCTTTCCGGTTTCAGGCAACATGGATGACTCATGAGAAGTTTGAAGAGTTTGTTAAGGTTAACTGGTCCAATGAAGACGATCTCGTTCCAAACCTCAACAAACTTGCTTCCAAACTTGTAGATTGGAACAAAGAAGTTTTTGGTAATATTTTCAAGCAGAAAGTAACCTTGCTGGCTCGACTTGAAGGGGTTCAAAAGAACTTGGCCATCAATCCTCATCAAGGTTTACTAAAGTTGGAAAATAAGTTGCGTAAGAAACTTGATGAAATCTGGGCAAGGGATGAGGATAGGAATACTAGTTTCGTTCACCTAAGCATAATTGTAAAACAATGGAAAATCCAAGTTGCTGCGTTGAAGAAAGATGATGGGAATTGGATTCGAGACCCCGAAGAGCTTAAACTTCATATTGTTCAATTCTTTGTTGATCTCTTTAAAGATGATGGGGTTGTTTGTCCTAATTCCATCCCCACTCAGAATTGTCTAACAAAGATTGGGCTCATCTCTCAAAACCTTTTGTGGCGATAGAAATAGATAATGTTGTGAAGCACCTAGGTTCAATGAAAGCTCTGGGTCCGGATGGCTTCCAAGCTTTGTTTTACCAGAAAAATTGGGAGCTTATAAAGAAAGCTTATGTAGAATGGCTCTCAAGGTGTTGGAAGGTAAAGGTATGCCATAATCCCTTAATAATAAGGTTATTGCTTTAATTCCCAAAGTAGATAAACTTGAAGTGGCTAAGCATTTTAGACCCATAGGTTTATGTAATGTTGCTTACAAAGTCATTGCCAAAGCAATTGTAAATCGGATAATGCCTTTACTTCCTATGTTTATTTCTAACCCTCAAGCAAGCTTTGTTCCTGGGAGACAAATTTCTGATAATATCATCATC
Source organism: Dysphania ambrosioides (assembly GCA_026401315.1). Lineage (NCBI taxonomy): Eukaryota > Viridiplantae > Streptophyta > Magnoliopsida > Caryophyllales > Amaranthaceae > Dysphania > Dysphania ambrosioides. The sequence continues at coordinate 288,950 of CM048665.1, forward strand.
ATGCAAGAGGTGAAACTTCGGAATTAGAAGATGATTTATGGGAGCTTATTTGGAAGGCGGCAAAGTATTAGGAGCTTCCTTTGGCTTGTTGGTCACAGTAAACTTTTGGGCAATCTTAGTAGTTACAAACGCAATCTTGAACCTAATCTCATTCGCCATATTTGTTTGAGAGAGGAAGAGAGTACTCTCCACATCCTTAGAGATTGCCTGTGAGCTAAGAAAATCTGGTATGCTCATTGAGGTCCTCTGTAAGTGGACTTCTTTAACAGTGACTTGAGGATTTGGCTCTTTCAAAACTTGGATTCCCATGGGCTAGAGTTCTCATCACTTTGGCCATCTCTCTTTTGTATTACCACTTGGTAGATCTGGTGCTGGAGGAATTGTGTGGTAAATAACAATATTGACAAATCCCTCTTGATCCAAGGGCTTTTATTCATATTACGCTTGATGAAACTGTCAGAGCCTTAATAAGTCCTTGTCTGATGGAATGCTCCTAGCAGTGATTGGTATGTCTTGAATACAGATGGTGCTGTCAAAGGCTCCCCGAGGGGGTGGCATTATACGTGATTCTAATGGCAAATGGGTACTTGCTTTTACAGCGAACTATGGCATCTGCAGGGTTTTTTGAGCGGAATACTTAGCTTTATAGAAAGGGTTTTGCTGGCAAGGGAATTAAATATAGTTAAGCTGGAAGTGCAGATGGATAACATGGCCTGTATTAGTGCCTTGCAGGAGGAAAACCCAGGTGCTGAATGTGCACAAATAATAAGCAACTGCAAAAGACTTCTGTTTCAACCTTCATGGCAAGTCAAGGTGAACCATATCTATCGAGAAGGAAATAGTGTGGTAGATTGGCTAGCTAATAAGGGGTGATCAATAACATCCATTTCGCACTCTTAGAAAGTGCTCCTTCTGACTTTACGTATTCTGGATGAGGATGCTAGGGGTGTATCTTTCCCGAGATTCATCCCTCCCTAATCCCCCTTAGGTTGTTTTATGTTTTTTTTTTGTTTGGTACTTTGGTTTGTCTTGTAGCTTTGTTTTCTTGTTGGCTTTTGCTTCATTAAGAAATAAAAAAAAATTTTGAATTTGAAATGTGCTTGAATTCACAAACTACTGTTGAATGTTATGGGCAAGATACTTTTGACTCTTTGAAAAAAGAATAACCTGTCCTTGAATCGGCCTCACACTTCATTTGACATTTTCAAAATGTCTCCTTTATATTTTCCCCATTCCAAAGTGTTAAAAAGTTTGGGAACTGAGTTTTTAAACACGAGTGCTGGTCAATCCAGAATTGTATTGATCTCGAGTGTCCTAGATTTCCAATGTGGCAATGTGATTAATTTTTGTTATGTTATCTTTCTTCAGAAGAGAAGTAGTTTGTATTCATCACCCAGTGAGATGAAGACACTGATTGAGCAAGTTCTTTCATGGGACATACGTTCATCATCACAGAGACACCGACCTCATAAATCCCTGCCTACAGTAGGAAACTTTGAACCAGCTGATATCTCTCTGAGTGCAGAAGATTGTGAAGATGACAAGGCCTTCAATACTGTAAGCGGAACATGTGATCCTAGTCTTATTGTTTATCATCTTATTTTGGAAGGCTTAGACATATCTTATATGATAGACGACAGTAAGGGCTATGTTCTTGTAGACAGTGTCACTCCTGTTTCCTCTGTCCCTGGAACTAATCAAATTCGATGCAATTATACTATGTGGAAGGACAAACATTACTTCAGCTGATTGTAGTAATTTTTTTTCAAGGAAAGCTCATTCGAAAGATTAGTCATACTTTCAATCGTAACTGGTTACACCATGGTTTTTCCTAACATAAGGTTTGGACAAAAACCCTGTATATATGCGGCAGAATTCAGGTCATAGGCGGAGTTTAGAGTACTTTTAGTAGTATTTTACTCATACGGGTATATAAGTGGCTGCTAATCACTAACAATTCGTTTTTGGTGGATGCCATTCTGAAGAAGACTTAATGTACCAGCTCTAGGGAGTATTGGATCATTGATATGTTCGAAAATGCAGGGAGAAAACTCGATAAGATTAATCTTTGCTGCATAACTTGGAAGAGATGGCTCACTCTTTTGAACCTCTGGGTTATGGGTTGAGTGCTTGAGGGCATCCAACCACTTGGATTGTTTCCCCTTAACCCTCAAGAAAAAAGAAAATGAAAAATGAGTTGAGTATTTGAAGTAAGAAGCCCAAAATGAGGGACGGTTGCTATTCATCTGTTTAGGGCATTGAAGAAAAAGGTGGGCATCTTATTCGGAAAGAAAGGCATGCACGTCAACTTTCATGCGCGTTTCCCTTGTTGATGATGGCTTCTTCCTTGTTCTTCTCATTTATGCAAAAGGATTTATCTGCGACAATTCAGTGAAGTTAACTTGTATTAGTGATTCTATATCTTTTGCTTAGAGAATTGCTCGTTTAGGGGAATTATTGGATTGACCCAATGGTTACATTTGACCTCCGTTCATTGGTAGATTAAAAACCTCGTCAACACGTAGGGACTTTAACCGGAACTTAGTGGATGACAGTGAGGGGCTAATTTTGATGCTTCAAATAATCTTGATTTGTTTGTTTGAATCCTGTTACACCAATGATGAATTGATAATTAGTTCCTCTAATTCGTATTCGTCATCATGATAATACTCGTCCGGTATTTTTCCTTTAGATTTGATTGTGGTCAACGGGTAACATGGCTTTCATCCAATCAATGGAAAATTTGCACTCTTCACAGTCGTCATCGTCGCGTTTATTCTCTCCTCCATACCTCCAACTTTCCCTTCTTTTTTCCCGGTCTCCTTCCTCTCCGTATCTTCTCTGACTTGATGCCATCACCCCCATTTTTCTCAGATTACTCCGTATCTTCACAATGAATTTTTATTGAAAAATTGTAAACTTTTGAGATTTTGTATGTTCTTTACCAAAGAATCAATTCTAAAATACCCCATGCAACCAATACTAAGTTAAACTCATACTTAAGAAATCTCATCCAAATGGGAACTCACTGCTTTCAAACAATGTAGTTTTGTAGAATCTGACGACAACACATACTAATAAGAGATGGAGGGTAACTTAAAAAGCCTTGAGTTTGTTTTAGATGTAGAGAGAAATGGAGAAGAAGAGGGCGGAATCTTCCGTAATTGAACCATTATTAACCCACCCTTAAGGGTTATTACTTCTCATACAAGTGTGCGGCTTATTACAATTCTCTAGGAAAGTACTCATATTGAGTCTTGACCCCTTGAAGTTCATTGTGAAGTTTACTCTAGATTTTCATTCTTTAATACTCCGTATGATCTTGATAGTGTGTTGTGTTACTTCTGCAGAGAGGCTTCGTCGAGGCCAATGCAGATGGTAGTCTTCTTGAAATTTCTGGTCTATAGCATGGATGCCACGCCTCTTTCGTTCGAGATGTTAGAACTTTATCTGCCGAGCACATTGCCTAGGTTGGTGCTTCTTATATTTTCTGATATTTCATGAACATATCCAAATTTATCCAAATTTTTTAGTAACTGGAGAATTAAGGGTAATTCACTCTAGAAAATTTTGTTCTGTGACTTTATCGATCTATACTATGTTCTTGTCATGAATGGATGTAATCAAAATTCAAAAATTAGCTTAACCAACTTTGCATTGCTTGGGCTTTGTTTTATGGTTATCAGACCCTAGGTCAGTTTTTCCTTGAGGCTCAGTTTTTGCCTTTTTCTCCATTTCTTTTCTTGGTATTTCAAATCAATATTATGGATGCGTGACTAATTTTCTTAAAAAATAACTGAATATGTTGAATATAAAAGATAAAACTGGAGAAAAGATAAGCTGAAGATAAAGGAGCAAAAAATACTAAACGTTGATATTATTTTTCTTGATGAAAATGAAATACATCTGTTCCTTTAAATAAGCTAATGATAAAACAAATAAAGCTAAATATTACGAAACCTGAACGTAAACAAAACAAGACTTAGAGTAAGTAAAACTCACTGCATTACTTGACTAAGCATAAAACTAATAATCCACGTATAACAATAATGCCATAAACAAAGGAACTGCTAATACTAAGTGGGTAAACATGCCCCATTATTTACTCCACTAACCGAACTAACTTTGAATCAGTATCCAACAGAACAATGCTTAAAAATGTTACAGCATCACTTTGGCACACCTTCCAATAATTGTGCTTAATGTTCGACAGTCATCAAAGATTGATGGATTGTCGAACTATTTACCCCTCAGTTCCAGCCCAATTATTATGCTTGTGCTGGCCCAAGCTCTCCATTTACCATATTTTTTTTTACTTAGCAGCATAGTGTAGCTTTTGTTCATTTGATAGACATGGTGCTGTTTAATTTATATACGAAAAATTTACTGTCATATATCAGGCTGCTGCGATCAGGTTTGAAGTCAGAGGTGGTGAGTGGAAACAATCATATATGCAGACTGATGGAGAGCCATGGAAACAGCCTCGCTCTAGACAAAGAGTATTCGACATTTGTGGAGATCAAGCGGGTGCCACTTCATTCCCTAACGATTCGAGGCCAATAGGATTCAGGATTCGTCTTCAAGTGGAATCGGTTTCTTGTAAAGCATTGCTAGAAGGTGTAATTTATAGTAGAGATGCAATCGTTTTTGCTGTAAATGTAAATTATCCTTCCACTGTAGTTCCTCTGCTGACCTGTGAGCAGCCAAGTGAAGATAAGCGAAAGATTTTTTGGCATGAGATGTGGAGGACGAGGAGTGTGGAATGAAAAGTTGTAAGAACATTGTATGGAGGGCATATATGTATAAGTGATATGAAAAGTTGCTAGTTCTAGCTTTGTTTCTGCCTGTTGTGTTGAACCCTTGAGCGTTTGTTATGGCTTGGAGGAAATTTGAAAACAACTTTATATTTGAGCATTGTAAATTTGTAGTTGCGTCTCATTACAATGCTAGTCAATGGAAAAGCACTAGATATGGTGGATAGATGAATTAGGACGTCCATTGGGTTTTGTTGTAATGCAGTCCAAAAGAGCACTAAACATGAAGGACGAGTTGGCGTAATGTCAACATAGCATTACATCGACGGGAACTAAATATGGAAGTGTTTGTACTTCTCAGCTCACTGCACATACTGGAGCTCTCTCTGGCCTGGGAATGGCAATCTACAAATAACAGGATAAGAGTGGTGCTGTGCTTTAGGCCTAGCTTTGGCATTGCTGACGTTACATGGAATTGGACTATCGCAGGTTGTTTTGCCTAAACGTTTTGAGACACCAGTACTGTACATGGGTTAGTTTGGTATGACTCGAAGGCTTCCTCAATAGGAACCTTATTTTACGTATGCAAAAGTTGAGATTTCATTAGTGTGGAGCACGGATCAGGTGATCCACTGATCCTGCATCCGTAACTCATCAATCTCAACCATCATTGCAATCGAAATCGCGACTGAACTCGTCAGTCATGGGTAATGATTATAAAATTTTCTGGCGGGGTCGAGTGAGACTTACATCATAGATTTGTTTCAAAGAATGTAACAAAAGAAAAGGACACTTATCCACGACAAGGAGGAGTCATGTGGAAGAGGCTTGCAGGTGCTTGAAAGAGCGTTTACAGCACAAGCTAAGGCCCAGGGTGTTTTCTTCACAATTAATGAGTCGCTAATATTATAAGTGGAATGTGAATTGGTAACCTTATTTTCAACAACTTGTTGAATGGGTTTCTTACTTTCATGATTAATTGTCGTAGTAGGTAGGACCCTGATGCACTCCTTGCCCTACTCCCAAGTGAATTTTCCATCAAGCTTTAGGTCTTCAGGAACAACTTTACGACTACTTGCTCTTCGTATTAACGTCCTCTTGTAAGTTGTAAGACACGCATTTAACTAAAATTTTCTCCATCTCGTCTATGTTTCTGGTGAGGTTTAAATTCAAGACCCTTCTGTTTGTATTTGCTTGTGAAAGCATCTAACAAATGGTGAAAAATCCATGACTCAACTTGATGTCTTGTTTCAATAGGTACTAAGGCCAGTCACTATTGAATATATGATCTCTCTATCTCAAAATCTAAACCAACCATAAACTTTCTCCATTTCAATTTAGTTCAAACATTTAAGCTAAGTCCACAATTCGTATACTCTACTTTGACAATTATTTACTAGTTTTACTTTGAAAAGTACATAGAAATACAAGCTTTGGTTAGATCCGGACAAACGTAAGATAGTGTACTACTACAGATATTACTCTATTACTCCCACAAATTCTGTTTGTACCCATGTACCATTGAAGTCTTAAGTTGAGGACTGACTCATTTTCCACAAATGATCGAAAATTGATAATAAACAGTTGTTTGCGTAGGTTCAATCTTTATTCGATTATGTATTGTGCTAATCATGGCAAGTATGTGAAATTTCTAATCTAAATAGTAAGCATATCATCATTATGTATTGTTTGGTTGCGGCGTCCGAGAATATGATTGAAATTTTTTGGTCCACTTGATAGGATAATTAAATGATTACTTTGGTTGATTTTAGGTAGTTGGGTAACATCAAATGTCTCCATAGTGGGGCATAATCAATACGCCACTCCCATTTGTTCATTATAGAGACCCTTCTTCACTTACGTTGATGAGAATATAATCGATGTCTACATGCAGGAGGAAACAACAAAGATGCTAAACATTAGTCCTATTTAAATTAACATGATTTGTAGCTCGACTTAAGAGTGTAGGAAAGTCACCAAGGATGATTCTTCAAAGAAACAAGCCATAAATCAGAGATTCAATCACTTAAAGAAGGCAAACATATCAATCAACAAAATTAACATCATTCAAGTCAAATCAGTCAAGATACATTACATGTATAATCAGAATGATTTAGGCAAGCTTTGTTGTATATAATCTCTCTAATTATTCTCAATTCAATATAAAAAAAACACATAAATCAACCTATAAACTACATGGTATCAGAGCGGGTGGATTAAAAACTCATAATCATCATCTACCTAGCCATGACTCACCTTGAAAAATGTCAGATGATGATACACAGTCGTCCAATACCTCAAACCAAACTAAGAATGCAATCACTGTCAAAAACTTTTGAACAAATTAAACACCCACTTACCAAAAAAGCTACCAACAAACCATCCACAGAGAAAGCAAACAATCAGCCGATGAACTTACCATACACAAAATGGGCAAAGTTCATGAATCTCACAATCAGTGGAAGGGGGAGACTCAATCATATCATAGCCCCACCACCTTTCATAGACAACCCAGATTATCCCACTTGGTTCCAACATGACTTCATAATGGTATCATAGATTTTTGAAAACAGAGACCCGGTTAAAATTAACCAATTCCTCGATTATCCTACCGCATGAGAGTTATGGAGGGGAGTTGAATCTTTGTATAGTAGTGGGTGTGATGATATGCAAATTTTCGACATTAGAACAAGAGCTAGTGATGGCCAGTGGGCCGGTTTAGCCCGGCCCAGCCCCAGCCCGGCTCGAACCGGCCCACCAGCGAACCGGGCCAAGCCCGGTTCGGCCCGTCCAAATCATGGGCCGAATCCGAATTCCGATTTTCCAACCCTAACCCGTTTCGATTCGGTTCATTAAAAAATTCGGTTCGGCCCCGTATTCGGTTCGATTCGGCCCGGCCCGCCTGGCCCGGCCCGGCCCGCCTAATTCGCCTAAAACTAGCCGTTATTGCCCGTTGTGATTTGCCCTATAAAAACACCACCAATTCGGTTTCCATCCTCACCAAATTCTCTCTCAATCTTTCAATCTCTTAATCTTTACTAATTACAATTAGCTTAATTATTAGTACTAATCTTCTTAATTACTCTCTTAATCTTCATTAGTTATCTTAATTAGTTGGTTTATTATTCTTAATTTAGTTGTTTATTACTACAAATCCTAAAAAAAATGGATTCAAGAGGTAGATTCAGTGTAAGCAGTTCTTTCGATGATACTGCGGAGTTTGCTCAAAACTTGGAGCAACAACTTTTCGGTACTCCGGGTACTCAAATTCCGGAAACTCCAACTTCTCAGATGCGTCCTCCTTCTTCTACTCCACAAGGTAACTCTTAAACTTCTAATTAATAAATGTTAGATTATTTGATTATGTTAGATTAAGTTCTTGATGTTTAATTAGTTATGATATATTTGGTTGATTATGTTAATTGATTAGTTATGATATATTTGGTTGATTATGTTAATTGATTAGTTATGATATATTTGGTTGATTATGTTAATTAATTAGTTAATTAACTTGTGAAGGTGAAGGTGATGGTGATGGTGATGGTGATGGTGATGGTGATGGTGATGAAGGAGTACCTGAGTCTACTCAATGTAGAAAGAAATCTTCCAAAGTATGGCCATATTATGAGAAGGTCCTACTGACCGATGCTTCTTCCAAAGGGAGGAAATTCATGTGCTATTGCTTGGTATGCAAGCAATTAGGAAAGAAGCCAATAGCCGCTTATTCATGGAAGACCGGTTATGGGACGGGAACCTTATCTCGTCACTTGACCGGGATACACGGAATAAACCTTGATGCAACTGAATCTGCAGGAGCAGCTGAATCTTCAACTCAGACACAACTACACGGGTATATGGGTTCCATGCCCGGAGGAGGTAGGCCTTTTATGTATAATCGAGATAAAATGATTGATGAATTGGCTAATTTTGTCATTGCTGACGAATTACCTTTTAGCTATGGTGAGAGTCTAAACTTTGAGCATTTCACTAGAACCACTTTACAACCTGCTTATAGACGTGTCCCTAGGAACACGCTTAAACACCATACCCAAACTGCTTGTTATAAATATAGAAGTAGTTTAATAGAAATGTTTCGCACTTTTAACGGTCGTGTTAGCCTAACTAGTGATACATGGACCTCTTGTTTTGGTGAACCTTTTCTTTGTGTAACCGCTCATTGGATTGATGATGAGTGGTATATTCAAAAATGAATCATTTGTTTTCAAGCTATGGAGGAGAGACATACCGGATACAACCTTAAGGTAAGGATAATAGACTGTCTTAAAACCTTTCATTTACTTGATAAAGTTTTTTCCCTTTCATTAGATAATGCTTCAGCGAATACAAAATGTATAGATTATTTGATATCCAAACCAAGCTTAAAGTTGATAAACAGTGGAGAACTATTACATGTTCATTGTTGTGCACATATTATGAACCTCTCGGTTCAAGAAGGTTTAGCTGAGTTAACTGACTTGCTTAACCCTATTAGGAGTGTAATTAAATGGATTAGGATTACGGCCTCGGTTAGGAGGAAGTACATGGCCTTGTGTAAGGAAAGAGGCCTTAGGAAGAAGCAATGGAGTCTAGATACACCGACCCGTTGGAACTCCACATATAAATTGTTAAAAGAAGGCATTAAATACCGTGAGATTTTGACAATTATTTATAACGAAACCCGAGCGACTCCCGATGAACTTATTACTGATTTCCATTGGAATACCACAATTTACATCCGTGACATTTTAGCAGCTTTTGACCACGCAACCAAAATTTTCTCTTACGTTTACGACCCTAACATCCATTTAGTTATATTAGAGTGTGTTACCATAGTTAGCACTCTTACCGAGCATTTCAACATCGTTCAAATTAGTAATGTAATTACTAGTATGCTTAATAAATGGTATAACTACTTTAGTGAATTTCCCGTCATATATGGTATAGCTTCTATTCTTGATCCCGGGGTCAAGACTGCAGGTTTAGAAAACTGTTTAGAATTTTATTATAACGCTTTAAGTTTACAATACGATGTCAATGCATATATAGAAAAATGTAAAAATGTTTTAGCTAGTATATATGATCATTATGCTTCTATTTATGCAACGTCCGAAAATGTATCTTTTTCTAGTGGAAGTTCCGCTACGCGATGGCAGCCAATACTTGGTAGAATTTTAAAAAAATCAAAAACATCGGTTTCTTCTTCTTCTTCTTCTTCTTCTTCTTCTTCTTCTTCTTCACTTTATAATATTAATGAATATCTTTCTTACCAACATGAAACCGATGCTAATTTTTCAATTATTAAGTGGTGGCGCGAGCATGAACGACAATTTCCCATTTTGGTGAGAATTGCAAAGCATATCCTTGCAATTCCCGCCTCCTCTATTGCTTCCGAGTCTGCTTTTAGTGCAGGTAGACGTGTTCTTGACGAGAAGAGATCCCGCTTATCTCCCGAAAGCATAGAAATATGCGTTTGTAAGAAAGATTGGGATCAGGCGGAGCGGAGGACCCAAGGATTGAGGGAGGAGGACAACGACGAAGATGATCCTTGGATGACGATGGACACAAGCGAATCAAGCGACAACCCAGCAGGTGAAGGAGGTTCGGGGTCTGTCCCTGATTAGGCTAAGCACAACCGCACAAGCACCCCTACAGGTACGTACCAGAACTACGTGGGCTTTGATTCCTTCGGGATACGTAAGCAACTTAATTCTGAAAATCAATATTTAATTATTTAATTAAATTTTGATTTTCTAAATTAAGTGCAAGCCCTTAATATGAAATATGATTTAGTTTACTTATTTTAGTATATGAAATATGAAATATGAAATATGAAATTTTGATTTTAGTTTACAGATTTTAGTACATGAAATATGAAATTAAATTTAAAATATAAAATATGAAATATATTTTATTTGATTTTCTAAAAAGTGAATTAGTTCATTTATTTGAAATATTTTAGATTTTCTAATGCGTAAATATGAAATTAGGTAAGTATACGTAATTAGTTTAATAATACTTAATTAAAAAAATTAATTTTTTTTTTAAAAAAAAAATGTAATTCGGTTCGATTCGTTTTGTGATTCGGTCAAGATTCGGTTCGATTCGTTCACGATTCGGTTCGATTCGGTTCGTGATTCGTTTTCGATTCGGTTCGATTCGGTAACGAATCGGATTCGCCCGACCCCAGCCCAGTTCGGACCAGCCCGCCCCCCTGACCGGTCCGAATCCGGTCCCCTCCCTCCCAGCCCGGCCCAGCCCGACCGGACCGGCCCACTGGCCATCACTAACAAGAGCCAACACATTGAAACAGGTCAAGGACATAGTCGAAACTTTCTACGACAAATTAATGGCACTGTGGAAGGAGATAGACAGTAGGGTATCTAACCCCATGAAATTTCCAGAGGACATCACAATTCACAATGAGCTAAAGCAAAGAAATTGGGTGTATAAATTCCTTGCGGGATTAAACAAAACCTTCAAAAAAGATAAGAGAGATTTGCTTACCAGAGTTCATTTCCCAACCATAGAGGAGTGTTATGCAACCATACGAAGAGAGGTGGTAAGACGAGGTATAATGGGCTCAGAAAATTCAACCCAAGAAGATAATACTTCCGGAATCGGAAGTGGTCTCATCGGGACAAAGCAACAACAAGATAAACCAACACCACAAAGAAGATAAGTCTCACCTGAAATGTACCTACTACGGTTGAACTCGGTATATGAGGGATGGTTGTTTTAAGTTGGTCAGATATCCCGACTGGTGGACTGAAGGGAAGAAGAAAGGGAGCAAGCAAGTGGGAGGAGCAAACATGGAAGAAACTCGGGGCAAAGAGAAGGTCGAAGAAGAGGGGATAGCAGTCGCCGCATCGAAGGAACTAGGTAAAGAGAATTTGGGGGAGAAAACCCTAGAGTCTAATTCTGAACCTAGCTCTCACTTATGCTCGGTCCTAGAATTTACCTTATGCTCCGGCTTACTTGCTTACTCAAATACTGCTACCCCATTAGAATGTGTCAATAGGTTCGACCCATTAATGAGTAATGATCCAAGTGAGGTTAAAAGTTTCGGGTTTGGAATTAGTATGAAGACCTAGAAAAATTCTCAAGATGGATCTTCGATTTTGGGGTGATAGATACTATGACATATGATATTATGGATTTTCAGAAAATTGATAAAATAGACAAAAATCACATTCAGACACCAATGGAGAATTATCATGAGTTGAAGGAATGGGACTTATCCAAGTGTCCCCTGGGATAAATTTCAATAAATGTCTTTATGTTCCCGGATTATCTCACAAATTGTTATCAATTAGTCAGAGGACCAGAGAACTACATTGTAGTGTTCTGATATATCCTCATTTTTTTCTTATACAAGACATTCGGACAAGATAGTTGGGCGTAGAATTGAGAATAATGTACTATATTACATAGACGAGGTGGCTCAACAAGGCAAAGCAATGCTAGCTCATGGAATTGAAGATCGACAATTATGGTTATGGCACTGACGTTTATGGCATCCCTCTCCCGGGTATTTAGATCATTTATTCCCTATTTTCTCAAAGCATAATAAAAATGTTGTATGTGAAACTTGTATTTTAGCTAAGAGTCATAGATAACCATTTTGTCCTAATAACCCAAAATCATTAATACCCTTTTAGCTTGTGCATTTTGATGTATGGGGTCTAGCTTCAGTAATCGGAAAACATGGATTTTCTTATTTTGTGAAATTTATTGATATCCAACACAGAGTGGCAGACAAGAAGAATAGAACTCTCCTTGAAATAACCTGAGCTATCATGATTGAGTCTAATGTCCCTAATACCTTTTGGCCTCAAGCTATTTGGATTTATTTCATCAATCTAATGTCTCAAATAGATTACCCACAAAAATAGCCTACAAAACACCAATTTCCCACCTAATTTACCGTTACCCAAGCATCTCTTCCTCAAACACTCCACCTCGGGTATTTGGATGCACTATGTTTGTTCACATTCCCAAATCTAATAGAACAAAACTTGACTCTTGTGCTCTTCGATATGTGTTTTTGGGATATGGAGTTAATCAGAAGGGATATTGGTATGACCCAGCTACTAATTGTGTTCACACTACAATGAATTGTGACTTTGTTGAGATGGAGTACTTCTATACAAACCACACTGTGAGTCAGGGGGAGAGTAAAGATGACTCCCTAGGCTGGTTAATTAACCCAATTGTGACAGGTTACGGTTCTATAGAACAAGTAGGCAATTCTACCGAGCCAATCTCTAAAAATGTAATAGACTTTGACCTCAACATCTCAACACCATCTCATACTTCTTCTCCTTCTGAACAACCTGAGGTAAGCATAAATCCTTTAACAAGAGATGAAAATCCTGAGGCTACTAACCCCAATGTGGTACAGGAAGAAGAGGTAACTCTATAGGTTGAAATTCCGATTGAATATGAATCTCAAAGAGAACAATATATGCTCCTTCCTCGAAGCACAAGAGGGATACCACCAAAGCGGTATATACCAGAATACGAACCGCGAAGGTCAAAAAACCCAGTTGCCAACATAGCACAGACAAGAAAGTTATCTAAAGTGGCTAGAGCATATAATTCATCTCTATACTCTGATAAGATTCCAAGGAATACATAAGAAGCTTTACACAGTACAACATGGAAATAGGCCATGGAGGAAGAAATCTTAGCCTTGAAGAAAAATGGAACTTGAATGAAATGTCTTTTTCCACTAGAAAAAAACCAGTAGGATGCAAATGGGTGTTCACAATAAGACACAAAGCGGATGGGACATACGAGTGGTACAAGGAAAGACTTTTTGCTAATGGATATACCCAGACATATGGTATCGATTACTCTGAGACTTTTTCTCCAGTAGCAAAGATTGACACTATCCAGGTTTTATTCTTAGTAGCACCAAATAAGGATTGGTTAATGCATCAGTTTGATGTAAATAATGCATTTCTATATGGGAAATTACAGGAAGAAGTTTTCATGAAGGCACCTGAGGGTTTTTTAGATGAGTTTGGAGCTGGAGAAGGATGCAGACTGAGAAAGGCGCTGTATGGATTGTAACAATCTCCTAGAGCTTGTTTTGGGAGATTTTCAACGACTATGAAAAGATATGGGTGCCATCAAAGAAACAAAGGAGTCTAATAACTTACCTTCTCACTTTGAACGATTCACTCGGGACAAAGCTTAAGGCTTCTTAACCTTTGAATGATTCACTCGAAACAAAGAATTAAGGTTGAACAAGAATCTCTCAAGTTCTAATTGAATTCTCACGAATACAATGTTTATTTTCTGAAAAAGTTGAATTGATCTTTACCAACGCATAAGATCCTCTATTTATAACAAAAGAAACCTAAACTAACTAGGATCCTAATGACCGACTTGGGCAGCAAGCAAGTTGAGTTTGACTCAACCTCAACTTCTAACAACCCTAATACACACAGCCAAGTCATTATTAACTAACAAACTCTTAGCTAATTAACTGAAAATTACAAGAAAACTCATAACTAACAAACCCTAATCAAGAAAATCAAGAATCTTCAAGAAACTTCACTTCATGCATGCGTTCCCTCGTTTACTTCCAAATCCACTTGATCTTGATCCATTTTAATCAATGTGACCCAAGTTTGACCCTTTTGCAAATCAAATCCATTCGGACACACCATCAAGTTAATTGGATCCAAATATGAATTGCCCTTCTTCTTGATATCCATATCATCCCCCCCTTCTTCAAAAGAATTTGCCCTCAAATTCTCATCCTCAAGATAAGGTGAAAGATCTCCAACATTGAAGGTAGCACTCACATTGCCATATTCACTAGGAAGATCAAGCTTATATGCACTATCTCCATAGGCCTCAATAACCTTGAATGGACCATCTGCCCGAGGCATTAGCTTATTTTTGCGTTTCTTAACCACTAAATAACTTGTTTCATTCTTCGGACAGGAATAATATGTATATATACTATAATTCAACTATATATATCATTGTTACAGGAGCATGGTGAGGCGATTTCAGGCTATCAGTCAATGGAACAGTAACAGAGGGAAAAGAGAACAAAGAGGGGAAAGGGAGAGAGAGATAGAACATAAAATAGAGGGATAGATAATATTGTAATTTTTCATTACTCAACTCAGATTACACGCATGTAATATGTATCAACCATGCACCAAGATTCCCTAACATGTAACTGATTTCCTGTAACAAATTATTATTCTTTTCCCTTTTATTGTGTTACTATAGTTGCTATACTTATTTAGTGTTAAAATAACTCTTGCTTAATTATTTACCCATATCAGTGGATGGGAGGAGAGTGAAAGGGAGTTAAAGAGGACGACAGAAAAAATGATTTCCCTTCTTCTCAACAGTAATATTTTTTTTTTTACTTTCCACACCAAAGCAAATAAGGGAAAATAGAAAAATGAGGAAAACCATTTTCCTAAAAATATTTTACATCAAACATAACAGTCTAAATAAATGTAGCAATCACCGATGATCACCAATATCTGTGTCGAGACGGACTAGGAACAACACCTTCAAGATGCTTTCCCAGAGTATACAACAGTGAGCTCAACATTAAACTTGGTACAAATTTTGCGATGAATGATACCAACCCAATTTTATAACTTAGAGAGAAATCAAGAGCAACTCAATAAGTTAATGACTTGCATGCAATTATTATTAGAAATTTCAAATTACTACTTAGACCATTAGAGCCCAAAAGTGTAAGTAGCTTGCTTAATTAATCTAATTTGCTTGACTTGATGGTGGAGAGAAAATAGAGTCAAAATTACTTTAACGAATAAGTAAGGTGAATATATATGATTAACTAAGTTAGTGTAGTTGGTGGGGAACTACCTTATAACCCCGAGGTCGCAAGTATAGGCCCCACCAACTATAAAATCCTATTGGGGAAAGGAATTTCCTTACCAATTCAAAAAAAGATTTGTTTAGAGACTTCCTTTATTATCAATCAAAAAATAAATTGGGTGTATTAAAAAGTCTATAATTGCTAATTATAGAGAGACAATCTGGACAAATTACCTAAAGCGGAATTAGCTTATAAATATAATATGACATTACAAACCATTACGCAAATTAACTTACCAAGAAATTGCTCTTACATAGACACCTTGCTTAGTTGGTGACCTTGGTGGAATGGTGGGTAACCAACTGCCAAAAATTTATAATAACAATATTTTATTATTAATGTACAGTCAAGTAGATAAAATTTATTAATAGTTATTTTTATTAACATATAGGCAATCGACAATAGATAAAATAATATGTCCACTCCCATCACTACTCATGTCATGTACGTAAGCCATTATCGAAGTAAATTTGGGTGCAAAAATGATTTCAAATGTACGATATATGTGTCATGATTAGCACTAATATATGGCGGTCGCATTTAGAGCATAGAAAATTTCTTACGCTAAAATAATATCTTAGAAAAACTTCATGTAGTGGGGAGCTGCCTGAGCTGACAGATCCAACAGAAAATATCGATCAACTTCCTACGGATAAGTAGAATATGTTTATTTTGCAAATTTCTAACTGCTTAAAAAAGTATGTTGCCCAGGCAAAGAATAAATGTGAATTAAATTAGTTGCTTAATATTTGTAGTTATTATACCTAAAACTTAAAATTGAATTTCACACATTATTAATGGGCTTATCACTTGTTCTTCTCTTTAGTGTTTACCCTGAAAAACACACTTTAAAGATAGGAGAAACTAATTACACGTCAAATTTAATGAATTCCTGACCACATAATCAGTAGGTAGAATATATATTTTTTAAAGGGGAGTATCACAAAGTCTAAAGTTACACATTAAATAACTAAATATAGGGATAAGCTAATTGCCATACAAGATCAACTCTACAACTATTGAACTACAAAATAGAATTAATTGCAACTAATGACAAGACTAAGCATTTTATGGTGGCCACTAGTTTGTAATCAACAAATAGAATTTAGCCATATTGGATGTCTAATAAGGATTCCTTCGATTCCAGGCGAAAATGATGTTCACTGCAATTAAAGCTCAATACTTAGTAGCAGTATTCTGTTATTTTGTACCTTATAATACTCCAATTAGTATGATTAAAAGTGGTCGTCTCAATCATATCCATTGTCATTCTATAAACATGTATTTAGAGAGCATGTTGCATCCATAACTCACGTAACCTCTCAAGATTAGTGAATATAAAATCTAAAAAGGTCACATATATGCACCTAATTACTTCTTTAACTTGATTGATCAATAGTTCTTCAAATTACTTTAACAGCCCTTTTTTATTTTATGGTTTCTTATGTTGGAGAATTGGAAGATTGAGCTTTTTTTTTTTTTTTTTTTAATACTTAATAAGCAGTAAACTTTAGTAATTAGTTAAACTTATTCTAATAATTTATAAGATTTATAAACACTTATTTATATTATTTCTTTTATAATTAAATTTTTTTATGATTTAAGATACTTTGGTTAGCTTTATACTTCGTAGTACTTTAAGCAATCTGCCGTACATTATTATCGGGCGCACATACACCAAGGGTTTATAGATGAGGTATTTTTTTTTTTATTTTTATTCTTGTACTGATTTATTTCCACGTTGCAGGATATCATTGTACTGATCTCCATGTCTCTTTTTATCAAATAAAAAATTGGGGTGTTATTCTTAAAGACTGAGAATATAGGCATGAAGAATTGCTATAAAATTGTTTCATATGCCCATGCCGACAATTGTTAAATATTTGATTCTAGTTTCAACCATGCAAATACTATCAAAACTTTTATATTATACGATATCATTACTTTAAAGTAAGCCTCTCTATGAATTTTAAGTAGTTAAAATATATAAAGGGTGTCGTGTCTTGGTCTCAGCTAGCTAGCTTAATTGTATCAACATCAATTATGGAGTAGTTTGTTTGGAAGATGCGAGCACAAATTAGGCGCAATTCGACACAAAAAAGCATATGCTATGTAGTAAAGAAAATTAGTGTTAGGGCGGGTAGCATTAGTGCGCTAGACTCCTAGCTAGCTAGCTAGCTATTTGGATGTTGGAATCACCTGAAGTCCTGAATAAAGTCTCAAAGTACTATATTACAGAAAATTAATTTTAGATATTTAAAAGGACAAGAAAGGGGCAAAGAAATAAAGAATACTAAAGTCGACTTAGTAGATAAGGTACTCATACAACTTTTGTCAAATAATTAATCACATTTTAGAATAGAAGAAGGCAATCATGCAACAACTACAACAGCAATAATATAATTATATCAAATAACTCAACACATTATTGTAAGCCGTGGTAGTACTACAGTACTACGTACGTAGAGCATCATGATGTTGATATGAGCTAAGCTACCTCATCTCTTATGAACAAGCTAGTATGTAGAACATCCATCACAAGGTCATAGACGATCTTCAATTTATTTTAATGGAGATATCAAGGGAAATAATGTATGGAGTACAACTCCCTAAGGTTAAATTTGATCTCAGATTTCAAATATTATCTCATAAAACTTCACTACTCGTCTACTTGTAACTGATAACTTAATTGACGACAATTCAAACGAACCTTCTAGGCTACCGGAAAAAATTAAAGCCCCCTTTCTATTGATTTCCTTCATTCTATCTTTATTTGTCCAAACATTTATTTGTTTAAAGAAAAAGTTGTTGGAAGCCACCAAAATTATTAAGGTGAAGTAAATGTGAAAATATTTTCTAAGATAGTCACACCAATTAAATAGTATGATGATCTCAATAAATATTTTTAATATAAAAATATAATTTCAGATATATAAAATATGATATTTGGTATAAAGATTATAATTTTATTTATTAAAGTTATAATATCAAATATAAAAAAATATCATCTCAAATGTATTGGCCAATATTTGGTACATACAATTTTACATATTACACTCCTATCTTAGGCAGAGAGGATAACAACTTTCTTCAATTCTCAGCATAGTTAGCATAGGTAATGGTTATGTTGTACCTCCAAATTTATATCCTACCCTCCTATATACAGTTACAAATGCACCCACTTTCACATCGGCCTAATAAATACAACCTAACAAATGACAATATAATATTTATAGAAATGAAGGTTCTTTATACCAATATCACGTTGGAGAATTATACGGGTTACCAATTTATAATTACAAAAAACTTCAAAAAAATTGTTTTAAAGCAAAAAAAAAAAAAAAAGATGATGTTATTTTATAAAAAAAATGGTGAGATGTTGATTCAGGTCATCAAAAATTGGTTATGCATGTGGAAAGAGCCTACAACATAGGATGACAAATAATATAAATGTAAACCAAAACAAGGTACGTAGTTGATCACTAATATTAAAAGAGTGAATAAAACTATCACAAAGATTGTTAAAGTTGATAATACTCCGTATTTGGGAACATGGATACGGATTTTGTTTAGATAGGAACAAATAGATTGATTAAAGTACTCCGTATTATCTTATTTTACCAGCTATCAAACAAGGCGTGAGCTTCAATATGTAGCGTTGCTTGATGCTTATCAACACATAACTCCATAATCCAATGAAAAATTACTACGGAGCACATTGCTTAAGTTATGAGCCTACGTATGTCTTATATGGCCTTTTAGGCTTTAATGAAAAGATGACAAGCTAAGGTTTTCCAAATTCCATTCACGAAAATAACCTCCCGTATCTCTCTCCTTTCATCAAACCCATTTCTTTCTCTCTCTATATATACCAAGCTTCACCCACTAATCACCTCTCAACCAACTCTCTTCATCCCTTTGTTTCCACTCTCCCTACTCCTTTCCTCAGCCAAGCAAAAAAAATGAGGGTGGCAGGGACATTTCATTTAGGAGGTACATTCGAAACACAACAACCACCACCACCACAACACCGCCATCATGTTACACCACCCCCTACTGGGTGGAAGTCCCCGGTCCCTTACTTATTCGGTGGCCTAGCTGCGATGCTCGGGTTAATAGCGTTCGCTCTACTTGTCCTCGCTTGCTCATATTGGAAGCTCTCCGGCGAGGATTCCGCTGAGGATACCGGCGACGTGAAGCTCAAGGAAAATGCTCCTTCGAAGTTCTTTCCGGATAGTGTACTTGTGATCATGGCGGGTGAGGAGAGACCTACTTTCTTGGCCATGCCGGCGATAAGTAAAACTTCTTCTCTTGGAGATGCTTATGAACAGAGTGATAAAGCTAGTTGTAGTAGCGGCGGCGATGACAAGGAGGAAAAAGTGGCGGAGGTGGAGGCAAGGACAACGACAAGTAGGACAAGTACAACTCCAGAAGAAGAGAAAAGCAGAGAGAACGACAACCAGGGTATGTTGGTGGAGGCCGGTTTATAGTGTATAGTGTATAGTGTGGTGGTGTGGTGTTGCCGAGAGGGTCAATATATATAGGTCCGTAGAGGTGGTTTAGGTAACTTTTTTCTGCTCACTCTCTTGATCTAATGATCTATTCATTCTTCATCAAACATTTATATACATATGTAGAGACGTACGGTTTAAACGTAGTTTGGCAGCAAAATCCGGCGGAAATGTAATGTTTTTAGTTGTTAGATTATGATTAAACAAGTTGAGCAACTTATATAGCGTCTTTTCAGCTTTGTGTTTCTTTTACGCGTTTGTGTTTCTTTTACGCGTTTGAAAGCTTTTGATTGGCGTCAACACTGAAGATATTGAAGTGAAATTGAGATGAAATTTCACGGAATTGTGCCAAAATATAGCGTGATTTATTCTCTTCTCTTTTCTTGCTTAATACTCGGAGCAGTTGAGTCTGTTACATAATGCCACAAACAAAAGAAAATAATTATTATAATGGCATTTTGCTAGAGAAGAAAACGTGAAAGATGTACGGAGTACAAACGTAACACTTATAATGTTTTTGGTGGTTTTGTCTCAAGTCATTGTGAGTTCCAACGTTTACCGCGGCGACCCGGGACTGCCTTGTGCTTTGTGCATGTCCTCATTTCTTCTATTCTTGGTCTAGACGTCTATGCGCTGCATATCCTGATCTTCGTGAAACCACTACCCTAGAGATGTGAGCCTTTACTAATTTATTTCATTTTCTATCAATTGTCACCTTAGCTTCTTGTCATACCACTCAAGAATTAACTATGGGATACGATAAATATATACTCGAATATAGGAGCTATGTTGCAAAATATTGTAAGAGCCTTGATCATCTAGCAAGATAGACATTTTTCTTAATGTTGCATCACGTTTGGCATTTGGGATAGTTTATGCAAGAAAAAGCATTACTAATATAGTTAACCAAATATTTCCTCCATTCCTACCAGAAAGTTTAATTTCTATTAGTCAAGATTTGAAAAATTTATAGGTAAATTCTCATCATGTTATAAGAAATAACATATTCATATGGAATTTTGTGAATGCATCTTAATATAAAATTTTAGAAAATTAAATTTTTGTAATTTTTTTCTTATAAAATTAGAGATAAAAATATTTAAAATCAGAATGATGGAATGAGTGAAATATTTTTAAATTGATCATAAAGATGTTTTTTACACTTGTCTATTTCTTGTTTCCTAAAATATTGTGGAAGAAATAAAAAGTTACAGAGAAAATATAAATGAAAATGATGTAATAGGCTTTCAGTCCCAACTCAAAGTCTTACGTTAAAATCATCTATGGAGTAGGACTCTATAGGATTTAATCTACTAAACACGGTGCCATGAATGTGATCCAAACCCAAATTCGTTGTGACATTACGTGTTTGATCACTTCTCCTAAATATCCCCTGATGCAATACTAGCTTAGGGATTAATATCCTCAATTCTCACCACACTCTTAATTTGTTTAGCGCATTACAATCAAAGCAGTCCATTAAAGTTATACCCAATTTGATTAGAGTTGTACAGTTCATTTCTCTAACTTGTAAGCTTGGTTTGTCTTATGTACGTCATTTTAGTTTTGTCATTTTAAGGAATTTCCCTGTAATTGCTCAATCTACAAATGAATGAGAATGAATACGGCATACTATAAACTAACTCTACAAGTTTTACATTAAAATATAGGTCCATAATTTAGTTAGATTAGCAGGTAATAATTTATCACTATGTAACTGCCCATGGTCCGTTTGTTCCTATCCCTAACATGAGTAACATTCTATTAAATTGAAGGGTGTGTCGTACTACTAACGTTATCAAATTACAATCATAGGCTACAGCCTGCTGGACGTTTCATAGTGCTTTTACATGTCATCCCACTAATCATAGACAAAGAAACAAAAAACGACTAATAGTTGCAAGCAAAGAAAGACGATTTTTTCGTAGCTTCCTATCTTGCCTCATTATCTTTTGCCGTTTTATATACGCAGCACTGGGATATTCTATTTTATTACAATAACCTTTTAACTTGTATGATACTTTCCTTAAGCTTTTAATTTTAGTAACTATCTCAACAATTTCAATACTCTTCTTCAAAAAGTATGTAAAGTTTTATATATATATATTAACAACTTCTATGAGGAACGACTTAATATAATATATTAACATAGAAAATCACATTAAACAGCATAAAGGCATAAATCCATAATATAGCAATTAACCAAGTAAAAGACTTAACTACAAATCAAGCTTACGGAATAGTCATAACCTAAACACTTAGCTAAGGCGATCTAAAGCATTGTGCACTGAGCATTTGATACTGATTATTTAATTGATGCAGATATAAGATGATAAAGAATCATGCTACTCCGTACTAACTGTATTGATGGGCATTGTTGGATTCTTCGCACGACTTGATCGTGCTATCTTCTAGAAGTTTGAAATTTTCGTTATTAATGGATAAAACGGAACAATAAATAAATTAAATAGAGTGAAAGTGCGGTGACTTTGATTCCATTCCATGGGATCGTGATTTTCTAATCATAGAAGTAAAGTCGTAATTATTTTCAAAGTGATATCGCACTACAAAGAAGTGAAAGAAGCAACACCTGGCCTGATTAGCCCAAACTAATTAAATTGAGCAATTTTCACGACTAGACCAACAAGCCCACCGGCCACCGCTCGCATACGTTTTGTTCATAGTCGGAGTGCCCGAATACTTTTCCCACGAAACAAAGGAGTGGAACAAAGCAAATTTCATGCTCAACATACATTCCAGTTTTCCAGCCCAAAGCTGTGTGTGTAATCATATCAGTTCACAACAGATGCAGCTGACATACTTAAGCAATTGTACCTTTCCCTTTTTGTTTTTTCTCAAAAAAACTTATAGGTTTATACACTATAGATACGTCTACTTTTATTATCAAGTCTAAGGCCTATATATGGCTACAAATGGTCCATATCTAAATATTTGGTTGTAAATGGCTGTTTTACTCTTTCACTCTCCCAAAAAAGAGGATGCACCTACTGGCTACTATATGTCTATATGCTTGTTTTGTTTCTGTTCTGCTCTTGCTTGATTTTTTAAAAGTTGACGTAGTACATGACTACTGCCCCCACACTGTTTTCATTTGTATGATTGTATATTTGTATTGGATTTTGATGTTTATGTCTAGATTTGGCAACATTTCACCTATTTGAAACCTACAGCATTAGAATGCTGCGTATGGAATATCTATACCAAAAATAAAAAGCTACATGTACGGACTTCGGTGTACTACTCAATCGAATTATAAAGTCACATAGATTAGAGGGTAATTAGAGAGTTTAAAAGTGTTTTCCTCTCATTTTGAATGACGGAAATTTTAAAAGTTCCTCCTCTTATAAATAAAAAAACAAGTTCAAAAAGTTCATAAATTTATAAGATGAATGTTGGTGAAAAAAACTTCCATGGTGAAGATGGAAATTAAAAAAAAAAAAAAAAAAGGGGACATGGAGCTACCGAATCATCACGAATCCGACCTCAAATTTCGAGTCACTGCCACAATAAGAATTTACTTCACCTTAATCACTTCCGAATCATATCATCAGCATAGGCTCGGTAACATAATGAGGCTGCAAGTTCCTCTCCATTTGTTATATTAAACCTTACAAATTCTGGAGTGGGAATAACATCGTAGAAGGCAACATACCAATGAATAAAGGGCACTGATAACATTGCCAAAAAAGATAAAAGAGCCAGATGATCCTTGAAGGAACCATTGTATTTTAATCCATTACAGAAATGGGCTGAAATGGACGACCAGGAAGGGGCATGTACGCATGTCTTAGGTATCCAGGCCCAGCCCATTAAACATAGTGTCAGACTGTCACCATAACAAACTCTTTGAGTCATCAGTCCAACTGTCCAAGTCGCAACATGCAAAAGTCAACGAGGCCTACTTAGTTCATCTTTGGGGTACAACTTAATGTGTATACTAAGTTGGACTAAATTGGATATTGAACTCCATCGTGTGACATTTAAATGAATGTTTACAAAAGTAAGGCATTTGTCAATTGTCAATACTCAATAGATTAACCCTAGAAATTTATCCCGTACAATGTCATCCTCGAACATAGCCATTAACCAATGCCAATGTCCTTGATGTTTAACACTTGGTCTAGCATGGGGTATACCACAATCAACAATGTCAGGCAGCTAGATCCTTCCCTCGATCAGCGGGCCGTGCCGGGTCACGCTACCCTTAGGGGAAGTTCTACGTCAACACTGGCAAATGGCAATTCTGTGGAGTGGGAATAACAACGTAGAGCGGTAGAGGTCATAATGAGAATAACAAGAACAATAATGATGGGAGTATTGTTGGTGCTACACTTGACATGTAGTCTAAGACAAACAATTTCCATTACCAATCATTCATCTTATCATACTTAAATCACCCCTTTCTTTACTTTCCTCTTTTTATTCTCTCAAACTATCTAATTTACTTAAATTTCCATCATATGCGTCAGTTAGATCCCATCCCAACTGTCCATGCATGAAATCTTTTGAATTATAAAGCTAACTAATTTTTTTTTTTTTTATTTACTTTGAGTGCCACATCGATCATTCCGATCAATATGCGTTCCTTCTACCAACCCCTCTTCAAATGAAAAATACTACACTCAGCCACTCAGAGACGAGGCTTTCACAGTGTATCGCTTTCACAGCAAGAAAAAATAATACAACAAAATGCAAATGCAATGTTATCCCACCACCACCTTTGCTTACCCCTCAAAGCACCCCACCATAAATTTTTTTCTATCTCAACCCGGCCAAAAGGTCCAATTTTTATTAGCTTATGGAGTTGGCTATATCTGATCTCCTTATAATATTATCATGAGATATGAATGTCCATTAGATTATTTGTTAAAGTATGAGAGGTGATATTTTAAATTTTTATTAGCGTATATAATGTGTATAACGCTTGTTTCTTTCTTCTTCTTAATTATTTTTTTTTAAGCGACATAAAATTTTCATTATATGGTGATCAATTCTTATGATGTCTACAACAGGATGAAAACCTATCATGATGTCCGTATGACTTTAAATCAAAAATCAAACTAAACTCTAGTTTAATTTTAAATAATCTTGATAATCTTGAAAAGAAAATAAATTTTTTTGTTATCATTCAAATAAAAAAAATAGTTTTATTAAAAAATGATTATCATCATTAAAAGTGGTTATACTAGTTGGTTAACCTTTTAAGGATTTAGAAATATTGATTGAGTAAAATGTCCAAGAAATGAGGACGAATAAAAAATAATAGGAAAAGAAGTGATGCTTGTTTGAGAAGAATGCCTAGAAGTGAGCTATGCTATGGTGGTGTGGTCTCACTCCTCCCCACTATACCTAATCTACTCTTTCTTCATAGACATAAATAAAAATCAAACTTCATTCCACTCGTGTACTTCCTTCCCCCCCATTAATTGTGTAGCCTAGCAAAAGCTAAACATCAAACAAATACTTTCATATTAAAAAAAAAATACCCTATAAATTATATTTTTTGAAAATAAAAATTTGATGATCCCTTCAACAGCTCCATCAACAATAATAGTGGCAACTTCTTTAGAAGTTGATGATGCAAAGGAGCTTCTTTCTTGGGCAATCAACATTCTTTCTCATCCCAACGACACCATTATAGCACTACATGTTATAGGTTAGTCATATATATTTATGATGTTTGAGTTTAGTCATTTCTATAATGATCTCTTTTAATTTGCTGAGTTCATGCATAATTTTTTTTTTGTTAACTTAGCTTATCTTGGATTCTTGTTACTATGGAGCAGTTGGAAATGAATCGATTTGATTTTCATAAATTAATTTGTTTTTCAAATGAAAATGTTCAGTAGGAAAGGAACCTAAGAAACTAGTACCAAAGTCGCGAGACTATAAACGATTTCGTGGAGCTAAATCTTTTGTTCTTTCTGTGATGGGAGAGTTTGCAAAGACTTGCCAATGTAAAGAGGTACGAGTTGATAAAACTGATTCCAGATATAGCTAGCTTGCTTTATATATTTTCTCATTCAGAATTTCATGTGGATCGAACGATGTTTAATTAATAGGTTCATTTGGAGGCAAGAGTAAGTTATAGCTCAAGTATAGGTGCTGGTTTGATTCATGAAGCCAAGAGAACAAATGCTGAATTCTTAGTCTTTAGGGGGTCAAAATTTCAACCAAAGAGGTAAGTATATATAACACGTTAATTTTCATATTATTACAAATGTCGACAATTCCTTTAATTTATTGAATTATAGATATATATATGTGGGGATTGTTTTTTCTAATTTTAGAGACCGAATATGATAGGAACATGAATCGATAACAATTTTCTAATTCTGAGAAGTTGGGATAATAATATAACAGCTAAGTTACAAGTTATAAAAAATCATTGTGTATCTCATATATGTGTGTGTATGCTACTAATTAATGTTTTTGGTCTTACCTAAATAATAATGAACAGAAAAGGGGAAATTACAAAGCATTGCATAAAGCATGCACCAAAAGGATGCTCAATTATCTCAATTGAGCAACTAGAAAATGAAGAAGCGTTAAATTTGTCATCCTTAAAGGAAAGATCATCCCAAGAGAAGTCTCCTAGAACAGTTTTGAACGGAGTTGACGGGGAAAGTGCTCCCAGTACCGAAGATGATAACTCGAGCATTGACGATTCCAGTAGCAACTTTGAATCGTCTTCACCACAGCCGCCACCACCACCACCACCACCATTGCCATTGACGACAACAAGATCGGTAACAACCAAGTATAAGGTGTCGCCATTGAGACGAGTTGCGTCATTTTTCTTAAAGAACACGTCAAGTGGAAGGAGAAGAAATGATGAGAAATGTACCGATAATAGTGGAGTAGAAAAGCTTCCACACCCTTCTTTAAAATACTATTGCTATGATGAGATCTCGCTAGCTACCAAGAATTTTCATACAGGTAAACATACTTAATTTATCTTTTTTATTTTTACCCCATAGTTGATATGTGAGAAACCAGCAGCCATCTATGTACTAAAGCTGGAAAAGCCCAATTTAATTATAATAATAAGTATGTCTTAATGTGCACTTAACATTGATTCACAGCTAAGACCTATTAAATAAAGGAAGAAGGTATACTCGTTGATATCATATATGTATATATTGGAGGCTAGCAGATCCCCCATTTCAGTGAATCAGGACAAGGTAGGGTTATCCATACATTGTATAACATCAAGTTGACAAATCGTGTGTGTTGCAAGCAATGAAATTATATACTCCATTGTAAACAAATGCGGTTTTAATTCCAAACTTCCTCCCACAGTTCTCTTTCTTGCATCTAGCTAAAGCTAAAACATTTTGCCTACAAGATTATATATTGTTAATTCTACAAGATTATATATTGTTAATTCCAAACTTCCTCCCACAGTTCTCTTTCTTGCATCTAGCTAAAGCTAAAACATTTTGCCTACAATTCATTCATTGAAAATTATTTAACATAATTAAAAATTTACGTTGTATTTTCCTAAGTTTCTACCAATAATATTTGATTCATGCAGACAACATGGTGGGACAAGGCGGGTACTCGGAGGTATATAGAGGGGATATGCAAGATGGAAACATCATAGCAGTCAAAAGATTAGCCAAAGACAACAGCAACCCGCAGAAAGAGAAAGAGTTTCTTATAGAATTGGGTATTATTAGTCAAGTTTCTCATCCTAACACGGCAACCTTAATTGGTTACTGCATCGAAAGTGGTCTCTACCTCATCTTCCCTTTCTCTTCTAAGGGGAATCTCTTCGAAGCCCTTCATGGTAAATTTATCGGTAGTGTAATTTCATAAACATAGTTTGATCAATTTTAATAATGAAACTTTTGCTACAGATAATGCAAGCAAGTCAATAGACTGGCCAGTGAGGTACAATATAGCATTAGGCATAGCAAAAGGACTTCATTATTTGCACAAATGTTGCAAACATCGGATCATACACCGTGACATCAAAGCTTCCAACGTCCTTCTTGGCCCAGATTACGAACCACAAGTAAAACACAACTTCAATCCATAGCTCTTAAACTCTCCGTAACAATACTTACTAAGTTGAGTATTGTTAATTAATCAAGGTTCATTG
The DNA here is from genome assembly GCA_026401315.1 of Dysphania ambrosioides. NCBI lineage: Eukaryota > Viridiplantae > Streptophyta > Magnoliopsida > Caryophyllales > Amaranthaceae > Dysphania > Dysphania ambrosioides. Next base: position 317,225 of record CM048665.1, read on the forward strand.
ATGTATATTGTAACGTTTTTGCAGATCACAGATTTTGGACTAGCAAAGTGGGTCCCTAGCAATAAGTCGCATAATCCACAAGCATTTTTACCAGTAGAGGGCACATTTGGATACTTGGCGCCAGAGTACTTCTTGCATGGGATTGTAGATGAGAAGACCGATGTCTTTGCATTTGGCGTTCTTCTTCTAGAGATTGTCACTGGTCGAGCACCTATTGATTCTTCCAAACAAAGTCTTTTATTATGGGTAATGGCCTAATGTGTGGCATAAAAAAAATTCCCCGTTTAGACTATGGTCTAAAATCAACATCAACAGACAATAAACAATAAACCTGTAATCAGCAAAAACTTCTCAACCAATTTTTAAAAAGCTACATGATGGAGCAATAATTTTTCACTAAATGTTTAGGCAACTTGACTAAAACTAGGATATTATATACAGAGTAACAAAAAATAATAAAACTAGGATATTATATACATTACTGTTAGCCAGTCTAACCACTATATGAGTACATTTTGTTTATAAATTGCTAAACATGCTTTCTCTGAATTATCAATTGAAGATATTTTTCTCTTATAGGCTATGCCATTAATGGAGCAAGGGAAAATCTCGGAGCTAGTTGATCCAAGATTAGAGGGTGAATATGACATAGAGCAACTGCAAAATATTCTACTCACAGCTTCTTGTTGTGTGAGACATTCCTCTGCATGGCGTCCCTTAATGAATGAAGTGAGTCATATGTGCCGCATATCAATCATACTTTTTCTAAGATTAAAAAAGAAAAGTCTTACTTACTGACTATGAAATAAATCTTAATATGCGTTGCATGTAGGTGTTGGACCTATTATCAGCTGGTCAAGACTCTGATATCGCTAGAGAATGGGGCGTCCATAAAAGTTCTTCAGATGACATAGATGATTATTCTTCGGTTTTTGGCTATAATGTTCCTATTGATAAGGACTTGGAAAAAGCAATAGCTGCTCTTGAAATATAGAAGATTTAGTAGCAACATTTTTTTTTTCTTTGTTCACATATTCTACGATTTTGGTGTTTGCAGCATTTAATGAATAACAAGGGCCTTTAACCATCACCTATTTTATGAACACTCGAGAAGTGTGATCCCTCATTTGATGGTACATGCCAGGTTTTTCCTTCTAATTTGACCCTATAGAGTTTGACATTATAAAAGAAGAGGTAAGCGATAGAAAAATAGTGGGAAAAAACCCAAGTATAAGTCACCTGTATGGATCAAAAAGGAGAGTATGAAGAAAACGTTGAAGAACACTAATTGAAATCCGAAGGGGCCGGGGAATGTGCAACTGCTCGAGACAGAATTTGTGCTTTGAAGGCTTTGGAATTGCAATAAAGATACTTTTGACAAAATGAAAAGTGAAATAACGAAGTTCCTAAGTTAGCCTTTGTACAAGGACTTCGTTTGATAATAAATTATCTTGTGAAAAATTTCAATTATAAGAATAATTTCATTTATTGGTGAAAATATATAGGTTTTATAAAATTATCGTAGAAAATTTTATTTGAATAATAATTTTTATCATATTAACTGAAAAAGTTATTATAGAAAAAGATAGAGAGAAAACATTAAATGAAAGAAAAATATAATGGTAGCTTTAAATGATTTCGTAATATATATAGGTACATAATTTTCTATATATAACATTTTTCAATCTTATATTAATATAAAGTAGGAAAAAAAGTAGATGACATCGTTTTTAAAAAGATGAGATTTTTTATAATAGTTTGACACGTGTTAAGTATAACGTCGGATTTTAATTTTAGTAATAGTTATAGATGAGAAGTCTCAATCAATGTGTAAGATGTTGAGCAATTCAAAAGAATTTAGACGTCAACAATATTCAAAGGGGAAATTTAGGGTAAAGAGTGGCAAATTGTCACCAGCTGACAAGTATCCACCTAAGAATTTACTCCTCAATTCTCAGTAGTAATTAAAACTTAGAGACCAGGATTGATTAGACAACCAACTTAGTATAAAAGCTTAGAAAGGGAATTGAAGGACTTGAGTAAAGGAAATATATTAGAAAAAAGGTTACTGTTACTATTGAATTAGACCACATTAAAGGAACACTATTCTCCATAACATTAAAGGAACCCTACGCACTATGACCCTATAAAAACCCCAAAAATGAAGAATAATATATATATATATATATATATATATATATATATATATATATATATATATATATATATATATATATATATACTCTCTTAAATTCTTAATATTTGTTCTATTTGATCATTTTTTAGTCAAAATGAGGCAAATAAATGGAGCAAATATTAAGAGATAGAGCCATAGAGAGAGTACTACTCTAAAAAAATGACTCTAAACTAGGTGTAAAATATATGATAATAGGAAACTAAATGTTATCTTTTTAAACTGATTACAATAACCAAGTTAAGAAAACTAAGTATCATACAAACAAGATATATCTACAGGAAATCAAGTCATTAGGAATGCCACGGGTGAGTTGTGGCAAGCTTTATTGGGCACAAGGCCCTCCTCCTTGGTGATCCTAGGGCCTGGCCATTCCTAACAATTCGTATTGGTTTCTCTTCAATCCGTATTAAGCCTGTATTGGCTCCTAATCGGATGGGAAGAAACAACCTCACAGACAAAAACTTAATACGTGACAATGGATGCTAAATTGCTAATGCATGTAGGTGGTTCTGAGCAACTAGCTGATTGAACAATATGGGCCCTGTTGGGCTGAGCAAATCAGGCAGCTTTCATTAAAAAAATTAATATATAACTATGGTCCCAACTTACAAACCTTGTTACCAAACAGCCCAAGCTAGCGTAATAAGTATCCTTATTAAATCAGCAAACCATGCTAGTCATGAAAGTTACATTATTGGGTAGGTTATAAAACACAAGTTGCATTCCTCATACAAATTAGAAATTACATTCGAACGACAGGAGTATATATTTTTTGTGCTTTGAAGGTGTGCAAAATAGATGTAACCATTAATATTGTAAAAATGATTTATATTAATGGTTATTTTACTGAACCGTTAAGAATCAATGATCACGGTAATAAAAATTTTGTAATGATTAACCGATATTATTATTTAAAAAAAAAACTAAACCTAAAAAGCTAAAACATGAATGAATGTCACAAGTTTTTTTATGCATGATCAAATCTTGTGTAAATATGTACTATATTGTTATTGATGACTCAAATGAGCTAAGAAATCACATAAGTTGTTTCACAATATTAGGTGTACAAGTGCATAAAAATGAAACGAATCGATTAGCGGTTAACCATACCATTAAATACCATTTACCTGTTATTAGAAACGGTTGTATTTGATGTTTCAAGTCAAATTAGATGGTTTAAATGACTCATGCGGCTAATATGACCCAGTTAAACTTGGGTAAAATTTTACAGGAATTCCGCAACAGACTTTGTAAACATATGAAATGACGTAACTTTTATGATTTTAATAAACTGATTTCTAGTAATTCTTGAACATTTTCAAAAATAAAAATAATTTCAGTGGGATTCCCCTAGAGTCATAGAAAGAAGTTTTAGACAAACGATTTATTTAAGTTGGACCTCCAAGGACCCCAAATACCTATTTTAAATCCAATTGGATATAAATTATAAAATATTTTATTAGATGTTTTAAGTCAAAATAGATGGTTCTAATGACTCATGGAGCCTAATTTAATCTTATTAGAGCTAGGGTAAAATTTTACAGGAGTTCTACCATAGAGTTTAAAAACGTCCAAAATGACGAAATTTTGAAGGTATAAAACACATATTTCGGGTAATTTTGATAGATTTTCAAAAAATGAAATAACTTCCATGGATGTCCCCTATGGTCATTTAAAAAGTTTTAAAACAAACAATTTCTTTATCCAAGACCTACAAAGGATTCAAAAACATCTTTAGAATCCAAACGTAGTTATATTAAAAACGGTTGTAATTTAAGTTTCAATTAAAATTAGATGGTTCTAACTTGTCATGCAACTAATATAACCCTGTTAAAACTTGGATGAAAATTTAAAGTAATACCATGATCAACTTCAAAAACATCTAAAATGAGGTAATTTTAAAGATTAATATCCATAGATTTGGTAATTTTTAAAAATTTTCAAAAATATACTCCCTCCATCCCAAATTAGTTGCTACATTTGATTTTTCACGGTCTCTAATACACAACTTAAAACGTTTTTTCCTCTAAATTCGTAAGATAAAAAATTATAAAAAGTTAATATTCTAACAATTTACATCGAGACGCATCCAACAAGATCCCACTTCGATATATTATTTGTGGTAACATAATTAGAATTTATGGTCAAAGTTTATAAAATTTGACTCCTAAAATGAAAATGTAGCAAATAAAAAAGACGGAGGGAGTATATAATTTCATAGGGATTCCCCTAGGTTCACTAGTAAAATAATAGTCATTTGCGGCTACGGAATTGCGGCGTAATACCCAAAAAGCAGCAATATAATTAGGGAAGTGTATAATATGCGGCGTATTGTAGTATACCCGTCGCTTTTTAATTAAAAAAATATTAATATGTGGCGTATTGTATAAGACCCGCCGCATTTTAATTTGGACTCTAATTAATATGCGGCGTATTGGTATTAGACCCACCTCATATTTACTGTCCTAAATTTTAAAAGAAAGCCACGCACCGTCATTTCTTCAGTTCACGCAACTTCTCTTCACTCATCACTTCATCTACTCGTTCTTGCGCCCTAATTCCCTAAATTAATACTTTAAACCTTTTGCGCCCTAATTCCCTAACTACACGTATGTCTTCGTGTTTGTTCTTGCGCCACTTCTTCAGTGCCTTGCCGTCGTCGTCTCCTCCCCCTCACCGTGTTCACTTCTTGCGCCGCCTTCGAAGGTATATTAGGTTTTGTTAATTTTGTGGGTTTTGATTTTTGATCCATTAGTGCATGAGGTTAGTGGGTTTTGGGTTTTGATTCATAACTTGATATTTATTTTGCTATATACGTATAAGAAGATTCATGGGTTTTGTGTATGTGGTTTTATACATGGGTTTGATTGGTGTTGTTAAATGTGAATATAAATATTTTAAGTAGTTTGAAACTTCAAAACATGTATATAAATTAGTATGTGTATTAGTATTAATTAGATTATGTTATGAATCGGTATGTATAATATTTGGAATTGAATTAGACAATTTATATGAATTGAGTAATGTATACAATATGCTACGTAGATGATGATGATTCAGGGTATATTGAGAATAAAATATAATTTGAGGAAGATGATGAATGTGTTGAGAATTTAGAGGAAGGTAAGGAAGAAGACCATAAAGATGAGATAAGGGGCCCTTTGTTAAAGATCGTATTAGGTTTGAAACTCTTAAGTTTGCTTTCTTTCATGTTTCAAAGTCTCTAGAATTTAAAAGTAAAGAATTCCTTGCATTATGCATGTATAGGTTTATTTTGGATTCCTTTGAATCAATTATTAGATAAGCTAAATGTAAAATGGCATTGTGTGTTGGTTGTGGTTATTTATAAATTCATATAAACAGGTTTGAAAATCTATTTTCAAAATTGGGAAATGTTGGATTTACAAAGGAAACTTTGCCAAATTTTTTGTAGAATTTGTAGTGATTTACAAAGCATAAAACAGAAATAATATCGGCTATAAGAATTTAGTAATTTAAACTATAGAGCGAGTGTTTGTAGGTCATTGTAGAGTTTGCTTAACCTTATTTTCGGTAAACTACTTGAATACCCTTTAGGTGCAATTATATATAAAACTATGCGTAAACTGAGTGTTGATTAGATTGTTATTTAATCTCTTACATGTTAAATAGGGCATAACACAAATTATGGAGCGAAAATGGATGTATGGTAATTGTGCTTCGTTAGAGTTCATGAATGGAGTTGAGGAGTTTTATAGACAAGTGTTGAAACACCTAAATAACATTGGAGATGATGAGGTGTGTTGCCCTTGTGTTGATTGCGATAATGTGAATACAGTTAGTAGTATAAGAGAGTTGAGGGACCATGTGACCCGGTGTGGGTTTATGCAACAATACCATGTATGGGTATAACATTGTGATGGTAAGTTCATTAACTAATTAAAACATTGTAAAATAATACTATCATACGTATGGATAACATTTTTATTTTGTAATTCGTAGTGCGCTCAACAACGTGGTAGAACTGAGTGCGGCTACTTCGTGATGTGTTTCACGCTTGACGTCCTCAACGGGTGCAGTATTGGGATGCCCATGGAGGAGGTAAGATCTTTTGCCCATAATTTCATCGTTTTGAGTATCTTCAATATTGTATTCCCTCTTAATCATGCCTCAAATACTTTACATAGGATTGGTTGAGTTAATATAACTTGATTATGAGCGGTTTTGGGTAGATTATTGGCCTTAATACTTGAAATATAGGCCAAATAGGACCGGTTTTGAGTTGACATTGGCATATTTCCCTTTAACAAGCCCCAAACACTTCGATGATAACGGTTTCCTTTGTTACTTTTACCTGTCCTTCTGCCTTCATCGTAGTCCTCTGCTTTCCTATAAATGATTTTGTTTCCTCTGTTTTTTTTGGAACTTTTACGAGAAAAAGAAGGAGAAATTATCTGTGGGAAAGAGAACAAGGAGCTAAGGAGCTAAAATGGTGATGGAATGAAATAAAAGGGCACGTATTGCTGCGGTTAGGAAGTAGTAGTAGATGAAAGAGATTGATGAGGGTGGTAGTAGCCAAATAAAAGATAAAAATATGAGGGTTTTTATGGGTGACAATGAGGCTGTAGTGATTGATGAAGAAGAGTTTTTAAGAAGGGTTATTGGATTCATGAGATTTAACCTCTCTTAGAGACTCTTCTTTATCAATCACAATAGCTTCATTTTCATCCATCAAAACTCTCAAATTTTTATCTTTTATTCGGCTACTACCACCCTCATCAGTCTCTTTATTTTATGGATTGTCACTTCCTAACCGCAGCAAGACGTGCCCATTTGTTTTGTTCCATCACCATTTTAGCTCTTTGACTCCTTGTTCTCTTTTCAGCAGATAAATTCTCCATCTTTTCTTCATAATAGTCGGAAAAGAACAGAAGAGCACAGATCGTTTTATAGGAAAGATGAGGAATGTGATGAAGGCGGAAGAGCAGGAGAACATAACATAGGAAACTTTATGAATTACACCATTAATCAGTTTTGGGTAGAAAATGACCTAAACACTTCAAATACATCGATATGAGTCAATATAGGTAAAATGGGATCGGTTTTGGGTAGAAAATGACATATTTACCCTAGAACATGTCATAAACACTTGAAATACATCGACTTTAGTAATATAGGTCAAATAGGATCGGTTTTGGGTAGAAAATGACCTAAACATTTCAAATACATCGATATGAGTCAATATAGGTCAAATGGGATCGGTTTTGGGTAGAAAGTGATGTATTTCCCCTAGAAATTGGCCCAAACACTTAGGACGATATGAGTCAATATAGGTCAAATGGGAACAGTTTTGGGTAAAAAATGATGTATTTACCCTAGAACATATCATAAACACTTGAAATACATCGATTTGAGTCAATATAGGTCAAATGGGATCGTTTTGGGTAGAACATGACCTAAACACTTCAAATACATCAATATGAGTCAATATAGGTCAAATAGGATCGGTTTTGGGTAGAAAATGACGTATTTACCCTAGAACATGTCATAAACACTTGAAATTCATTGATTTGAGTCAATATAGGTCAAATGGGATCGATTTTGGGTAGAAAATGACCTAAACACTTCAAATACATTGATATGAGTCAATATAGGTCATATGGGATCGATTTTGGGTAGAAAATGACCTAAACACTTCAAATACATTGATATGAGTCAATATAGGTCAAATGGGATCGGTTTTGGGTAGAAAGTGATGTATTTAACGTGATTACATCAATGAGTCAATATATGTAGGTCGAATTTGTAATTGGGACCATATATGTTTGAACTACTTTTCAAATAGATTGCATTTTATATACACTTTAATGATATGTTAATCAATATTAGGTATGCAAAGAATTCAACGAGGAGCCCTTCTCCACCAAAGAAATCGATGTTGTCTGCAACAAACTGATCAAGTATTGGACAGATAACTTTTTTTAGATTATGTACATTACCTTTGTGTGTATTTTGTAGTTTTTATACATCAAGTTCATTAATTGTATCGTATTTTTTATGTCACTTAATGGTTGTTTTTACGACCCTATTAGTATATATAAATGATAGATGGATCATCATGTGTATATATGTATCTTGGTTGGCATAAATTGCAAATGTAATATAGCAGGTTTTAAATTTGAAATTTGGGCATAATAGGGATCAAATTAAAGTGTATAAAAAAAAACCTATATGTGGCGGGTGTCCCCAAGACCTGCCTCATATTCCTATATTATAGGGCATTTTTTCAATCTAGTAGAGTGCCATATGCGGCGATTCTAGGCTTAGTGACGCCGCATATTAATCATTAATATGTGGCTTCACTTAGCCTAGAACTGCCGCATATTAATGATTATTATGCGGCGTATTTTTTTACGCCGCAAATTAAATAGATTAATTTGCTGCTATCCGAATTGCTGCTAGCCATTTGACGCCGCATATGGTACTAAAAACCCCGTCTCATATTGATCATTTTCTACTAGTGGTTCATAGAAAGAGATTTCGGACGAAAATTTATGTTGAATCTCCAAAGTCCTCAAACACGTAATTTGGATCAAAATGAATGTAAATTATAAAATGTTGTAATATATGTTTCAAGTCAAATAAGATGGTTCAAGTGACTCCTGCGACCTAATTTGATCCTATTAAAGATAGGGAAAAAATTAAAAGGATTTTTATGACTAAGTTTAAATACATACAAAATGACGAAGTTTTGAAGGTTATAAATACATCGATTTCAAGTAATTCCGACTAATTTTTAAAAACTAAAATAATTTCATTGGGGTTCCTCTTTGGTCATTTAAAGAGGTTTAGATCAAATAATTTTCTCCTAGATCTCCAAAGGTTTCAAAAACGTCTTTAGAATCCAATTGTAGGTATATTATAAATAGTTGTAATTGATGTTTCAAGTCAAATTAGATGGTTAAAACTTGAGTAAAATTTCAAGTAATTTTGCGATCGACTTTGAAAACATCATAAATGACGTAATTTTAGGTATTATAATACACCAATTTCTAGTAATTCTTGAAAATTCAAAATTAATTTTAGTGGGATTCCACTAGGGTTATAGAAAGAGGTTTTGGACAAATATTTTATTTATTTTAGACATCCAAAGGCCCAAACACCTATTTGGAATCCAATTGAATGTAAATTACAAACTATTGTAATAGATGTTTCAAGACAAAATAAATGGTTCTAATGACCCATATGACCTAATTTAAGCTTGTTAAAGCTAGGGAAAAAATTTAAAGAAATTCTACCACCGTGTTTAAAAACATCCAAAATGACGAAATTTGAAGGTTTTTATTACACCAATTTTGAGTAATATCGGTAGAATTTCAAAAATTGAAATAATTTCAATGGGTGTCCCATGTACTCAATTACAGATATTTAGAACAAATAATTTATTTATCCTAAATCTCCAAAGGCTTCAAACACGTATTTATAATTCATTTTTTGGTATATAAAAAATGGTTGTAATTGATGTTTCAAATTAAATTAGATGGTTTTAATTACTCATGCGGGCTAATATCACCTTGTTAAAAATTGGATAAAAGTATAAGAAATACCGTGAACGAATTCAAAAACATCTGAAAATTTTTGAAAATAAATATGATTTCCGTGGGATTCCTCATGGGTCATAAAAAGAGATTTCGGACGAAAATTTTATATATGTTGGATTTCAAAAGGCCGCTAACATGTAGATTGGAACTAGTTGAACATAAATTATAAAATGTTATAATAGATGTTTGAAGACAAATCGGATGGTTTAAAAGACTAAATTGACCTAATTTGATCCTGGTAAAGCTAGGGTAAAAATTTATGAAATTTCTACCACCAAGTTTAATAACATCTAAAATGACTAAATTTTGAAGGATATAATACATCGATTTCAGATAATTCCAATAAATTTTTAAAAAATTAAAATAATTCAATAAGTGTCCCCCGTGGTCATTTAAAGAGATTTAAAACTAACAATTTAGTTATCCTAGACCTCCAAAGGTTTCAAAAATGACTTTAGAATCCAATTGTAGGTGTATTAAAATTGTTGTAATTGATGTTTCAAGTCAAATTAGATGGTTCAAATTACTCATGCAGGCTAATATGACCCTGTAAAAACTTAGGTAAAAATTTAAAGGAATTTCGGGACCGACTTTAAAACATCTAAAATGACGTAATTTTAGAGATATAGTACACCGATTTCTGGTAATTTTTTAAAATTTTCAAAAATAAAAATAATTTCAATGGGATTTCCTTAGGGTCATAGAAAGAGTTTTTGGACAAACATTTTATTTTATTTTGGACCTCCAAAAGCCCAAACACCTATTTAGAATCCAATTGAATGTAAATTAAAAACTATTGAAATATATATTTCAAGTCAAAATTGATGATGCTAATGACTCATGTGGAGTAATTTAACTGTGTTAAAGTTAGGGTAAAAATTTAAAGGAATCTACCACCGAGTTTAAAAATGTTTAAAATGACGAAATTTTAAAGGTGAAATTTTAAAACGACGAAATTTAAGGGAGTTCTAACATCAATTTCGGATAATTTCAATAGTTTTCAAAAAGTAAAATAAATTCAATGGATGTCCTCCGTGGTCATTTAATGAGCTTTAGAACAAAAAAATTATTTATCCTAGACCTCCTAATTGTATGTATATAAATGTTATAACTAATGTTTCAAATCAAATTAGATGGTTCTAATTACTCATGCAGACTAATTCCACCCTGTTAAAACTTGGAAAAAATTTAAAAGAATGTCGTGACTGACTTCAAAAAATATGAAATGACGTAATTTTAATGATTTTAATTCATCGATTTCTAGTAATTCTTAAAAATTTTCAAAATAAATATAATTTTAGTGGGAATCCCCTTGGATCATAGAAAGAGATTTCAAACGGAAATTTTATATATGTTGGATCTCGAAAGCCACAAACACGTAGTTTTGATCCAATTGAACGTAAATTATAATTTTTTGTAATAGATATTGCAACTCAAATTAGATGGTTCAAATGACTTATATAGCCAAATTTGGTATTGTTAAAGCTAGGGTAAAAATTTAAAGGAGTTATACGACCGAGTTTAAAAACATCCGAAATGATGAAATTTTGAAGGTAACTGGTAATTCTGATAAATTTTCAAAAATTTCAAGAATTTTTGATTTTTAGTAATTCCAGTAAATTTTCAAAAATTGCAATAATTTTAGTTGGTATCCTCTATGGTCATTTAAAGAGGTTTTGAACAAACATTTTTTTTATCCAAGATATCTAAAGGCTTTAATTACCTCTTTAGAATCCAATTATAGGTATATTAGAAATGGTTAAAATATTTTTTTAAGTCAAATTAGATGGTTCAAATAACTCATGCGGGCTAATACGACCCATTTAAAATTGGGTAAAAATTTAAAGGAATTTTGCGACCGACTTAAAAACATCTAAAATGACATAATTTTGAAAATTATAATATATAGTTTTTGTTAATTCTTGAAAATTTTCAAATATAAAAATAATTTCAGCGGGATTTCCCTAAGATCATTAAAAATATTTTGGACAAACATTTTATTTAAGTTAGACCTTTAAAGGCCCCAAATACCTATTTTGAATCCAATTGAATGTAAATCATAAACTACTCTAGTATATGTTTCAAGTAAATCATAAAATCATGCGGGCTAATATCATCTTGTTAAAACTTGGATAAAAATTTATTGAAATATCGTGACCAACCTCAAAAATAAGATTATAATACATCGATTTCCTATAAATCTTGAAAATATTAAAAAAATATATAATTTCATTGGAATTCCCTTAGGTTCATAGAAATAGATTTCGGGCAAAAATTTTATTTATGTTGGATCTCAAACGGCCCCAACACACGTAGTTTGGATCCAATTATATGTAAATTATAAACTGTTGTAATAAATGTTTCAAATCAAATTAGATGGTTCAAATGACTCATGTAGCCTAATTCGATCTTGGTAAAGCTAGGGTAAAAATTTAAAGAAGGCCTACAACCGAGTTTAAAAACGTTCGAAATAACGAAATTTTAAAGGTTATAATACACCAATTTTGAGTAATTCCAGTAAATTTCAAAAATTGAAATAATTTTAGTAGGTGTCCCTATTGGTCATTTAAAGAGTTTCAGAACAAAAAGTTTATATTTATCCTAGACCTCCAAAGGCTTCATAAATGTCTTTAGAATCTAATTGTAGGTAAATTAGAAATAGTTGTAATTGATGTTTCAAAGAAAATTAGATGGTTCAAATGATTCATGTAGACTAATATGACCAAGTTAAAACCTGGGTAAAAATTGAAAGGAATTTTGCTGTGAAAACATCTAAAATGACGTAATTCTGAATATAATAATACACCGATTTTTGGTAATTATTGAAAATTTTCAAATATAAACATAATTTTATTGGGATTCCCCTAGTTTCATAGAAAGAGGTTTTGGACAAACATTTTATTTACATTGAACCTTCAAAGGCCCCAAAAGCTATTTTGAATCCAATTAAATGTAAATTATAAACTATTATAATAGATATTTCAAGTCAAAATAGATGGTTCTAATGACTCATGTGGCATAATTTAAGCTTGTTAAAGCCAAGGTAAAAATTTCAACAAGATCTACGATCGAGTTTAAAAACGTCCGAAATGACGAAATATTGAAAGTTATAATAGACCGATTTCAGGTAATTTCAGTTGATTTTCAAAAATTGAAAAAATAGCAGTGGGTGTATTTAGAATCCAATTGTAGGTATATTAAAAACGGTTATATTCGATGTTTCAAATAAAATTAGATGGTTCTAATTACTCATGCAGGCTAATATCACCCTGTTAAAACTTGGATAAAATTTAAAGTAATACTGTGACCGACTTCAAAAACATCTGAATTTAAAGGAGTTCCGCGACCGACTTCAAAACATCTAAATTTACATAATTTTGAAAATTATAATACACCGATTTCTGAAAATTCTTGAAAGTTTTCAAAGATAAAAATAATTTCAGTGGGAGTTCCCAAGGGTCATATAAATTGGCTTTGGACAAATATTTAATTTATGTTGGACCTCCAAAAGCCCCAAACACATGTTTTGGACCCAATTATAAATTATAAATTATTTTAATAGAGGAATCAAGTCAAATTAGATGGTTCTAATGACTCATTTGTACTAATTTGATCTTTTTAAAGCTAGGGTAAAAATTTAAAGGAGGTCTCTGATTGAGTTTTAAAATGTCTGAAATGACGAAATTTCGAAGGTTATACACCGATTTTAGGTAGTTTCTGTATATTTTTTAAAAATTTAAATAATTTATGTGGGTGTCCCCGATGGTCATTTAAAAAGGTTTTGAACAAACAGTTTATTATTCTTACATCTGCAAAGTCTTCAAAAAGGTATTTATAATCCAATTGTAGGTAAATTAGAAACAGTTGTAATTGATGTTTTAATTCAAATTAGATGGTTATAAATTTTAATGTCTCATGCAAGCTAATATGACCCCGTAATGAATTGGGTAAAAATTTAAAGGAGTCCCGCGATCGACTTCAATAACATCTGAAATAACATAATTTTGAAGATATACACCGATTTCTGATAATGCTTGAAAATTTTCAAGAACAAAAATAGTTTTAAGTGGGAGTCCCCAAGGGTCATATACAGAGATTTCAGACAGACATTTTATTTATTTTAGACCTTTGAAGGCCCCAAACACGTATTATGGATCTAATTTTATGTAAATTATATGCCATTGTAATAGGTGTTTCAAGTCAAATAGATGGTTTTAATGACTCTTGTGGCCTAATATGATCCTGTTAAAGATAGAGTAAAAACTAAAAAGAGTTTTGCCACCGAGTTCTAAAATGTCCAAAATGACGAAAATTTGGAAGGTTATAATACACCGATTTCTAGTAGTTCTTAAAATTTTTCATAAATAAGAATAATTTCAGTGGGATTCACCTAGGTAGGGGTGTGCAAAATAATTGTAACCGTTAACGGTTATTTTACCAAACCGTTAAGAATTAACGGTTAGGGTTACCGAACCAACTTTCACGATAATAAAATTATTGTAACGATTAATCATCGTTTAACTGATATAATTATTTTTTAAAAAAAAATTAAACCTAAAAGGCTAAAACATGAATGAATGTAACAAGTTTTTTATACATGATCAAACCTTATGTAAATATGTGTTATTATGTTATAGAAGACTCAAATGAGCCAAGAAATCATATAAGTAGCTAGTTTCACAATATTAGGTGTATAAGTGCATAAAAATTGAATAAAACGGTTAGCAATTAACTGTTAACCGTATCATTAAATATCGGTAAACCATTTATCGGTTATCGTTACTTAACGGTACAGTTACATTTATGGTTTTTCCAATAACTATTATAATAGTTAACCGTACCGTTAAAACTTAACCAGTACGGCTAACCATTGTAAACCCTTTTTTCTCATGATTTCGTTTCTTCCCTTTTTTTTACTCATGATTATGTTAAGGTCTTATGTGTCTTCAGTAAATGCATATTTAGGTTGGTGTTTGTTGTGTCCTTTAGTATATGTTGCTCTAATTCTACTTCATGTTTGTTGTTTGAATGTATGCTTCCTGTTTTTGTTCATGGTCATCTATTCTAGTCATTTGTTTCCTATTCTTTGCTCATGATTATGTTTAGGTCATCTGGTTTTTTGACTTTATATGCATCTTTTTTTGTATTGTGTTGTATCTTTGAGTATATGATTCTCTTGTTTGAGTATAGTCTTTTGTTGTATTGGGATGTGACATTATCTTGTTGGATTTTGATGTTCCCACTTACATCAAGTGGCCATTTGTATTTAATTGCTAGAATTAGCTTGTTAATTAACATCTCCTTTATGACTTCTTTTGTAAAATTCTTGATTGGCTTAATCTCCATTGTCTCAGCCTGTTTGTGAATATATCTTCTTTGTGTTGGCAATTCTTGAGTAAAAGGCCAGCAACCTATTTTCCCATAAAAAAGGCAACTCCCATCTTCTGAAAATTTATGCCTTGCCACTGCTATGAGAAACATCACTTTGGTGATGAATCTCTTAAACTTTGCACGTCTGTATGGTTCTGATTCAGTGGGTGCTAAATAGTATGTTTGGCTTGTTTTAGACATAAAAATCATTTCTCATCGACATGAACATAGTTAAACATGTCATCAAATTTGGGCAACGTATTAACATTAATAAGATGAGACATACACCTGTTTAATCTCTATAGATTGTTCTTGGTTGTCAAAGTGGGTTTCTTTGCATTGATGTGTCTCTTTATCATCCCTTTCTTGAACCACATATGGACTATGTTTTTGTTTATATTAAGTGTCTTGGCCAATGAATGAATGTTTTCTTTTTTTAGTGGAATAGCCATTAGATCTTCCATCACTAGCTGCCTACCCTTTATTCCTACTCTTTCTTGGTAGTTCTTGGATATCTTCATGCTTTGTTGCATCCTAACATTATTCTTTACATCTCTCCGTATCCTTTGAATGGTCCATCTTGAGCATGTGAATGAATTGGCTAATTCTGATATATATCCTCTTGGTAACTTCAAGTTCCTACTGTTGTGTAAAATCTTGGTAATACATTAATATCTTTGTTCATCACTCATGTCTATCCTAGTGAGGCCTGTTTTTGGTTCTTGTGCTTCATATTCTGCCTCTGCTACCTGTTGTTGTGTGTTTGCTCCATAATTTGGGTCTTGTGCTTCATATTCTACCTCTGGTAGGTATTCCTCTGTTATGTCTGCTTCTGGTTCTTGTGCATTACCTCCTGCCTCTAGTGCCTATTCCAGTGTGATTGTTGTTACTGGTGCTTGTGCTTCACTGATACTGATTTTTTGTGCTCCATCTTGTGCATCTGCTGCCTGTGTTGCCTCTATACTCATGGAAAGCTCATGACCTAAGTGGTCAAAATTAATGAGTGGTTGGTATGTTATGGTGGGAAATAAATATGAGAATGCATGACAACTCTTGTATTTCTTGATGATGATATTGTTCCGAGGGAATTGGGGTTTACATTATACTCTTGATAATCTTCTTGTAAAGTACAACTTGTTTAGTTATTCTGTCCGTAGCTTTGAAGGCTTTTATATGTCCCTTTAAGGGAAAGTGTGGGAAATCTGATTTAGGATGAATTTTTGTATTCAAATTTCCTACAAAATTTTGGTGGGAAATCTAATTTTTGGCTCAAATTTGGAGTGACAACTCCCATTTGTACCACGTAAATATTGGAAGATTTTGAGGAAAAATCTAATTTGATCGCTCCTTACCCCATACTCTCTCTCTACTTATTGTATGATTAATAAAGTTAATGAAAAGCTAAAAATTTGAGTTTTTGATCCACCGTTAAAAAAGTAATTTTATGGAATTGAAGCAAAAATTTCGGAACCGAAGGAGTATTCAATTAAATAGTTTAAAAGTCTGCAAGCAACAGCTGAAAAGATAGCTATATCCTCGAGAACACTCAATAAGTAAATAAACCATACACTGAACTCAACAATTAATAATAATCAAAATCAGTCTGGCCAAAAAATACATCCTAGATGTGTATCATAATTATCATCGTCTTTAATTTACTTTTATTATTGAGGAGATATACCCCTTACATTCTTTATCTGCTTATTAACCTAACTAAAGTTATCTTATTGATTCAGCATACTACTGAGTAGACAACAATCACAACATAATATATAATTAGGGCGGACACGTAGTTGACTCGGGTTGCAGGAAACAGATCAAATGTAGACGTGGAGACTGCCAAAAGATACAGACAAGTACAGCGAATTAAACCATATATCTTATTAATTTAAGATACTCGATATTTATTTAATCTGAAAACGTCCCTGCTAAGGATACTACTACTGGAAAGCAAAGCAAAATGATGGATGTATTGGTAGCTAATCTAGGTTATCCTATTTTCTAATTACGTTCTTTTATTTTTATTTGTTGTATGCCACTCTTCTGAATCTTATGCAAAGATTCATTTCATGTGACATTTTTATTATCTAAACCATATATTTGCGGGCCAAGTCAAACAAAATTCAATTAGTTTAATCTCTTAGGATAGGGTCCATTAGAGATCACGTCTAGTTTAGTTTAATTAAGGTTATGGGTTTGACCAATATTCAATAGAGTAAATACCGAATTTCAGTAATGAAATGGAGAACAGAATGAATATATATGAATATTCAGGTTCTTTTGTTGAGTTGGATAAGATTTACGTACAGTGTGATGCACCTTACAATACACCAAGTATGCAATAAAAAACAAAGTGATTTTGGAAACACTGTTACCCAATAAGTTGCTATCATTGTTGTCGAATTGAATGTCGACTGGCTTGTCGTTGCCTAAGTTCCATTCATAAATTAATTGATTCATCTACATTATGCAAGTAGCAAAATACTGACAAATCTCTCTTTGACACATCACTCTCCAAGTTTTTTCAATTATTCTTTATACATACATAGATACATACAACGTACGTATAGCCTCTAACATACATACGTATTTATTTTAGAAAGTATAGTTCTACTTTTTAGTTAGAGGCTCGTATTAATTCCTTGTGAGTCTAGGGTTAATTTCATGAAACATTGAAATTTGCATTGTTTAAATACAGATACATCAGATTTACATTTTTTAGAAATTTTACTTTTACTTACACATATTGAACTGAAGTTGAAGACCCAAAAAGGAAGTGAATGTTGATAAATCCTATAGAAAAAGGACGAGAATGGTCTTTGGTCGGCAAGTATGGGTAATGACAGCAAATATATGGCCTTGATAAGAATCTCACTACTTTTAAAGCTCACCTCTTTTTAATTAGACTCCAATAATCCTAATCAATCAACCACATCTTTTACATGCTTATTTAATTTAAGGAAGTCTTATCAAAATCTCTCAACAAAACCAAGTATCCTCTGATACTGCCATTTCTCCGGGGAACCAATTACTATTTACCAAGCATCATTCTCCAATTATTTAACGTCATCTCACCTAATATGGTCTATTGTTTTGTTCTGGTTATAACCTGATTTTTATTTTTATTTTTATTTTT
Organism: Dysphania ambrosioides; assembly: GCA_026401315.1. NCBI lineage: Eukaryota > Viridiplantae > Streptophyta > Magnoliopsida > Caryophyllales > Amaranthaceae > Dysphania > Dysphania ambrosioides. The sequence goes on from CM048665.1 coordinate 335,508, forward strand.
ATTTTTTTAAAAAAACTTCCAATTATTGGGCTCTATCCCACAGTTCAAAGTATTTTAATCTTGACACACTCCGTAAAGTTGATTACTAATGCTAGCCAAGCGGAGGTCTAACCCACTGTTGACTGCATCCTACTAAAGGGGAGGCTCTTTCGCAACTAGTTAGTTTAATTAATTAATGTTAATATGGAAACTAGTTAGTTTAATTAGATAGATTAATTAAGTTTATAATATTTAATTAGTTGATAATATTACATTAGTCAATGATAATATGTAGATTAGGTTAATATGTAGATTATGTAATAATGTTTGATTATGTAGATTATGTTAGTGAAGATAATTAAGTATATTTAGTTAGATTACTTGATTATGTTATGTTAAGATTAGTTTAATAAGTTGTTATGTTAGATTAGTTGATTATGTTATGTTAAGATTAGTTAAATTGATTAGTTATGATAAGATTGGTTAAATTGATTAGTTATGCTAGATTACTAGATTATGTTATGTTAAGATTAGTTTGATTGATTAATTATGTTAGATTAGTTTATTATTTTATGTGAAGATTAGTTAAATTAATTAGTTATGTTAGATTATTTGATTATGTTATATTAAGTTGTTGATGTTTAATTAGTTGATAATGTTGAAGTTAAATTGATTAGGTTAGTTAGATTAGTTGATTATATTATGTTAAGATTAGTTATGTTAGATTAGTTAATAATGTTAAAGTTAAATTGATTAGTTGTGTTAGATTAGTTACATTATTTGATTATGTTATATTAGGTTGATTATGTAAATTAGTTAGTTAATGAACTAATAATGTTAGTTTTTGGCTTAACTTGATATGAAATGAAGGTGAAGATGATAGTAAAGATGGAGTACCCGAGTCTACTCACTGTAAAAAGAAATCTTCACCTGTGCTACTTCCAAAGGGAAGAAATTCATGTGTTATTGCTTGATATGAAAGCAACAAGGGAAGAAGCCAATAGCTTCTTATTCATGGAAAACTGGTTATGGGACGGGGATATTATCCCGTCACTTGACCAAAGTACACGAAATAAACTTGGAAGCAGCTGAATTCGCAGGCGCAGTAGAATCTTCAAGTTAGACACAACTACACGGGTATATGGGTTCCATGCCCGGAGGAGGTATGCCTTTTATGTATAACCGAGATAGGATGATTAATGAAATGGCTAACTTCGTGATTGCAGATGAATTACCGTTTAGCTATGGTGAGAGTCTGAACTTTGAACATTTCAATTGAACCTCTTTACAACCTGGTTATAGATGTGTCCATAGGAACACGCTTAAACGCCATACTCAAACTGCTTATTACAAATATAGAAGTAGTTTAATAGAAATATTTTGCACTTTTTAACGGTCGTATTAGCCTTACTAGTGATACATAGATATCTTGTTTTGGTGAACCTTTTCTTTGTGTAACCGACCATTGGATAGATGATGAGTGGTATATTAAAAAACATATCTTTTGCTTTGAAACTATGGAGGAGAGACATAACAACCTTAAGGTAAGGATAATAGAGTGTCTTAAGACATTTTACTTGCTTGATAAAGTTTTTTCCCTTTCCTTAGATAATGCTTTAGCAAACACAAAATGTATATATTATTTAATGTTGGAACCAAGCTTAAATTTAATAAACAGTGGAGAGCTATTACATGTTCGTTGTTGTGCACATATTATGAATCTCTCGGTTCAAGAAGGTTTAGCTGAGTTAAGTGACTTGCTTAACCCTATTAGGAGTGTAATTAAATGGATTAGGATTACGACCTCGGTTAGAAGAAAGTATATGGCCTTGTGTAAGGAAAGAGGCCTTAAGAAGAGACAATGGAGTCTGGATACACCGACCCGTTGGAACTCAACATATACACTGTTAAAAGATGTCATTAAATACCGTGAGATTTTAACCATTATTTATAACGAAACCCGAGCAACTCCCGACGAACTTATTGTTGATTTCCATTGGAATACCACAATTTATATTTATGATATTTTAGCAGCATTTGACCATACAACCAAAATTTACTCTTATATTTACGAACCTAACATTCATTTAGTTATATTAGAGTGTGTTAGAGTAGTTAACACTCTTAGCGAGCATTTCAACATCACTCAAATAAGTGATGTACTTACTAGTATGCTAAGTAAATGATACTCTTACTTTAGTGAATTCCCCATTATATATGGTATAGCTGTTATTCTTAATCCCGGGGTCAAGACTACGGGTTTAAAAAACGTGTTAGAATTTTACTATAACACGACGTCAATGCCTATACAGAAAAATGTAAAAAAAATTTATCTAGTTTATATGATTATTATGCTTCTATTTATGCACCTTTTCAAAATTTATCGTCGTCTAGTGGAAGTTTTGGTATGCGATTCCTGCCGGCACTTAGTCGAGTTTAAAAAAAATAAAAAAACATCGGCTTCTTCTTCATCTTCTTCACTTTATATTATTAACGAATATCTTTCCTACCAACATGAAATCGATGCAAAATTTTCAATTATTTAGTGTTGGCACGATCATGAATGACAATTTCTCAATTCTGGCAAGAATTGCAAAGGATATCATTGCTATTCTCGCTTCCTCTATTGCTTTCGAGTCTGCTTTTAATGCAGGTAGACGAGTACTTGACGAGAAGAGATCTCGCTTATTTCCAAAGAGCATAAAAATATGTGTATGTAAAAAAGATTGGGATCAAGCGAAGCGTAGGACCCAAGGATTGAGGGAGGAGGACAACGACGAAGACGATCCTTGGATGATGATGGACACGAGCGAATCACGCGACAACTTACCGGGTGAAGGAGGTTCGGGGATTGTCCTTGGCTAGGCTAGACACCCCTCGAGGTACGTAATAGAACTACGTGGACTTTGATTCTTTCGGGATACATAGGCAACTTAATTTTGAAAATCAATATTTAATTAGTTAATTAAATTTTGATTTCCTAAATTAAGTACAAGCCCTTTCTTTTTTCCCCAACCCCCAAAACATGTTTAATTAAAATAAATTAATAAGATAATGGATTATAAGTAAATATGTAATTAGTTAATTACGTTAAGTAGTTTAATAATAATACTTTATTTAATAATAGGCTAATTAGTTTATTTGCTTTAATAATACGTAAATATGAAATTAGGTTAATATACATAATTAGTTTAATAATATATAACTATCAAGAAAAAAATGACTTATAAAAGTTTACAAAAAATGTCATTATGAGTGCATTATAAACATTTAATTACATTCAAAATATTTTCTTTATTCTAATTTGTAAATGTGTTTATATGTAATTGGTTTTGATTCGTTTCGATTCGATTCGGTTCCAAATCACCGCAGCCCAGCCTAGAACTGGAGTAGCCCTCCCTTAGGACCGGTCTGATCTCGGTCCCAAATTCCCTAGAACGGCCCGTTGGCTAGCCCAGCCCAGCCCACACGAAACCGGCCCGTTGGCCATGTCTAAGTATTATTGAACTTTAAAGGGTATTATTGACATATATAGTTCTTGTAAATGACGCACCTCATGACGCAATTCTCGACCAAAGTAAAACTTCAAGGGGGTATTATTGACATAGTGACGCACCTAATGACGCAATTAATAGTATTCCTTACTATGAAGTATTTCCACAAAACTATTGTTAAGTGGATTCAAATTTTAGACTATTAAATTTAATCCATGTAATATATGATGTCGATCACTTACTTGATGTGTAATTCCTAGCTATTATGTTTACAAAATTTATTTTGCGTTTTATTTATCACTTACTTGGTGTGTAATTCCTAGCTATTATGTTTACAAAATTTATTTTGCGTTTTATTTATTCATACGATCAACAGTCTTGGATCATTATCGTGCAACTCTCTCGATTATTGGATGGCTTTGACACAATTGCAATTGTAATAACTAAACAATTCACCATTGGTTGCATTATGAAATGAGAATTAATGATTTATCATTGTCGATTAGTGGTAAGCTTTTAAGTGAATATCATTGTCGATTAGTGGTAAGCTTCTAAGGGAATGACATTGAAGTATAGCCGTATTGGTACATACGCTGGACAGGTGCAGTCACCTCCTAATTAATCTGGGCCATCTATTTAAGGGAATAGCATCACGTACAGTAGACAGGACTTGGGAGTTGCTGATTTACGGAGTAACAGGCACTAATATGAAGCCAATCATCCTTAATAGTGAGCGTTTCATGTCACCTGTACGTGTTTAGTACTCGTTGTCATGGATTGTTACTATCTACTCCGTATATTTTGAGCACAAATATAATGGATCTATAAGAAATACAAGCGAAAACTCTGTCTAGATATTATTAGGGAAGAATTAATTTTTGTTCAGGCTCTTGAAGACTCCGTCCTACTCTACGATATATATTTGGCATTTGGCTTATATTTTTTGGCTTTTACAAAGCTACATCCCCATTCTCCATTACTAGCGCTTCATGCATTCATCACTATCATTATTTTGAGATCAAATAACTTTGAACTAACTTATTAGTTGCTAAATACTTCAATCCTTCATTTTAATATTTCAAATCAAATTTTTTTTAGGGGGGGAATGCCTAAGTATTGACATGATATTCTGTTTGTTTCATCCAAGGGTATCGACTAACAAGTTTTATAAGGCATTAGGCATTACCCATTAGGCATTAGGCTTTGCATTATCTTCAGTGCTTGGTCTTAAATGATCCGTTTAAACATACATCATTTGCCTAATATTTTGTTGTACTTCTCTACTGACGTATGCAATCAAAAGTTTGTTGACGTATGGTAGCCTTCTCAACACAATTTTGTAATTTGTTTCATCTTTTAACCATCCCTAAATAATACTTCTTTTTTGTCCCTTGATGTTTGCTCCATTTGACCATTTTTATGAGAGTTTTTTTATAAAAGTATGGCAAACATTAAAGGATAGGTGGAGTATATTATACCTTATAATATTACTAGAAACCGAAATTATCAGTTATGCCGCTCGATTACCATGTGCACCTCAACTTCTCTGTCAGATTTCAACCATAATTGATGCGCATGATTAAAACCTTGCATTGCATCATATCGGGTAACCAAAAAAAACTTAGATAAGTCACTTGTGACATAAAAATCCTAGTGAAATACTAACCTGAGGCTCACAGTGGTCGTGTGAAGTGCTGCTCATCGACTAAAGTACAAGTGTACAACAAATAACTTAGGAACCTGAGGCAGTATGGCTTGTTTGTGATACTACGTATATGTTTTGTATGTGGAAAATGATTGTGTGTATTGTATGTCATCCGTCCAAGTTTCCCTAATCACGCAAAGTTCAAGCTAAAGTTATTCGTTCATATGAATTGGGGTTGAAACTTCGACTTTTGCTATATCAAGAAGGTTGGGACTTGGGAGTATGTTAGAAAAATAAATGTAAGTTTAATTATATGGTGAAGAGTAAGCTATTCAACTATTCAAGTACAATATATAACTAAGATATGTTATGTAATTATATCTTCAGATAAAATAAATTATAATTAAATAAGTCAAGATGAGTGAAAATCAAGTGAATAAAATACATTTTATAAACAATTTAAAACCAGCTAAAAGGAAATTTTCCAATCATGATAATATTCCGTTAGCTGATTCACACAAATTTGATTTTTTTTCTCTCTTTATAATAGCACAATTGTAACTGAAATACATATAAAAAAATACCCATAGTATATATTGAGGTACTAGATGTTTTTTTTATGAAATTAAGATTTTTAAAAATAACACAAATCATTAGAAATTTTTTTTATCAATATAATCATATTTGGCTTCGACGCATAAAAGAGTTAGAAGCATGTTGGACTTTAAAAATGATTTTGATAATCGACATTGTATAAAAGAGTATAATGAATTACGTAAGCTAATCCTAATATAATTTGTTTATACTCATGGTCTATGATCAAATATTTTTTTTTTTGATAAAATGATCATTTAGTGATTGTTTAATTTAGAATCACAATATAAAATGTGTGAATTGGAAACAATTATAAAATATAGGAAATAAAAATTCCCACAAAATATGGTAATTTAGGTAACAAGTTTGTCGTTGATGAGTGAAAAGTTTCATGATTTAATTACATAAGAACCCTCCAAAAATGATTTCCAATCAAATATCTATAATCAACACAAAAGAAGTTTTAATGTGGGAAATTTTGCCCTAAACTCAAAATTGATATAAAGTCAACCAACAAAACAAGCTAAATATATTCATCATAAGTAGACATATTAGAAAAGGATACAAATTAATTATAATAGTAAGAAAGAAGAGAATTAAATTAGTTAACCCATGGTTGACAAACATAACCAAAATCCAAAACATAGAGTGAGTTGATAATTCAACTCTAGCTACGGAGTAATGGCTTGCGGAGTGGGGCTCATGTCGGCACAGCCCCATGAAACCATGATAGCTACACTCCTCCTTCCCAAAACTGTCATTTTAATTAAACAAAACCCAAGAAATTGATTTTCCCAAATCCATTCACTTGGCCACCATTAATCCACGTGTACTCCTTTGACCTCATCGTCACCTCTCCCCAATTATTTCGGTAATTGTAGTACTCTCCCTCCTCCTCCTCCTCCTGCTACTATTCTAATTCTACTGCTACTGCTGCTGCTTTTTAAGTTTTAACACCTCCTTTATAATCAACGTCCACTCCTTCCCCCTTTCTACATTTTGCTTCCTTTTCCTCCTCTTTTTATCACTTCTTCAACCGCCTTATATGGCTGCTATTTCCGACGATAACATCAAGGGATTTTTATCAGGCTGGGGCCTCACCCTCACCCCCCGCCCGTGCGATACTTGCCATGTCGCGCCTGCTTTACTCTTTTGCAAAGCAGACACCGCCTTCTTTTGCGCCCCGTGCGACGCTAAAATCCACCCTGCCACACGCTTCCCCAAGCACCAACGCGTGTGGGTGTGCGAGGTTTGCGAACATTCCCCAGCTGTCGTATACTGTAGAGCCGACGCCGCCGCTCTCTGCTCCTCTTGTGACCACGACATCCACTCCGCCAACCCCTTATCCCAGCGCCACGACCGTGTTCCCGTTACCCCCTTCCTCGACTCCCCCATCGACGCCGCCGCCGATCGATCCTCCGCCTTACTCGTCCCCGATTCCGTCCCTAATCTCGATCCCGGTCTACTCAACGACAATTCCGAAGATGACGCGGATGCGTGGTTGATCCCAAATCCAAGCAGTACTTTCCTGTACAGCGACCCGGACATCCTCAATCTCAGCTACAATAACGGTTCTAATTTGACGGGTTATCCTCAATTTCAGCAGCTTCAACCAAAAGACATCAAACCAGTCATTGTTGTTGAAAAGAGTAATTATTCAACAATGACAGCAGCAACGGATAGTGTGGTTCCGACACAATCGCAGGGTAATACTAACACTAGTAACTTGGCTCCCATTGTTGGTAACGAAGCATTGTTTGAGAATTCTTTCAACATAGACTTCACTCAGCCCAATAAACCTACCAAGAAAAACGACAACAACAACAATAACAACGCGGGTTACAGCGCGGGGTTCTCTCCGTCGTTCAACTACTCTGTAATACATCTTTCCTTATCTATCTATCTATATCTAAATAAGAATATAATTTTTATTATAATGGTTTTTATTGAAATTGTTCAGTCTATTCTTATGCTTTTTTTTTTGTTTAGATGTCCTCATCGGATATTGGAGTGGTTCCGGATGGCAATACCACATCGATGTCGTCAGAGGTTTCGTATAGTTTTTCGAAATCAACAGACACCGTGGACGGAGGTTCTTGCGGCGGAGGTCTGGTGATGGATAGAGAAGCGAGGGTGTTGAGGTACAGAGAGAAGAGGAAGAACAGGAAGTTTGAGAAGACGATTCGTTACGCTTCAAGAAAGGCGTACGCCGAAAAGCGTCCCCGGGTTAAAGGACGTTTCGCGAAACGTGGCGATTCTAACAACACGTCGGAGATTGATTTCGCCGTTGATAATGGATACGGCGTCGTTCCAGCGTTTTGATTTTGTACACTATTAAATCATCAAGTTTTTAATTCTTCTTTTAGAAAGTAAGAAAGAAAGTTCTGGAGGCTTCTAATCTTATCATGTGACACTTATTTCTTTCTTTTTCTATCTAATTTTCGTGAAGTATAATTATAGTTGATTTAAGTATTAATTTATATTAAAGATGTTTTTTTAATTAACGGCTGATGATGTACCAGTGTTTTGGTTTTTAAGCCGTTGGATCTTATGAACAGCTCAAGGATGGTGAGCTGGTTCACATCAGAAAGAATTAAAAATTGTCCCTTCCATTTTTAGAGGGTCAATGAAGGAATTTTCAGTGTAATTATCTAAAAGCAATAAAATAAAGTTGGGAGTCCTACTAATGTTAGCTGTATTGTATTTAATTAAAGAAAGGGGGATGGATCTATTGCTGGATTTTGATTGGATATTGGTTTCTTTTTCTGCAGAGTTATCATCTCATTGTCTTTATTATATGATGATAAAGAGATAGGTGTAAATTCTATTTGTTTTTTTTTTAATAGTTGGGTGGGTATGAGATAATGTCCATCAATGATGTCACATATTCCCTCGCTGCTGGAAGGGGCCAGTGGGCCGGTTTAGCTCGGCCCAGCACCAGTCCGGTCCGTTCCCACCTTGGCCCTAACCGGCCCACTAATGAACCAGGCTTCCAATTCTAACCTGGTTCGATTCGGTTCGCGAAGAAGCTTAATTCGGCCCACGATTCGGATCAAGCCGTTGCCATTCCCCCTATATAAACCGATGAATTTGGTTCCGATCCTCACAAAACTCACTCTCAATCTCTCAATCTTTCAATCTCTCAATCTCTCAATTACTACTAATTACAATTAGCTTAATAATAATAATATTTTTCTTAAGTACTCTCTTAATCTTCGTTAGTTATCTTAACTACTTGGTAAATTATTCTTAAGTTAGTTGTACAACCATTCATAAGAGAAAATGGCTTCAAGAGGTAGATTCAGCGTGAGCAGTTCCTTCGATGATACTACGGAGTTTGCTCAAAACTTGGAGCAACAACTTTTCGGTACTCCAGGTGCTCAAATTCCTCAAACTCCAACTTCGCAGATGTGTCCGCCTTCTTCTACTCCTCAAGGTAACTCTTAAACTTCTAATTAATTAATATTAGATTATTTGATTATGTTAAATTAAGTTCTTGATGTTTAATTAGTTGATAATGTTAAAGTTAAATTGATTAGGTTAGTTAGATTAGTTGATAACTTATGTTAGATTAGTTGATAATGTTAAAGTTAAATTGATTAGTTGTTTTAGATTAGTTAAATTATTTGATTATGTTATATTTGGTTGATTATGTTAATTAATTAATTAATGAACTTATGAAAGTGAAGGAAGGTGATGAGGGAGGAGTACCCGAGTCTACTTACTGTAGAAAAAGAAACCTTCACCTGTGGCCATATTATGAGAAGGTCCTAATGACCGACGCTATTTTCGAAGGGAAGAAATTCATGTGTTATTGCTTGTTATGCAAGTAATAAAGAAAGAAGTCAATAGCCGCTTATTCATGGAAGACCGGGTATGGGACGGGGACATTATCTCGTCACTTAACCGGAGTACACGAAATAAACCTGGATGCAACTGAATCCGCAGGCGCAGCTGAATCTTCAAGTCAGACACAACTACACGGGTATATGGGTTCAATGCCCGGAGGAGGTATGCCTTTTATGTATAATCGAGATAGGATGATTGATGAAATGGCTAACTTCGTGATTGCTGATGATTACCTTTTAGCCATGGTGAGAGTCCGAATTTTAAACATTTCACTAGAACCTCTTTACAACCTGCTTATAGATGTGTCCCTAGGAACACGCTTAAACGCCATACCCAGACTGCTTATTATAAATATAAAAGTAGTTTAATAGAAATATTTCGCATTTTTAACGGTCGTATTAGCCTTATTAATGATTCATGAACCTCTTGTTTTGGTGAACCTTTTCTTTGTATAACCACCCATTAGATAGATGATGAGTGATATATTAAAAAATGTATCATTTGTTTTGAAGTTATGGAGGAGAGACATACCGGGTACAACCTTAAGGTAAGGATAATAGAGTGTCTTAAAACCTTTCGCTTGCTTGATAAAAGTTTTTCCCCTTTCCCTAGATAATGCTTCAGCAAACACAAAATATATAGATTAATTAATATCCGAACCAAACTTAAATTTAATAAACAGGGAGAGTTATTACATGTTCGTTGTTGTGCATATATTATGAACCTCTTAGTTCAAGAAGGCTTAACCGAGTTAAGTGACATGCTTAACCCTATTAGGAGTGTAATTAAATGGATTAGGATTACGGCCTCGGTCAGAAGGAAGTATATGGCCTTGTGTAAGGAAATATGCCTTAAGAAGAGACAATGGATTCTAGATACCCCGACCCGTTGGAACTCAACATATAAACTGTTAAAAGATGTCATTAAATACCATGAGGTTTTGTCCATTATTTATAACGAAACCCAATCGACTCCCGATGAACTTATTAGTGATTTCCATTGGAATACCGCAATTTACATCCGTAATATTTTAGCAGCATTTGACCATGCAACAAAATTTACTCTTATGTTTACGACCCTAACATTCATTTAGTTATATTAGAGTGTGTTAGCGTAGTTAACACTCTTAGCAAGCATTTCAACATCACCCAAATGAGTGATGTAATTACTAGTATGCTAAGTAAATGATACTTGTACTTTAGTGAATTCCCCGTCATATACGGTATAACAGCTATTCTTGATCCCGGGGTCAAGACTATGGGTTTAGAAAACATGTTACAATTTTATTATAACGCTTTAAGTTTAAAATACGATGTGAATGCCTATATAGATAAATGTAAAAATATTTTAGCTGGTTTATATGATCATTATGCTTCTATTTATGCACCTTCTCAAAATGTATCGTCGTCTAGTGGTAGTTCCGGTATGCGATGACAACCAGCACTTGGTAGAATTTTACAAAAATCAAAAACATCGGTTTCTTCTTTTTCTTCTTCTTCTTCACTTTATAATATTAATATTTTTCTTACCAACATGAACCCGATGCTAATTTTTCAATTATTAAGTGGTGGCGCGATTACGAACGACAATTTCCCATTCTGGCGAGAATTGCAAAGGATATCATTGCAATTTCCACCTCCTCTATTCCTTCCGAGTCTGCTTTTAGTGCAGGTAGACGAGTACTTAACGAGAAGAGATCCCGCTTATCTCCCGAGAGCATAGAAATATGCGTATGTAAGAAAGATTGGGATCAGACGAAGCGTAGGACCCAAGGATTGCGGGAGGAGGACAACGACGAAGACGATCCTTGGATGATGATGGACACGAGCGAATCAAGCGACAACCCAACAGGTGAAGGAGGTTCGGGGACTGTCCCTGACTAAGCTAGGCACAGGCACCCCTCGAGGTACGTAACAGAACTATGTGAGCTTTGATTCCTTCGGGATATGTAGGCAACTTAATTTTGTAAATCAATATTTAATTATTTAATTAAATTTTGATTTTCTAAATTAAGTGCAAGTGCTTTCTTTTTCCCCTTACCCCCAAAACATGTTTATTTAAATTTGTTTTATAAAAAGTGAATTAGTTCATTTAAATTTTAGTTTACTTAGTTTATTTGCTTTAATAAAACATAAAGATGAAATTAGTTAAATATACGTAATTAATTTAATAATTATCAAGACCAAAAAAATTAAAAACATCGTAATTCGGTATGGTTCGGTCATGATTCGGTTCAATTCGGTCATAATTTGGTTCGATTTGGTTATGATTCGATTCAGTTCGATTTGGTTCGGGATTCGGTTCATGATTCATTTTCGATTCGGTTCGTGATTCGTTTTCGATTCGGTTCGATTTGGTACCGAAGCGAAGAACCCCAACCCCAACCCCAGCCCAAACCGGACCGCCCCCTGACTGATCCGGTCCCGGTCCCTGTTCACCCAGCTCGGCCCGATCCCAGGCCCGGCCCGGCCTACACGAACCGGACCGGTGGCCACGTCTACTCACTGCCTTAAATTTTGCTTCATATTTTAAATTATTTTATGAAGTCGGACCAAAAAGGAAGTGCATTAATCAATATAAATGATTGTGCAAAGTAGTTATATTTCTTTTTTCTTATTAGGAAATGAAAAATGAGGCAAAAGGGTTATTCCGCCGAGAAAGAAGTTAAATAATACAAGAAAGGAGTGTATCCTATAGTTTAACCTTGGTATAAATATCCTTTAATAACCTCAAGTTAAAGCATCGACCATAAATACGGCTACTTACAATAAATTTACACATTGAAGGTTTATGTAAAGAATACAAGATAAAGCTACAAACATGGAAACCAAGAATGTGGTCATGGCTGTGATAAATGATGGAATCTCCATTATTATTTCTATTTATATTGGTGGTGGAATTCAGCAGCGACAGTTTCCTCCAATCTCAAATCCCCATTACAAAGTAACACTCCCTACCAAATATGATCTCATTTTCGCTCCTCATCAGCTACATGACTTCCCGTTCTCTCTTCCAAGAGGAAGTTAACCACTTCCGGACTTCAGCGTATTACTCAACCTAAATTGAGTCAAGGGTGCACAATTGCAATCAGAAATTTCACATAAACAGTAATAAGGCAAGAAATCATAAAGATAAAGACATAACATACCAGTCTAAGCCCTCAAAAAGGCCTTCTCCTTTGGTGGCAGAAGTCTTGAAGATAGCCCATTGACGGCTTTTGATCTTGTGAAGCTCCAATGCTTCAGTGACTGCAGCATCGTCAAGTGCACCAGGCAGATCCTGTAATACAGCAGAAATTCGGAAATGGAACTTAGAGAGATCACGAAGAAAAACAGCTGAAGAGAATCATCCACATTGCAAGTTCGTCATCTTGAAATATGATATTGCCCTTAACGGCACAAAAAAAAAAAATGATGAGGCAAAAAAAGAAGGAATGGAAGCTTAAAGGTTCAGGTTTTCAAACACAACAATAACTGATAATCAAGAGCAGAATAACATGACCAACCTGCTTGTTAGCAAAGATTAGGACCACGGCGCCCTTCAACTCTTCTTCCTGAAAAGAAATGGAGCTCGTGATTTGCATTTTAAATCTCAACCAAGTCGCTTCAATTTCAGAAATGAATAAAAGCAGATATTATATCTGAATAATAAAGGCAGCAGCTTGATGTACATCATAGCAATCACCTTGGTTTTAATTTAGCCTCAATCCTCAATGAACATGAATACAACAATTCACAATGAACTAAATAACTAGAGGCAATACCTCCAGAATTGCATGAAATTCATCCTTGGCAATTGCAAGCCGATCAGTATCACTTGAGTCTACCACGTAGATTATAGCTTGAGTGTTTGGAAAATAACATCTCCAGTATGGCCTGGATTGAATAAGGCACATACAGAAGCAAATAAAAATTGATGAGGAGTTGAGCAATAGTTTCAATCAAACTAGAACAAGAAGACATAGAAACCTCTCATTCTTTTGGCTCCTTATGAAAGTTTAGTAAAAAAAGAAATTTAGTATAGAGTACCACAAGAATAATATTTCTAAACAAATAAAACACAACAGTAGGAGGGGATTGTCAAATACAATAGCTCCTGGATATTGCATGATTAGATATTAGTTTAGATATTGGAGGCTCCACACAGAGAAGATATAATAGGAGGGGATTGTCAAATACAATAGCTCCTGGATATAATAGTCAGTAAGGTGGTCTTTAAACTAACAATATAAAATCTACTCTGGATGGGGGTAGCACAAAATAAAGCATTTGGAATTTTACTATCCATGTCCATTTTACCAAAATCACAATAAAGTACATTTCCTCTTTACTGGAAACTAGAGCTCAAGCAGGATCTAATAAAAAAGCATATTGGCATACTTGACAAGGTGATTTGGCCAATCCATGACTGAAAATAGACATACTTCTCGGGCTAACAGCAAGATGGAGCTCAATCAAAGCACTTATGGCAAGTTATTCCCACATTAGCTTCTACTGTATGTTTCTGCAACTATTTTTAATGTTGGAATAATGATATAATAACAAAATTAAAATTAGCAAGGATTGGACTTCAAACTAGAATTTTATAAAGATAGTTAAATGCTTAAAAACCCGATGATCGCATACCAAATAATGCAGGATTAGTTTGATAGTAAATTTACGGATAGTAGTTAACAAGTTGTGGTATACATGGAGCACATGGCTTCTGTTTTTGCCTTCTAGATTTTCCACGGAGCCTTTAGCCAGATGTGCAAACCAAAAGGCTTCATAAGATTGAGTATGCAGCAGGTCATGAATTATGAAGCAATGAAGACAAGCTATTTCCAAGATGATCCTTTGTTATTAAGTGTAAAGTTAAACTTTGGAGGATAAATAGCTCATTCGCCTAACTGGAACTCAATATAAATTAGACTGTCAAAGTCCAAACGTATCATTATACAACTATAATGCCTCAAGAGATTCAACAACCTAGGGTACATCGGGTTTTTTGAATGTTGATTGTCCTGTGTGGCCTCTTTCAAAGCACAGGACAGAGGGGGAATATATTCTCAAATACTATATAATAAGCCAGTGTCATTACGCTACAGAGGAAGCATAACTTCTGAATAACCAACTTTCTCAGAGAGCTTATATTGCCCACTCCCAAATCCTGAATTCTTTACGATCAAGGTTCTATTTATCTCTCATCCTCAAAGCCAACAAGGTATATCGCAAGAGAAAAAAATGGTCAAAGCTCATTCTTTCCACAATTTTTCTGGCTCATTCTTTTCACAAGTGTCTACTTGGATCCCTGGAAACAATCTCTCATCCTCACCACCATAAAAAGGCAGTTTCACACCAGACAGACAAATAGGAGTAATGATGGTATATGTCAATCTCCAGCACAACTAAATCTACTCATTCTACAAAAATAGAGATAGGATATGAGGAGGTACCTTATACTTGTCTGCCCACCTGAGTCAGCAGAAGAAACAAAAAATATTAGGCAAATTTCAAAAATTATAGACCAACAAGATTAATATAGATAGATGTAAATTCCAGAACATATCTATTATGGCTGCAAGACAGCACAAAATGTAACATTTAATGAAAAAAAAATACATGCGCATATCAACTTGTTGACATACTTCATCAGCTTCTGAATAACTGAAACAAATCCAACAAGAAGCTGTTGACATGCTCCAAACTTTTAGAATTGCTTGATTTGTATATCCTATGCCAAAAGACAGGGCACATTAACTTTCCCAAGAACTGTCTAAAAAGATAATTTGGTCCTTTATAACCCACCAGACAGAAGCTCACTATAGATCATAGCCAAGTGCAAAACAGATTGTGAAAATATCCGTCCACCCTGGCTTTGAATGTCAGAATTCTCACAAGTAACTTGAATATGCAAGCCAGAGTCAAAAGTTTGAAAGCTTAAGAACGAGTCCCCACATGAAAACAAAGAAACTACCCCGTTTTCGACAATCTACTTGCAGGGAAATCAGCTAGACCTCCAATAGAGGTGACATACGCTAGAAGGAAGCAAGGCCTAGGGAACAAGCAATTACGTAGCTAACTTAGGTAGTTGGTTAGACGGTTGGGAGGAAGGAATATAATTCTGTTAGAAGTGAGCAGGGAAACTTAAGGGAATGAATATCTGTAAATAAAAAGGGGGCGTGGGAGTGTGAGAGGGGTATCCAAAAAGTTGTATAACAAACGTTAGAGAGTTCCTTCCTCTCGAAAGAAGGCTTACTGTATTGCCACTTTTCAGTTGAATATACAAATACTGGTATTTACTCATTGCCTTGCTTTAATTCTGTGCGCATACCCAGTCGAATTCTTAAAGACCTAACCCTCAAATTGTTAACATATGTGAAGACTGGAAACTAATATTAGCACACCCCCATGTGAGAGCACAAATTTTTGTGCTTTACTCACAAGGGTGTGCCAATAACAACTTTGGTTGTGCCAAAATAATTTCCCATGAAAACCCGCATAAATAACTATTTACTATCAAATATTTCTAGTCCCAGATCTCCCATATATAAGCCAACAAATATACAGACACTATAACCTCTGCTTCTTTATTTGGACTTCTTCTAACTCCAACCATTCAGTCATGGAAACTTAGAAGTGCCAATGAAATCCTAAATAATCAACATGGACACTAATGATAGGCATATACTTGCTGAATTCTCTAGAAATCATTGAATTGAATCACTCTCTTTCAAAATGCAGCTTAGATGTTGGCTGAGTTCCCAATGTTGTAATGGTGACATTCACAATGGGATTACGGATTGAAAACGTCACTTTATAAGATGAAGAAATTTTAGGGGGGGGGGGGGGGGGAAAGGAAAACACAAAATAAAGCCAGAAGGTCATGGATCTATTCGGTCTAAAGAGGCAAATCTGATTGGTAGACAGAATATGCTGCAGAACATTAGAATTTCTAAAAGTCCTTTAACACTTGGGCCTGTATATAGATTTGTGGATTGCGTAGAAAAAATAGCCAATCAAAAGCAAAAGATCTAGCATCAGTTTTGACAGCAAAGAGTAAAACTCTACTGACAACATCCCAGTTAGATCCTAATTCTTGCAAGAATAAACTAGATATGTTATATAAAAGACATTTCAGTTTTCAACCAAAAACCATTGCCAAGTGATGGGTCTATCCCCCAAACTTTCACCAACTAAAAACAATCAAATAATCCACCCCTAAATCCTATTCTTTCTACCAACAACTACCCCTTTGACAGTTTCCATCTGAAACAATTATTTTGACAATCCAATCCTAAGCAACCACCACTCAATAGGCCACCCCACCTATCATTCTCTCTCTTTCTCTCACGCATCCATTTCCCATCCTCTTTCTTCTCACCATACCGAAAAGTCCAAACATAGATCACATAATCCAAAATCCTAAAGCATAGGATTCAAAGCCCTATATGAGGAAAAGATCATCATAACATTTGAAGTGATACAAAGACCACAAACATACATCCTGTACAGAGTAAATGCTTCATAAAATCAAACTAAGAGCTAGCAGATCTTCATTTTACCAATACAGCCGCCATAGGAAAGCTAGAACACACACCCCTTCTAGGTCACAGCAAATATCCCAAAGCTAATGCACCCTTCACATACGAATGACGTTGCAATGCCAGAAACGTCCAGTACCCCCTCCATAAACCACAAAAGGCACAAAGAAGTTGAAAAAACAAGAGGGTTATATAAATAGAAAGTTCAAGTGTTCTAGGTGGGCGAAACAAGACTTAGAAGGATTTTTACCAACATATAGCTAAGAGTGATTTTGGGATTACATCACTCATTTTGGGGGGCTATTTGTTACAAATACTTGAAAATATATCAGCTATTATCCCATATTTGAGGCTTAAAAATTAACCCCACTTCTACTACTACACCCAGTACAGCATCCACATTTCCACAGTGATGTGGCAATCTAATCCAGTAAATACTAGTTAACAACATTAGAGGCATTTCGGTTACAACTATCATACATAGAGTTGGGTTCAAAAGGAACATCTATCAACCAAAAAGACAGAAAAGAAGAGAAGAAAAGGAGCATGAGTTTGGATCAAGACACAATAAAATAGTTTAAATCCAATAATCCAGTAAATCCAGTAATGTTCGACATATGGAGAGCCACTGAAAGATTGCAACTCACCCACTCTGATATCTATGGTTTGATTAATTAACCATCAAACAATCAAATAAGGTACTTGATAAGCTTTATTGATTGATTTCTCGAGAAAGTCATGGATATATTTGTGCTAGAAAAACCAGAAGCATTTCATCAGTTCAAGACATTCAAAGCGTTTGTGGAGAAGCAAACTAGATTGTTCATCAAATATCTAAGAACGGATAGAGGACGAGAATACAACTCAAATGACTTCAAGGAATAAAGAACATGGAATCAAAAGATAGTTGACCACCGCCTTACGCTGCGTTGCTAAACACAAAAATCACACAATCATGAACATGGTGAGAGCAACGTTATTAGAGAAGGAAGTACCAAAAACTTTTTGGCCAGATTTTGTGCTATGGATGAATCACGTTCTTAACAGATCTCTTACACTTATGGTAAAAGAAATGACACCGAAAGAGGCATGGAGAGGAAGAAAGCCGTGAAAAACTTTAAGGTTTTTGGATGTATCGGATATGTTCATATCCCTGATGTTAAGAGAAGCAAGCTCGATGACAAAAGCGTGAAGTGTGTCCTATTAGCTTTCAACAATGAATCCAAGGCCTTTAAGATATTCGATCTAGTGGAGAAAAAGGTTCACATCAACTGAGATGTGATATTTGAGGAAAATAAGAAGTGGAATTGGGAAGATGTTGGTTATTCTGGTTAAGAAAGCGTTGAGCTCTAATGGGAAAATGATTATGAAGATGCTGAGAATGTAGAGGAAGCGGAAGAAGTAGAATAAGACACTGAAGACGTTCCTTCACCAAACGATCCACCAACCGGAGAAACGATAGAAACAACGGGCAGGATGAGAAAACCATCAATCTAGTTTGAAGATTATACCATAGGAGAACGGCTATCAAATTACAAAGGAAGAAGCAAACATGGCTAGAGTCGAGATCGAAAACCTATTTTTCATGGTCATATCACATCTGACCAGTTTTCAATAGGCAACACAACATTTGAAATGGAATAAACAATAGATGTTGAAATACAGTCCATCGAACGAAACGACACGTGGTCACTAAGTGCACTTCCCGTTCGAGCCAAGGCTATTGCGGTTAAGTGGATTTACAAGACCAAATTAAATGAACCGGGGAGGTAGACAAGTTCAAAGCTCGGCTAGTTGCAAAAGGGTATGCTCATGAGTACGGAATTGATTAAACAAAGGTATTCGCACCGGTGGCTCGAATGGAAATAGTGAGGATGATCATTGTTGTAGAAGCACAAAGAGAATAGAGAATTTATCACCTCGATGTCAAATATGCTTATTGGCATGGTGAGCTGAAGAAAGATGTATTTGTAGAGAAACCACAAAATTATGAAGTAGGAGAGAAGAAGGACATGGTTTATAAGCTACATAAGGCTCTTTACAGCTTATCTCGTCAAGGAAGGGTTTGTAAGTAGCTTTAGTGAACAAACATTATTCATCAAACCAAAGGGAGGTAAAATCCTAATTGTGAGCATTTATGTTGATGATCTAATGTTCACTAGTAGTGATGAGGATTTTCTGAATGAATTCAAGCGCTCCATGAAGGATGAATTCGACATGACTGATTTGGGGATGATGAGATATCTTCTTGGCATTGAAGTGATGCAGAAGGATGATGGCATCTTTATATGTCAACGAAAATATGTTGTTGAGTTGCTCGAGAGGTTTGGGATGCAAAATTATAACTCTGTTGGCAATCCGATAGTCCCTGGACAGAAGGTTGGCCGAGACAAAGCTCGTGTGAAGGTTGACTCAATGCTATATAAGCAAATGGTGGGCAGCTTCATGTATCTCACAGCCACACGACTTGACTTGATGTTTGCGGTAAGTCTTATTAGTCGTTCTATGGCAAACTACTGAGTTGCACTTCGCTACTGCAAAAAGAATAATGAGACACTTGAAGGGAACTCTGGAATTCGTGATATGGTATCAAGGTGAAGGGAAGAGTGAACTCTTAGGCTACACCAACAGTGACTATGCGGGAGACGTGGATGACAGTTGGAGCACTTCAGGCTATGTTTTCTTGATGAGTGGAGGAACTGTGGCATGGTCCTCAAGGAAGCAACCAATAGTAACTCTGTCAACTACACAGCTAAATGTGATTGTCAAGCCATTTGGATGAGAAGGATATTGAACGAATATTGCAGCACTGAGGAGCAACTGGTCGATATAATGACAAAGCCTTTGAAGATGACATCATTTCAAAGGATCAGAGAAGCGCTTGGGATGTGTTGTGAACTGAAACTCTTGATAGAGTTTAGTTCATGGGAGGGACTGTTGAAAAAGTTTTTAGTTTTCAATAAAGACCTATTCTTAGGGTTAGAACCATTTATTTTATTGTTGCTATTTTCTTGTTATTGGTGGAGCTAGTTGAGTAGTGTCCTCTACTTTTGGTGTGCAGTATTTTTTTTCTTTTCAGTTTTGCATGTATTCCCTATAAAAGGCATTGGAACCTATGAATATAATCAGATCATTGGTGCATTTGCAATACTGTGAAATTTACAGTTTACATTAAGCTAAATCAATTTCAAATTAAAACAACTTCACATTGTTATTTTATAGACCATAACTGACCTTAATCCCTCAATGAATACGAAATCATTCATAACAACAAAAACAAATAGATAAAACAGGTCAGAATATGACATACCAAGATCCCACACTTGAAATTTAATGTTTTTGTACTGCACTGTTTCCACATTGAATCCAATCGCTGAAAAACCCAAAAAAAAACATCATCAAAGACACTAATCACAACATTAAAAACACTCAAATCAAAGCATAAAAATCATGAAAATTCTAGAAGAGAATACCAACTTGGGATAGTAGAGACAACTTCACCCATCTGAAGCCGATCTGGGGTCAACAGATCAAACACAAAACATCAACAAAATAAAAAATTGAAGACAACCCAAATCACAAAACTGGAAATTAAAAAAAAGGATAAGAACCAAAATAGCAAAGTCATACAGAGAATAGTGGTTTTGCCAGCATTGTCAAGACCAAGAACGAGGATTCGAGCTTCTTTATTGCCGAAGAGAGAGGAGAATAGACGAGTAAACAGGATGCCCATCTGTAAATCGGGTTGAATTTCGGTGCATCAAGTGGGTTGGATCAAAGATGAAGAACAGGGGAGTGGGTAACTGAGGGGGAGTGATGTGATCTGGGCAGGAGACTTCAGAGAAGCCCGAAATAATAGAAATTTGGGATGGGAGGAGTGAGGATTACTTCGATCAAGTACTAAAAAATTTGGAATTTAAGGTTCAAGTCTTTCTATGCCAAATTCCTTCGACTTCTCGTTCTTATTCTATTCCATTCTCTCTCATTCGCTTTCTATCTTTTCTTTTCCAATAGAATAAATAAAAGTCCATAAAAATGTGAGCATAACATTGAGTCTATGAGCATAATTTAACATCAATAACACCAATGTCATTAATTTATTGGAATTTTACTCTTTATTTCTTTTAGTAATTCTAAGAATATTTTTTTTAGTGCTAAAGAGGGAGAAATCCGACAAAACATAATTCTATGAATATTAGTATTATTCATTTGATTAAACAAGACTACGGATTAGTACATCTCACTTGATCTCAATTACCATCATTTTGTATGAAAATAGATGTGAATTTGACCCAAGCTTAAACCACACTTTGGCTTATCTAAGTTGATCTAACTTGAAAAACATTTATGATTGATAATAACCTTTTTTTCCCATTAGAAATCAATTGTTACAACGTCAAAGAGAAATTAAAAAGAAAAGGAAATGGGTCAACTCGATTAGAAACAAAGACTCCGCGTGGATCCAATTTCTTTGCATGTGTGTAAAGGCGATGGTCAATGCTATTCAAAATTTCTAAGCCTAAGTAAATGTCCCTTTCGAGTTACTTTTCCTGTGGATGGAGGGGTGGTTTTTAGTTTTAAGCCAAGGAAGAATTGTCCTCCCTAATCTTCCCTATAGTGAAGTTGGAAGAAAGAATCACCATCTCAGTGAAAATGAGACGTAACATTGCAAAATCACTTTAGTCCTATCTCTTTTGCCCTCTATCCTTCACAACAAGAAGAGCAAATGCTACTTCTGAGACTCGTATTTATGAATCAAAAGAAAACCAATACGAAGCAGAGCATCATAATCAATCACAAGTCTCTCAGGTGATGTGAACATTCCAATTCCTTTCACAATACACTGCCAAGATCAGTGGGCGATCAAGATACTTACAAGGCCACGGAGTTCAGACAAGAAAAATAACCCTCTTTATTCTAAGTCCTTACATATGCTATTCTAAATCTAGACCAGGTATAGAAGAATCTTTCCTACAACGCAGATTGGAAAATCATCTCAGCCAACTCCTGCAATATCAGACAACATCACAAACATGAGCATGTCAGCTTTAGTTTATATGCGCGATTGAAAACTGTAACAGGAAACGCAAGAACACATCGCATTTCACGAAAAGAGAGTGATACAATTGACTTGGTTACCTGTTTCCCAGATGGAACTTTAGGTTCACCCCATTCAATGGCCTTCCTTTCAAGATACTCAAAATCAGCCTTGCCATCCTAAGGAGGATTGCCAAGTGATTAATGCATATTCACAGTACGGAATAGATATGCCCTTTAAACAATAGAAAACAGAAAATTATAGCAGAATGATTACCTCTATTAAAGCTCCAATCTCTGAGTCAAAGCTCTGATATCTCTTCTTCACAAGCTCACTAAGTGATCCATCCTTCATTGTGGAACATAAAACCACAATATTAAATTGTGACAGGCAAAAAGAAAAAATAAACAAGGCATCAGTGGAATGCAAGAATTTGCAAACCCTCACCTCAATCAAATTCGCAGCATTTCGGAGTCCACGGGCCATTGTATCCATTCCACTTACATGTGCAATGAACAAGTCCTCCACATCGGTGCTCTCCCTTCGTCTGAAATGTACAAATCATCACGCATAATTAAGAATGTCCATAAAATCGATAGAATATGGAAACTTCTCCTTCACAGACCCTCAGTCTAGTTATCCCATAATTACTTTTGCCTTTTATCTGTATAATTTTAGGGGTAATAATGCCCACTATACGCTTGATTCAGTCAAATTGAATGTTGATGCTATTGTGATTAATGATGGATGAATTGGCCTTTGGAGTGGTAGCCAGAGATTACAAAGGTAAGACCTTATTAGCAGCAGTACGTAGTATTACAGTTCGTTAGGATCCCCTTAATGCGTAACGTAAGGCTGCCATTATTAGCTTACGCAAGTCAAGCATGGAATGGATAATTTGACCCTAGAGTCTGATTGTCAGATTATGATCAACAATATGCATAAAGGTATTTTAAGATGCTTTAGTTGATTATGTTTTGGAGAATTTGGTCTCTATTAGTAGTTATTGATCTTTTCTAAGTTGGTCTCATGTCAAGAGGGATGGGAATCCCGTAGCCCTTAATCTTGCAAGGTTAGTGCCTTTTGGTGTTTCGAACAATGTTGGGAGAACCATGCCCCGAGCGAGGTTTCCTCCTATTTACTCATGGATACTCTTTCTCTTGAATAAGATGCATTAACCATTTTTCTACACAAATTAAAAAATATACAGTAGTTTATATAGTTTATTTAGATAGCTAAATTTTTTAAGTTCAAAAGTATTACTTATTTTTGTAACAAATTATGGTCCTTTCTGTTCTCAATATTTATGGGAAATTATCTAACCTCATGTTTTTAAATATGTGCTACTATAAACAAATATGGGCAAACAAAAATTTCAGTACAGGAAAACAAACAAACTCAACTTACAACTTAGCATCAAAGTTGAAACCTCCAGGGGCCAATCCACCCTACAGTAGGAACAAAAATAATTATAACACTACTCAAAGAGCCCTGACAAAAGCTTCCTAATTTCTTTAAAGGTGAATCTATAAACAGAGATATTCGACTTACATTTTTAATGACAGTAAGCATAACTTTGGTAGCTTCTGCAATATCAGTCATGAACTCATCTGTATCCCAGCCTGTAGCAATCCAGCACATAGTGAGACAACAAACCCCACACACACAAACAAAAGGAAAAAAGAGACAGAGAACACTGCACCGGTTTGAGGGTCTCCAGAATTGGCATCAATATTTCCAAGCAAACCATTAATTCTAGCGGTCTCAAGGTCATGATGACAGCTGCAAAACATCCATTATATGTTAGAGCAAGAAATCTTTATATGCCTCTGTCCAGTTCAAGGAGAAATTGATTTCTTAAAAAAAAAAACATACCTGTGACCAGATAGTGTAGCATGATTGCATTCAATATTAAGTTTAAATTCATCTGTTGAGAAGATATTATCAAAACAAGTACCACATATTAAAAAATGGTGTTGTGCTGTGACTATTTACAGCCATTGAAACACATAATAACCAGATCCAAAATAGAATTAAGCACTTCAGAGATAGAAGTAATAAGATTAGGTTAGGCGGTAATAAATTCTTTTTCCAAATTAAAATGAAAATTGGCCACGGGATACCGACCATATTCTTTCTATCCTTTCTTCAATTCTAAGAGAAAATATCAGAAGTGATAATAGAGACAAAATCGAGTTTCTATTTTGAAAATGACAAGCAATATGTCTGATTTGGAAATTAGTACATAAACTGGCAAAAAGATTATATTTATTTCCGGTCTTCAATAACAAAGCAAAACCCTCAGAGTAAATTTCTGCATTTGAAGAAGCAAATGTTCAGGATATAAACTTTGAAAGAAACTTTAATCTTTAAATCACCTAGAAGGCCATATTTGCGTAAGAAATTAGCCGTTGTTGCTGCATCCCAGTCATACCTAAAAGCAATAACTTGATTCAGCAATTAAAAAAAATCAAGAAAAAGAGACAACTGTTTTATGTGGATAACATACTGGTGCTTGGTAGGCTCCTGGGGTTTTGGTTCAATAAGCAAAGTTCCTGCCACAAAAAGTAAAAAAAATATATGACATCAAGGCAAATTATTGGAAATGAGTTTTAGGTGAGAAAACAAATGCAAAACATAAAAAATAAAAATAAAAAAAAAACAGAGAGAGAGAGAGAAAAAGAAAATTTTGTGTTACAGAGAAGCATCTTCCTTTGTACTGTACTAAATTTAAGATTAAAACAAACATGACTTTACCATTAAACCCTATTTTCTTCTTATAGTTGGCAGCAGCTTCTAGAAATTTTGCCTGAAAACAGAAATATGGCGCCTCAATGATTAGTTCTAAAGTGAGTGATTGAAAGCAGAATAACAACAGAATGCGGATGGAATATTGCATTACTGCAAGGGTAGGGGGAAAAGATGAAGAAGACACAGAGATCTTCAATGTTCTATACCAAATGAGTTTTAAGAAAGATCAATTCTACAACCAAAAAAAAAAAAAAAAAAAAAAACAGAATCCACATAAGAAAGAAACAAAAATGGAAGATCAGATCATGTTACATACCATATGATCAAGTTCTCTTCCCATATCTGTATTTAGAAGTGACTGATAACCTTCACGACCACCCCAGAAAACATAGTTTTCTCCACCTAAGTAATGTGTCACCTGTATGATGTAGTGACATTAGCATGACTCTCGATACCAGATCCCTCTACTTCTCTTCTGTCAATGCAACAACAAGTACTCACCTCCATAGCCTTCTTTACTTGAGCAGCAGCAAATGCATATACCTTTACCTCCGGACTGCAATGGGATGTTCAAAGCTATCAAACCAGCTGCTTTTTTTTTTTTTTTAAGTTTTTGGAAAGAAAGGCAGCAGCAAATATATAATATAAAGTAAAACGAGGAAAGTTGTTTGTCCATACCTCGTAGCTGCTCCATGCATGTAACGAGGGTGATGGAACAATTGAGCTGTACCCCACAATGGGTGAATTTTGGAACCCTGCTTTCCACATATAATTCAATCAGAATGCACAGATACTGAATGAACTTTAAATACCCCAGTAATTCCTTACTATAAACAAAATAATAATCACAAAAAAAGAAGATAAAGAAACTTCAAAAGCAATCAGTTAGTCGCAAGTTTTCAAGCATACCAAAAATTAGGCCATGAAATATAATGTTCAGGTAAAACACATTTTGAGACGTTCGATGACTCTTTAAACAGAGTAACTGCTATAATTCGATCATCTCCACAGGACATGACCTTTGAGAGATAAAATCAGGAACAGGCAAATGGCACAGCAGAAGTAGACACAAATACAATTCTCATTAAACTCAGAAAAATGTAATGTGTTGATGTAGCCTTCATAAATGAATCCAATACAAACACGGAATCACAGGCTCATCCAAGCTTCGGCCAACCAAAAGCAGTACATACCATCCTTTCACCAAGAAAGGAGAATACAGTATTCATTCAACATTTTTATCTTAGATATTATATTGTCATTTTTACAGACAGGTTTTTCTTGAATTTTGTACTTTTTTACTTAGAAAAAAATTAGTATTATTATTACCGATTATATCCCCATTATCCCTGAATTCCCCCTTAGTTTAAACACTTTTAACATTGGAAATTCCAAATTCTTGACACATTTTTGCAATAGCCACACTATAAGCTTCTAAGCAATAGGCGCCCAAATCTCTTTCTGCTCTACCATAAGTCAGCACAGTAAGAAATGATGTTATCAAAGCAATGAGTAGGTTCTAAAACTAGAGATCAAAACAATTGGTCTATATAAGTAAAAAAATTGCACAAAGATATGCTATTGCAATATTTGGCTACCGCATCTATAAAAAGCAGTTTTGTCTTGTAACTGCAGCTTGCTATCCACCCATGCAGGGAGGTTAATATTCAAGAAAAAATTAGCTTTAGTTGAGTATCATAAAAACCAAGAGATCAAAAACAAGAATACAAAGTATGACTTCTCACATCGGCTATATCTTCGATTAATTTATTCCCTCAAGTCAATTTATAGTTCACGTCATGCCCTCAATACCAATTTGCAATACACTAGTTATCCCTAATTCCTAAAAGAAACGGGCCAATGACTCAAAAGGACATACCTGCAATTCCTTAGCTAAGGTTACCACTTCATCCAGATTTTTGTTTGTTTCCTGCAATAACCAATGATTAACTTATTAAATCTCCAACAAAAAAAGAGAGTAGAGAGGAAAAGAAGCAACACCATACAGCATCCACTCATCCAGACACTAGCTATCATAGAAATTTGATAAATAAAAGAGAAATAACAAAGTAAACGTAGATAGGGCTAATGTCACTTCAGGACAAGTTTTTACATCCCATACCAATTTCAAGGCATACACTTCACTACATAACTCGGTATTAGAAAGACATGTACCTCCAAAGTTTTACCATCTGGAGCTATATCCCTATCATGGAAGCACCAAAAATCAACTCCAAGCTTATCAATGAACTCAAAGTTAGCTCTCACTGAAAGCAAGAAGGCACTATCAAACTGTTACTATGATATCTTTTTGGGATCTTATTTAGAAGGAAGAGTGCAACAAACTTACTTCTTCTCTTGGCCATGGCCAAAGAATTGGTACCATCTTCCCAAGGCCAGTATTTTGTGGGGGCGCCAAATGGGTCACCTCCTGTTCCACGGAACGTATGCCAAAATGCAACACTGAACCTAAACCAGTCCTGTGCTTAAATCCATTAAGAAAGCCCAGGAAAATTATAAAGAGACATTTTAACTTCTAAACCTAACTTGTACGTAAGTTTTGAAACCGACCTTCATTTTCCTTCCTTGGATCACCTCTTCCGCATTGTAATATTTGAATGCCAGGTGGTTCTTGCTGTTAGGTCCCTAACAGTGGCACGAATACAAAGTGTTTATGCATTGTCTTCTAAAGCCAGTGTCTGAGAACGATGATTTAAGATTATCTAAGCTTGCATGCACACAATAAATAGATAAATTACCTCATACTTAATCTTGGGAATTTTAGGGAAGAATTCTCCTTCCCACTCGTCAGCATTACATCCACTGTCTTCAGCGGGACAAGTTGGTGGACCGACTGCCACCTATGCACAACAATCAACATGTAGATAGAATAAGCTATGCAAAACATATGAGACATGGCAAAGCAGAAGCATATTTACCACTACAGAGAAAACAAGACTTAAACAACACAGGAGCAAAAAGTTCTGCTGCATCCCCATTCTGAATAGCTACGCACACTTCTGCAATGGGAGTAAAGAAAATCCGTAAGAGAAACCAATGATTACACATACAACATCAAGAAATAGGGATTCCAAATGTCAAATATTCAGAAACAGAGAAGTCTCCTACTCTCCTAGATGACTTTAGCACGAGCAAAGAACAATACTGCGGATAGAAAAGGTTGTAAAAAAGTATACAAGACAAAATCCGATACAACAATATCAGTTACTAGGTCACATCAACTCATTCAAGAGGGAAGCTAATCAAAGCCACAATATAAGAACATCAAAACTGTGAATGCTACGAAGTGAAAATTTTGATACAACTACATAGAGGCGACATTAAAAATAAAACCATACAGTAACTGCTATGAACTCTATCATATATTGTTAATGTCACAAACTCACAGAATCAATAATCAAGCAAGGCAGAAAATGTAGTAATGGAATCACAGTGAGAGAAAGAGACTGGTGAACTACCAAGAGGTACAACTAAGTGAGCTACCAATGGAAAGTACAATTAGCACAACTATATAATCTTGACCTCACTCTTTCATAACGGGTAGTGATGCAAACCTTAATACACAGAATAACCTCAAATAGAAACATCCCTTATTAATCCAACACACCCCACAACTCTCTCCATCTACCCGAATTTCTGAATCTCGTCGTAAATTTACTAGTTCAAATTACACTATCGACCTGACTATTAATCCCAATTATAAAATTTTCATCCAAAAAATTAAAAAAGATGACAATTTTATTCAAGTTGGACATTGCCATCATCCAAATTCCAGAAAAGTATTACATTTTTTATGATAAAAAATATTCTAATTTCTAATACCCACATAGATTAATCAGATAAAAACACAAAAATTACAAACACAGATAGAATAAACATATATTTGATCAAAAGTTACAATACCAAAAATAAAAGCCAAAAAAATTACCAATCAGATCAATAGAATGACTAAATGATGAAACAGCAAAATGCTGCCTATTTATCAAAGACCAAATTGAGGACAGTGGGAATGTACATATATATATATATGGCAGATTTTGAGGGAATTTTTTTTTTTTTTGGAGAAGTACCAGTTAAGAATAAGATAAAGAAAATGGCATTTAATACGGAGTAAAAGGATAAATGGTTACTAAGAAAATTTATCCCTTTTTTCAAAGATAATCCGAAAGTTTTGTCCCTTTTTTTGGAAATAAGAAAGTTTATCCATTTCGGAATGCGGCTCAAGTCTGACGCGATGAAACATGATACATGTCAATGTGTCACTGTAGGTGGGCCAGCGCCCAGCTGTCAATCTAATTTTGCCTTAAAACTCTTATATGATTTTTTTAAAACTCATTTTGTACGAAATAATAAACATTGTTATAATAAAATGATGTTCATTGTTATAATATATAATGTTCAGTAGGATAATATATAATGTTCATTGGGACATGTACTACTCATACTACAAAAATAATTCTATTTTTCTCAATTACGAAGTCACTTACATGGGGAATAATGAATATCACACATCACAATGTTCATTGTTAGGTAAAAAAATGTTCATTCATTTCATTTTTTGTAACTTTGCCTGTGTTTTATTTGTAATGTCCGTGCGTTTTGACTCAGGTGCACGATGCTCATTGTGCACCCGGGTCCATAGTCTTATTTGCGTTAAAAACAGAAGGGGTGAAGTTGAATACGCCTTCAATAATTAGGTTGGCTTATCCGATTTTTTAAGATAGTTTTTTAAAAATAACATACTTCATAATTTTATTCCAAATCCATTTGATATGCTCACCGAGAAGATAATTAGGATTGTACTTGTATTTAGATTTTACATCCAAACTGCACAAAAGCTAAGGGGGGTGACATCTTGGCTCTCAACGTCAAGGGTCAATAGGCCATTAAGTTTTTAGAATAATATTTTATCCTTATTATCCTAGTTATACAAAAAAAATTAGGGTTGATTTTAAGGTTGATATATCATTTTGTGATTTCAATTTATTTGGTTTTATCCTTCCCACAATTTCCAAAATTTGTTATATTTCCAACCTTTCATATCCAATGTGAAATGCAAAAAAAAAAATCACCAAAATTAAATTCTGTTTAATTTCATCAATATATGATGAACATGAGATTTAAATTAATTTCTTGTTTAAATGTAAGCTAAGAGTAATATGTTTAATATGATATGTAATTTTTTTTAATGTAAAGAGAGCATACAAATTAATGATTTATATGAGATTAAATTAAGTGTTGAATATCACTCATAATCTAGTGGGCATTTACCATATATATCTATTTGATTTTGGGCATTTGTTTCGTGATGACTCCACTAAGTGCGATGACTTCATCGCGTAATATATTTTGTATGAGTTTGCTCCTATGTCCCATAAGGCATAAATCATTTTAGGTTGACTTGAAATCCATGACTAACAGGCCCAAGAGAAGCAGAAGCCTCATACAACACTGGATAAAGGTATAGGTAGGAGAAACCGCGCTAGGTCCTTTAGTCTCTTTACATGGGCAGTCCAATTAGATGTCACACACAAAAGCCTATCTTCTTTGTAACTCACGTTGGACTTTAAACACGTCATTTAAGGATAAAGGATAATATATCATCTATCATTACCAATTTACCATAAACACCTAAAGTCATTTGGTTCACCATTAAGGAATGAAATGGTGTGGAAGTCTATTTCTTTGATTTGATAGTATAGAGGATTTGATAGTATAGAAGAATGAGTTGTGAATATTTGAGGTCAAGGTAGGTATGGAATTCCAAAGGGTTGATAAGGAGATAGAGCCCCTTGGATATATTATTGTATTTAAAAAATGCTTCCAAACTGACCCAACTAAAATATGGATTCAAAACTCATTACAAAATGTTGAACCAAACACCTACTATTATATGTTCCAGACAAGCGTTTAATCTTAAGCAATCCAAGATTCCAAGGCCAGTTAACGGTTATTTGTCCTAATATTCATCTCTTCAATGGCAAGCTCTTTCAAAGGTCTAATTAACAATCTTCCTCATACAACGATCTTACATCGTTGCTTATCTACCAAGTAACATATTTCCAATTTCTTTCACAGAAACATATTTAAAGGGTGATTTTGGATTATTTCACTTTTTTTATTATTCAATATGAATTACGAAAGTACTTTTGTCAAATAATGTGAATTAACTTGTTTGCACGTTATATTCACAAGAAAAGCCACACTTAGCTCTCTGTCGCTCTATTACTCTACCAGTTGATTCCCTCTCTAATAGAGCTCTCTCTCAAGAGTCAAGACTAAACAAAGCTTCCCCTAAAATCATAGGGAGTATAGCAAGAGGACTATGGCCAAGGGCAAATTAGGAAATGCACATCACATATTTAACCATCCAATCTTCCATTATAAGCTACATATAAACCCCTTAAAAGTTGAGGAAATTTCCTAAGCTTGATTTTTTAGCTAAAGACCAACTGGCACCCCCGTCAACTCAATCTCTTATATGGCATATACGGAACCCCAACTAGGGTCATCAAAACCAAATGAGTAAGAAGCTACTGCCTAACAGAGTAACAGTAAACACCAATAACGTGCTACTCTGCCACATTGAGGTAGAGTCCTTTCTATTTGATTGCCACCAATGTGGTGCTCTGCCATATTGAGGTTGAGGTAGAGTACTTGTATGTTTGATTGCCCCCACTGTTGATTTGCCTAGTTACTACACCTTTCGCGTTAGAGTTCATGGACCATAGGATCCTATATTCTTGTACCTGTCGCCTCCATGAGCCCCTACTATTATTTTTCAGTGGTGCAACCAATATGCTTCCTTTATTCAACATATATTATAACGTATATATTTTTATGGAATCGTATAAATATTGCAATGTTTTTATTTGTGTTTGTTTATTATGTCTATTTCTCCTCATTACATGAGTATCTCTTTCTATTTATATACCATGTTGCAATATTTAAAAAAAAATAAAGTGTTTTCAATTAAAGGTGCTTGGACTCATTTTGTTTCACAAAAAAATGAAAACAATAAAAAAGAAACGAAAGGAGTATAGTGAAGGAGATCCTAAAACAAATGCAGTATTTACCTTCTTAGAACGATATAAATAATACTCCGCATCCAAGATAATGAAATCGAACTTACACGAGTTAAAAACGTGTTTAAAAATGAGTTATTAAGAAGACATTAATGAGCTTAATAAGGTGTTTAAGTTAGGCTGGTCCTCGTAACAAGCCCAGAAATTTTTTATGTTACGGGGATTGATCTTGTTTGGCAGAAGTTGGAAAGTGTATTGGCTCATTTTTAGGGAGGTGTATCAATTTGCTCACCCAATGTTTAAACTGAGACATCCCAATATGACAACACAACTTTTGCCAAAATAGTTTTTCATTTTACGTACACGGAGAGGGGAAACTTGGTAGGAGGCAAAACCCGAAGCAACGAGCCTACGAGGCCTACCACTACCTTCCATTCAAAGCATTAAAGACAAAAGGCTAAGCCACACAAGCTCAGCAGCTCACCAGCCTTTCAACAAATCAACTTCCATGCAAAAATCTTTCTTGTATATTATCAAACCTAATAAAAGGAAACTTCGTTTAATAGTCGATGAGGAAACTTCCTTAAATAGTCCCTACCACCTTAATCACTCACATGATAAGGACAGGGAAACTGCAACAAATGGCTTAATTAGACATATGGTCTCAGCAGAGCTGATAGCCAAAATCCAAAATGGCTAGTAGCTAGGCCAAACCGCCAAACCAACAGAGCAAGCTAAGCCTTCAAATATAAATCACAAAACATTGAACATTAGCTCCACACTCAACAAGGGGGAAAACCGCGATATTTTAAAAACATATGAGAGCGAGCTGAGGAAGAATAAGGAGTAATTTACGATAGCAGTGCAAAAGAGATATACTACTAGTTGCTGCAAGGATGGGGATCACAAAGAATGTTGGGAACTACCAACTTGGTCGAACTATTGGGGAAGGAACTTTTGCCAAGGTGAAGCTTGCTAAAAACATCACCAACAACCAAACTGTGGCTGTCAAAATCATTGACAAGCAGATGGTGCTGTCTAAAAACCTTATGTCTCAGGTGAGTTGCCAACTTTACTCTTAAACTAATCTTTGGATCATGCAGAATACGTAGAGAATTTTACCACAAGTCACAAGATAGTTCTAATTAAGATACACTTTGACTTGTTTGCAACAGGTGCAGAGAGAAATCAGAACAATGAAGCTTTTGAATCATCCCAACATTGTAAGGATACACGAGGCAAGTGTTCGTATTTCTGTATCAGCTACTTACTCTCTAAGTCCCTATGTTTTTAAGCTGAAATTCCTTTCTATTGGATCACAGGTTATCGGCTCAAAGACAAAGATTTACATAGTCATGGAATATGTAGCAGGAGGACAGCTATCTGACAAATTGGTGAGACCACTTTATATATAATTAACTAGATTATTTCTTACTGTTTGATAGTTTATAGCTTACCTGATCCTATTTTCGATTGTCAAGATTTACACGGAGAAGTTAAGTGAGGATGATGCACGAAAGTACTTCCAGCAGTTGATTGATGCAATAGACTACTGCCACTCCAGAGGGGTATATCACAGAGATTTGAAGGTAATGTAGATATATGAACTCTGTCGGTCAGCTTGGAACATTGGACTCATGTAAACTGATCCTCTGAGCCAGAACTTAGATGACTAGTTAAACATGTCTTCATCTTCTCTGCAGCCAGAAAACCTACTTTTAGATAGCAGAGGAAACCTCAAAGTATCCGACTTTGGACTCAGCGCATTGCAAAAGGTACATATTTTCATAACATCAAAATACAATTCTTTTTTCCTGATTAAAAGGCTGTTCAAGTTCTTCTGCCTACTAATCTCAAACTACTGCTGGCAGCCTGGAAGTTTATTATCAACAGCATGTGGCTCTCCAAGCTATGTTGCACCTGAGGTAAGAGAAAAATACTATATACCTCTGTGTCCAATGTGAGGGGAAAAAGTTGTATTATGAAATCTCACAAAAGGAAGGTCTAAAGCCAAATGAGGCCGAGGGTAAAATCAAATTAAGAGTCTAAAGCCAAATGAGGCCGAGGGTAAAATCAAATTAAGGCGCGAGCTACTATAACTACCAATTCATATAGTTGAAGAAACTAGATGACTAATAAGTGACAAGATAAATTAGTCAAGCAATGACAGGAAAAAAGAAAAGAAGCATCTACGAAAGAACGAACTCTAATTTTGTCCAATTGACAGGTACTGAACAATAAAACATATGACGGGGCAGCCGCAGATGTCTGGGCTTGTGGAGTAATCTTATTTGAATTGTGTGCTGGTTATCTACCATTCATGGACCCCAATCTATTAAATCTGTACACAAAGGTAATTCCCCTTTCAACAAAAATAAAAGAAAAGCTAGGAAAACTTCTGATAACACATATGAACTCTACGTATGACCTATTTTCCTTTCTGTAGATATTGAGAGCTGAGTATGAATGTCCTAAATGGTTTACAGTAAGTCATAAGAAACTTATTGGCAGATTATTGAATCCCAAACCAAAAAAGGTACGTGGGTAAATTTTCATATATGATCACCAAAAACAAGAGGTAAATGGAGTAAATCTAACCAGCCTCGTCTTCTGTCTTTTGCAGCGAATTACAGTAGCAGAAATTATGGATGATGAGTGGTTTCAGAGAGATTATAAGCCTGCTGCAGAAATTGACTTCCAAAGAAAGACATACACAGATGATGTTGCTCGAGAATTTTTCGAGACTGAGAAGGTAAAGACTAAGGCTAGCCAATACAGAGGTGGAAATTACAAGATGAACATGCTAACTAATTCCCAAGGCTACCCTGCAGGAAAGTTCAGAAGATGCCATTACTGAAACTCGAGGATTTATCAACGCCTTCCAACTAATAGCGATGTCTTGCGACCTTGATTTTTCAGCACTATTCGAAGAGCAGGCAAGTCCATACATTTTCCTCCCAAAAACCTAACAGAGTAAAATTAGAGCTATGCAAACACCATGTGCCAAATAAAAAATTGATTGTAAAGAAGAAGAAAATTTCTTATCTGCTGAATCCTTCAAAAAGAAATAAGCAAAGAAACTTCATGTTTACAGTCTTAGGCCTTGTTCTCTTCCTTTGATAATACTGAACTGAAACTTAACCTATAATAAACTTATTCAAACTGAATTTAACTAATTTTACAGTGTAAAATTTAATAATGAGGATCCTCTATCAATATTCACATGTGCAGTTACTGTTTTTCTTTTACTTATAACTGATGTTTACTTAATGCATGATTATCTTAGTAGTGGAAGTGTGGGAGTGAACAGGGCCTAATTGGAGCACTAGAAATTATGAGTGTTCTAGTTTTTGATACTAACTTGTACCTTGAAAATCAGGATGACAACAAGAACAGGGTGATGTTGGGATCCAAGTACACTATCTCTGAAACTTTACACAAGATTGAGGCAGCTGCGAGGGATGCTAGTCTTTCAGTTGAGAGGATGAGTAACAGCAGGATGCAAATCAAATTAAAATCAAAGTTCCGCTCATCTATTAACCTGTTGGCGGAGGTTATTGAAGTTGCACCAACAGATTGTGTTGTGGAAGTATCAAAATATGTTGGAGAATCAGGAATATATCAAGAGGTACTTTAGTATTTTTCCCCACGAACTATTCTCAGGTTTTCACTAAAACCTTTAAAAATCTCTCAACCCATCTTTTGAATTTGTTCTGAAACAGTTTTGCCAGAGTTTATCTAGTTTGCTCGCTTAAGAATCAGGCAAACATCGGACACGAGAAGTCAAACACTGATACCATCCTTAGCAAAAGATGAAAGATGCGAAGAGCAGAAGTTGAATCAATTTTTTTTCCTTCCGCATTGGCAGTCAAGTGAAAAAGAGAGACAAATCGGCAATTAGTATATAATAAAACTAAGCTTGATACATGCAATTATGAGACATAATGTCAATCATAGAGTTAAGCCTAATGCATATTGTATGTACAAGTAGAAGGTGAATACAGGTCCGTCTTTTTGTTGGATGCATAAGATTCCAGCTTCCAATGCTACTGGAAGCATTTTAGAATCAATCAGTTGACTTCTTCATCCAGTTAAAGCAGGCAGTTGGCTTTGACAGGTTAGATGATTTCTTAAGATTGTAGCCAACTCTGAAGGGCAAGAGGACCCAACAGGGAATGGTAATTGCTCCCCCGTCCAGATTACATAGTCACATTGCTAATTCAAATTACACTATCAACAATGATCATTTGATTTGCGAGAATTGAACCAAGCACTCAACTTAGGGAGATGGCGAAAATCAAGAGTATGAATAGCATGTTTAAATTAAAAAACAAATCGGAGAAGGATCAGACAGCTTTCCAACAGTGAGGCTGAAAACCTCAGACAAATCTATGCACGGTGAATATTACACTTCCACATTGTTAGCGAAATGGAAAGCTCTAGAAAAAACGAGTCATTCACTTTCATCCCAAGGAATAGATTCAACAGAAGAGCGGAAAGGTGAGAGAACACATACCTAGAACTTATTGAATAATCTGTTATCTTATTATAGGATAGATTATACAAAAAGAAACGAGCTCATTTCAGATAAATATAACTCTTGCAGCTAACAGAGGTGGCATTGGCCTCTGATTGACAGATGAAAAAGGGAATAATTACGAGATCATATATACTAGAAACTAGAAAGAAACATTTGGATTCCATAAATGACGTCTAACAGATGCACATCAGCAATAATTATCCACAATGTACAAACAGGCATCGCCTATATGTAGTCTAAGAAGGTATTACAAGTCTACATTTCAGACAAACCCATGACAGGCCGGAAGGCCATGAGCAACAAACGGTTACGGAGATCAAACAAGAAAGTTGTTGATCATATGGTAGATAACATCCGCACCATCAGAATTCAACCAATAGCTCTTCACCTAGATTTGTTCAAGAAATGCAACTATCAGTAGACATTCTATTACAGTGAAGATTTATCAGTTTGCTCCAAGCCATAAACTCAATTTAATTCTTTGCACAGGATTTTATGCTCTGGCCTCCAAGATACATAAACAAGTTATAGTTTCTAGAACACACAATAATCAAAAAGTCAGTGCTCAAACCATGGAATTTTACATTTTGCTCCATTAATTTTCTCTCTTAAAAAGAAGGGAAGGTAAGAAGAGGGCCACTGGGGGAGATGAGGTCAAGGGGATAGTCCTCACCAACAGACCATGAGACAAACAAAAATCTCACCGGTGCTTATTTAACATCATGTACAGGGATAAAAAATTCTTAAAAT
Source organism: Dysphania ambrosioides (assembly GCA_026401315.1). Classification (NCBI taxonomy): domain Eukaryota; kingdom Viridiplantae; phylum Streptophyta; class Magnoliopsida; order Caryophyllales; family Amaranthaceae; genus Dysphania; species Dysphania ambrosioides. Next base: position 372,716 of record CM048665.1, read on the forward strand.
TGTGAAAACATCAATAAAAATGTAGCACCCAGTGAAGATTACGGCATACGTAGTAGTTAGTCACTTGCCTGAATAGTATTATGTGCAATAAATCGCTGTCTGCTTTGGTGGAAGCTGACATCTACACGTTCCCAAGGCACTTGATTAAGACCTCTAATCATCGCCTCTGCGAGAACCCAGAAAATAGTTATGTAGACCAAAGAAACTAGTTTTTGTTTTAGTCTGACTTAATAAATATGCAAACTTGTTTGAAAATCAAAAGTTTAACACAAAGTAAGGTATCTGAAACTTCCATATACAAACTAATTTACAAAAACTAGGTATTTAGGATCTACCCAACATCTCCAACACATAGCCAAATACTCAAATGCCATTATAATTTCATCAAAGACGAAACAGAAAACAAAAAAAAATCTTCATAATGCAGGAAAAGACAGACCTTCATAGTCGATTGTCTGGCTTCCAGCAGGTGAAGACACTTTATGGCGAGAGTTGTCCAGAGTATCATGCTCAACGTAAACAATATGTGGGTAATCATCATTGTTTGCAAGTAAATTAGCCTAAAATATGGAGTAAAAAAGTAAGTTTAAGATTTATTTTATCAGGAGACTTGTATTTTATAGCGTATTTGAAATATGATCAAGACAATGAAACATTAACCTTTGGCAGTTCATGCTGTCTGCGGATAGAAGAGGTGCTCCACCCAACAACATCTTACGAAGCAGTCAAGAACAACAGAGTTACAGCAATCCAATGGCTTATATAGCTATTTACAGAACAAATGAAGGCGAAAAGTATAAATTAATTCACGAGGGAGAGGATACGATCAAAGTTTACGTTGGCATAGGCAACACGCCGCTTGAAAGAGCGTAAAGCAGAACTGTAAAAACAAACAACCAGATTACGCCGATGAAAATGTCAATGATGCAAGTCAATCTTTATACAACTAATGATATACCAACATGAATTTTAGTTCATATGAATCAGAAGCCATACGAACAAGAAGAGGAGGTATGCCTTCATCAGTATCAGTTAGAAAGAGATGCTTTCCAGATCTTCCAGCAATCAAGTGTGCAGTTTGTGAAGCTTGTTTCTCCAAGAAAAGAACGCCACAAAGGAAGGGTAACTGCAGTTAAAACAAGATGAGGATGAGAAAAAGGAAGGTTTCAAAAAGAATCCAAATTGCTCTAGAAAAATGAATTAAACAAATCGAGATTAAAGCCAAGAGAGCTGGTCACAAGTTGGCTGCATCAGGCCTAGCCTTAAATGGGCAAGCTACAGAGCTGGCTGTTCAGGATACACCAAACCAGAATAGGACTAGTTCTCGGCCTCAAAAAGTACAGAAGGCATAAGACGTAAAATTGCCCAAAGCAAAGAGGGTTGACAGCAAGATGCCAACCTCTCAGCAAAGACTCTGAATAGGGGTTAAAATCTCAGTTCAGTTCAGTCATAATTGCTTTCATGTTTTGCACGTAAGGGAAATAAAACACAGAGGCCACATTACCAGGGAACCGTTCACCTCAATTTCCTTTACCCGCCATCACACTAGGTCAGGGAGGGTTCAACTCGCCCCCCCCCCCCCCCCCCCCCCCCCCCCCCCCCCTCTATATTCTTAAAAGCTTAGCTAGAAATTTGTAGCTTATACAGTTTATTACCACAGCTTGAGAAACAAACCCAATCGTCAATTTAAGCTTCTAGCTCAAATAAAACAAGAGGCATTTACAGTAGACGTTTCAAACTTGCAAATTTTATTATATTTATTCTGGACATTAGTATTATTCAGATAAAAGGACTACACAATAACCAAAAAAATTCAGCGAAGCCTTGGGCACAGAACACCTGATAAAACAGGCTAGACATTAAAAAAAATTTCACTTCAGTATCTTATACGTAACTACTGTGAGATTGTCAGGAAATGGGTAGTTAGAACTTAGAATAGTGAATTTGATAAGATTTCAGCTGAAAACTAATAAGAAAGCTCTTTTGAGGCAGGAGCTAATGTCCAGCTTGTCAATCACAAATAATCACACGCACAATCACAAATGGCCTCTAAGATGGAGTAATTAATATGAGAATAAAAACTAACTCTTATTGAAGGAGAAACATATGCAAGTCCAGCTGGGATATGGATTACCCACCTGTCTGTGCCCCCGTGAACCCAGATGCGGAGTCGCAACAGTTATGAAATTCATGGGTTCCAGTCCAGCAATTCTACCTTTGCAATCTTCCCCGACCTCTTCAACCCTATAGCTTTCATTCACTCCTTCCATGTTTCTCTTTGCATCCAAATAATTTAATGTTTCCAGAGGTTCATACAGCTTTGTAATAGCATATCGTGCAACAAGACCTCCTAGAGAATGTGCGATAAACGAAATCTTTTGCAACTCAGGCCTACGGCTGACAACAGTGGATACCTGAAGTTTGGCAATAAGACATGTCACCACTTACAGGGAAGAAAAAATAAACATAACAACAATGGATAACTCAGGCATTGAGGACAAAACAGCTAGTTACCAAATACCTCATCAGCAAGACGTTTTCCCATCAAGTCAACACCATCAAAAGTCAATTTAGCAGTGTTGCATTGACTACCTGCAACCAAGAAAGAGTATAAGAGTCGTCCAATATTTTGGCGAATTTAGAGAAAATGTTAGCTTCCTTTTACAAAGAGTTATTTTTCAGTTCCATTTTAGCAGAAGAATTGTTAGCAACAGCAACTTATCAATGAAAATGTTTTCCATATAGATCAGTACAATGACTGAGGTGCATGCCTACTGCTTTGTAATTTCTAAGAATCTCTTTGCTACAACTTCACATTCCCTCCAAATTGAGTGAGTAGAATTAAACCCATAAGGAATACGGATAATGAACCTAATTGCATTAGGATTACCTGTAAATATCACAGGTATATCAGCAAAGCAGAAAAACAAGAGGATTGAAATAGAACTCACAATGCACCATTACTTTGCCAGGGATCTGCTTCACAAATTGATCAGCAGCAAATCTCCAGTCCGAGGAACTAAATTATAAGTTTACACAAGTTAAGTCAGTATGTGTAGCGATTCCGTAAATGATATAAATAGAAAGATGAACTCAGAAGAGTTTTTATTACTATGGAACTTAGACTGGAGAAAGCTAAAGATTTCCAAGCTGGTTTAACCGCATGACTAATAAATACGGTGAGTAGGTGGAACATTGTATACAAGCGCATGCACAACGATACAATGATGGAGTGCAGATTTCATAAAGGACCCTCCACCCCCTACTCTATCTTTCAAAAAAGGTTTAAAGGGAAGACAAAGAGGAACATCCCTTTTATCACTGAAATTTAGCGGAGTTAGAGGCATATGGAAATTAAGGGTCAGAAGGAATGGTGGAAGGTTTACATGTCAATTTAAAAAGGTACATGATGAAAATTTTAATCCTCCTCCCTTCTTTTTCCCTTCCTTTAGAGCCCTGCAAATTGAAACAAGACCAGAGTAGAATGAGGCCATACTATTGCTGTTCTTTCTTTTTTCTTTTTTGTGGGGCAAGTAATTTTTGATTGAGTGCATGCCTGCCTGCCTAAATAATCCGTGTTTCATGTACACATTGACTCAATAGTTGGCAAATTATACTGGATTCTTACAGCGTTTACAGAATAAGAAGCTCTTAACCAAGAAGAGAGGACAATTCTTGGTAACAATCACAAATGAAATGTAAGGAAATATTACGTCAAAGCTGTCCAATTTCTCACAACATCAGTAGACAACAACTGTCCACTAACCCAAGATAATACATAACTCTTATCACATAATATAATCAAGAATATCTCCTCCAGTGTTGCACCTAACTGACCAGGAAATCATGTCATTAGCTCCCATAACATCCTCATACATGCCAATCTATCACCTTGCACAAATTGATCAATCAGATTACTCCAAAAAGGACCTGCTAAACTCAGTGAAGTGACACGGATTATCTTCCCCACTAAAATGGCTTAACTTAATTTGTTTCATTCCACTTGTTTGACCTCATTCCAACGTAATTTTGATGTAATTCTTCACATACTCCAAGAATAACCATAACTTAGCCACTCTTAGTCCCCATATGAGCACAATATTTTTGATAAACAACCAAAAATGCATGCCCAATTCACCAATACGGCAAAACTCCCTCTATTGTCTGTCTTTCGCTAATACTAATGATCCCCATACCACATCATTCAAAAGTTTACTGCATAAAGTTATCTCATCATCCCAACACATACATGTGATCATCACGACTAAAACCCTTCATAACTATATCAAAGTATAGTTTCACAAAGGCAATTCATCTCATAAGACTTCCACAGGCGATGATTCAGCAAACTTCCCTGGAACCCCTATTCAAACAAAAATCTACTAGCTAATTCTTCATTTTTGTGTTTTTCCTTCCATCCCCAACTTCCCTTGGCTAATGCCATCAGAACCCACTCCTACCACCCAAATAAACGGGTTCTTCCACATGGTCAAATATCCGAGTTCGAGTTTCAGAACAAGTTCAATAATTCAAATAATTTCGTTCTCTCCAATAGTATTATACTTTAAACCTCTAACATATCATTCAATAAGCATCCCAAATGTCATATACAAATTATCAACAAATTAATCAAAGAACTCTGTGAGAAAAAGGAGTGGACCTTCCAATAAGACCATTAACCATGACAACAAGATGTTGAGGAGAAAGCTTTGCCTCGAGCATAGCAATATCCACAACATCCTGGCCTCCAGCAACAGACTCAGTCTCTGTCTTCTGGCCCAATTGCTTCAACTGCTTCTCCTTCTTACACCCCAAACACCCAATTCCCATTTTCCTAAGATATTCCATCTTCGTGCCAAAACCTTTTTTCTGCGGAAAACTGCAAGAAAAGGGTGTTTGAGCATGAACAAGAACTGAAGTTTTGCTGCTAGATCTCAAAGAAATGGTGGAGTTGGAGGCGTTGATGAAGAGTGCAGGATTTGGGAGCAAGAATGTAATCATGAGATTGAGAACAATGGTTCATTGATTGAAGAAGAAGAGTGTGAGCAGGATGTAAATCGAGGGAATCTTGATGGTTTCAGAATTCAGATGTCGGTTCTTCTGGAAGAGGATACTGAAGAAGTGGACAACTAGAAAGTGGGAGAGTACGGAGTTGAGTCAAGTCTACTGTTGATGAAACTGGCGTTGGCAGTCCGTTGCGGTGTCTGTTTGACTGCTACAGCTACTGCTACAGCTACAGTCCTACTTCTACTTTTAACTTAACTTTCTCTGCTTGGACGATATGTATACAGTTTGAAGGTTACCCTCCAGTGAGGTTTACCTTACTTAGACTGTTCATTTAACCTCATGTGATCCTGTTGCACAAAATGATACTAAGATATGATTATGATATTTTGACCTTCTTCGTGTTCTTCGTGAAGTAAAATCATGTAAAATTTTCAAAAATAGGATGCGTTTGACTCTTGGACAGATAATTGTCATACATTTTAAATTTAGTTCGAGTAGCATAAATGCTTTATAAGATTTATTTAGAATAATTAAAAATGTATTTCTAATTACGAACTTTGTATGGGTAATTTTTAAATTTTTAAACAATATGTATTAATTTGTATTTTTTCTTTTAAATGTACTCGAATTAAAACTTTACATACATCAATATTATTCTTTATATTGAGGGTGTACTTTCTATAATCTTTATCTCGTTTCCATTAATATGCACCACCTCGTTTTTTCTTTTAAACTTATTTAGACTCAAATACTAGATATGTAATGTGTTGATAGTACGTGTAATTGTGACTAAGTTAAGTTAGGTTTTATGTCAATATAAATTATAAAGTAACTTGTTCTTAAATACTACGGAGTACCTTCCAAAAACCTTACTAGTAGCATAAGTATATTCAATGGGCATGCACTTTTCCTATGAAGTTAAAAATCGATCATCAATTGTTTTGTACTGGAATTCGTTCATAAATATATATAGTTATTAAGCTATATTACTCTTTACCCATGCTTAATTAATTAGTCACCAGAAGATGAAAACATATATAGAAGATCAAAATACCCTAATTAACAAATTAGATGAAAAAGAATCAATGACCCTTATCATGCATTGAAAAAGATACACAAACGCCATAAATAATACAGAAATCATAAGTAGATGTGCTGTTCAAACTACATTGGTGGGTGGCTTCCTGAAATCCTGTAGACATGTGAGCAGAGTCTTCCAGAATTAGGAGTTTAATTAAAGGTGGTCCGCGCTGTCTTAAGAAACGAACGAAAAGGAAGACGTTCACGGGCTTGTGGATAAGGATACCAACAATCACGAGCTAGAGAACATATTTCATGCACACCCCATCATTAGTAGTTTAGTACTTCGTATTCTTATATACATAAGTTAGGGACGACGCAAAGTGAACATGTGGACTACCAAAAAACATCAACTGTAAGTCTGTACGGCAAACTTAAGACCACATTCTCGTGAATAAATTCTATAATACCTCATTATATTCCTGCTCCACACATAAATCATCAATGATTACATTCACAGATCATATCATTCACACTACTAGCTACTAGCTACTAGCTACTAGCTAGCTACTCAACAACTGCTATATATAGCATTGTAGGCATTTCTTAACCATAATTTTGGGACATATAACTTCCCAAAACCAACCAAAATAAGCTAAGCCATGAAGCCCTGTGTCTTCGTTCTTTCTTTCTCCACCTTACTAACCCTCAGTTGCTCAACAAAAGAGATCACCCCTCTTAACCCCAACTACAACTTTCCGCAGATTTACAACATCTCCAAGCAACTTTGTTGGGGTTGCCTCGGCGAAGCCCTAGAATTCCTTACTTATCACAACCTCGTACGAGCCAAAAAATTCGAGCTCCCCCTCTTTTGGGACACCAAACTTGAGAACTATGCAAAGTGGTGGGCAGGGCAAAGGTACCAAGACTGTAAGCTTCAACATTCTTTTCCGGAGGGCGGCTTTACGCTAGGGGAGAACATTTTCTGGGGGAGTGGATCACAGTGGAGGGCTAGGGATGCTGTTCAAGATTGGGCTGATGAAGAGAAGTATTATGATTATGGATCAAATAGTTGTGAAGAAGGGCAAATGTGTGGGCATTACACTCAAATTGTTTGGAGTAGAACAAAGACTGTTGGGTGTGCTAGAGTTGTTTGTCAAAGTGGGGATGTATTTATGACTTGTAATTATTATCCACCAGGGAATTATGTGGGTGAACGACCTTATTAACATGGGCTTAATTTGGTTTTATTTTGGATTTTACGAAATCATAAACTTAGCTTAGTACGAAGTAATACATAAGCTAAGGACATTTGAATAGCTATTATGTTGAACTATGTATACGTCATAATATATGTAGTATTGATAAGTTGAATGTATTTGAAGAAGTTGACTGAATATATGCTGAGATTCCTACTTTGCATGTCTACGAAGATAAAGGGAGTATATTTTAAAATTTATGCAGTCCGTGAAATATCAATTTTTAAATAAAAATCCATTAAACGATAATTGTATCATAAATAATCCTTAGTAATTATTAAAAATTCAAGATTAAAATTTAAATTGTATTTTATTACTTCATATTAGTATGAGTTTTGATTCTAGAATATTTGTGCTGAAACATCTTGTAATATTTTGTGAGGGATGTAATTTATTCGTGTTCATAGTCATCTAACCCAAATTCGAAATTAGCTTATTGAACATCCCACCCAATAATTATTCAACCCAAATTTGATTAAAACTCGAAATTATCAGGCTCAATAATTATTTGACTTGATAATATCTTAGTCAAACATGACTCAAACTTAAAATTATTCACCACAATCCCTACCCAAACCCAATTAAGTACATCCCAAATATGATATTAAACTAGATTTGAATTGTCCTGACCGATACCCAAAAGGGTCAACAATCCAACATGACCTGAACAAAACTCAACTGGACTAAAACCCGAATGTAACATGATATTAACTTCACTCTGACTCAAATATAACCTCAAACCCTACGTGACCTAGTATGAACCCAACTAAAACACCCAAATTGACCGCTCTATAAAGTTAGCCCCTAAATTAGCATGGTGGGTTAGTATTTTCCCAACCTGTCTTAACTGGGAAAGCTTTGTTAAGAGGAGAATCAACTTAATATACGAGTAAAGACAAACCGCAAATAATCCAAGAATGTATTGCATAATGAAGAACGCAACTTTTGTAAACCTTAATTAGCTTTTTATTTGCGGTTTGTCTTTACTCGTATATTAAGTTGATTCTCCTCTTAACAAAGCTTTCCCAGTTAAGACAGGTTGTTTTATGAACTCACCCTTCTTGATTTAAGCAATAGAATTTTGGAATCTCTGCTATCTACCGTCCTTTACAAATACCTCCTTGTCCTTATTGCTGTTGCCTTTTTCTCTTAACTATTCAAGAGGGAATGGAAATGCCCAAATCATCTGGCAGAGGATGGGAGAAACTTTGAACCAGTGTTGAAAGAAACTAATTCAAGGAAATATAATGGGATGGATAGAGGACGGACAAAAGCTGATGCAAGATGGAAACTTATTGCCAAAATAAGTGAACCACCAAACAACAGCAGCCATTAGACAGTTGACTTGATCATTCTAAATTCACAATATAATGACCTTATCACTCTCCAATTTGTGACCTATCCGTCAAAAGAATATCTGATGTCTGGTAAACATAAAAGCACAGTCAAAAGTAACAGAGAGATCTAGCATAACCAAGCATTGTAACGCTCAGAAATCAATACAAGAGAAAGAGAATTTGTACACTTGAAACCTTAGAACGACCAACAGATTTCAAGAATGTCACTTTCATCTAAATTCAAGTAAGAAGTGTTCATTACCTATTGAAAATTACTGCACGGTATCGAGAATAAACAAAAGGAGTGATAAAGATGAGCGTGATAACAACCAGGTGTAATTTCCAGAATTAGTTCTACATGTAAAGCCCTTCTGGAACACCTTCTTTCTTCTTATACATCACCTTTTCCTTTGCTTTCTTGAAGTCAGCGTGGGTTACCTACACCAAAACATATGAACTAATTAGCAACCTAACAGACATTACATGAATTCTAAGCATTAGAGAGTAAGTACAAGGATATGACTTGCCTTGTAGAAACAAGTGTTTCAAGAAAAGGATTTTTTTAATGTAAAACCACCCCAATTTCCCCTAGCCACAATTAACTTCAAAAATTAAGTCAACCACTTCAAAGTCTCGAAGTCTGTAACTCTATATCTCAAGCCACCCACCCTTCATCCCAAAACCATCCAATTAACTATCAAATAATTCTTTTTAAACTCGTGAATGGGATCTTAATCTAATTTAACTTGTTAAAGATACATAAATGTTCTAATCAGACATGATTATTTTATCTTGCTATGGATATTTGCAATAGTCAGTAACAACCCTTTCAATCAAATTTTACCTCTTAATAAATAAATTCCAATGGGTAGTTTTTACCTCTTAATAGGTTGTCCATGTTTTGTGTTAAATAAGGGTTTTTAAATGGCTTATAAGATGATAAATTCCGAAGGGTAGTTTTTAAATTAAATTATGGGGCTTAAAGCAGGTTTATTTTAATATTTTTAGTGAAGGGTTATTTTGAGAAAGACCTATCATTTAGGGTTGGCTCAAAATCCTTCAAAAAATCAAGTGAAACCACAACTAGGTAATACAGAATGTGGCACAATATTCTAAAAATAATTATGTAAAGAGAGTAGCCATAAGCAAATCTAACTCTCAGAAAGAAAAGGAAACTGAGGTCGCTTCTTACGATGATAATCTTTAACTTTGTTAAAAGTTTCATATTCAACAAATGACAGATATAAGAGACATTAACAGCCCATTCACTAGAGGGTAAAATAATGGTGATGGGTATGTACGTAATTTCCAAAGGGAGGGCAATGACAATGTTCACAAATCATCGCTATTCTACACCAATCTATGATACCACTCAATGACTATTCAATTTTCAATGAAATTTACCCTCCAAAAAAAGAACTTAGGGATACAGATACAAAGTTGCATTGCCAGTTTGCCATGGGACTTGCAACAAAAATCCCAGTTCATTACCATCATCACCATTTATACCTACCAAATGGGAAGTTGTCTGTTCCACTGGGTTCATTCACAAAACAATACGCCATACTATAGACACATTCAATTGCTACCTACAAAGACAACAAACCAACAAGCAGAAGAATTTCATTCACCTAGCAGAAAGTATAATAAGATCATACCTTCATGCGCCGCTCTCTCAAAGCAAGTAATCCAGCCTCTGTGCAGATTGCCTTAATGTCTGCTCCAGAAAACTCATCCTTTGTCATCACAAATTCTTCCAAATTGACATCTTCAGCCAATGTCATCTTTGAAGTATGGATCTATAATATAAGCAAACATAAATATGATTATCCTAATGGTCAAATATGATATAGTCTAACTTACAGATGAACATTTTTCTTGTTTGGACAAGTACCGTGAAAATGCGCCTCCTGGTTTTGATATCTGGCAGAGGAAATTCAATCTTTCTATCTATACGCCCAGGACGAAGCAATGCTGGGTCAAGACTTTCAATTTTATTAGTCGCAAGAATGACCTTCACATCTCCTCTAGAATCAAAACCATCTAATTGATTCAACAACTCCAACATAGTCCTCTGAATCTCACGCTCACCACCTGAGTGAGCATCATACCTACAAAATTCATCAAACATAAGTGATATAAGATATAACTAGAAGGAGAAGGAAAACTTAATCCATAAGCTAATATGATCAATTGAATTTACAGCACTACAAAGAGCATGAGTGACAAGTACCTCTTTGTGCCGACCGCATCAATTTCATCAATGAAGACAATTGACGGAGAAAGTTCATCCGCAACCCTGAATAATTCTCTCACTAATTTGGGACCATCACCCAAATATTTCTGAATCAATTCACTTCCAACTACACGCAAAAATGTAGCTGAAGTTGAATTTGCTACAGCCTAGACAAAAAAAATAAACATCCACCATAATTATTAAAGAAGAGAAAGATATCATAGATAAAACAAATGATGCCATCTGCTTTAACTGTGATGCATCATAATTTAAGGTTAATTCCTCCTGGTCTTAATTTTTTTTTTGACTAGTTCCTTATCTCTTCAATAAAAGGTTTTTGAAATTAATTCCTTCGAAAATTCCAACAAATTTTAAATCTGTTTCCTACAGACAGTTGTCAGCTACCTATGAAAATTGTATGAACCACAGAAGCTCAAAGATCAAACAAGAAACAAGCAACTCAAAAACCAAGTAATGCCATATATTTAGCCACGCTGCCTTATCCATTCATTTATGATTCAACAACTTAACCATTTATTCCAAATTAATACAAATCATGGTGAAACATGATATTACATGAACCCAAAGTTTTTTGAAGGGATCTTTTAGCCCCAAAGATCAGTTTACACAATTCAAGCGTGTATTTGAGTGCCAGCATTCAGAAAACATCAATGCTAGATAAAGTTATCCTACCACCCAAACATACACACACACACTACCCATCCCCTATCTCTAAACCAGCCTATCCTCCAGCCAGCAATTATTACCTCCAATCATTAAAGAGCCTGCCGACAGCATCTGCTCAATGAACCTATTCAAGGTCACCACCCACTAACACAGCATCGTACTCCATAAGGTATCTCCCAAATTTGATATTAGAAAGAGTATGTTCTTAGTGAGGTTAATAAAATTGAAAAGATCAAACCACTGCAAGTGCAACTACAGAAGATAAGAGAAAGCACCCTAAGCAACATAAGACGGCAAACATAAGAATGGAGGAGTTCAAATTCAAGATTCTGATGTTCTAGATAAGGACGTTGTTTTGCCAATTTGCTTCAGAGCCTGAGTCCCTTTTGCGAGCCAACATCAAAAGTGTAGGATTTTGAAAAGGCATTATTAAGCTCAAAAGTCCTTTGAAGTTTTTTCCCAATGCATAAAAAGGACAAAGAAGAAACCAGGGGAAAATGCTGCACACCCCAAAGAGAAACAAGAAAAAATATTCAAATGAAAGGTTGTGACCACAAAATTTATTCCTTAAATTTCCACCAATTCTAAACAAAACCTCAAGAAAATAAGGCACACAATCTCCACAATTTCACTGCATCTCTTTTTTCTAAAGCTAACACAACAAATCACCAAAGAAAATGCTACACCCTATACAACAATAGTTCTCCCACCCCAGCCCCCTCCTAAAAAGCACCTTACAAAAGATTAAAGCATAACCTCCTATCCTACATGTCTCTACAGTATTCTTAAAGGAATCATCTCTCTCTAACTTCCTAGGGATTATATCATCATAATAAAACTACTGCAAACACTGACATCTCCTTTAAACAATCAAACTCCATCTCCCTCAACCAACTTTAAATTCAAAATATGCCACCTGACATACTAGCCACCATTTTCCAAAGTGAGTAGATTAAGGACCCCAAGACGAGACTCTTAAATGATAAGAAGTGAGTTCACAGAACCTCTTTGGCTTGAAAAATAGGACAATTAAGTAACCAACAAACACAGATGAGGTTATTCTTGTTGAGCATGTTAACAGGATGTCACTCCCAATTTAGTTTATCAACACACCTCTAAAAATTGCAATAAGAGACTCACCTCATTGCATTCTCAAGACAAAACACATAGCATCTGTACCATATCCCCACCCCCACCAGAAAAATAAATAAGACTAGAATTTTATAAGAAAGAACATGCTATGATGGGGATAAGAGATGTTATAAACAAAACTAAATACAAGCTTGAATGGGCTCCAATTTTCAAGCAAACACATACAGTACACCAGTTCAAATAAAACTATAAGCAAGAGCCAAGTAAATTGAGCCCCATGCATAAAAGTTACCTTGGCCAGCAAAGTCTTCCCAGTGCCAGGCTCACCATACAGTATAACCCCTTTAGGAGGTTTAATTCCAATGTCTTCATACAATTCAGGGTGAGTAAGAGGAAGTTCCACCGCTTCTTTAATTTCTTGAATCTGGGGGTCCAACCCACCAATGTCAGCATACGACTCCAATGGAGCTTTTTCAACTTTCATCACAGACACCATTGGATCCACCTCATCCTGGAGAATTCCAACAACTGAAAGTACCTAAAGCATAAAAAACATAACATAAATTCATTAATAGTACAAGCCACATTCAGAAACAACAAGGTCACATTAATAAGCAGTATCAAACTATCAACCCAAGCTTTAAAAACCCTTTACACTCATAAGTAGGCTCTAAGGCTCACATATGGACACACGGTCTCATTCACATACAGCACAAACTGCCTCCCACGATACCCTCCTTAGCAAAATAACATCAAATTGAAAGCTTCCACTCCCCTAGATAAATATATGAAAGCACCTTATATTACTACATCATCCCTTATCACCTCAAACTTATACACAATGCACCAATATTAGTTCATCCAACACACCTTTTTTGCCACACACATTCCCAAGGAACCAAGCTTTAGTTCTTCTCCTCTAACCGGATGTACACAGGGCCTAGATTCCTGAGCAAACTTATACAACACTAAAACCTAATCCAACACAAAACAAAAACTTACCCTTGCCCCGACATAATTAGATCCATAATTACAGCCAAAATTAAACAACAATCAACAAAAGAAACTCACAGAAATCAACAAACCATAATCCGATCAACTCATCCAAATTTAACCTTAAATTCAATCAATTCATCAAAATCTAAACTTCAATTCAATTAACACATAAAATCCCAAACTTTAATTCAAATAATTTGTGAGACAAACTTCAATTCTTAATTCATCAAAATCCAAACTTTAATTCAACAAATTCATAAAAACCCAAACTTTAACTCAAAAATTGATTAAGAAAAAAGGTACCTTGTTGTGCATCAAAATAGAACAGCCGGGCTCCAACTGATCTTTATCAACAAAAGACATAATACCGACATAATACTCAGGCCCGACAGACGAACTAACAATAGCATGATTCTCATCAATCAACTCCTCAAGATTGCCAACACTCATAGGGGACCCACGAATGTCATCAACCTTGGATCGATCTTCCTCAGTTTTCTCTTCCTGGGGCTTCAACCTCTCCTGATTTGCAACAAACTCCTCCTCCATCAACAGGTAATCCTTCACCCTCTCAAGCTTGAGCAGCCTCAGCTTGCACTTGGTGTGTGGGGTCACAACGGGGAGGCGTGCGGCCGCATCTGGGCCCCGCTGCTTGCGCTGTTTGCGGCCCACGCGAGATGGGGGTGCGGCTGGCTCAAATTTTTTGTCTTTTTTGTCGGAGTTCTGAGATTTATCGCCGGAGTTGGGAGGCCGATTTAAGCCGGAGGGCCCTTGACCCATGTTTCTCAGAGAGGAGGGGGGAGGGGGAGGGTTTGTGTTTTTCCTGTTGAAGAAGAAAGGGTTTACACAGGCAACTTTGTTAAGTCTCTGTATTTATACTTCTTGGGTTTGCGTTTTCCATTGGAAGTATTGCCTCCAGTTTTTATTAGATACAACAAATATAGTTTTACGGACTTTAATGCAAACTTTGTAAATGATGTTTAAAGTAGGGATAATTAAAAGGATAAAGTAAAAAATTGAATTTGATTTTTGGTCGGGTTTTTTTCCCTCCAAACTATGTGTCAAAATTTCAAAAGGGGTATAAGTACATCCAAAACATTAGAAGTTGCCCCGCCTACACTACACAACCCCACCCAAATAAATTGTGAAAAGGGATGAAATACAAAAGATCATCACAGTACACAACCCCACCAAAACATGAATTACACAATGAAATCTGTCATTAATGCTATGAATCTGCCATCAATGCTCAGCCCCCATTAAAGTGTAGTTATGATTACATAACAAATTCTACATCACATTAAAGGTAACATCTTCAAGCTTCAGTATTCAAGCTTTCATATTCAAGCACCTCTTGCAAATCTGAAGAAAAAAAAAAACATAAACCACTAGACAGCCCATGAAAGCATATTATGATTCAAGTTTCTTTAGCATTGAGAGGATACTTGAAGAAGAACACATGGAGTACAAGATTCCACATATGGGGAAGAAAAGACTCAAAAGACTTGGCTTGTTACCAGAACAACTAGAAGTTAGTCAAGAAGTAATAGATCAAGCAGTGGACTTTCTCAACAATAATTTCATCCAAACAAACCAAGAGCAACAAGGAGGAATCAAGTTTGATGTTGATGTAGACTAGGTATGGAAAATTGGAAATAAATAACTTAAAACATGACTGCCACACATAACCAACATTTTGATGTTGTATTGGGACTCGTAGTTTGAATTCATGTTGGTTAGGTGTACTTTTGTATTTTACAATGTGTTGTCTAGGCAGTCATGTTAGGAGACATTTTGTAATGGGACTCAAATGTGCAAATGCAATCTAGTTTAATGAAGTCTTCATAATACAACATCAATTTCTAACTGCTTTTATTTTGAGGTGAGTCCATCAGAGGGTTATTTTTCTTCTAAGACATCCTCAGATCATGTTACCTCAACAGTTTGTGGGAGCAAACCATAAACTGAAAACGTTAGAAGTTTCAAGTCCCTTCATCATTTGATCTGGAAGTAAGTACTGAACTGTGTAACTCAAATTAAGGGACTCAACACACCAAATGGGACTCAATATAGTACAAACTATCTTGCATATAATCTGATTTCTCACAAATTCTTCCATTATGTTCATAAACAAATCAGTATAAACACATCATTCATCAATAACAGCCCCTAAATGCAATGCAACAAGCATGAACATAGGTTCTTTGATGAAAATCAATAACATTTACCACTAAACCACACAACACTGTTTCAACATTAGGCAACAATCAACAAACACATTTTATAATGGGACTCAAATATATTCTATTTGACTGAAGTCTTTTTACCTTGATTTATTTCCAAATGTGAGTCCATCAAAGGGTTTATTTTCTTCTAAAGCATTCTCAAATCATGTTACTTCAACAGTTAGTGTAAAACACTTTAATTGGAGCAACTCATAATCTGAAAACATTAGAAGCGTTTGAGTCCCTTCATCATTTGGACAGCTACGACGCTAATAAAATCAAATTACGAGACTAAGATGTGTAACTCAACATAAGGGACTCACATTTTCAAATTGAGTGCTAAAAGTTACATATCTAAAAATCAAAAATTCCATCCACTTTTACACTTTATAAAAACGTGAAAAGGGGTATAAATACAAAAGAGCATCAGTAGCTATTGGTGATGGCCACAATACACAACCCCACCCAGTAAAAATCGTGAAAAGGGGTAAAAATACACAAGAGAATCAGAAACAGAGATGTTGGCTACAATAACAAAGCCCACCCAATAAAAAAATTTCAAAAAGGAATCTTTCATCAATGCTATGCCTAAATTTAAGTACAATTAAGATTAAAAAAACAAAATCTACAGCCTTCAATACAGAATATTCCATTAAACCAAATTAAGGGACACAAATGAAGGCAATAATATTTCCCAGGAAAATGAAGCCAACAAATCAACACAACCAAAAAATGAACGAGAACAGCCAACAACCAAATGAAGGGTCACAAATGAACAACACGCGAAGGAAAATTAAGGGACTCATATGCTGGACTAAATCACACAACACCAACCAATAACAAACAAAATCCAAGATTTTGTTGAATAAATCGAACAAGAATAGCCAGCAATCAATATATTCCATCATGATATGGACTAAATCAAACAACAACAACCAACAACCCATAAATTCCATCATACTCAGGACCAAAGCGCACAACATCAACCAACAGTGGAGGAAATCACATAACTCTGGACTAAATCACATAATATCATCATGTATTGGAACAACACCAGCAAACACCAAAAATATCCAAAACGCAACATCATCCAACCTGGCTAGCAACTAATGTTGCTGACATACAATTCATGCACAAACATCCTCCACCATAAAACATGATAATGACTTCAAAAAGGAAAATTAGGGTTCATAAATCATTACCAGGACAATCATGTAGCCATTTTAGGTCTCTTATTCCCATAATCAGGATCCACAATAAGGGGGGACTCGTTGTTGAGATGGTCATCATCAACAAAACACAATTTAGCGCCGACACCATGCTTTTTTCTCATGGTGATACAAGAAACCATCCGATTCGATTTCATAACAACCTTCAGTCTCAATTTAGGGTGGGACTCAGTTAGGGTTTGGGTTGAAGAAATCGTGGAAGTATTTTCTCCCATTCCAAACCCTAACTCACCAGATCTAGAAGGCAGTGAGTTCTCATCGAGGTGGTCGAAGACGGGGGACAACATGGTAGATCGAAGCACATCAGAAAGCGTCTTCAACGAAGTCAGGGACAAGATGTCAAGACCTTTGCCTGACTAATACAATTTCTCCAGCTAAGAGGAGCCCAGGTCGAAGGCGTCAATGAGGGCATCAATCAACCCCCTTTCAACCTCGTCCTCCGACTCAAACAAGACACAATGTAATGGGCTAAGGTTTGTCATTGAGGAAGGGTAGAGAGAGGGTAGATCGTGAGGGGGGATGTGAGCGATGTGAGGGAAAGTGTCGTTGGGTGATGCAAAGATAGAATAGGGTAGATCGTAGGATTGAAGAAGGTGTGGGTAGGGTTATAGAAGGTGGAAGAGTGATCGAGTAATAACCCGTGGTGATGAGGTGGGTGGGTAGGTAGGGTTCTTATTTTGGTGGGAGAGATTAGTGTAGTGAAATAGATTAAGTTATAATCTAGTTTAGGGTATTATAATTAAATAGAAAAATAAAAAATTTAAGTTTTTAATAAAGGGTAATGTTGGTATTTCATATACAAAAGTTTACTAAAAATGGTAAAATATAACAATGTTGTAACTAATAATAAGCATCCAAAATTAGTAAAAGTTGCATCTTTTAAAAACCGAAGGTAGTATATTCAGTCTACTCCTTTAGTCCTTCATATCCTATCTTTATCAATCTTTTGGCTTATTAATGTTATATCCTTATCAAAAGAGGAACTATTTTATAAATATATTACTTGAAATTTAAAACCTACATATTAATACTAGTCAAATAAGATCTCACGTTATGTTTTGTTATACAAAGTATATTCATCTAGAGAGAGTATAAGAATCTAGTTAAATTAAAACATATAATTAAACATCCAAACAAAAATGGCTAAAAAGAATGGAGAGAATAATATTAACCATTTAGTTTTCACCAAAAAAGAAAATATGTAACATTATTAATTTTCCTGTTTTGATGATATTCAATGAGAAAAAACCATTTATTTAGTGAAAAAAAGTCTGAAATTATAATGTAAACATAAAACATGTAGTAGTAGGTGATACTAATGGTAGAAGCCAAGCATATTTCAACCAGTTGATTCTATTTTCTAACTGGCTTGTAGCAAGGAAATGTTCAAACTTACTACTTTGAATATAATATTTTATTTATTATTTAGTTAGACAAGTAATTTTAAATTTCTTCTTTGATTAAAAAAATCATTAATCAAACCTACCTAATTGGTTCATATTTTAAAGTTTAGTGTTCAATTTTGAGATTTTTTTTAAAATCTTGTATGTTTAGCTTGGAAAACCATAGGCAATGTTTTTTGTTACTTCGAATTATTCAAGGATTTTAGCAAATATGGATTATTGAATACATTTGATGTTATTTATTGTCTATGTTTACTGTAAAGATGCTACAGGATTTAGAAAGATGTTGCTTAGTGTCATTTCTTAGATTATTTGGTATTTGTATTGTGGTGTATTATACAACTGCTTTTCAAAAATTGAAAGCTTTAGGCATCTGTAAGGCCCTTATTAGCATACAAGGCCCTCCCTAGAGTTTTTCACAAGTAAATAAATCATAGAGAAAAATATTCTAACCACTATTATTGTAGTGAAAATCCAAAGGTCATGACCAGCGGATGTTAGTATGGCCATACATACGTCTCTTGGATCTAAGCTGCACTTGTTGCCTAGATCTAGGTAACAATTATCACTTAGATCATGTCACCAACATCTAACAAGTACTATAATATTCTCCTGGAATATATCAGGGGTTATTAGCCATTTGACTAAGTTAGCTAGGGTATTTTGTGAGGCATGAATCAATGAAGCACTTGGAGTTAATTTGAACATATCTAGCATAGATCAAGGAAGCGATTAGGTGTAGTCCGAGATCAAGAAATACTTATAATTTTAATCCAAATACTTGGAGAAGTATAAGGATGCTACTGCCGCGTGATAAACCAATACAATAACTACAATTTAAATCGCAAAATACACAACGAATTTATACTTTCATTAACTCAAATTAAAAGTGTAATAAGGAAATAATAATTGAAATAATTGTCAAGTTGTATTTTGGCATGAACAACAATAATCTTTTGTCTTCTGCTTAACCTAGCCGCTGCATTTCATTTGAAGATAGATTGAATATTTATGTTTAGTTTTGTCAAAGTAGAGCCCTGATATTGTTGGTCCGCTCATAATTTGCTATCCTCTAAACCATTTCCGCCCTCCAGAAATGATTCCGATAAGACTCTTTAGCTTAGTCTTTATTACAGTTGAGTTATGCCTTATTTTTCTTGTCAGATCACTTAGAGCATGCACATTGGTGAGGAGCAACCCTCCTCATAACTCTCTCTCTCCTCTTCTGAGCTAACTTACCATTGGAATGAGTGACTCATTACATACTCTCACTAAGAGGTAGCAACCTCTAAAGAGTCATTGATCAATTGATGTGAGTCGCTGACTTCTTTAACAAAGGAGTCTGATTTTTTTTGAAGTCCAATTATCACATGACACTTGTCATGAATATGATAAGTTGTATTGCTATTTGCTTGAGTTGCTATAGAATGCAACGACTCTTTATTTCTTTTACACTCAATATTGCAATTATTGCTCTAACTGTAATTTTTCAATTCATTTAAACATATTTCGAAAAATTAATTTCACCAGCAGTATACTTATAATTTTATCTATAAATAGAGCCTAATATTGATATAGTTTTTCACCCTTAAAATTTTACCCTTCTATTTTTCATTATAAAAATATTTTGTGATTATGGATCTTAATAATCCTAATTATGGAAGTGGTTCCTCTCAAAATAATCCAAATAACTAATCTTCCAATTCTCCAAATTTCCAAAGTAATTTTCATTTTTGATCCAAATAACCCTACTAATCCAAATGCTCAAAGAATGTTATTTTATAATATTCCTAACCAACCAATGCATCCAAACCAACAATTTCTACAACAATTTCCAAATCAATTTCCAAACTAAAATTACACACAACAATTCTCAAACCAATTTTCAAACCAAAATTTGCAACAAATTCCCCAAAATTATCCATCTGGTTTTATATTCCCAATGTCACAACATTATGGTGTGAACCAAATAATTCAAAATAGTCCAACAAAAAGAAGCAGTAACTTAACCCCACCCGATGATCCAAGGGTTCCACAATAAGGTAATGATTATGTTGACGGTGTAGGTTATGATGATGTTATTGAAGCTCCCTACGGGAGCAACACTGTTGTTAGGGCAGAAAAATGGGGTGCAAAAGAAGATGATGCGCTCGTTTTGGCTTGGGTAGAATTCAGTTGAAGATCCAGAGACGGCAACAGATCAAAGTTTGGCCGTAATGTGGAGGAACATACAATCCCTTTATGATCAAGCCAGAGAAGAAAATCCATCCACCATGCGCCCTAGAACTTTAAAATCTATGAAAAGTTGGTGGGCAAGAATAAATAAAGATGTGAGTACATGGGTTGGTTGCTATAGTGAAGCCAAAAAAAGGTATAGGAGTGGTACCAATACTCATGATGAAATGACTGAAGCTCATGAAATATATAGAGGGACGTGTAATGGTTCACGCTTTGGTTTAATTGGTTGTTGGGAGATGTTGAGAGAGTTAGACAAATGGAAGCCAATAGACATGGATTTACCTTCTAGTGATGGTGGCAATTCGAAAAGATCAGAACTAGATACTCCAACTGATGAAGGTCCAAAAACTCATACTCGTCGCCGTCTTCCTGACGGGGTGAAAGCATAAAAAAAAAGGTAAATCTGTTGTCAATTTTGGAATTCAAATAGGGGGTAGTTCTGAAATTAAAAATTTAGAGTCGTTTACTGAAGCCCTATTAGAGATGAATGTGATGAAAGGTCAACACAAAGATGTTGATGAAAGGCGAATTGATGTAGCAGAACGTATGCTAGAGTATCAAAAGGAGTAAGATGCCATCAAAGCTCGGAAGAAACAAGAAGAAAAAAGGTTCAAGCTATTTAGTGTCCTTCTTGCAAAACCAATTCTATCTGAAGAAGAAAAGGAAATATATCTAAAATTAAAGCAAGAATTTGCACATCTTCTAGGCTAGTTTAAATATCAATTAAGGTAGTCAAACTACATGTGTATTATTCTAGATTTAATTGATGTAATGTTACTTATGTTGTTTTAACAATTTCCACTACAAGAAACAGGCAGTATAGCCACAGAATTTCCACTACAAAATATGCGTACTTTGCGACGGAAAATTTTCGTTGCTATACAACCAATTCCTTGTAGTGTTCCTTTGTAATATTTTGTTTTTTTTTCTTAATGCATTGTAGTTGAAGTTTTAAATATAAATGATCTTTGTTTATTACCCAATAAATTATTTCTTGTAAATAATAATAATATAAAATTAGCTCCATAATGAAAAATGTTGTAAAATATGACCGACATGCAATGCTACATTGAAATGTCACATGTTGACAGAAAATCTGTAAGCAATATAAGAGAATCTCATCTTTTACTGTTATATGTACCCATACATTGAATTGTCATACAAAAGAAATCTACAAACCTTATCAGAAATGTAATCCTTTTGAGTTGTTTATTCATTCAATGAATTACCAATGTAAAAAATCTGTAAACCTTATCGAAAATCATATCTCTTATACTTGTGTGCCCATATATCATAATAATTACTAGTTATTTGTTTTGAATAATTTTAGAAGTTATAAATAAGGGGGCTACACTTCATATTTCAATACATAAATATAAGTATTATTTCTAAATAAAAAAAAACCTTTCTCTTCCTCTCTACCAAAAAAATATTACAAAATGAACTCTGATTCAAATTCTTCTAGTTCAGGGTTATTTGATTACATGGTGAACGACTATGTAGAGTGGCATGAATTAATTACCCAAAGGCGAAAAGAAGATGAATTGATCGAGGAAGCGATCAATATAGCTGTTGTTCCCTTTGTAATATCACCTTACCAGGTCCCCTTCACTGTTGAACCTACGTACCAAAGGTGGTATGTAACAAGAGATCGAGAATATGCTGATATTCAATTATATAACGACTACTTTACTCCCCAACCATTGTACCCTGATAATATGTTTCGTCGACGGTTTCACATGCGTAAGAATGTGTTCACACGCATTATTAATAAACTAAGCGAAAGTGATGTTTACGTTCAACAAAGGGCGGATGCCACCGGAAGACTAGGTGCATCCCCCTCAAAAAATGCACTGCAGCAATTCGAATGTTAGCATACGGTACATCTGCCGATGCAGTTGACGAGTATCTTAAAATTGCGTCAAGTACTGCAAGAGAAGGTCTTGCTCACTTTGTTGAAGGGGTCGTAGCTCAATTTGGACCAGAGTACTTGAGGAGAGCGAGTACTATGGATACTGAACGACTCCTCTGTGTAAGTTATGTTCGTGGATTTCCTGGTATGATGGGAAGCATTGATTGCATGCATTGGGAGTGGAAAAATTGTCCGTGTGCATGGAAAGGAATGTATCAAGGTAGAAGTAAAACAACAACGGTGATCTTGGAGGTTGTTGCTTCGCAAGACTTGTGGATATGGCATGCTTTTTTTGGCACCCCAGGTTCTTGTAATGATATAAATGTCCTCCAACGGTCGTCGGTGTTCTCTGATATATGTGAGGGAAAAGCTCTAGAGGTTACCTTCAATGTCAACGAAAATACATACAATATGGGTTATTATCTTACAGACGGTATCTATCCGAAATGGGCAACATTTATCCCAGCAATAAAACATCCACAAACTGGTAAGCACAAATTATTTTACCAAGAAGCAAGAGAGTTATTGAAAGGACGTTGAACGTGCCTTTGGAGTGTTACAAGCTCGATTTGCAATAATACGCCAACCAAGTCTAGCATGGTCGACCGAAATTTCATGGAAAATCGTAATGGCTTGTATTATCATGCACAATATGATTGTTGAAGATGAGCGAGATGGATATTTGCATTATGATGCAACTGAATTTATCAATGATCAACCGCAAAATGTAGCTGGATAATCAACTGGTAACAACAAAACCATTTGTCGTGAGAAGTGGACGATTGGATAGGCTCAATCTAAATGGTTATATGGAAAATAGAAATAATGTTCATGATAGGGAGACTCATATTGCTCTAAAAAATGACTTGGTTGAGCATATATGGGGGCGTTTCGGCAACGAATGAAGAGATGACCAAAGTCGTCGTTAATGAAGATTGTATTTTTAATTTTTAATGGATGTCTTTGCTATATAAGCTATGTTATTTAAATATTATATTATTATTGTACTTTTCATTTCAAAAATTAGAAAAAAATTGAAACAACTTACATACATAAGTGATTATTAATATTGTTCTATTTAAAATGCTCTAATTAAAAAGAAAAAAATTAACGATGTCTAACTTTTTTTAATTAATTATGTACGTTCAAAAATTACAAATAAATAATAGAGAGTAATACATGTTTTAAAAAATAAAAAATAAAACAAGAGTGAGAAAGAATAAATGATGAGATAGTATAAAAAAAAATTAGGAGAGAGAATGATAAGTAACCTCACCATTGTAGATAAATAAATAAGGTGACTTATACTAGTAGCTTAAATTAGTGGAAAGTGAGGTGAAAGATGATTTGAAAAAGAGATAAAGAAATAAGGTGCTTATGCTCTTAGTCTCGTTGAAGGTATACTCCATGTTACGAAGAATGTGGCAAAGAATTTATGAACATGTACGTGTGGCTTCTGTTTCAGACTGATGTGACAACACTTGAGTTTGACAGCCTTGGGAAGCCCGGTGTCGGCGTTGTGAACCAACAAAGGTTCCAAGTGGGCCCAATACCAAGCCCCTTTACCTAATCAAGAAAATCTGAAACAACAAACAATTTTGAGAAACTTCCCATAAGCCATATACGTCCATGAAGCAACCAGTAGGTTCTGGTTTTTGCTCACTTTCGACGAAGTTTCGCCCATCCCAGCTCATCTCCCATTTAAAAACCAACCAAGCTAACATCAAACTATCAAAGGCATCATACAAAATACGTGGTTTACTAAAATTGGTCCAGTTATTCGAACTGAGATCGTAGTATATATATTCATAAGCATTCCCTACCTACCTAGGATAATGGTGCACCCTAGCCAACCGAGCTATAATCAGCGGCGATTGACTAAGGTGCTCATAAGCGTAACAGTTCAGGGACGGGCTGGGTCGGTTCAGGTAATTATGTCATTGGAAAACACAGTTGAACACTTGATAAAGACGGTGTTAGAGGTCTATGAAAAGGAGAGGAGAAGGCCATTGTTGAGTGAGAATCATCGTAGCTGTTTTGAACTCCATTATTCCCCCTTCAACTTACAGAGTGAGTTTTTTTTTTTTTTTTTTTTTTTTTTTTGGTCTTTTAAGAGATTCTATACGGTTATATGGCACCATCTAAGAGTGAATAATCTCTGTATTTTATGTGATGAAAGTTTGGAAAAACGCAAGATAGGGATAGGCAGTCTAGATAGTAGACTATCGAAAGAGTGTAACTGAAAGTGTTTATGCCAACCATATTTACAGTTAACATAGTAAGGAGTATATATTATGAGAAGTTATACCCTTAATTATGTACTCGTGTGCTAAATATACAACCGGATAGATATGTGATGTTCAGATGGCCTAAAACGCTGAGTCTTAATCTTATATCATTTGGAGAGTAAAATACAGAGTAGAAGAAGAAGTAGATCAACAAACAATCTGTGGTTATGATTCTGAACTTTATACGTGCGTAATCTTTTAAAAAATAAAATAAATTTATGTCAATCTTTAAGATAAATTAACAATAATTGTACTTTGAATCATTTTATGCTAATAAATATGGTGCGTGACAAATTCCTTAAAGCACTAAATTTTTTGGTTAAAAAGCTTTCCATCAGTAGGGAATGCAAATTCTCCACGTGAGGAAATGCAGTAATTCCCCCCACACTCTGGAGAATTGTTACTTTGGATCAAGTGAATATGGGCTTATGAATTGGATGGGCCGTGGGATATAATTATGATGTGACAATTAGGGCATCGAAGAGGAGGGACAAAGAACTTATTTTTATTCTATGCAATGGTTAAGATAAAAATATATAATTAATATAAATGTATATAATTTTGTTATTTTCTATAAAATGCAATAATCATTGTTTTATAGACCAAAAGTACCTAACTTTTACTCTAAAAATTAGAGAGAGTATGGATGAGAGGATTTTACTTTCCTTGTTGTGAGATAATTTTTTCCGCTAATTAAAAATTTAACGTGGATGAGGAAAAAATTGCAGAGAAAACGTAAAAAGAAAGGAAAATTTCCCCTAATACGAGTGCTCTTAAAAAGAGAAAGATATATTCGGAGTTATAGTATTTTCACCTATATAAAACATTTTTCATGACCTCATAAAGTATTATAATTACGATGTATGTTATTGTTCTAAAACAATGATGTGCATTTTTATTGCAGGCCTTAAACCAGAGGAGGAACTTATAAACTTGGGCTCAAGAAATTTCTTCTTGTGCCAGAAGCCTGTTAGTGAATCCTATGCAGGAACATGCTTTGGCCAATTGAAGAAGATGGAGATATCTCCATTTTCATGGATCAATAAGCTCATGGAAATCATCCTAAAATTTTTGAAGATAAAGTATTAAGCAACCTTTTATTGTGGTATAGAGTATAGACAGATTTGGCCTCATAATTTAAAGGTCGTGATAACATACTTTATTAAGAGTTTTGTAGGGATGAGATTATCTTACAATTTACATACACTTCCTTGAATCTAATCAGCAAAGTCAAATTAGTTTAAAGGTAACTTGTATTATTATTCCTATAGTATGATCCTTCTCTCTATTTGAGTACAAATAAAACAATGATGAAGTCCACGTATTGGATTCGGGGATTATAGCCATGGTTTTCCCTTTCACTTTTTTGTTGGTAATATCAATTAGTTTATGTAAACATTTTATGTACTTATATATGATCGTGGGTTTGATACATATATAAGCATATGATCAACATTTTTGCCTTCTTCCACTTGCACCATTGTATGAATTGGATTAGTACGCTAGCAGCAATTAAGAAGAAGGCAAGACTTTGACTTGGCCCAATTCATTTGAACATTAATCCATCCCAATTTAATTAAGAATTCGCTGCCATGCTCATGGAAAGTTGTTGTCAGTAGTCTAGTCAAAGGTTTTTTTTTCGAATTATTTTTAATATGAGGTTATTTTTTAGTCTTAACCTTTTTTAATAAAATAAAAAATAATCTCTAGTACAAAATATTTCAAAAAATAATCTTAATTTTATGCTTGGGTATATGGCAATGAGTTTAGGCCTCCTTTATTTTGGATTAGACTTGTTGATACCTAAGGCAAAGTGGCAGCAAGCGAATTTGCTTTACCCTAAAAAATTGAAATATGCATTTAACAAGAATCAAACCATACTTTTTAAAAATATACCCCATTCAAGTTTTGGAGATAAAATTACATCTTATCAAAAAAAATTCTCAAAATCGCTATATCTGTAAACCAAGTGTTTTACAAGGCTATATAGTGCCCTAAAAATAAGGAGTTTAAAAAAATCATGCCTACGGACTCTCAAGTTAGTAAACATGTCATTCCAAATTTATTGTAACCCTTGGGATTCCTCCGATATCAAAAAGAACTAATTTATCATTATTTTTAAGTATGATATCTCATAGATCATGATTTCCCATGATAAAACGAGTGCTTATATGATCTTAATGCATTTGTATACTTCAAATTTTGTTATTTTTAAGTTTTAAGTATACTTTAGTTGAATTTGAAAGTATGTATACATAAATAAATAAAAAAAAGTAAAGTTGTATAAGTATATACAAAGCAAAACGTTCAATTTAAAAATAACACAAATAAGAACAATAGCAAGTTCTCAAAGAATTGAAGAATAAATAGGAGATAGAATATAATCAATATACTCTAGAGGGGGGGTGAATAGAGTATGATCGTTTTTTACAATTAGGCTTTCAAAGCTTTGAAATGACTTTCAGATGCGAAAAAATAATAAAACTGGTTTCAAGGGCTTTGAAGCGAGTTTCAAGATTTTGACTTGAATAGGCTGTTGCAGAAAGTATAAATAAAACAAAACGAATATGAAAATCCCAATGTAAAGGGGACGAGTATTTGTTACGAAGTTCGACAATGTGCCTACGTCTCTGCCTATGGTTTCCTACCCTTAGGATTTAACAACTTTTATTTCTTCCCTTAGAGATCTAAAGCAACCTCGAAGATATTCACCCTATTTTCTTTACCATAGCTTTCCCTAGCTACACTTTAGCATCTCAATTCCTTGAAACAAAAATTACCTTACTTTTTCTGAACCTTTGAGTATTATAGATTCTACTCAAAGTATATCTCTCTTTTCTTTTGATCTTTCTTTTTCATACTCAAGATATACTTTGATATTTCTTTTTTCTCTCAAATCTAAATTACAATAAAAGAGTAAGTACTAGAGAGAAAATATTTGCTAAAGCTTGATAGATGTATTTCACGTTGAAGGCTTGTATCTCATCAATGCTTCAGCTCACTCTTATTTATATAGCCACTTGCAACGGATAGGCTTCATAACATAATCTTTAAAGAGCTGTTGCTTTTGAATCGGAGCTTCAAAAGTTTGACTGACTGTTTCAAAGTTGTTTCATCTTTCTCGGGCAGTTGCTCTTGAAGTCCACTTAGCCGTTTTGAAATATAACATAACGTCTTTAGAGGTTTGAATTTCGGTTGAGATGATTTTGCTGATTGAAATTCTTCTACATAAGCACGTCCAACAACTAAATCATCCATGCATATCTTTGACAGAATTGTTCAACCCCACAAATTTAGGAAGACCAAATGATTCAAACTCATCTTATTAGAGGTTTGAATTAAATCAAATACTTCAAAGTCCATAGCATAACCAACTCCTTAAATTAAGGAAGATTTTAAATAAGTCTACGAACTTAGCATTGCATATACCTGATAAACAAACCAAGTAATACAAGCAGCACAACAAGTAATAAACTATTGTTCCATGCACATAGAAATTATTTTGACTTCCATCACCTACAAAATAAAAACATATTAGATCACATCAAGGTGGAGTCTTCAAGAACAATCACCAATAATTCCTTTGAAGAGCTCATTACTATCTTCAAAGTTTTTCCCGCAACCTTGATTAATCTCCACTAAAGCTCCTAGAAGGTTCTTTCCCTGGTATTTACATAGTGAGGTTATTGTAGTTTGATTTGAGTGATTAGGATTTTGGGGTTTGAGAAGTTAGTGTTATGGTTGGTTTGAGGAGTGGTGGTAATGAGTAGAATTAGATGGATAGGAAAAAAATTAGGTGAGTGAATAGGTGTAGGATAGGTTTAAAAATGGGTGTTATAGGATAAATATATAAATTAAAGAGGTAAGGGTAAGGTCATCCAATATATAGGTAGATTTTTAGGGGCGGTGTTTAACAATACCTTTTTCACACTTCTTAGTCATTTTATACATTACACCATATAATCATTGCACCAACTCAACTTATTTGTATATACTTATATAACTTTACTTTCATATTTATTAATGTATAAATACTTTCAAATTCAACTAAAAGTATACTTAAAACTTAAAAAGAACATAATTTGAAGTATACAGATGCATTAGGATCATATAAGCACGATATTAATATTTGTTAAATGAAACTAAAGATGTTTGATTATTAACATAAAATGTAGCATAAATAATTAATTGGATGATTTGAAGTAGGGCTAGATATGAGTCGAGCTAGCTTGCGAGCTACTTGGGATCGGATCGTCTAAGCTCGGCTCAAACTCGAAATTAGCCGAGCCTGAGCTTTACAAAAGCGAGTCCGAGCTCGAGCTCAAACAATTTAGGCTCGAGGGCTTGACAAGCCTAAACGAGCCAAGCTTAATTAAGGGCATAGTTGAAACCAATCTTTAAATAGAATCGAGCTTAATTACTCGAATAAGCATTTGACAAATCTGAGCTAAGTGACGAGCTTATACCTAGCCGAGCCGAGCCACGAGCTTCTGTCGAGATGTGCCCGAGCTCAAATTTTGAAATTCGGCAAGTCACGAGCTCGAGCTCAAATTTTGAAACTCGGAGAGTCACGTGCCCGAGCCCGAGCTTTATGAGTCTCAGGCGAACCGAGCCACTAGCTTTTCAAGCTCGGGCTCGACTCGGCTCGTTTCTAGCCCTAATTTGAAGTTGTTAATATCTTACTTTAGATAATGAAATTCTTCCTCCCATATGTTTTGAAGAATTGCTACAACTCTTATTTCTTCATTCTCTACTTTTAAAAGCATGTAGAATAAATATGAATGAATTCATTAGATGCTTATATACTTCTTCTTCTATGAAGATTATTATATTTGATATAAATCGAATACCAACTAAGAATCATTTAAATTACTAATAGAATATATTGATTTAAATTGTCTTATAATATTTAGGGCCATTAAATTAGCATATGTCGGTGCAATAGCACGAGTATAAATTTGATGGATGTAATTTTTGTCAAGCGTAAATTGAGAAGCAAAAATATTGCTAAAATAACTTAAATATACAGAGTATTGCGTAATTAAATTGCGGCGGTTTATATAGAATACGTCGCATATTGTTTAATTAAATTGCGGCCGATTATGTTGTTATACGCCACATATGGTTTATTTTTGTAATTAAAAAAGCTACAAAAATATTAATAAGAGGCGGGTTCCCATAGACCCGCCGCATATAGATAATTTTTTTTGCATGCTATTAGTTGGTCCCTACTACGCCAAATTTGCTATACATTATACCAAAACACAATTTCATTTCCAAAACCTGCTATACAATTCTAATGGTACAAAAATCTGCTATTACATTTGCATATGATGATTTGGAATTTATTTATATACTAGTAGGGTGATAAATCATCCATTAAGTGACATCAAAACTACAAACCAATAAATGCACATAATGTACAAAAAACTACAATGTTATCCTCCTAAAATACACAAAAAGGTAAGTTGCAATCTAAAAAATGTTAGTTCTCTAATACTTGGCCAATTTGTTGCGGACCACATTGATTTCTTCAGTGGAAAAGAGCTCCTCGTTAAATCATTTGCATACCTAAGATTGATTAGCATATTATTAAAGTATATATAAAATGCAATGTATTTCAAAAGCAAAGTTCAAACACGCCATTTTCCACCCATAGTTGTATGATCAAAAAGATTTTCTAGGTTTTATAAGATCTTGGTAGTTTGATGCAAAACAGGAGGAGCATATGACACTAATTATATTAACTCAAATCGGTGTATTTCAAGTGTTCATGAAATGTTCTAGGGGAAATTCGTCACCAATGATGAATAGAAATTTCGTTAGAACATGACCCCATGTTATTAAGAGCATGAACCTCATCATGCCATACCCATACGTGGTATTGTTTCCTAAACTTATGCCAGATCACATAGTCCTTCAACTCTCTTATATTACAAATTGTATTCACATTATCACAATCAACATAAGGGCAACACACCTCATCATCTCCAATGTTATTTTGGTGTTTCAATGCTTGTCTACAAAATTCCTCAACTCCACATGAATTCCAACGAAGCACGATTACCATACATCAAATTACGATCCATAATTTGTGTCATGCCCTATTTGACTAAGAGATCAAATAACAATCTAATCAACACTCACTTTATGCTAAAGGGTTCTCAAGTAGTTTGCTGAAAATAAAGTTAAACAAACTCCACAATGACCGACA
This sequence comes from Dysphania ambrosioides, assembly GCA_026401315.1. Lineage (NCBI taxonomy): Eukaryota > Viridiplantae > Streptophyta > Magnoliopsida > Caryophyllales > Amaranthaceae > Dysphania > Dysphania ambrosioides. The sequence goes on from CM048665.1 coordinate 403,859, forward strand.
AATACTCGCTATATGGTTTAAATTACTAAATTCTTCTAGCGATATGATTTATGTTCTATGCTTTGTAAATAACTACAAATTTTACAGAAAATTTGGCAGAGTTTCCTTTGTAAACCCAACGTTTCCCATTTTTGAAAATCGATTTCCAAACCTATTATATGCATTTAAATACAACCACACCAACACACAAATACCATTTGACATCTAGTTAGGTAACCTAAGGAATTTTTAATAATAAGTTATTAAGTTATATCCTACTAGAATTTATTAAATAGCACATCAAAGAGAATAAACAATGCCAAACCTAAATAGAGACTGCGGCTGAGGCTTCATAAATCTAGAATATCACTAAAGAGAGTTGTCATAGACGTGAAATTCACATTACATTCTAATAAATGTGATAAAGTGATAAAGACAGAGAGAAAAAATAAAATGAAAAAAATAGCTAATCATTTGAAGTAGCCACTCACCACGTATATGTTATATATACTTTGCCTAATCATATGAAATGAACGTACGTCTTTCTACTTTGCTTAATGTTTACTCACTTGAGTAATCTTTTTGGTAATCCCTGAGTTTAATGGTTAATTCGCATATATTTCTTTTTCCATCAATCCATCATGCATATCTTCATGTACAAGTTTATTTTTATTCTAATAAGGAAGATAATTGAATTCTTTTATTCCAAGTATAATTCTTTTATAAGAGGAAAAATTTATTTTAAAAAATAGGAGTCGAAGACAATTATTAGAATAAGTTAGGAATAACAAATTAAATACAGTTGGAAGAATGTTACGAACTACGAAGTATTCTTCAAGGTGATTATGAAGTATAGTTATTGTTAACCATCCTAAACCGATAGACATCCTAAACCCTAGACAAGAAACTATAAAGAAAGAACCTTTAATCGTTATTTACTATCTTTACTATAAACTTAATGATAATATCTCTGCTGCTAGCTCATAATCCAACTCCCTTGAAGGCCAAAAGCAAATACTTTGTATAAATTAACAATAAGAATTATTAAGAAGCTTTCATTCAAGAATATTGTTGTTTCAAAGAATTTAATATATGACCTTTGGTTTGAATAGTAGAAACTTAACCACTACTCTTATACAAGATTGTTAAATGTTATAAAAGTAACGATAATAAAGTTTTCATTATCTACCATACAACTTTCTTTTTGACTAGCCTAATTAAATATTATTTAAAAGGATTTGTGCATCTTACACATTATAATACAACTACATAAATATTGAAATGATTTTTAGCCATCAATTTTACCCTTATTTTTGTGAAAATATACTCAATCTATGATTTATTTGGACAAATTATTGTGACAATTTATGACATTGCGTAGGACACTTTATTACAATAGCAATAATATATAGTTAGTATTAAACTCATGCATGAAAAATAACGTAGGCAAAACCTTAAATTCAAGGTGGAAAGAGGGGGGGATTATGCTAAATTTTTCTAAATTATTGAACATGTTAGGAGAATCACTTGTTAATTAATGAAAACTCCAAATAAACAGCAACATTAACCAAATACAAAGATAAACCTCATGTCTAGGTTTCGAACAAATGGCCATGTCTAGGTTTCAAACACATGAGAAGATAAACCCTAATTCGAACAACTCCACTAATTAACACATTCACATTCACAATTAATAACACCCATTCAAATACCCATATTTCAAAATGGAATAAACAACAAAAAAAATAATAAAAACAAAACTTACCGATGGAGGACACGACGAATGAGGTGTTGGTGGTGGTGGCATGGCATGGTGGCGTGGCGTGGCGTGGCTTTGGGTGGTGGCAAGGTAATGGCTGAATTCGAGAGTTTGCGAGAATGGCTGCGAGCTAGAGTATAATAAAGTAAGGTTTGAGTTAGGTTAAAGGAAACCATGTTTTTTTAATGAAGGAAGATAGTATGCGACAAGGGTGGGTAGTTGACGCCACATTTTATTAGGGGCTAGGTTAATTTGCAGCGGGGCTAAGATAAAATGCCGCATTTTATTAGGGAATGATTTAATATGCGGCGGGTCTTAATCACTGATGCCGCATATTATATACATCTGTGATTAATTTGCGGTTTTTTTAATATTACGCCGCAAATCTCTAGCCGTAATTTATTATTATTTTACTAGTGAATCGAAGCAAAGAGTGGGAATTGTATGCAAGAAGTTGAAGGAGTAATTGGAAAATTCACATTTTTCTTGAAAAGTTTTGTATCGGTGGATTTTGGTTGTTCTGTAATGTGGGATAAGAACAATTTTGAGATAGAGAAAGGGTTGTATTGGATTTGCTTGGTAACTGGCAAATTTTTTTCTTAATTTTTTTAAAGGTTTCTAAACAGTTCTTCATCTTTATCTTTCCTTTTTTATATATTTTTTTTAATATTTCAAAGCTACAATTTTTAAATGTACACTTTTTAAATTTTTTCACCCGAAGCAACGAAAATACTCTGTTTGTAATTTAAAGGCATCACATTCATTGTGTCTCTGAAATAATAATATAAGATTCTATACAGACAAGTCTATGTGTGTGATCCTGCACTTGCATCTTCACTTGATAACATCAACAAAAGATGAGGCGGATCCAAGTTCGTGATAGCTATGTTTATTGTCTTAAAGTCACCAGTATATCATGATATTTCAATTAGCAAATTTTCTTCGAATTGTTCCAACTGAGATTGAATAAGTAGGCACATTCGTCTCGTTTAATTAAGTATGATATGTCAAAAGTTTTTGAATCTTACTTCCTCTATGCTCTAGTTAGTAGATGCATAAATTGTTGTGCCTTCTTATCAAATAATTGGGTGGCGGGTGTTTAATTTTTGGTTAAATGATGATGAAGCTTATAAGGGCAAAAATAATTCAAATATTGGAACGTATATATTGTATATGAGAATATGATGATGGTGAACTTTAGGGAGTGTTTGGTTCACCTTTTTGAAATGGGTTTTATATAGGGGTGGCACAAACTGATCCGATATGAAAATCCGACCCGAATCCGACGTAAAAATAGCGAGTTAGGGTTGAGATTTTCGACACGAAAACTTAAATGGGTTAGGTTAAGGTTGAAAATTCCAACCCAAAAATGACCCATGTAACTCGAAATTATTTTTGGGTCAAAATCAAGTCAGGTAAAGCTGAACCCGACCTCATAACCAAACTATATTAAGTTGATTAAAATAAAATTACTTGGTCAGTCACCCACTCTGCCCAAATCCCGAGCCTAAACTAAAATTCTAAAAGACAATTAAACTACTATTGCCAACTTGTCAGCCGTTTCATCTCAACTCTAAAAGTTTTTTTTAGCCACTCTATTGAATAACCACATCTCATGGGTGGCAAAAACTGACCCAACCCGACCCAAAAATAGCGGATATGATTGATATTTTCGACACAAAAACTTAAATGAGTTGACACGAACGCGACCCGAAATTAAATGAGTTAGGTTCGGGTTGATGTTTTCTACCCGAAAATTTAAAAGGATTATGTTTGGGTTAGGAGATAGCTGACCCGAACCTGAATTTGACCCGACCCTGCTGATTCGTTTGCCACTCCTAATTTTGAATCCATATATTTGTTGGGCTTGTTTTGTTGAACAATTTTGAAACGGAGATCTAAAGGGTTTTATCTACTTCTCAACCCCTTAAAATCTATATCCGCCAACAAAGATTTATAATTTATTCATTTACACTATCAAACCCTAGCTCACAAAGAGGGAGGACAGGAGGAGAGAAGCCACCAATTCTGGGGCGAACCTAGCTTCACCGTATCTGGCTTCCACCCCCACTAGTTTCGGCTACCGACGTTCTCCTTTGCGCTAACAGTGTCGTCATCCTTCAAGAGTGGTTTTCTTTAACTTTTTTTTTTCCTGATGAATCGGATGAAACCATGCTCTACTTCTTTAGTGAATATCGTGTTATTTAATTTTGTGATCTTTTGGTGGTTTGTCACTTGAATTTTTCTTCTTGATATATGGTAAGAGTGAACATTGTTGGGATAGAACAACATTTGATGCGATTTGTGAGACAATTAGAGATATTAAAAGTTTAAAGGAGAGTTAAAATATGTGAATAGAGAAAATTAAATATTGCCATCTTCGTACACAGTAGCTCATCATGAGATAATTAGCACATTTGGGCATTATATATATTTTTTTAAGTGGAGAAAGTGTAAGTCAAAACTTCATCAATATCTTCCTGTTCTTTTTAAGTTACATGAGCATTCACTCAAAAAGCCTACACCTATAACTCATAATTTCAAGGATGACAAATGAAAATATTTTAAGGCATTAATTATGATACTATGCTTGTTCATTATGTGTATAATCAACCGCAATATTTTTTTATGTTAAACTTGTATGTATTTATTATTTTGTAGAACTGTTTAAGAGCCTTAGATTACATATATGCTAATGTTCATGTACCCATTGAGGATATACCAAGGTATCAAACGAGGAAAATTTCTATATTGCCGTGAATGTGTTAGGTGTGATGTAACCCTAATACAGAATATAAATACGTGCAATCAGGTTGGGAAAGATCAGCTCATGTTGGTCTTATACTTCAAGATGCTATTACTAACCCTCATGGTCTGGAGGTTCCTCAAGATGATCTAACTTTGAATAATATAATTTGAGAAATGAGCTCCTCAATATACTAAGTTTGACTAGATATGAAGCAACACTAGCATAAAAAATATGGGCATCTGATCCAAGTGATCTCTCTCTCTCTTTTTTTTTTTTTTTTTTTTTTTTTTTTTTTTTTTTTTTTTTTTTTTACCGAAGTCCAAATGATGAGTGAACGAAAGATTTTGCTCTTAACCTCATTCATCTAGTGTTATACTCAAATGTCAAAACTTGATACCCTACATGAGTAGACATCTTTTTGGTGATGATATCCTATTCTAATGGTTATATTACTTTTGCATAAACAATATACTTTGCATTTTGGACTATCATGATAACTAGTATTATTAATATTTTATTTTTTATTAGAAAAAAATTGATTTTATTATTTTATTTGAAATGTCTTTAAATTATGAATGATGGTTTTTAAATTGGATGAATACGATATAAAACTCATTCCAAAGTGAATTAAATATAACGAATAGAATATAAAACACAATTCAAAATTAAAAAAATCAAATAATTTTGAATTATATGGGACCAGCTCATATATACCGAATGGACTTTCATACCATTCTATTTCAGTATGGTGAATCAAAAAACCCCTAAAAATCATTGTTTAAAATTATACCTATACATTTGGGTACTTCTCATATACAGAGCACCAACATTACATTTATTGAAGGGCTTCTTAGAGATATTATGACGAAGATTAGTCATATACCCGGAGATATTTATGAAGAGATTAGGTCGTCATAAGTATGTGCTTGAAGAGTAATATGGACTGTACTTGGTGTTTTATTCAGCCCATGTCGCATCTATGTCAGCTTCCCTGATGAAAGACATATAGAACTTTTGTGGCTTGAGTAATATTGTGATCTTATCTCTACAAGTTAAGTCAATGGTAAAAACAATAATTAATTTCATGATTATTTCTAGTTTAGGTATAAAAATTTGGTATGAGATCATTTAATTTTCCTTAAAAAGGTTTATTTGGTATGAGATCATATACTATAGATTATCACCGACGGGAAACAAGGATCATAATATATGTTAATTTCAGTTTTATGGGGACATTGTACAATATTTTCCTAGAAGTGTTCCTTATGTAATCTAGCTTAGGTCAATGATTAATTACCTTTTGAAATAAGGGTATGTTACAATATAACTGTCTTCGATATTCAGGATCTTACATTTGACATTGGTGTAACTTAATTGACCCTTAAAAGTTAACATTATCCAAGTTACTGGTGAAAGTAACTTGCTAATTATGCTAATACTGAAAGTTCCAAAATTCTCAAGTGGGTTTCATTGAGTTGGTGATCGGATGAGCTCTTTGATTTGGCTTCAAAGTGGTTGTCATAGAGGTGATTAGGTTGGTGAGATCGATGCTTGCATAGTTACGTTGCGTTTCACGCCGAAACATGAGGAGTGTATAGTCTCCTTGGGGAGGGGTATGAAAGATGCATGCTTGGCTTCAGTATTGGTATACAGTGGAATCACGATTCATGAGGAGGCTATCTTATTTAGAGCAATATATTGATCGAGCTATGTATAAAAAAAATGCTGAAATTCTCTGTGTAAGTGAAAAAAAAACTTATATATGGATTAATTGTATGAAATACTAATTTCGAACATCAAATCCTTGGATAGATTATTTATGGATTGATCATGACTTGATCGTTAGAGGGCATTACTGGGTTTAATATGCATGGTTGGACAAGTCCTTGATTTACAAGCTCACCACGAAGGGCTGCTAGCTCCTGGATATTTCTGTAAGAGCTAGTAGCTAAAACATACACCAAACCACCCTCAGCTCCCATATATATCTACCTCAAAAACTAAACATTAAGATATCCCAAAGCTAGCTCCAATAGCTATGTATGTTTACACCAGAATTTTGAACTATTTGATATATTCAACCCAATAAGATTTCAAGCTTATCTTGTTATCAAGACAACCTCTACCAGCTGCTCTCCCAAATTAATTAAATATAAAGGAGCCGAAGTTTGGTCTTTCATGATGATGTAATTGGAACTTTGGTAGCCTCAATAACAGAGATTCTAAGGGAGTAAAGAGACAAACAGAAGCATGTTTTCTTCTTCCTAAAGATCTGACTCAATCTGAAGATTAATAAAATGGAAAATATACGTTAATTTGTGGGGAGTAAGTGCTTTTGAAAATTTTCATGTGGGGAGGATATATATGTTCTTGACCTTAAATTATACAGTAACAATAATTAGCCAAGAAACATTTGTTCAATTCGGAATGTACTTAATTAAACTAAACCAAGGTCAATGAATGAGTGGTGCAAAAGAGTTTCAAGTTTTAGGGCTTTTTCTTTTGTTTTTTTCTGCTATAATTAAAATATTCAGTAGCTTTTTCCAAGGTTTATTCAAGTAAATTAGTAGGCTTATACAACTTGACATTGAGTTTTTCTTCTTCTTATCTTTCTCCCTTTTATTTGGCCTTATTATGAGACTAATTTAAAAATTAAGACATTAATGACACTTGTAAGAAACTGCATAAGAATTGAAGGAAAATTTTTCATCATCATCTGAAAACAAATTAAAATTGATTAATTAGGAGAATTTTACAATATCAATTTCTTCAATTCCTTTCTTCCCCCGGTTATTATTATGCCACCTTAATAAAATAAGTTATCTCTTAATAAATGTGTATACGAGAAAAGTGTACTCCGTAGTTAATTTATATAATGTACAAATAAAATTATGATATTGTTGAAATTTTTATTTTTTTTATATAAAGTACAACCTATTCTCCCATGGGAAATGACTACTTGCTACTCCGAATAACGTTTCAATAGTTGTCTTTAAGTTAACCTTCCAAACTTAAGAATATATATGTCATGATTTTACAAATCAAATGCACAAACTTGTATGTTAGATCAGTCATCTGAAAACGTTATAGTTGACGGCGTATTATGTAATGCGGTTTTTTTAAATAATAAAAAATTGAGCATCTTAAAGTAGTACACTACATACATTTTCACCAAGAAAAAAAAAATTATTAGTAACTACATACTTGATAACAGATTTAAAATAAGATCATAAAGAAAGGGAAGCGTATAGTAGTACGGTACTGCTGTTTAATGCAAGAAATTGAACGAAGATTAATACAACTCTACAAGTCTTATACTCCGTAGTTCCCTATTCATCTACCGAATAAGATAGATTAAGTTGGAATATGGAAGTCTCTCATGTCAATTATATGTGTACGTAGACAATGAAAAATTTAGTATAGTTTCATGCATGTTCTATTCTCCATTGTAATATTATAAATAGGTAATCCAAATCTATCAAGGCATTTAGGCGAGGCATGATCAGCGAACCTTATTAGTAGGTTTGGAACATTTTGTCTTCTAAGGGGGTTTTACAGACGAAGGAAAACTAACAACATATATTACAACAGTCTAGCGTATACGTATTACCTTTGTACTAATGTTTTGATTAATACAGGACGCTGTGTCTCCATCCTTCTCCTTCAATTAAAACCACTTTTGACTTTGCCAAAGGAATCCAAGGCTAGGACGAAAGCAATGTAATGTTTCAAGAATAAATTATGAGTCAACATATGAGACCATTAGGTTGGAGTTGTAGAACTTTTACATTCATTGATAGTACTAACTAGGTACTCTGTATGATAGAGGTTACAATTTAAGGCTTAGCCAATTAGTCAATAAAATGAGGTATAGGTCATGCTATCTTCTACAAATCGAATCAATTTCGACAATCTCATCGTATAAAGTGAGTTTTGATGCGCTTTCAAGTTTCAACATAGAAACTTCACATAAATTTTTTCTCTTGTTATTCAGGGATCGTATGCTAAATATCTCGAGACATTTTCCAAAAAAATTCCATATATAGAGATTAGAGAGTACCTTTGGATATGGGGTACTCCGTATGATTTTCTTCTTATTTTTAATGACTCAAGCTGTATAGCAGAAATGAATGTAATATAGCTTCCACCAAAACAAGCACATCACTAATTGCTGTTTGAACATATCTAATGTGGTTTGATTAGACTTTGGAGCTGTTGTGAATGTGGATTATTCCATCGTCTCAAAATCATCCAATGAATGCAAGCATGTATCCAGCAGACAAGGCAGCTATACTATTTGATTTCAAAAAAGATTCAGGAACAATTCCAAGTTTACTTAAGGACAAACTTAATAGGTTACAAGTTCCTCTTGCTACCTACTAATAACCAACTCAAAAGCTTGAAAAGCCATGCAATATAATATGCGTCAAAGAAGAAGAATGGACTATAATTATTATGGAGCATTATATTACCTTTATGATTATTCACAATACTATATAGAACTGAGGTGTTATACGTCATCTTATCTTTTTCTACTGTTACGTTAACTAATCCAAATTTCAAACGTTAATTAATTGATTCATTAAAGATGGACACAAATTTCGTGGTACTACACTACTATTACTACTACATACAAACCCTAGGAGATAATAAAACTGAATTAGTGATTGAAAATTAATAACTTAAAAGGAGAAGGCCAAGGAGATATGCTTAAGACTTTATTATTATTGTCTTAATATATAATTAGTAAGATTTTTCAGCCTATAAAACAAGGTCTTCTCCTCCACCAATTCTTCATCAACAACAACCACAACAAGCATCAGCAAAACTAACGACCCTTGAAAAGAGAGAAATTGGAGAGATTGAGGAAGAAGAAGGAATTGGAAGTCAAAGGGCGGGCAGCATCGAAATCGAAGAACTGAAAGAAAAAAAAAAAAAATATGGGAAGAGCTCCATGTTGTGACAAAGCTAATGTGAAGAAAGGTCCTTGGGCTCCTGAAGAAGATGCTAAGCTTAAGGCTTACATTGACAAGTATGGCACTGGTGGTAATTGGATCGCTCTTCCTCAGAAGATCGGTATGATTACTCATTCAATTCGATCCCGAGTCTTTTTATTTGATATTTCTTTGTTGATTTCTATGCGTTCCAAAGCTTTTTACTTGTTCCATATACTTGAAGAAACCTCAATACTACATTTTATCTTGGAGCTGAGTTTTCTTTTGATTATGCTAGCTGTTCACTTTGTGCCACTCTGTCATTTACGTGTGTATTGCACTGTCACATTATAGGGCTGAAGAGATGTGGGAAAAGCTGTAGACTGAGGTGGTTGAACTACCTAAGACCCAACATCAAACACGGCGGCTTTACCGAGGAGGAAGACAACATCATTCTCAGCCTCTACATTAGTATTGGCAGCAGGTAATACTACTACTAGTGTATCTCCTATGAAATTAAACAATTTCCAAGATATAGTACATCAAGCTAGGCATCTGTTATAAATATTTCGCAAGGCAAAAGCTTATGATATAATTTTTTGATATAGGTGGTCAATAATAGCAGCACAGCTACCAGGGAGAACGGACAACGACATAAAAAATTATTGGAACACAAGGCTTAAGAAGAAGCTCCTTGGAAGGAGAAAGCAACAGCAGCAGCAACAAAATGGCTCCAAGAACGAGCTGCCCCCGCTAAGCAGCTCGGCGTTGGAGCGTCTTCAGCTCCATATGCAGCTTCAAAGCCAGCAAGGAGGGAGTCCAGACTATCCCCTCTCTCTCTTCAACAACCCCGCGGTTTGGCCTAAGTTACACCCTCTTATCCAAAATAACCTCCAATCTCTAAACCCACAAATGATCCAATACCCTAATAACTATAGTAACCTTAATTTCTTCGAAAACAGTTCGAGTCTGCTACACTTGCAAGCTCTCAGCAATAGCAACAACAACCGTATGGTTATTAAGGAGCAAATAGAAGAGTTAGAAAATTGTAGCCTTAAAGGGTCTGCTTCCTCAGGAATCTCAAGTCTTGTCACTAACAATAACGATGAAAATGACAACAAGGCTAGTATTATTGGTAACTTTGTTGGTAGTGTTTCGAAATCTGAGGGTTATTCAACAGGTATGCAGAGAGTTTTGAGCTTTCAGGCTGAGCTTAATGAACTTCTTGGTAGTGAGAAACTGGCAGGTAACGAGTTTGAGGGGATGACTAGTTGGTGGTCTAATGATTCTAGCTCTGCAGGCAGTAGCTGGAATGCTTCAAATGTCGTTCTTCAGTCGTCTGAGAATAGTACTATGTTGCATAGTCAAGATTATGCTTAATAAAGTCACATTTATGCTATTTATTGCTTCGTTGCTTGTAATTAGAGGTTATAAAAAGTGTAAGATTTAGGTATAGGTGTTGTGGGTTTTGATCTGATGATTGATGGAAGGATGAGGAGGCCTTGGATAACAAGTGATGTTCATCACACTTTGTATATTGCAAAAGTAACCGTATTAATTGTACAATAAGGTTATATTTCTTGAGAATTTAATCTTTGGAAAAATGATTTCTAATTTGAGCTTTCAAGCAAGGGTGTAAAAACTGACCCAATCCGTCAATCCGATCCGAACCCAACCCGTTTATAAAGGGTTGGGTTAAAATTTTCAAACCGATTAATTAATTGGGTCAACCCAACCCGATTTCAACCCGACCGACTTGTTTATTTATTGAGTTTGATTTTTATATATTGGTCGGATTTAATTAGTGTAGGTCATAAACTCAAGTCATAATTACCGCCAACTAACCTTAGTTTCTACTTTCTATTTGCATTATATCGCTGTCTCTTCACTCTTCGTGATGACTTCATCAAGTTCATCATTTTCAATTAATTTGGGTAATTTAATAATTTTAATGGTATTTTTTAATTTCGTTGGATTAACTCTACATTATTAGTAAAAAATTTTAACATATGATATATAGATCTAAATTGTAACAATGGCCTAGTGGTGTGCGTATTGCATCTCTTATTGTGAGTTTTGTGACGTGGTGTTTGTGTGTTGTTTGGGGAGTAGTGTGTCATTGGATTAACACTACATTATTAGTAAGAATTGCCGAATTGCGTCTCTTATCATCATGCTTTGTGTATGGGGTTGTTCAATTAGGAAGAGCCGAATAGGTCGATTGGGTTGTTCGATTTGGGGAGCATTGTAAGCGTAATATTGTGTATTGTGTCCAACAAGGATTTGAATGGAAAAATAACCAATAAATTATTGGTTGTTGCAACAATATCTACATTATTCTCTTAATTTAACGAAGAAGTCAGCAAAACATACTCAAAAATAGGCTAGAAAGATACTCTAATTAAACTAAGAGTTGAATTAGAACTTGGAAAATTTAAAACTCAAATGATTTTTATTTATTAAAAAGATTGGGTTGGATCAACCCGAAACCATAACGGATTTAATAAATAAGTTGGGTTTGAGTTGACATATTTTAACCCGAACCCAACCCAACCCCTACTTTCAAGTATACAGTAATAATCTATTCTCGTGATTCATCACATCATAGTACCATAGGAAGTAAGTTACTTTTCATATTTCATACCAAGAGAAAATGGTAAAAAGTCTCCCTCCTTCTCCCAAAAATTACCCAATATCTATTTATAAAGGTAAAATTTAAAAATTTTGACAATAAATTTTTATCATATTATAACAAATAATACATTCAAGTGAGATTTTATTAAAAATATATCAATGTAAATTTTTAAAATATCAAATTTTTATAATTTTTTATCTATAAATTTAAAGATAAAAATATTTTAAGTTAAATGTTGGAGAACCTCGAAAATCAACTTCGTACTTATAAGCCTACCAAAAAATTATACGGGATATCCGTTTCCAACAAGTATTGACAACGTAAGGGGGATAAGGGGTTGGTGTCGATTGAATTTGAATTTGAATGATTTCCGAAATCCAACAATGAGGGCAGCAGCACTATCCATCATCTTCAAACCCTCCGAAACGACTACAAGCAGGTCCTCCTCTTTCCGCCGCTTCCTCTCCACCATCCCCCTCTCCCACCCAATCTACACCATCTGGGCCTCCAACACTAACCTTGGTAAAACACTAATATCTGCCGGCCTCGCCTCCTCTGTCCTTAGCTCCACCCCGTCACATTTCCACTACATCAAACCCGTCCAAACCGGGTTTCCCACCGATTCCGACTCCCGCTTCGTCTTCAACAAGGTCTCTTCCCTCTTTCTCCGCCGCCACCCTAAGCTCGAAAATTCGCTTTCCCTCCTCGCGTCGAATCAGGTCATCAAGGTGTCGAATCCTGCTGACGTGGAGGTGCTAGGAAAGTACGAGGAAAAGAGAGTGGGAGGCGATGTGGGTGGTGGGAAGAGGAGGTTGGTGTGTAGGACTCTATGTGCGTGGAAGGAGGCGGTTTCGGCCCATTTGGCGGTGGAGAGAGAGGGAGGCGGGGTGAAGGATGAGGAGCTGTTGGAGATGGTGGAGAAGTGCATGTGGATGGGTGTAGATGAGAAGAGTAGTGGGGCTGTTGAGTGTTGGAGTTTGATTGAGACGGCGGGTGGTGTTGCTAGTCCTGGGCCCTCCGGAACACTTCAATGTGATCTTTACAGGTGCGTAGTATTGTTTACGATTTGTAGGTAAGATAATTTTGTGTGTTTGTTTTGATAACTTTCATCTGCAGGCCTTTCCGTATACCTGCTATTCTTGTCGGAGATGGAAGGCTCGGTGGTATCTCTGGAACAATATCTGCATTCGAAACTTTAAAGCTTCGAGGCTATGATGTGGTAGCTATTGTACTTGAAGATGGTGGCCTTACCAATCATGCCTCCTTGTTGTCTTACTTGCATAACAGGTATTTTCTTTTTGTGCTTCCTTCCATGTCTGTCGCCCTGGCCTACTTCTAATCTTATGACGTATATATTTTCTTAAGCTTGCCAGTTCTTGTGTTGCCACCTGTCCCTCAACATCTATCTGACGACCTCATGGAATGGTTTGATGAATCACTCGATGTGTTTGATACCCTTAAGCGAGTTCTTTTGTCAGCGTTTTCTGATCGAGTTAAGGGATTGCATCACTTGCGAAACAAGGCAGGAGATCTCTTATGGTGGCCTTTTACACAACACCAACTTGTCCCCAAAGAAAAAATCACAGTAATTGATTCCCGTTGCGGTGAAAACTTTGCAGTTCACAAGGTGCTTATATGTTTTCCTTCTATTCGCTCTTTAAAGTCGTATGTAAATTCATTGAGACAATTATTTCAGTTGCTGATATTTCGGGCCTCCTCCTTCATGATCCTGTGTCGATACTCCCTTTGCTTCACTTTGTCTGTCCTTTCTCTTCTGGTATATGCAAAACTACTTATCATTGTGTGCACGGTTTAGTGATGTCTTTTACTTCGTTTACTTCTACTCTCCATGGAATGTAGCTAGCACTTAGCAATTTATACTTCTCTATGTGTCCAGGTGAAATGTAGGAACTCTGCAACTAGCAATTTATACCCTTCGACATGTGGTTCGTGTAGGAGCTGACAACTTTACTTCTTTATGTAACGTATTCCTCTTCTGTTACTTCAGGTTGGTATTCATGATGTCATTGTTCAACAGTTTGATGCCTGTGCTAGTTGGTGGACTCAAGGACCTGATTCTGCCATACAGGTTATTGTTTTCTTCTCTTTGATTTATGAACTCTTTTCCTTGTTTTTCTGTTGAGACTGTTCAGTTATTACATCTAAGAAACTTTGCTCTTCCTTGTACTCTACATAACTTTTTAACTTCTTAAAAATTATTCAATTCATGCCTCAATCTACGAGGAGTAGATCCCCTTAAAGAGTAGTAGGAGATACTGTTACAAAATAGTTATGTAGAATCTCCTATTGGTAAATCTTCTAAGAAATCAACTGTTTAATGTCTGCATGTATGTGTGATAAACTGCCCAATCTCAAAAATAGTTTTTTTTTTAATTTTTTTAATTTTTTATGATTGGTTCTTCTAAAACTCATCATGATAAACATTTTTTCCTTGCTTGTTGTCCAAAATACATTAAGCACGTCTACCTTCTATTAGTGTTCACTTTACAATATCATTCGTGTTGATCCTCCCAGATCATGCTCCTAGGAATTGCTGTTACCTCTGTTGAAACTTGCAATAAGCGCTTTTCCGCTATAAATTACTACATCCTTGAAGGATGCTGAATATATTTTAGAACTACAAAACCAAACATAGAACTATAAGTTGGATCATAGGAGTATTTCAAATTAAAATGTAGTTGATTTTAAAAGGAAAACAAAGATGCGTAATATGAAGTTATCCATATTTTCATCTTTGCTGTGGTTCTTTAATGTTGTTTATTAATCTAGGTTGTTTTAGATTGAATTGGCTAGAGACATGGGTTATGCTGCTGCAAGATACGGGCATGTGATGTTTCCTGAGAATGTTTATGAACCAGCATTGGCTTGTGCAGAGCTTTTGCTTGAAGGAGTTGGAAAAGGTGATTTTGGTTTATAATGTTGATTTTCTTTCAAAAATGGCAGATGTTGATTTTCCCCTGCTTAGTTTGTGTTTTTCTTTTTCTTTTGGAATAACACCTGATGAAAGTGGGGTTCTATTTCTTACGACTTTTATAGCTGCATACTTCTTGAATTCTCCTATTCTAGCTTATGGTCTTCCACTTGTGCTTATTTGTGATGCAATTCGCGTTCTGTGGTGTGTGGATCTTGACCTTCTCTGATCTAGCCGTGTATGTGTGTGCCCCTCTAGTATGAGATCCTTTTTCTAAATATCTTCTGGTATGGTTGAATGCAACTGGATGTCGCTTGAATCAGGTTGCTGAAATCCACAGGTAGTTGCCTTGTGCTGTTACATAAAATACAAATGCATACAGGCAATCTACAGGCTTTGTTTTTACTGGGTTTCTGACTTCTTAAGTGCATACCCTTGTACTAGCATTGTGTGGAAACGATAATGTTCATGTCAAAGTCAATGGGTCCTCAGTCTGTTAAATATTCATCTGTATCTAGCTTTCCACTTCTTTAATTTGTTGCTGTTCAAATATTTGTGCCTACTTTGGGAGGTTCTACACTGAGCTGAAATCCCTTGTGTCTTTTGGTGGATATGTTAATTTAACTGTTTCTTATAAAGTTTTCTCACCCAGCTACTTTACTCAATTGGGCTCTTTTGCCAGGTTGGGCATCTCGGACTTTCTTTTCAGATAATGGATCGACAGCAATTGAAGTTGCTCTTAAGATGGCATTTCGCAAATTCTTGCATGACCATGATGCAATAGTGGATATTTTGGACCAGAATTCTAAGAGATCCATAGAGATTAGGGTAAGCTTTGTTTATCATTAACTCAAATATGTTGGGCTCAGTAGGTTGAAACTTGTTGAAGTCCATTCTGTTCTTCTAATTTCATTGGAAGGAGAAATTGACTATAGGGGAAAGGGAGGAAAGCTAGAGGTAAAAAATGGAGGAAAACAGAAGTTAGTTTTCCACTGTACCTTTTTATGTCTCAATTAATAGCTAGGAGTTCTGGTTATAGTACATATTGATTAGTAAAAGTTGCAGTTTAAGGTGACCTATGTTTGATGTTTTTGGGTCTTGGAAGGGGTTTGCAAAGCATATTATTCAAGCTCATTATACTTTTTCCTTTTTGGAATTCAAGATGGATTTGTAATCATGTTTTTGATTTATTTTCATGTACACCTTCATATTGCTTATTTTTCTAAATTGTATCCGAGTTCAGGCGTGAAAGTTTTCCAAATAATATATTATGGTTGATAATTAGTTTCTTACTTTAGCCTTAGCTTATCTAATCTTTAATTGTTTTGGTGTTCCATTTTAAGCAGGTACTGGCTCTTAAAGGATCGTATCATGGTGACACTTTGGGTGCAATGGAAGCACAAGCACCATCATCCTATACAGGATTTCTCCAGCAGCCTTGGTATGCTGACTAGAGTTAAGAGAACTTCTAGGTGCAGATGTATTTAGGTTTCCGTCTATGTAAAAATTGTCTTCTACTTCTTGTGACTCCTGTTTCATCAATCTTTGTATTAAACCCCATCCAGCTTACATTCAGCTCTCTTATTAACTGCAATTCGACCTCCCACCAGTTCCGATTCCTCTCCCTCCCCTTCCCTCCCCCTCCAGGTGAAATTCCTGGCTTTTATTAAGTAATGAGATTGATGTTTGGTTTCTCTAGGTATACAGGTAGAGGTCTCTTTGTGGATCCACCAACTGTGTACATGCAATGTGGTAAATGGAATGTTCAGTTACCTAGTGAATTTTCTGAAGGACATAATCTGGACAATTTGAGTAAGTTTAGCAATTATCTGTTTCTTTTTTGTCTCATTCCTCTATATTGATGTCTCATACACAGCTATTTGTGCAGTTTTTGGATCTCGGGATGAACTATTCTCTAAGAGCAGAGATCAATCAGATGTTTCTAGTGGTTATCTATCTTACATATCAAAACAATTATCTACATTTTCTAAGAGAGAACAGAACAAATGGATTGCAGCTCTGATTATTGAACCAGGCAAGATTGTTCTGGACTTTCTTATTGGCATTTTAGTTGTGTCTTTGCTGTATACTTTGCTTTTGAGGCACGTCATCTTAATTTATTTTTTGTTTTAAGCCGCTGCTGGTTTGCATTATGACATGTAGTTATATAATCAGCTTAATTATTTTCCTTTATATACTCATTTGTAGTCTTCTGTTATTTTTATCTGTATAGAAATATACTGTATACCAAATTTCTTGGTGCAGGTAAAGTTTAGCTTGAAGTCCTATTCTTTCCTTTTATAATGCTTTAAATCGTTTTGTGCCTCCAAGCTATTGCACTGTTTTTTTTTCTTTGTTGATGAAGTCAACTAACTTAGAAATTTGGCCCTGAGGATTTATATAAAGTTAAATAACTTTGAAGGATTAGTACCTGATGGGCATCTTGATAAAGAACTAACATTTTACATTCTTATACTTGTCACTTCTTAAATTCTTTAAAGCTGCAGGCTTCTGTGCCTTTCCTGTCTAAATTAAGCCTCTACAAACGTTCTTTCACTTCTATACACAATATTAAACATTTGAGGATGGGTGAGGTGTAGTATACAATATCGAACATTTAGGATGGATGTGATGATGGGAAAATTAGTTCATATTCTGTAGTGAAATGAGCACTTTTGCCAAAAATACTTGTGAGGGTACTGTCAGTAAGTTGAGAATTGGTGGGAGGAGGGATAGATTGGAAGGAAACCCTGTGGCTTTTCCCAGGAGGGTTCATATGGGTTGCCCAGAAGCACTGGTCTATTTGTATTGATAATTGTTATAGAGAGTAACTTTATGTAATTGGTGGATGAAGATAATCTTCTTAACACTGTGAGAGTGTGATCCCAAAGTAATACTGAATTTTTACCCTAGCACGCAAGGAACCAGGGTGATAATAACAAAATTATGGCCTTGTGCAACTCCAATGCAATGAATTTACTTGGTGCATATTATATTTAAACCCTGTATGCAAAATGAGTTTGAAGATTCCTGAAGTTCTGCTGCTCTAGGTCTATTAGGAATCTGTCTTAGTTCATGCTGTATAGAAGACACTTGTTTCTAAATTTAGCTCATGCTTCAATGAGCAATTTGAGAATTCTTTGAATACAGAGAGATATCAATGGATTCTTTCGTCCTAAACAGATTTTCCGTTGTCTATATAAAGTCTGCTGTTTTATCAAATTGATATTTCTGTTCTAATTTAGTTGACGGCCCCAGGCATAAGCACTTATGATGATATTTATCCTGTCTGAATGTTTGCCAGAGTTTATGGGTCCTGTTACCGTGGATCTGATCCTTGAGTTTCATACTGATTTTGCCACCCTGAATTGAGACGTTCTGATGAACCTCTAAACTCTATTGCAGTTATACATGGTGCTGGAGGTATGCATATGGTTGATCCACTTTTTCAACGCATGCTTGTTAGAGAATGTCAAAAGCGAAAAATTCCAGTCATTTTTGATGAAGTTTTCACTGGGTTTTGGCGCTTGGGAGTAGAGGTTAGCCGGCACTTGATTGCTATTCACTTCTTCTAATTTGTATTTCAATTATATGTGACCTGGATTTATTGGGTAGTCTGCAGCAGAGCTACTTCATTGTTCACCTGATATAGCCTGCTATGCTAAGCTATTGACTGGCGGGATTATACCTTTAGCAGCCACATTAGCAACAGAAGCTGTTTTCAATACATTTGTGAGTGACTCAAAGGTAAGTTGCTTGAATTTACAGATTTGCATCTTAATATATATTTAAGTATTCAGTTATTGTTTTACTAACTGATTTAATTATACGAGTTGTAGAAGTAAGTTCTCATTTACCTTTAAATACAAATTCATAATTTGGCTAAAAATCTTCTCAGTGAGACTAGCTACACAGTTACTAGTTAGTGGTAAGGTTGAAGTAGGAATAACCCTAAAAGCCCTTGTAGAGCTTAATAGAACAACATAATATCAAACAATTTCAATTGAAAATAGTAAATCAAGCCATCAAGGTATTCATTTTCTGGAAATTGTGTTCACATCGATAGAATCGGATTTCTTTCAAACTTGCTGTTACAATTTTCTTCCTTGTTATCTGTGCTAAATTTTCTTCCTCTGTCGCCAAAAGGAAAACAAAACAGCAACGATTGAGGCATACTTTACAAGCTCATTGAAAAAACATAGCCAAAACCAAAGAGCAAAATTTTTGTGATAATAATCTCACCTTCTATGTGTCCTGTACTCACTAGTATCCATTTGCATTCTTTTTGGTCTATGTAGAACTTTAATTTTCTGTTTTATTGATCAAATGCTTGCATGTTTTCTTCCAGCTGAAAGCACTATTGCATGGGCACTCCTATTCTGCTCATGCTATGGGATGTACAGCTGCTTCTAAGTCTATTAATAATTACAAAGACCAAATGAAAAATCCTAATTTGACACCTGATGGAAGAGCACTCAAAGAGGTGAGTAACTATTGTTTTGTTGGAAGAAAAGCTTTATGAAATTTGGCAAATCTTATTTGCATATGCATATAGGAATTTGAACATTGGTGTTTAGAGTCAAAACAGAACGTTCCAATCAAATCCCATATAACCCTATAGGACTCATGATAAGTATATTAAGGGGAATTCGAAATCATGTAAAACGACTTATTTTAATGGTTATTACATATTCTTTCCGTTATATTTTCAAAACATTTTCTAAAATTGAAATAAAGGTACATAATGCTTCGTAGGGTCTTATAAGAAGGTATGGAACTCAAAAGACTTTAAAAGCAAGTCTATTGCTGTAATTTTGGAAATTAGTTGTAGGTGTTTTAGAGTCAATGGCATAATCACTCCAAATGTCTAATGTGATCTAATTAGACCTATGGTAAACACATCAAGGTAATTTTGATACCTCCAAGCAAGACAAATTCCAAGGACTCAAAATCAATACCTTATATTTGGTTCTCAACTTTCCTAAAAATGAGTTTAGGACTCAATTGAATGAGTTTTGGATATCGGTTGAACTTTTGAAAATGCCTTGTATTTAATACCCTATAATAAATTTAGCACCTAATAGTTGAAGTTTTAAAAATCAGTTATAATAGGTGTTTTGAGTTAAAGTTATTGATTTTAATCACTTGAATGGTTTAATATGTATGAATCATGATAAGCATATTAAGGTGTACTATAACTAAGCCTGAAACTATCCAAAGTAATAGTTTTTGAAGGTGAATAGGGTCATGTGACCAAATTGTCCAAGGTGATTGATTTTGATGGTAAATATACTGTTTTGAAGATATTTTAAAAAAAAATTCCGAAATTGAGTTAAGGTCTTAGGGTTATATAAGGCGATTTGTATCCATTCAATACTTGGTTTTCAAAGTCCGATTTAGAGTCAAAGTATCTGGTTCCAACTACTCGTTGGGTTTAACATGACCTTATGAAACATATGATAAAAATATGAAGATATTTCCTCATCAGATTTGAAATTGTAAAAAATGATCATCAGATTTGAAATTGTAAAGAATGATTGAAATTTGAAGGTAATACCATTCTCTTTGACATAATTTTGAGAATCACAATTCCTTTTCTTTCTCTTACGTGTTTTTTGTGGACTACTTTGTCAGTTATGGGATGGAGAACTAGTTAATCAAATCTCAATGCATCCGCAAATCAAAAGATTGATGGTGTTGGGGACAGTTTTTGCTGTGGAGCTCCACACTGATGGTGCTAATGCTGGGTATGTCATCGAACTTTCGTTCAATTCCTTTGATTATCAATGAAAACATCCACAAGTATTTTTTATGGTAATAAATATTGTAATTCCTTTTCTTTGTAGGTATGAATCTACTATAGCTACATCTCTGCTTAAAAAGCTTCGTGAAGATGGCATTTTCGCTAGGCCACTGGGGAATGTTATTTATTTTATGTGTGGACCTTACACTTCACCTCATATATGTAGCCAATTACTCAGTAAATTGTACCATAGAATTGAAGAATTTCACAAAACTACTTTTTCTTGAGTTCTAGGCCTTGGAACATTCGTTATTTGTTTTGGGTAGAGATGATAAAACTTAATAAAAGAGACTTATTCTTAGTCAATTTTTCTTGGACTATCGACTATAAGTCCAATTGCTATTATTTTTTCAGAGATGTTGAATTTATGTTCAATTCCTATGGTTTTCTTCACTTATTCACATAGGATGATCATGATATTACGTGCTCTTGTATATATGCTCAATGCACTTCTCCATCTTTGAGCTTTTAAAGTTGCATAAATATCTTTGTTGTTTTACATTCACTATATAGTGAAAATATGAAATATATTTCAAGAAATTATTAGAAAACACAATTTATATCTTAAAGAAAAATAAAGGAAATTTGGAGGGTAGTCTTAAAGAAAAATATCTAATCTATCTTAAAGAAAAATAAAGGAAATTTGGAAGAACAGTTTGTAAAATGTGGAAAGTTTTGATGTATAACTTACAATCACTTTTTCATTGTCATATGTGTTACATGTTTTTTATGGATGATGTGGCATATATGATATATCTACTGTTGAACAAGGATAACACGTTGTAACGAAATTTATAATCAATCTTGGTTATTTCTAAATTTTATACCCAACAATATCAGTTTTTTCTCTCCTTGAGAACTTTAATTCTTACATAGTAGATATTTTAACTTTCATATGGTCATTAGCTCATTTTTGGAGGGTAGTCTTAACAAAGATAATGTCGCTAATGGTATATATATTGGTTCAAATTACTTTAATCATATTGTCTTAGGTTTAGCGATTAGGATAAAAGGCTTACCTAATTTGATCCAAAAGAGGGAAAGCAAAGATGACAAGATCTTCAAACATTAACGGCAAAGATTCAAAGACAATACTGTTCAATGACCAATGATGAAAGAGCAGACACTACATTTTTTTAGTATTTCGCAGATATTAAAATACTCCACTCTACCCCAATTTGCACAGTTTCAAGACTTCAGCAGCCAACAAATAAATTTTATAATGTAAAAAAATATCACAAAACTATGAACTGATGCAGCTCACCTCAACAGTCAAAGTCATCTCTAAACAAAATCCATTAACTCTCTCTATTTTCTCTCTCCTCTTCCCCCCCCCCTTATTTGTGTTCCTTAGCACTTCAATCATCTGTGTTTTGTCTCTTCAATCTCATCTAACTGATACTTCTGAAGGGATCAAGATTCTGGTAACAGTTGTTTTTTTTTTTTTTTAAAAAAAAAAAGTTCTTGGGATTTTAATATTTTTGGTATTTTTGAGCTGTGTTTTTTTTTTTTGTTAAACTTTGGTAATTTTTGCATCTGGTTTTTTTTTTTTTATCGGTGAAACATGAAGTGGTTAGTTTTGGTTTTGAATTTGGTGTTTTCTTGTATGTCGGTTTGTGAATTTGGTGTTTTTTGTATGTGGGTTTGTGAATTTGAGGGAACTTCTGTTTTGAATTTGGTCATTTCTTGTATATGGGATTGTAAATTTGGAAGAATTTGAGATGGGGTTTTGTTTGTTTGATTAAAGATTGAACTGAGATCTGTGAATCTAAGGTGCTGTGACTAATTGGTGGGGCCAAATGCAGAGGCAAAGAAGGACTATGGAGAGATCCAATAGTATGAGGAGTAAGCGGAGTTTGGATAGTAATGGCGATGGTGGTGGAGGTGATGAGCAGCCTGAGCGAAAGCGGCCTGCTTTAGCTAGGTAACTTTTTGTGGTATTTGATTGGTGGTTATCTGTATTGATGTTGTATTGGATGATAGTTGATAGTAATGTTTACTATTAAATGTTGGTGATCCTATGATTGCCTGTTTTATTTTATTGTGCGTGTTCGGGGGGCGGGCGGCGGGGGGCTGGGAGATTGTGGTAATATATATTGGCTTTTCGACATTACGGTTACTTTTACTTCATGTTTTGTTGGTTTGGCTTTCTGACGTTACGGTTATTTTTACTTCATGATGTGTTGGTAATTCATGCTGGAAAATTGGAAGTTATTCATTTTTGTTTATTATTGTGATATATATATATATCTATATGTTTGAACTCTTTGGAATAATGTGAGAAAAGGTTATTTGATTCTTATTGTGGTACCATTATATGAAGGCCTTGACTTGGCAAGAAAATGTATCTTCAGATCAAAATTTGACTGCTGGAATTCTGTATTGATTCTGGCTCCTCTAAGTATGTATTTTGTGAGGCCAATGTGCTTGTATATCCCTAGGAGGATGAAAGGTCATGAAGGATTAGAGATACAAAATTTTGAATTTCTTGAGTATGTGAATGAGGAAACCCTTCTCTATTTTGCTTCTTATATTTTTGTTAGTTATGATTTCTTTGTGTTACCAAGTACTACAAGGCTATCGTCAATTCTGTCTCTATCAGAACTTGGTGTTGCTAGAGTTACTTCCATGGTGTTGAAATCAATGGGTGACAAAAGAGACCATGGAATCATCTTAGAATACGTATGCTTAACTTTTTTCCTTGCTACCATGATATGCATCCAAATATGCTTAGCTTCATACCATAGTTTTTTATTTTTTCCTTTTCCTACTATTGTAGTTTTGTGCACTTGTTGAAATTTTATATGGTGAGTAATAATAAAATTTGCAATTTCTCTCTCAAATTGAGCTATTGTAAAGTGGATTTAAATGCTTGAGTCAATTAATGGTGATCATTTTCTGACTTTTGAGTGTCTCAAAATTGGTTTGTGTCTATTTCTTGAAATGTACGCATTTCTTGCAGTGTGATTGTAGAAGCTTTGAAGGTGGACAGCTTGCAGAGACTCTGTTCATCGTTGGAACCTATACTTCGTAGAGTTGTAAGACAACTGACATATCAGCTGCTATTTATGTATTTAATCTTTGACTTGTAAACTCATCTTTTTTAACTTTAGTGGTGAATTACTTGTCCTACTTTTCTCTGTGCTTACTATTGAGTGTATATTTATGTTGGCACCACGTACACACACATTTTCCTTCTGCAGTGTATACTTCTTGTGTCTAATTTGTCCAATAAGTAGGGGTGATGAAACTAAAAGTGTGATAAAATTTGTGAATTATGCTGATTTATTTCTAAAAAAAAATCCTTTAAAGGTAGTTCATATTTGCATGTATGGTTTCTCCGAGGTTTACTATAGTTCTTTTGGAAGATACCCTCTCTCATTGGCTTCTCATCAAATGGATGAAACAGGTCAGTGAAGAAGTGGAGCGTGCTCTTGCAAGGATAGCTCCTGCCCAAATATCTGGGAGGTATGCCTTTTCTAATTCTAGTTACAAATTTATCTTATGCTGAAGGAAGTACTATTCTTCAATTTGAGCCATTTCATGTTTGTAATTCTTATTTGACAAAGATGTTAGTAGTCATGACCGGACACAATTCATTCTTTCATCTTGGAGAAGCTTTGCAACATCCCTCTCTAGTGTTTTACTGTCTTGAGTATGTTAATAAGATAGCATACTTATTTTTGCATGAATTTTGGGTTGCCTTCTTTTCTGTATCCTTTCAATAACAAATTTAGCGCATTGAAGGGTATGAGATATGCTGGTTAATTACTCTCTTAGATTGCTATAGTGGTATTTGTGTCATTAGCTTGGCTAAAAAGAGTGAATTTTTCCTATACTGAATTCAGGGCTTCGCCAAAACGACTTGAAGGATCAGATGGAAGGAACTTGCAGCTGCATTTCAGAACCAAATTATCACTTCCTCTGTTCACAGGAGGCAAAGTTGAAGGAGAGCAGGGTGCTGCAATCCATGTTGTATTAATTGATGGAAGCAATGGTCATGTGGTCACATCTGGGCCTGAATCCTTCATGAAGCTTGATGTTGTTGTGCTTGAAGGTGATTTTAACAATGAAGACGATGAAGATTGGTCCCAAGAAGAGTTTGACGGCCATGTCGTGAAGGAACGTGATGGAAAAAGACCACTTTTGCATGGAGACTTGCTGGTGACTCTCAAAGAAGGCGTAGGTACAATTGGCGAACTTACATTCACTGATAATTCAAGTTGGATAAGGAGCAGGAAGTTCAGGCTGGGCCTCAAGGTTGCTGCTGGGTTTTGTGAGGGGATGCGTATACGTGAGGCAAAGACAGAAGCCTTTACTGTCAAGGATCACAGAGGGGAATGTATGTGATTTATATTGTTACTTGATTTTGGTTGCTTTTGGATGTTTGTGTTTTTAACCATGCAATTTACTCATTCCTCTTTGTTTGATTCTAGTATATAAGAAACACTATCCTCCAGCCCTTACTGATGATGTTTGGAGATTGGAGAAGATTGGGAAAGACGGATCTTTCCACAAGAGGCTGAATAGTGCTGGAATTTATTTTGTGGAGGATTTTCTCCGACTTGCAGTCAGAGATCCTCAGAGATTGAGAACTGTTAGTACATCCTTCTAATGTTTCTTGTTGTTATAGATACAATTTTTTTATTTGTTCTTCACTAAACCATGTTACTCTAGTGAATTTGTAAGCTTAGCCTGAACTCAAGCTTGTCAGAGTTTCTTAATGTCCCAAGACTCTTTGACTATAATTTGAGTGAAGCTTGGTTTATTGTCATCCGTGGTTGTTATTCATCTATTCCATTATGTTTTTGCTAATACATATTTTGATATATTGTTTTTTCCTTGTAGATCCTCGGAAGTGGTATGTCTAATAGGATGTGGGAGGCTCTCATGGAGCATGCAAAGACATGTGTTCTAAGTGGAAAGCTGTATGTCTACTATTCTGATGATGAAAGAAATGTTGGTGTGGCATTCAATAACATCTATGAGCTTAGTGGTCTAATTGCTGGAGAACAATATTATTCTTCCGATTCACTCTCTGATAGCCAAAAGGTTAGTCATTCTTCTTCAAGCATCTTCTCGATTGTAGTGAAAATGCTTGAATCATAATACTCTTCATGTTAAGAAATAATCTTTGCTTCATGGATTTCTCAATGAATACAGGTAAAAGCCAGCAACTGCTGAAAACTCTTAATGCTTTTGTGTCACAAATGATATATTGCTGTATTTTTTCCTGGTACTTTGTCCTGACCACAATTCGCACATACCTAGCAGTTCACAGACCCACTTTAACCTAAAATCAAGAGTGTGGGAGCTTGTGGGGTGGAGTTCTTACTCCTTCGACCTTGAGGTTGGGGATTTGGATCTCAACTATCCCAACTTCAGAGTTGGGACAGTAGTTTGTTTTGCAGGCCTGTGGGATATCCCCTTCATAGACCCCGACCTTAGCATAAAATTCCTTTAGGGGGCCACTCTGCATAAAAAACTGAGGGAAAAAAGCACAACTTGAATTTTTTTTTTTTTATTGCTTCCCTTTACTTCTTAAAGTAGGGTGTTGACATGTCCCCTTTTTTTGGTGTTACTTTTGCAATTCCCTTACAATTTTATTTGGTTGAGTTAGAAGTTGTCATATGAAATTGACCTTTGGTAGATCATTTGCTTTTGTCTCCAGTATCCCCTGCCCTTAAAATGTAGACAGAAGGTCTTTATCTCAAATGAACTTGTGATGAAGAACACCTCAAAATTTGATGATTGTGTGCACTTTGGGTTTAATTTATAAACTCACGCATGATTCTTCATCCAGGTATATGTTGATACCTTAGTGAAGAAAGCATATGACAACTGGCATCAGGTCGTAGAGTATGATGGCAAGGCACTTTTGAATTCCAAACAAACTAGAAGAACACGCTCATCTCAAAATGAACTATCAATGAATACGATCAGCTATCCAAATGTTATTGATAATCAGTTGGCTCTACCTAGGTTACCTATTGCAATTTCTACTGAGCATGCAATGTTGGAGAATAGTGTAGCAGCTCGAGGTAAGTAATGGGTTAAATCTTTGTAAGATTGCGACAAGCTTTTGCAAACAAAAAATGTCTGGATCAGGTTATGCTTGTTGCTTTGTTGAATTTCTCTGTTTTGCATATCCTCTCTCAATTTATTTGCACTACCTTATGGCTTGAATGATGCCTTCTGTTAATAATAAGGAAATGGTAATTGATTGGCTCAAAGAACTTGCCCTTGTGAGGGAACCTGACCTACATAAATCAAGCAATTTCCTTTCCCTCCACTCCTTCTTCCCAATAAAGAACCTGTTAGTGTTGGTGAGACTTCCAAACACCCTTAACTAGGAAAGGGGGGTTGAGAAGAATTAGATTCCCTGTTATAAGTTTAAGAGATAAGGGTTTCACTTCTACCATTGAGTTCTCTATGGTATATTTTTTGTGGGTTTGACATTGTCTATTTATTGATTTAGCTTGTGAGTTATAACAAGTTAGAGTTTTGGATCTTGGAGGATATCAGTTCAGGTTCTTAATAATTTGATATTCAGAGTTTCACCTATTTGTTTGAAATTCACTTCGATTTGTTTCACCTCATAGCTAGTCTTAGGTTCTTCCTAAATTGGAGTGTCGTACTTTATTTCCCAGTGTCTGTCACAAAAGTTCTTATTCGTTCCTTGGATTGTCGAGATCTACATCCTAATGTGAGGCTTGTCTTGTGTCTATTGTTATTGTGCTTGAGTTGGTATTGAGGCAGTTGAGTGATTTATGAAGTTTTGGATTTGCATTATATTTGGTTCACTATTTAGGTTTTAGGCTGATAGTTATTTTCTTTCATTTTACTTATTATGACATATACTCCCTCTATACCCCTTTGTATTGCCCATTGGATTTACATTACCTTTGATTTTTGGTTGATTGGAGATTATGGGACCAATAGTGAACTTGTTTGTGAGAGTAAATTAGTGGTCCCCTATTACTATTTATAGTATGTGGTAAATTCAAAGAGACAATCCAAAAAGGAAATGGGGGCAAGCATTTGTTGGAAGTAATGTTTAAAATTATTGTTTGTAGTAGTGGTTCTTTATAGGATATGATTAGTTTATACTTAATGTTAGTGAGTTATTCTACATTCTAGTATTGGTGCTAGTTATGTTAGTGTGTTTTATGAGCCTAGAAAAGGTTTTATTGTAGTATTTTTTACTTGAACTGAATCAAGCAATATTCATAAGTTTGTTGTTTCTGTCCCCACTCCCTTCTGTCACAAGTTACAATATAAGTTCAACATGGTGTCGAAGCCATATTAGATCTAAATTCCTAATAAAAGGGTAAGAAAGTGAGAATAAACTGAGTGGAAAATGAAGAGGTGAATGCTCTTGTAAGATTATCCTATCAGCAGTTAAATGATGGAGTTATTCCAAAAAATTAAAGCAAACTGCCATAGTAAGATTGGTCAAAAGAGTTATGGGTGAGAATTGTACCTTGGAGACAAGAGCTTCTAAATGTGGAGTTGGTGATAATATACAATGTGTATGTGGTGAAAAGTGCATCACAAATGTGAAGAAAGTTCGAAAAAATTGGAGATGACTGCTTCATAATATTTACTATTTATAAGTTGGTGTGTTGGAACTTGGAAGTAATGCTATTAGTGTGTGTAGTAGTGGTCCTTTGGGGAATGATTAGTTTATGCTTAATGTTGGTGGGTCTTAGGATTCCTCTGTTATGCTTTGTGGGTTACATCACATTCTGGTGGTGATGGTGCTATTTATGTTGTGTGTTTTATGAACCTATAAAAGGCTTCATTTTATTATGCATTTACTTGGATTAAAAATCAAGCAATATTCATCAGTTTGCTATTTTACCCCCCTCTCCTTTCTCTCACAAGTTAAAATATAAGTTTAATGGAATCAAGGGAAGGAGGAAATATATACGTTTATGACGGGAAAGGGAATTGCTTCTCTGGTGCCTATCAAGTCAATAGCTTACTTGGAGGTTGATTTCCTATCATCTTAGGAGTTCAGGAATGCAGTAGTAGGATTTGTTGTCCCACCACTAGTAATATGTTTATGGAAAACAAGTTTGGAAATGTTCCACGACAAACTTATATAGAGGCTACCCAAATTTAATTCACAACTGAAAGAAGTTCTGATAAGTTCAAACAAGTTCAGGTATCTTGCAAGTTCAAATTAGCAAGTTTCAGATGAAAAAAGAAGGCCTAAACCTTGTTATTGATCGTCTATCAGTTTGGGAGGGGAAAGGAAAGGAAATGTACGTAGTTGGCAACCAGGCATATGCTTACTTGAAAAAATCTGGACCTTTGTAACGGATAGAGGGGAAAGCAGGAAGGATGAAGTAACCTGTAAAAGAATAATTTATCTTTGTAAAGTGGTTCCATGGAAGTTGGATTTATGCGGCAATGTGAAGTGTTCATATGTATTTCATCAAAAAACTTGTGTAAGATGCCTGTAAGAGGACAGTATTAACTCTTCTAGCTACTTAAAAAAGAAAAATGAAAGGGAAAAGATGACATGGTTCATGTTATAGGAACCAGTAGCTAAAAAATTCTCTTTAATTGTAGAAGATGATGACCTTAATCTGTCTTTACATTCGTCATCCTTGCTTGGTTTTGGTCATTGGACATTACATAGGCTGGTTAGCTATTATTGGATGGTAGAGGTTGACAACTCATCCACTCCTTCCCCTCCCGTTTCCCTCTTTTCCCCTCCTCTCCCACCAAAATAAGATAAGAAGAAAAAAAGGAAAATAATTAGAACCATGAGTATCCAGTCAAAATCAATGTAGGGGTTTGAAGTGAGAACATTGAAGGAGGGTTCCTGGTTTTATCGCTTCGGGAAAATTTCTCATTCCGTTACCATGATACTCAGCTTCCTCATGTTCATAAAAATCTTGTGATTGTTTTCACCATTTGTTGTCATATGGCCATCACAATCTAGACATTAACCCTTTTAATCTTATGTTGTGTTGCAGGCTATAATGATAATCTGGCAAACAGATTCCCCAGTCAGTCACAGCTTATGAGTTCAAACTCACATAATCAGTTTGAGAGCACCTCATTTTCTCAGCAGGGTCTAATTGGTGGCATTTCAGAACAAACCCATACATCTGGGAACGATAACAGGGAAGGATTGGCCTTGGCTCCTCCTCAACCCTCTGCATCTGAATTTCAGGTCATGCAATCATCTCAATCGTCCAATATTAATCCTTATGATGATTGGTCACAAAACCAAATTTCAGAGGAAGAGATCCGTAGCAGAAGTCATGAGTTGCTTGAGAGTGATGATATGCAGCAGTTTTTGAGGAATTTCAGCATGGGAGGCATTGTAACTATGCCTGATGAAGCCTTTCCATCATACTCGTCATTCATGCCTACACCTAACTACAATAGTTTCGAGGAGGATCGTAGTCGGTCTGGCAAAGCTGTTGTTGGTTGGCTGAAGATCAAGGCTGCTATGAGGTGGGGCTTCTTTATTAGGAAGAAAGCGGCTGAGAGACGTGCACAGCTTGTGGAGTTGGATGACTGAGCTTTGAGTAAGTGTCAAGTTGTCAACTAGTTCCCTTAGTGCATATTCTGCTAGTTATGATAGCATATAGCATTCACTGCAAGTAGCTGCCTGCCTAATCAGGCCTGAGTTTGCTTTTCATTATTGGGATCTAGCTGAATTAGAAGTGTCTTTTGTACAGTCTCCTGTACAGTGATATGTAATTGTAACATTGTCTTTTTTAGACTTGAACCTCCTTCATTTCTTAGTTCACTCTCTCGCGAGTTTGAGATTTTTAAAGGTCAGGAAAAGGAACTAATTTGTGCAGTTTCCATATCTGTCCATTTGTACTATAGGGAGAAAATTCTAATGAATTGGTTATTTAGGATTGTATTTTCCTTTACATTTGAGTGAAATTTGTGTATTCAACTTGGGGGAGTGTGTGGTAAGTATATAGGTGATTATTAATGAAATTTTGATGCGTGAAAGGCGTGTCGCGCACCTAACAAAAATAAACATAATTTTACCTCCTAACTATGTAGCAGGGCAAGTAAGGGTTGAATTTTAAGATACTAATGGTTTAGTTAGCTAGAATGATTTGAACTAAACTAAGCTAGTAATTGAAATGAATAGTGATGATCTAATCTAAAGATTGAAATAAGCAAGATTGATATGAAATAACTAAGGTTTAAAAGCTTCTAGAGTTAAGTATTCCCTTTAGCATGAACTAATGCAATAACAATTCCTTCTTTCATTATTCAATTACTAAGCAACTCATAGGATAGGTAAGTTCTAATCTATACCAATGATTTCTTTCGATCAATCAATGACTTCTTTAACAATGTGATCATACCTATTTTTCATGGACTCATGCAATTCAAAGACATTAAGCATAGCATCTTAACATCCTAACAAATTTCATCAATATTTTTATAGTGCTTTTCTTTATTTTAAATTAGGGTTCTAGATTCGATTAAGATCAACTTTCGTTGTAACCTATTCACATTCACCAAATACTATTTCTAGTCATTCATTAATAATAAAGAAAATCCTAAAATAAATGAATTGTAAACTAATAAAAAACGAGATTTGGGAATCAATAACACATCAATCCATGCTAAGGTTCAACCTAACCCTAAATTACGAAACTACTTGAACATGATAATTAGATAAACAAAACAATGAATAAGAGAAGACATAATAACTAACAATACAATGTTGAACACCAAAGCTTTTTCCAAAGTTGCAAAAGAGAAAACTAAAAACCTAAAAAACCTAAAACTAAAAGCAATGAAAAACTAAAAACTATCAAAACCTAAAAACTAAAAACTCCCCTCAAAAAACAGAAAAATTCCCCACTAAATAGCCTAAAAATGACGTGCAAAATTTGTCAAAAAGGAGTCCAAAACTACACAAATTCTTAAGCCTAACTATATCTCATGACTAGGATTTTTGGGTTTCCAAATAATTATTCCAGAGTGGCCGCGAAGGTGTTGCGGCGTGGAGTGAAAGACCGCCGTCGAGGTGCGGCGTATGCTGCAAAATTCATCCTTTTGTTTGCCAAACTACATCTGTCGCACCTTACATGGGAAGATCAACATCTAGCTAAAGTCATGTTGCAATAGGTCTTCAAAAATCCCGAAAAAGGTTACTAAACGACGCATATACTTTCAACATGAGTCAAACACGATATCACGAGAGCTTTTATTGCATCAATAACCTATAAAACAAAGCAAAGCATACCCGAGAAAAGAAATATCGAAATGTATGAAATGAAAGCTCGTAAAGGAGTAAAATATGGAGGAAAAGTGATAAAATTAGATCGATTAAGGCATTAAAACCATGAATAATATTGTGCTATCATTGCGGTTGATAGGCAAGGTAGCCTTATAAAGTTTTAAGTGTAAATGATGCACGAATCATAAGGCATCTAGAGATGTGGCTATTCCTAGCTAACTAAAAGTTGGGACCAATTAGAGTCTCCTGAATTAGAAGTGCTCATGTAGTCATGCTATCATAACTTTCGTGTAGGAATGGCAATGAGTCGGAGTCGGGTTGAACCTAGCAAAATCCGACTCTGATCCACCTATTTTTCGGATCTTCATTTTGGATCTGAATCTGAATCCGAGTCCGAAATCACAGAGTCTAAATCCGTCTTGATTCGATCCATTGGACCTCCTAATCTGATTCGATCAATCGGACCTCCGTTATAATCCGATAAATCAAAAGTTGACTCAAGTTGGTTTATATAACTATGTTCTCATTGCTATTCCCAAATTTTTTTCAATGTGGGGCACTTAAGTTTATAATATTGCCTCCTTTTTTTTAATGTGGAGGCTTAATAAAGTCATTCTTTCATGCTATTACAAAATTTTTTCAATGTGGGGTTTATAAAATTATTCTCTCATACTATTTTCTACTTTTTCTAACACTTAAGTATTTTATAAACTTTTCTTTTCCAATATAGGGGTTTATATATTATCTCAAATGTGGGACACTCAAGTTTTATAATATATCCTCCATTTTTAATGTTGGGGTTCTCTGCTTCTCTTTTTAAATGTTAATAAACTGTTAATATAGTTGATCAAATATTAGTTATTGACTGTGATGATCAACTATATTACAATGTGGATTAATAAGATTAGTGGATATATATGAGAAACTAAAACACAATAATATTTGACATTTTTCCATCACTATCAAAATTTTAAACCTATCGTTTAAGTAAAAACAATAAAAATTTGTTTGGGATAAAATAAGATAAAAACTTGCTAATTTTATATAATTAATTTTAATAATACATCGGTGGTTAAGAAAAGGATTAAAAATAAACAAGATCTAAAAAAATGGTCTTCTTAGAGATATTTTGATCAAATTAAAGCCTCTAATTAAGCATTAATGCTATATAATGGACCTTTTTGAAATTAAGAAAAATTATTTTTACAAAATGGAAAACACTAGTAATAAATATTTGTACTCAATTAATATTTTTCATATAAATTATAAATAAAAATTTGAAAATATGAGCCTGATTTTATTCGAGTCGGACTCGGATCATATTCGATCGGATGTAGTACAAGATCCGAGTCCGATCCATCTCCTATCCGGATTCGGACTCGGAGTTTTTTTAAACGGATCTGGATCGGACTTTTTTTTTTAAATCGGAGTGTAATCGGATTCGGATTGAATTGCCATCCCTACTTCCGTGAAAAGACTGAAACACTATGTGACATGTGGATTGTGGAACCTCTCCTAAATCTAAAACAAACATGGTTTTGTAGATTTCAGTTGCGACTAGCAGATTAGCACATACGTACTGTAACTGTCTACCAAGAAAGTGTGTGGAGATTCTAAAGCAATCAACAAGATCCGTACATCAACAAATGTCCTCTTAAAGTAAAAAAACGTGCTCATAGTTTGTCGTAAACGATACCGCTACTACCAATCCTAGTATCAAAATTTGAAACCACTTATTATTGTCAACATACATATTTCCTACTCCTTTATTAATGTTCTCGTTATGTTTAGGCACATAATTTACTGGGGGACAATCCTGCTTTAATTTGTACTGAAAGGATATCTCGAATACATTTATGATTAGCCTCGGATATATATAATCATATCATATGATGATATGATTACTACTTAAAAGTATGAACATTTTTGGAGTGTGTATGGTTTTCTTTTCTTTTTATTTTCTTTTCAAAGTTAATAATATGAGCTTGTGAACTTATGTCTAACATATGAATATTGTATTAACCTATTATTACACCATGGGCTGAAGGCCATATGAATAGTTTAAGAGTCTATGGCTAGTAACCCATCTAACAAGCTTGTCCAAATGAGAAGCAATACTTCTAACATGGTGGCACACATAAGTCCATCAACTTTAGTCCATTTATCACCTATAAGTGCCATGTGGTATGTGCATGAGACAAAGTACGTTCTCACTAACAGAACAAGTATAAACAATTTATCTTAAGGATTCTCTTGATAATGAGTAGTATTTATTAATTTATTCATGGAAGCAGGCTTTTTCGGATACAATTGTTCTCTTTGTGCAGGCATTCACCGATCAAGGTTCAAGAAAGCTTTTTCACAATACCCAATCCAACATTCTTCAACCATGCACCTTTCTTCATCAATACGCAATTTATTTCTTGTCTCCAAAAACAAAAAAAAAAATTGGTGCTAGAAGAAATGCCCTATTAAAAAGAAGCCAAGTATCTTTGGATTATAGTAAACAGCGAACATACAACCAACACAAGATCCACTTAATCAACTTTGCATGCATAAATCATATATTGCATCTTTATATTGCATCTTTACTTTACGAACCTTACTATGGTGTACGTATTCCACCTTTATTTTTGTACTAACTCAAAACCTATTGAAGTGCATCACGCCTAATAAGATAAACTATTGGAAATCGATCCATGATCCTTCGGCCCAATTTGTACGAGGATAGTTACTAAGCGATATCGACCTTAACCAATTCGTGTAGACTGTAGGGCTACTGGAAAAAAAAAAACTCTCTTTTTCCCTTCACCAAGATAATGAGAGGGTTGGGTTGTTAAAATCCAAGTCTCTTAGAGGTAGCTTACTTATCGAGCTACCAACCCATGTAACTAACAAATTTTCCCCCTAAAATAACAATTTAGGTTGAATTCAGATACATATTTAAGCATATTTTTGGATTTATGGACCATAGACCCATGTAATATTAATGTTCATGAAACATTAAAAAAAAGGTTTTCGAACCAAATGTTCCCGTTAGGATTTAAGCAATCTCTCGACCATTCTCTTATGTAAGACCAAATTGGCAAATTAATACATTCAAATCATTATGCCATAAAAAAAGAGACAATGATTTAGCTATCTACATCTTTATATGATTGTCATAGTTTTCATAAGGCCACATTAGGTTTATGAGTAATTGAAAATATCTCCTTTGACTCAAGCCACTCATTTCAATTGAATTCCAATACTTTTAAATTTGGCTATAAATTCTTTTCACGACCTTTAGAAACCGGATATAAAGTGATGATTGGTTCCTAACCTCCTTATATGATACTAGGAGATATTTAATACCTTAAAAAATTTTGAATATTGTTTCATAAATATCAAAAAAGTAGTTTATGTTACTTTTAAAATTAGTGATTTTAGACAGTTTTGAATGTGATAAGGAAACACCTTTATATGCTTACTATTTTATTTAGAGATTATATGAGGCCTTATGAGAAATATGAATCTATCTACATGTAAAATCTCCACTAGAAATCACTAAAAGCTAGTTGCACAAAAAAAGAATTTAAAGAAGCAAAACATTAAAAATGAAGGTGGGTTTTTGACAACATAGGTAGACAATGCTAATTAAACTCTACTCTGTCCTTGACGTAAGTTGCATTGATGTCTCATGTGATGATACACTTTTGAATAGTCAGAAAACCATTAGGATTGCAAACTTTTATTAAAGAACTCTCATCATAAAAAGCTAACTATAGCAGACATAATGGTACATGAACATAGCATATACTTTTATTTGTCTTTTCGTAGCTGATCATCGTACATGTTGTAATAACGAATCATGTAGAAACTAAACTAAAGTGATAGATAAACAATCAGACAACAAGACTTGCTCTATGAACTTCAGGCATCAAACCAAAGGGTAACGCATCCTCCTATCAATATCTAACTTCAAAAGTCATATCATAAACATTTTAATGTATGATATTTGATATACCAGCCAACTATGAGCCCGAATGTTAATTCATTAAAATCATGTGCTTTTAAGTCATGATTTGAGATGAAAATTGTATATCCATATTATCTAAGATTGATCTGCATCGATCATGGGCTAGCTTGGGCCCACAGTTTTAAAGGATCATACATTACCAAGAATACTTGTAGTTGATGAAACAAAAATTTACTCTGGAATACGTAGTGCAACTAGCGTCTAGTCGACGTACTTCCTTTTAGAATTGAACAAGCTTATCTTAAGTTCTCTTCACTTAGGTAATTAAACGTCATATCATGAAAACCCCTTATCTTGAAGCGCTAAACATCATCTCAACATTAATTTGTTCTCTTCACTTCGGTAATTGATTGTAAAAACTGGCTAACATCAAAGTTTGTCACGTTTGATCAATTCGTGTTAGTAGTGTCACATATGTCTTCTACCTTTACAATGATGGAAATTGTAAAATGATTTAAATAAACCCGTAACTCATTGTACAATTTATGATGATTAACTCACAAGGCTCTCTTTGTTATTTCCCTTGAGGGTTGATATAGCTCATCCAACCTTCCATGCAGCCATGAATGCAATTTACTTTCTCTCATTAAGAGCCTAGCTACTATATGCTAGAAGATAAGCCATCAGCCATGCATGTTGATTACTTCCGATCCAACATATATATCGACCTAGGGCTTCAGTGCTGACATGGTTTAAGTAACCGAAGTTAAAGTTTGGCTTTCCCTTATTGGCTAGATTATAAATTAAATGTTATGTAATTTGAAGGGGGGGGGGGGGGGGGGGGGGTTGAATAGAGTATGGTCGATTTTTGCAATTAGGCTTTCAAAGCTTTGAAACGACTTTCAGATGCGGAAAAATAATAAAACCGATTTCAAGGGCTTTGAAGCGGGTTTCAGGATTTTGACTTGAATAGGCTATTATGAGATGTATGAATCAAATAAAGAAAATTAAGTACGAAAGTGCAAATATAAAGGGGACGAATATTTGTTACGAAGTTTGGCAATGTGCCTACATCTCCGCCTAGGGTTTTCTACCCTTAGGATTTACCAATTTTTATTTCTTCCCTTAGAGATCTAAAGCCACATAGAAGATGTTTACCCTATCTTCTTTACCATAGCTTTCCCTAGCTACACTTTAGCATCTCAATTCCTAGAAATAAAAATCACCTTACTTTTTTGTGAACCTTTGAGTATTATAGTTTCTACTCAAGGTATATCTCTCTTTTCTTATGATCTTTCTTTTTCACACTCAAGATATACTTGATATTCTTTTTCTCTCAAATCTAAATTACAATAAAAGAGTAAGTGCTAGAGAGAAAAAAATGTGTTTAAGTTGCTGTAGCTTTTTGTTGTATCACGTTGAAGGCTCGTATCTCTTCAATGCTTCAGCTCACTCTTATTTATAGAGTCATTTGCAACAGATAGTCTTTATAACAGATTCTTCAAAGAGTCGTTGCTTTTGAATCAGAGTTTAAGCTTTTGACTGACTGCTTCAAAGTCATTCCATGATTTTCGGGCAATTACTCTTGAAGTCAACTTAGCCGTTTTGAAATGTAACAGATACGACTTAGAGATTTGAATATCAGTTGAGGTGATTTTGTTGTTTGAAAGTCTTCTATATAAGCACGTCCAATAACTATAATCATCCATGTATATCTTTGACAAATTTGTTCAACCCCACAAACTTAGGAAGACCAAATGATTCAAACTCATCTTGTTAGAAGTTTGAATTAAATCAAATTTTTCAAAGTCCATAGCATAACCAACTCCATAGATTAAGGAAGATTTTGAATAAGTCTATGAACTTAGCTTTGCATATACCTGAAAAACAAACCAAGTAATACAAGCAACACAACAAGTAATAAACTATTGTTCCATGCACATAGAAATTATTTTGACTTCCATCACCTACAAAATAAAACATGTTAGATTACAACAAGGTGGAGTCTTCATAATTTGGTATTCTTAATTCTGTAGATTCATTTAGCCAAATAAACTTATTTGTTGCAATGAGCCTTTCCTAATTCATACCTTTTATAAATTATATCATGATACCGAGATATCAGATATATATTGTTATATCAGATATAGCTATTGTAATATCAAATATAAAAATATAAAAGATATAAAAATACAGAAAAATACATAAATACATATCAGATATAGACATTATAATCTTAAATATAGAAATAAAATTATAAAAATACCCTTGATATATTTATATCAAATATAAATTAGGAATTTCTTCGTTGCATTTTTAGTATTCATCAACGCTTAAGTTTTTGCAAAGATTAAAGTTCTACTCTGTGTATACTCTATGTTATTAGGTTAGACTATTTCCATTTCTGAACTATCTATCAACGTACCTAGCTAAATCCGATCTGCATAGTCACTCTTGAGTCGGATGGATGGTTCAATAATGTAATTGTATTCATCAAATTAAAACTCAATCATGTTTATAAGGATTCGATTTCGATATGACCAATTGTTAACATTTACAGTAGAAAA
Source organism: Dysphania ambrosioides (assembly GCA_026401315.1). Classification (NCBI taxonomy): domain Eukaryota; kingdom Viridiplantae; phylum Streptophyta; class Magnoliopsida; order Caryophyllales; family Amaranthaceae; genus Dysphania; species Dysphania ambrosioides. The sequence continues at coordinate 442,414 of CM048665.1, forward strand.
CTATTGCACTCATTGCTAAAATACCTTGAAGTGTCATGGACGTGATAGTATCTTCTAAAAACCTTATTTTTCCTCCAAATTATATAAGTCTTTGAAAGACTTCCAGAGGTTCAGAGTCTTGTACGTGGTCAATAATCTTAGTAATAAGGGATAAGAGAGCATTGTACATTTCAACCTATACCAACGGAACCATGACACTCACTCAGTTAATCTTGTAAAGATGGATGAATAAAGGTACAAGGGCAAATAATGAAGAGACATGTAAATAAATGTCTCAGATATAACCTGTCAAGCACTTCACCAATAAAAGTAGTAAGTTGTTGACATGCAAACCTTCATACTTTTATAGGACACCAAGTTGTTAGTAGCCTAATTGGCCCAAATAGTGACATCTATCATGCTCTTTTGATGTGACAAACTTAGGGTTCCATATAGTACCCAACACTCAAGACCTCCAAACAACGTAGCTTTTTATATTAGGACTTTCTCTGTTGCTCTTATTTCGCATATCCTCTCTTTAATTGCCAATAATAACAAATACAAAGCCCTTATGATTTGGTGAGTAGTTTTGCTTAATCTCAACAAATCTTCTTATCCTCTGTGTTTACCAGAGCCATTGTACTCTATCATCGCTCTAACAACGTAACACTTGCATTGATAAGTCTTGGATTCATGAACCTAACAACTTTAACTCATCAATACATTTTCCCCCTATCCTTAGAATTGCTCAATTACAATAATATGATCTTATGTACTGTTTGTCAATTCACAGCTTTCATCATGGATTACTTTAGCTATTTATTAGTGAAAATTATAAAAAAAGTAGTCCTATAGCAGTTTATATGGTAGCATATGCTACTCCGTAGTACAAATATGTGGTCAATGTTAATTTTTTTACACTAAAATGACAAGGAAATCAAGAATAGGGGACGATAGAGATAAATCTAGTACTTCAATTCGTATATGAAATGGTAGGATTATGATTGGATGGAGGAAAGTTAAGAGAAGTGTGGAGTGGGAGAGAAATGAATATAGTAGGAAATAAAATAAAATGAATTTCGTGTGCAATAATTTTGAGACAATCAGTTTAAAAGTGTACCAAGTAATATCCAAAAAATACTCCATTAATAGTCATGAAACCACATTTTTTAGTGCGTACTTACTAACACGTACAGGAATGCAACGCAAACGAATAGTTTGTGGCACTTTCGTTCATATCTCATAACATATATATGTCACTAATGAAGCTATTCAATGGTTTGAGTTCGCTCCGATCCCTATGAGTATATTTTCGTACAATAATCAAATCTTTATTTAGATAATTAATGAAAAGGGTTTCACTTAGGTCCTGTTGCACAATCTTATATGATTGAATAATTGGTTAGGAAATAAATCCCTGTCTCAGTCTCAAGTAGAGATCGGGCATTTGGAAAGAAAATCCCTAGCTCAAGAATCCATCACAGTAAATTGAACAAGTGATTTTTACTAGAACATTCCAAGACAGGCCAGGTTTGACATACACTCACTTAAGCATGGATGATAAACCGTATTCTATCTTCTATTAGTTAACGGTAAAGCTTAGCAGGAAAAGATCTTAGCTTGACCACGGTGCTCCATCTTTTCTTATTAGATGGTTGAGCTTACCAAAGCAAAGATCTAGATCATGATGCTAATATTACATCTCTAGTATATGGAGTACGTACATACTTTGATGATTACTTAAAGTCTCAATGACAAATCAAGGTCCTCCTTGCTCGAACCAAAGCTAGTATCTCGTTTGCCATAGTTAACCATACGGTCACTTGCAAAATTATACTTCACTGCTTGCTGCCTATGAGCATAAGCGTGGACGTGTGGAGTCATAGTCACACGGCTCAGGCCCAAGTTATGAGGCTTATCAACAAGCTCCTTATTCTTCTTGGCTAAAGTGCGCTCAAGTTTGTGAGCATTTTGGTGACCCCCTAATGCTTGTGAGCTATAAAACATCCTCTTACAATAAGTGCATGAGAACACCCTTGCCTCACCGGCAGGGCTCGGGGGTGAGGACGACAATGATGATCGGTCGAGGACAAGCTCGAAGTTGATCAAGTCAGTAGATGATGTTGTTCGCGAAGTTGTGCTTGGATGAAGTGAAGTTTTGAGCTCAAAATCCATATATATGCTTTAGGACATGTAAGTATTACAAGTATAAATTATTGACAGGTAAAGTACAAATGAATATAGTTTGAAGTAAGAAGGAAGCAGAGTGGTTATAAGTTAAGGAGGAGGGGATGAGTAGGGAGCTAATATATATAGAGGAAGTATAGGAGTGGAAGGAAGGTTAAGGTTTCCGAAAATGGAAAGAGAGAAACATAGGTGATTATAATGGAAAGAATTAGAGAAAAGAGAGAAAGAAAGGCAAATGGTGTCGGCCCTTCTAATGGCACAATTTGAACCCCAGTGTCGGCTTAGGGTCATGGAGAGATCGATGTAGTATTATAATGTATAATGTATGATGTATATATATGTATAGTACATGTTGCTTATGAAATGAACTAATGAATTTTCATGTTGAGACATGAGGGTGCAATAATCTTCACATAATCAGTTTTTTTTTTTTTTTTTCTTTCTAAAATAGTATTGTTTTATTTGGGTTCAATGCATGAAATTGAGGAGAGGCGGCTCTTGCTGAAAATATCCATATTTCACCATGAGATTCCAACATGACACCGTCCCACACATTTTGCATTTTAACCCTTGACAAATCCAGTCTGCTTGCAAACGGAAAAAAGAAAAGTTTAGTGGATCCAAGACTCTTACACTCATCAGTCATCGCACATCCTACGATCAACAATGAAGCAACTATGAAGGAGTCCCCTCTGATATGATATCTTCAACTTTAGCTTGACAACAATTACTGGATTTTGGCTTCTTAGCTAACACGCAAGTTGTTCAAGCCACCTAGTTTGTGGGTTGGGCATGATAGATTCGTGAAATTTGCACATTTCATCACCCAATTAAATATTTATTTCTTACTTGAATATGGAAAGTTACTTAAATTAATATTTAGTCAAGTTTTAAACGAGTTGAGCAGCTAGAACATCAAATTATACGAATTAGCCTTATCTAAGAACGACTATCTTGTTTGTCCATTTAATTTAATGAAGAGTTTATATTGAGTGAACTTGTTCATGATCGATCTAGTTGCATAAAGCATACTAACTTATGGTATTGTTACGCTTCTTGAAGATATTCAACTTAAAGCTTTAATTTTGAGTAAATATATATATAGTGGAGAGATCTAATGAGAAGGGTGCTCAAAATAAGAAGGATGAGAAGGGATCTTAACCCTTTAAGTGGTAAGATCCAACGCATGAAATTTCACGTAAAAAAAATTGGTCACTATAACGATGAAAATAGATACTATAACGATGGAAATAGTCACTATAACAATGAATATGGTCACTATAAGTGAAAAAAATATCTTAGTCACTATGAATTAAAAAAAGGTCACTATATTTACGTAAAATGTCATGCGTTGGATCTATGAGATGAAGGGATAAGATGACTTTTCATTTTAAGAACCCTTCTTATTTTAACTTTTACCTATATATATATATATATATATATATATATATTATATTGCTAGCTTAATTTACTGCCTCGCGGGATGATGAACTCATATATGGCCAAGTAGTTCAAATGATCCCTTAAGACTAGAGTTGTGTAGGCTAGCGGCAGCAAATGTGACCTTAGCTTGAAATTCCAATCCAACAAGAACCTAAAGGTGGGTAATTTACCGAGTTAAACAAGATTGTAAGACCAATCTTTCAATATGATGAAGGACAAGTCAACTATGGACAAATTATACGTGCAACTTAGTACACTGAATTAACCCCATTTAAATAAAATATTACATGTATCATTGTCCTTCACGTATGCAATTGTCAAACTGAATATGAATTAGTAACATGTGTCATGACGAATGGTACAAAACAAGTTTCCTTAATTGGATATTGTTAATCAATTAGACTCTTGTTGTCATAGTGTCTGGTTTTATTAATTACGAATGGTGATGCCTAGGTATGTCTGGTCCATATCCAGCTGTTGTACTTACACTTGCAAAATTAATTTTGATTTTGAGTACGAAATTGAAATTTATTAGCTCTCTCCGTATTCTTAATCATTTTTAAAGTAGAAAATTAAAGGAAATTCCCTTGAGGTTTCACAAATACTATGGAGTAAACTGAATGAATTGCATGCTAAATTAGCATAAGCATTTTTTAATGAGAGACTTGGGAAGGTTATATCATATTTGAAAGGTGTGACAACTTTTAGAAGCATAAACTTCAGTAGCATCAATATATATTGTTGTTGTTGTTGTTTTTTTTATAGCTTGTGAAACTCTCTTGTGGATTTTGTCACGCTAATGTTTAGCCATAGCCCACAGGTATAAGCAAGGCAAAAGTCGTGCGCACCACTATTACAACAAGATGCAATAGCATCCGGTGCACGTAGTCCCAACCTAAACTCTAGTTGAGAAATTAAATGAGTTGAGATCGATGATCCGCCTTTCATATAGTCTGCCTACTCATTAGCCTCTAAAAATGTAGAAAAAAAAAAGAAGAAATTAATTAAATAAACTACATAAGATAAAAAATTTCAAAATGATGCTAGAGTTGGAAACAACCTGAGTGATTAGTGATTAGTGATTAGTGATTAGTGATTAGTGATTAGTGATTAGTGATTAGCATGTAGTACATGCACAACAAAGCCACATAATGATAGGAATTATGGAATGAACTACTACGTACTTTGAGATCAAGTGAACACTTGTCATTCTTAGTTATTAGCATAAGCATTCTTAGTCATTAAGTGCTTATTTATTCTAATCTTACGCTTGATTATGGTTTACTCTCTTCCTTAGTTAAATTAAGTAGTAATGAGCAATTTTTGGCCCTTAAGAATAAATAATATACATGCTCTATCATTTCAATCGAGAGTAAACAATTACCCCTTTACGCAGACTATGACTGACATCAAGCACATGCACAGATTGCAATTTATTCTGAAGATAATACAATAGATTACTTAAGCCATCTTTAAGCTTATGCCAAGAAATATTTGTAGATTTCAACACCCAAACTTATAGTCAGCAAGAATTCCGGTGAAGCTTGACACTGCATCAACTTGGAAACTACCAAATGTTTTTATTCTCGCCATTTGAGATTGCCCTAAGGATTCCTAAGCTAACATCCTTAAATTTAAGGTTATCTTCAGCAGGACATGTCCTGTCTCTTATACTACTTCAACATGATCATTTCAATACAATAAAAAAAATAAAAACTGACATTGTTAATTCACACTCACATAATCTTTATCATTCATTGTATAGTTATTGATTATATTTCCATCTCTCATCTTCCTCCATATTGATATGAATATGATCGATAGATTAAACGAAATTATAACTATAGTTGCATAATTACTTTATCTAATAAATATAATTTTTCCTTTTTTGTGCTTATAACACTTTGATTATATTTTTGAACTATATATGTTTGGTTTTGATATTCTTTTGTGAATTATCTTTTTTAAAAAATAATTATGTGTGATCTTGTTAGATTGGTTTAGATATATATTTTCACCTCATCATCAGTTTTTATAATTCTTACTTATGTATAACTAGAGATATTAACGGTTAAAACATATATTGACAAGCATGTTTTAAAAAGTATTAAATATCAAGCTAAGTAAAAAGACATAAAAAGAAGTCTATATTCATATGTATATAGTATATATTTTTCCAAGTTTAGGTTATGATGTTTATAAATCATAGTTTTGTTGTAATTAGGGATGACAATTCAATCCGAATTCAATCCGATCTGAAGGAAAAAGTCTGATCCAAACCTGTTTAAAAGAAACTCCGAATCCGATAAAAAAAATTCCGACCCCAAATAGAAGATAGGTCGGATTCGGATATTGTATTACATCCGACCCGATTGTGATCCGAATTCGATAGTCCGATCCGAATAAGTAGTATCAAGCGCTAATAGAAAAGTATTTAATTGCTTCGGTACAAAATGCTACGGTTATATACAATTCGAATCACTTAATAGTTTGAAATATACCTTAATACCAAGTGCTGCGATTTTTTTAAATAACCGCAACACTTGAAACCACAAATGCTGCGGTTATTTGAAAAACCGCAGCACTTGGTACTAATGCTGCAGTTTTTCAAATAACCGCATCATTTGTGGTTTCAAGTGCTACGATTATTCAAAAAACCGCAGCATTTGTGACTCACTATATATATACTCTTTTTCCTGTGCTTCTAGTATCATTTCAAACAGAAAAAAAAACACGCATTTCCCTCTTCTCTAACCCTCAACTTCTCTAACCCTAAATACACATAACACTTAGATCTTCCACTCCTGATCCCCGCAAATTCGAAGGTGCACCCGCTCCAAAAAAATATACATTACGTACATGAAAAATATACATAGTACAAATGTGCTTGCCCCCATTTTTTTAATTTACTTTACATATTATAAATGAATTATATTATTAGTAATGAAATTAACAAAAAAAAATATAGGTAAGAAAATATTAAATTTTGGATCGAATTTGAAGGTCCGGCAGAGCAGATTCGGAAGTCCGGATTCAAATCCAAAATTAAGGTCCGCAAACTTGTCGGATCAGATTTTGTTGGATCCGCTCCAACTTCGATCCATTGTCATTCCTAGCTGTAATATTAGAAGATTATGAACCAACGTAATATTTCGGTGTGCATAAAGAAATGGGACAAAAAGTAGCTTATAGATAAGGGTGGTCAGAATGAAACTGGTAGGATAAGTGGACATTCATGGTACATCCGGTTGCACCGTCCATCCGTTGACTTTTAACACTCTGTGCTCTAATATCGCTATACAACTACGGAGTATTACATCATAGGCTCTAAATTTATTATGTTATTCTTGTATCCATTCATTATGCTATTCTCGATTGACCAATTTATTAAGTTGATTACGTTGGGAATGGAGTTCCACTTCCATTTATACTTGTATTTCTTGTAAGCCCAGTCTTATGTTTCTAGAGTTTTGGGTCGGCCCGTTGTCTTTTTTCTTGTAGCTTGCAACCTTAAGTGAGTTGAGTCAATGAGGAACTTGGACGCAACCTTTTTTCTTCTTCTAGTACTTACCATACGATCTCAAATTGGTGAAGCATTCAAATTGAAATTAAGAAGGTAAAACTCCAATAAATAGTCCCATGGCATCATAAACAATAAAAGATGGCACGGAATTACAGAAGTAATGAATTGAAATTATCACACCTTCCCCTTCCATGTAAAAAAAAATAATATATATATATATATGTAATAAAAAACATTAAACCCAAAGGTTAAAACTTTTGGTACAAATCTATATACTGGCATCTTCCCCATTGTATTGAATTGGGGGCTCTTCAATGAATGCCTTGTCTTCAAGCTGCTGACAAAACTTATTTAGTAGTATTGCCATTTGCTAATCTTGCTCTTAGCTCCTTCCTTAATATTTTCCCTGATGGAAGTTTAGGGATTGATTCCACAAAGAAAACTCGATATATTCTCTTATAAAATACCACCTGCACATAGAAAATTCACACAATTTATTTGTTTTATGTACTAAGATAATATTTTTAGTACAGGAGTTGGTTTACGCACAATAATCAGTCTTTTTCAACATAAACTCTGTTTTGATTCAGTAGAAATTGGTGAAGAGAAAATGACCGAATATAAACCTATGGAGTTACTCAGTAAGTATATTCTAATAAGGTTACCTGCTTGGAGATGTATTGCTTAACATCATCCTCACTAATTTGAGAGCCATTTGATCTGACAACAAATGCAACAGGAACCTCACCAGCAGCCTCATCTTGCATCCTGGTAAATTGTTATTATAATTGGTTTGTTAAACTACACTCTAAAGGAATATATAATATACTAAAGATTTATTATTAACTAGCTAAAGTGGATAGTAAAGAAAATACATGTTAGACTTACGCAACAACAGCAGCATCATGGATGCTAGGATGGCTGATTAACATGCCTTCAAGCTCTGCAGGGGCTACTTGGAAGCCCTTGTACTTGATCAATTCCTTTAACCGATCAACTATAAAGATTTCGTCGTCGTTGTCGACGAACCCGATGTCACCGGTGTGCAACCATCCTTCTTTGTCTATGGTGTTTGCCGTTGCATCCGGATCATTCAAGTAACCTGAATTTTCATTCCTTCATTTTAGTTAGTCCAAGAACCACTAGCTATCAAAGTTTTTTCTGTACAAGTGTAAATGTAACTATTATTCGTTACATTAGTTGCCCAACAGATAATAATGAATTATTTTACATGATATATAGTATGAAATTCATATATTGTACTCGTACTTATATATTAATTCGTCTTTCACAGCAAAAATGATCTGAATTTCTCCTCCTAAGCTATATCGTTCATTATTATTTATAGGCTTAATGTTTAGGTCCGAGCGTCCAGTATTGCGCGAGATAATCTGTCATTTAAAGATCAGAATTTCAAATATTGGTTGATGATGATAAATAATATTGCCTCCATCATAAAACGTCTTAAAGTCACAAATCATATTTCCAAAAATCATTCATTGCACAAAGTCAAAATTAGTTAAATTTCATGTGATCAAAGAATCCAACAAACGGAACCACTTAAAATGCATTATCAGAACGGACTATGAAAATGTCATACATTATAGCAATAGCAATAAATGTCATGAATCACGATTTTCCATTAAATTTGACCTTTGCATAACGGGTCAAAGAAGGGTGTTCACAGTTGTGCGACTGATTATGAAGATGGAAGAGTTATTATGACTCACACACACAATAGTACGTTGCGACTTGTGAGGTAGTGGAACATATTTTAACGGTGAAATGCTGATCCAATAATTCTCTTCAGATATTAATAATAGTACGCGTAGTTGTAATAAATCACTTTGCTTGACGTTGATGATATATATAGTCGATCTCATTTTTTAGGATTAAGCCTTGACTTTGTTATTATTGTATTCTATCACTTGGCTTAGATATATAAAGTCTAAGCGGAACACTACTTGGTTTCCAATTGGTAGATTCCTAAGCTAGATCCTACTAGAAAAAGTTTACACTCTTCCTTATAGATGGGCAACACTTGATGTTATTGCAAATTAATATTGACCTAATTAGTATGTCACAGTTGGTTAAGAAAAGTAAAAAAATATCCCAATAATTTACCATACAAAACAAAGGAAAACGATGGGTGTGAAGATATATAAAGAAACCAAGGAATTAGATATGGAACCTTTCATAATTTGGGTACCACGAATGCAAATTTCACCCGGTTGGTTCCTAGGCAAGGAAAAGCCAGTATCAGGGTCAACAATCTTTAATTCGGCATTTCTTACAACCGTCCCACATGATCCTGACTTAACTTCCATAGGCTCCTTAGCAAATGCTAAGCACATCGCTAGCACTGGCCCTGCCTCTGTCATGCCATAGCCCTGTTACATGTTCATTCAATTCTTATTAGTTATTAAAAAATAATCAAAACTCATACGTAGTAGATGCTTTGTTGTTTCATCATACACCCTCAATTTCTTATGTGTAATCTTTAATATTTGAAAGAGATAAGGTATAGAGTATTTGATATTCAAAGTCAAGCAAAATTAATAAGGAGATCGCCAATGCATAGTGTGGAGGAAAGTAGGGTAAATGGCTACATCTATCACCAGCACCACCCCACATTTTGCCATTTTCGTGCACCATAAGTTGCCACGATTGATGAGGATGAAACTCATTAAAGAACCATTATGACTTATCATAGACCTTGCATGTTACCTGTCTATTGTCTTTGATGCTTCCATTGTCATTTCGACATAACTTTAAGTATTGCGACTTAGGCCACATACAAATCTAATACAGTCTAATCCTATTCTTCAGGAAATCAATTTGAAATCCAAGCATATATAACTCATCAATCGTATATGTAACTGCGTTACTCTCTAATATGTGACAATTTGTCACAATTAGGTTTAAGTTCTCTTTCGGGTAGGGTCAGTTGTGTGACATATTATATTGAATATAAAGTATAATTACTCCTCTAACTTAATTAAATTATTTTCTCCTAATGATGGAAAAGTGAGGACTCAAAACTCACACACCTAACTCATAATAAGTATGTCAAACCTGAAGGAAAAAAAGTAGGCCAACGTAGCCTTTAAAATTTATGTACTATTGGTCTTTAATTACATTCCCGCACGTAAGATATAATCAGTGTAAAGATTATGTCAAATATATTTTATGAGCAAATTGCGATTTTATTCAGATTTATTTCTTACTTGCGTTAAAGTATGCTTATCATCAAACATTATACATTATTTTTGGTCTAACAAACTTGAAAATGACATTCTTATATATAAATAAGTTTTTCAGACTATTTTAACCTAATTCTTGTGAAAGAAGTTAAATATAAGTTGGTCAGAATACTCTATAAATCGTAATTATTCATTCAGTAACGACCAATTTAGAATACTTTACCAATATATATGGAAGATTGGAAGTAACGTACCTAACTACGCTACTTGATACTGATGCAATAGTGATATACTGATATATACTGAATATGAATCACTTTACTAATCGAACAACAATATAACAAAAAATTCGGCTCATTTATGTTGTTGTCTTTGTTACATTTAAGTCCATTTATATCATACATAGATATTCAATAAAAAAAAATAAATAAAAAAAATATCAGAGTTCCCATCACTTCAATTTTTGAATAAATGCCATAAAATATATGAATTAATACGAATTGGTTTTGGTATATAGTTTTATTTTATAACAAGAAGTTTCGTTAGTAGCACATAGTAGACATAAATAGAAAATAATCAATAGAGACAAATTAAAAGAGATTAATAATAAAGTACCTGTCCAAGTTTGGCATTGGGTAGTTTAGCTTTGACAGCTTCCTCCAGATCCTTTCCCATAGGTGCAGCTCCAGACATTACTACCCGCACAGAGGAAAGGTCGTAATTGTCCACGTCTGGGTTCTTTGCAATAGACAATACAATTGGAGGCACGAATGGTGCAATCGTAACTCTGTGTTTTTGGACTAACTCCATCAACGTATATATGTCAAACTTGGGCATTATAAGTATCGCAGCCCCGACGCGGAGAGCGCATAGCAGGACGGAGTTGAGCGAGTAGATGTGGAACAAGGGCAAAACGCATGCTATCACGTCCTCGCTCTTGAAGTAGAGGTTGGGGTTCTCTCCGTCCACTTGCTGCGCGACACTCGCCACCAGGCTCTGGTGAGTGAGCATCACGCCCTTAGGGAGGCCTGTGGTGCCCGATGAGTACGGTAGGGCCACCACGTCATTTGGGGCTATTTTGACCAAGGGTAATTGTTCATCCTCCCCTAGGCTTCCAAGTAAGTCCCAGAAGGACTTGTAGTAGTGGGACCCATTGGGAGACATGGTGTCCACTACGATTAAGTTTATGTTGTTGTCTTCGCAATAGGGTCTAACCTTGTCCGCAAAGGCGGACTGGGTGAGAATGGCCCGGGCACCACTGGCTCGAGCCTGCTTCTCAATCTCAGCCGACGTGCAGAATGGGTTGGCAGTTGTGCTTACAGCTCCGATGAAGGATGCTCCGAGAAAAGAGAACACAAACTCGGGGCAATTCTGGAGGAGAAGCATAATCACCTCACCCTTCTGCACCCTGAGCTTGTGATAAAACACTGCTCCGACATTCCTGCCAATGTTTTCCACCTCTTCATAGGTCCATACACGGCCTGAAGGCCCGTCAATCAAGCACGGGTTGCTTTTATGCTCCTTTAGGTTCTGGAAACAATATGTGTGAAGGGGAAGATGACTAGGAATGTAGATATCCGGGAGCTTGGATCGAAAGATGAACTCCTTCTGCTCATCAACATGGTTGCTCACTTGTTCAGAGCCCATAATGTGCAGAATTAGGTGTTGCGTAAGGAAGTAAAAATGATGACAAAAGTAGGGAGGAGGAAAGTAGAGAGGTGAGGGAAATAAAGAGAAGGTAAAGTGGGCTTACAACTGAGACCTTCCCTATTATTTTTGGGAGGGTAGGTTATGGGGTTATATCATACGGAAGTAGGTGAAAGGCAGAGGACGGGGGGTAGCGGGTAAGATGGTGATGGAGCAGAGGGGGTTGGTACCATCAAATTGTGCTCTTATAATATACATGGAAAGTGCGTTGACAAACATGTATCATACTTGCAATGTGCCTAATCATGCCATGGTTTACCTAATGGACCATTCATTCACCAACGCGTGTTGCCTTATGATCTTGTGATCATTGATTGGGGTCACGCGCTGGCTTATGGTGGAGGGAGACGTACATGATTACACTAATATTTCTGATACTGGAGTTGGTGAAAAGCTTGTTTGGATGCCTCGTTCAATTTTGAGATGAAAAGATATGGAAATGTGGAGGTCATTAGTTTGACTGCCCCACTATTTTTGTTGCCAATTTGCCATGTAGGATTTCACCTAACCAAAGTTGGTGAATGACTAGTATTAATACTAATACAAAATTATTACGTATGTTAGATGTAACAAATTTATATATGTTTGAGGCGCATGTTACTTAAGCTTGATTCATTATTTTTTGTGTTTATTTCGTATTATTATAAGCATATACAAAATTTTAAAAATATAAAAAAACATTATGTAAGAGAGCAACATATATAAATGGATTCTTTTTGTTGCATGTTATTAAAGTTTGATTGATATTTTTCTGTTATTAGCAGATTTAACAAATTAAAGTTAATAGGAAAAAACTGATCTGTATGCATGTAAGAGGTAATAGATATATTTGCTTTTTTTTTTTTTTTTTTTTTTGGTGATGCATGTTTTACTTAAGCTTGATTGATATAGGAATGGATAATGCTAATATTAGTTTCGACTACACTAGATATTGCAAGATTGTATTTTTTTTTTTTTTTTATGTTTTTTAGATATGTTAGTATAATAGTAGTTGAGTGTGATCAAACGGAGCATACGTAAAAGTGGAAGAATTGGTGGACAAAAACCAACTTACATAGATACGGAGTTATAGGAAGTTGAGATTGGTAAGAAGATAAGAAAAGCTGAGGCTTTTGGAAGACGACAATGTTCACCTACTTCAACAACAATTGGGTCGGGCCGGGGCTAATGACGGGTTCCACTAATGTGAATATGACTCATTTGTGTGGGCATGACGGTTATGAGGCGTCACTCCACCAAGAACACCAAGCAAGTGTGTTTTTCTTTACGTTAGACTTTGTTTGAGTTGATTTGACTGCATGACTAGTGCTTATTCAAATATTTAATATTTTCTGGACACGATTCAAGTTCACTAACCCACCCTAAGAAAAAAGAGAGGGAAAGTAAAGCAAACCTATTCTACAAAGACTACAATATCATGAAATTCATGATACAAGATCCTAAAACTATTTCATGATATTTCAGAAAATAAATAATTGGTAAATATTGTACCTAATCTTTATGTGTTTTTCTTGGGGGTATAGTTCATATCATGGCCATCATAGAAGATTATATGCAATCTAAATATCGTAGAATCCAGAGTAATGCATGAATTTCAAAAACTAATGAGTTTAGTAAAAATAAATTAAAGAAAATAAAGTATATAAAAATGAGTAAGTGATATTTTCAATAACGAAAGGTTTGGAAACCTTTGGATAAGCTGCTCCTCTTAAGAATCCATTACTAGACTGAAATAACCAAGTCCACCCAAACAATAACAGGGGTCCATCTACTGTGGCCTAATCTACTCCTCTATAAAATATAGTTTAGTGCATTTAGAGATAGGTGCAATTAATAATAATTTATGTTGCAGAATTTTTATTTATTAAAGTTTAATTAAAAAATAATACTCCTATACAGTGGTATATTTGGAATTTGGATACATATAGTACATGCACCTCTTTACACTCGGAGGTTTGGACTCAGGACTTGAAGTTCACTATTGTGGGCACATCGAATTCGAGGGACCCGAATCCAAGACTTGATGGGCCTCGTTCCTTGGGCCATATTATAATTCCAAAACTTCGATATGGGCTCAATGCCATATTATACAACATTATGCATACCCTTAAAAGTCAACCTTAACCATGTTCATGCTAAGTTACCTAAACCACAAGGATCTGACTTTATGACGTTTCTCCAAGCCTAAAAAATCTCCGCACGCACAAGACGACTCAGACTTTGACTGGCGTAACCATCGACCTTTAAGCTCGAAAATTGTAAGACTTCCGAATTCAAATGCTAATGTTAGGTTCTACGTCACTTTTTTTTCTCTTCTTACGGACTCTCTCTCTCTCTTTTCATCATTTATATTATATGTTGGACTATTAGAGTAACACGGCAAAAAAAGATATTGCAATTTGCACTTCAAAGACGGTGTACGTGTCTTCACTCTACAATGTCATGAGTATAAATATTTATTTATAATGTATATTACATTATATATTAAGGATATAGTGCTATTATGAAAGTTCTATTTTTAAGCTACATACTATCTGTAATATAAAACTTAAAAAAAAAAATCATCATCTCATACACTATAAAGATTCTTAAAATATCTTTATTGATGATTTAAACATTAAGACGTCATTTCAATACGAAGTAATTTTAAAGTAAATAAAAGCTTCATTGATGGTGAATTTGTTTTTGTTGTTTCGATTTTATTCAAAAATCTGAGCTTAAGCTCTTGGCGTCACATTTAAGTTCAGCCCACCCTCTCAAAGAGCTTGATGTAGACTAACATATTTATTTATACACCGTACTAAAACAAGATATAATTGCTTTCCAAAAAAAAAAAGAACTTATTTGATTCAACATTTATACTCGCAATTGATTAAGCTTTAAATTTTCAATAGAAATAATTACCATTGTCTACTCTCTTTTTTTTAATGCAAAAGGGGAGGCCAAGCCTCCAGCTAGAACACTTAATTAGGGACGAGTTTGGGGAGAGCTACTCTCCTGATATCATTTTCTATGATAGCTCCAAGTTGCGGGGGAGCAATGTTTTGTTGACGTACTTCGAGATTAGCCAGCCAATCCGCAACCCGATTACCTTCTTGAAAATATCACTTAGGTCGTTTTTATTTCTCTAGAGTCATCAAAGACAATGATATATATGGAATATGGTTATAAATTGTACTCAATACCCCAAAACTCCAAATAAAGTGATTAACTAACACAAGGATTTATTTGTTACTTAACCTCATATACTTTAATTAGAGCACTAAGGGCAAGGCACATAGATAATCCCCAAAATTAGGCATGTATCCTACTTCACTGCTTAGCTTTAAAGTAAACAAAAGTCAAATAAAAGCTAAGTGGTTGGTTCAACATCAAGAAATGACCAACACCCGTTTATAAACTCTCATTCCTTTTTATAACCCCTAAACTTTTTCAAATGCTTTCATATATATACACTTCCGATCCCATCATCACAAGATTCACAACTATAAAGTATATAACAAACCCCTTAAAACCTCTCTTCTTAATAAGCACTACCAAAAATAAAACCTCACATTATCAATATGAAAGCATCTACTACTGCTGCTACTACTAAGAAGCATAATAATGGTACAAGATTCATCCTTTCTTGCTTCTTCTTCATATTGTTTCTTTGTGCATTAGCTTCAATCAATGAAATAAGGTTTGATAACTTACTAAAGTTTAGCAAATGTGCATTCTGTCAAGCACCTTCCCTTCTTTCCAACTCATCATCGGATTCACTTCCATTTTCTTTGAGAACCATAAAGTCGTCGTCGTCGTCGTCTTCGTCTGATGATGAGATTCGAATACTTGTTGGAATCTTAACGTTGCCGGATCAATACCAAAAGCGACATTTCCTAAGGATGATCTACGGGACGCAATCGCCGGAGGGGGCTAGAGTTGATCTGAGGTTTGTGTTTTGCAACCTTACAAAGGAAGATCAAAAGGTGCTGGTTGCCCTAGAGATAATGCGTTACGATGATATAATTATCCTTGATTGTTCGGAGAACATGAATAAGGGCAAGACTTATACCTACTTCTCAAGTCTCCCTGCATTGTTCAACGACAAGGAGGGCGCATACCCTCCCTACCACTATGTATTGAAAGCAGACGATGACACTTACTTCAGGCTGGATAACTTGGTTAAGTCCTTAAGGACATTGCCTAGGGAGGACTTGTACTACGGATATGTGATCCCGTGTCCTAGTATGGACCCGTTTGTTCATTATATGTCGGGAATGGGATACTTGGTGTCGTGGGACTTGGTGGAATGGATTAGAGAATCTGATATCCCAAAATCTCATTTGGAGGGTCCTGAGGATAAAGTATTCGGAGACTGGATGCGAAATGGGCATCGTGGTAAGAATCGGTACAATGCTAAGTGGTCGATGTACAACTATCCAGAGCCACACACAGGGTGTACCCATGAACTATGGCCCGATACTATTGCTGTTCATCTCTTGAAGAATCAAGAGAAGTGGATCAAGACTTTGGAATATTTCAATGTTACCAAAAATCTTAAGCCATCTAAAATGTATCATATTCCACAAGGTTGATTTTTTCTTTCTTTTTCTTTTTTTTTTATTATGAATTTTGTTCATTCTTTCTATATTTTCTGCCCATTTGTTCATACAGTAGCCTTTTCATGATGAGTATGTCTTCCCAACATATAACAAGCTTTATTATTCCTGCCCAATTTTGAGTTCATAAGTTTTGAACTTATATATATCCCTCAAGATAATAAAATGAAGGATTCAATTTGATCCTATTATTAAATTAAATTCTTACTTCTCTTAACCATCATTCTATGTATATGCATTTTACCTGATTAAGATATAACTATATTATATTTGAAAGAGCAGAAGATGTTTGCTTCTATTGTCGCTGATTTTATATTGAAGCTTATTTTTGAATGATAAAGAATATAAATTAAAATGAAATAAAGTTAAGTAATCAACTTGCTTTTAGTTGTGACAAAGGAGAATTTGGTGGTAGTGTAAAGGTAACTAACCCAGCGTTGATGGTAAGGTGCCAAACCATAGACATAGTGAGGATAGGTACAGCCCATGCAGACCTAAAATGTGACAGCTAGTGGATTATAGTGCCGACTTCACATGAATTGTCAAGCTTACGTTTTTATTAACCCTTTTAAGGCACTTTTGGAGTATTTACAAAGTTTCACTTCACATACAAGTTTTTTCTGAAAATACATATCAGAGGAATTGCTTTTTTGGACTTAGATTAGCCCAAACATTAACATCTCTAAATAATTAGAGCATTTACTATAAACATTATATTGTGCACCTAATTTTATTCTTATATTTTCATACTTGCAAGCCCATTTATATATGATATATAAGCTTTTTTTTATATATATATAAAACTGTATAAAACCAGTCGGCACGACATTCAAATTGGGCTTGGGGCATAATTTTCCAAAGGCCCAAAATTCCCATGTTCGGGCCTAAAATTACCCAACTTGAATTCATGCCTGAACTGAAATTGGCCGAACTTTGTTGAGCGAAGCCCACCCATGATCTCTTTTATTGTTTTTTTTTGAGGAAAAATAAACAATTGTTCAGACAAAAGGTTGTCTTCTCTTCATGAATTTTTTTATTTTTAAGCTTTTTTTTTAAAAAAATTTAAAAAATAAGCTACTGTTTAAACTATTTTTTTTAGAAAAACGCTGTCCTGGACAGCGTTTTCCCTTGACCCAGATTAACCCTCCTACATCTAGAATTATTCTAAAAAAAACGTTGTCCAGCGTTTTTTCTGACCTATAACGCTGCCCAATGCAGCGTTTTTATATGACCCAAAATTTCCATCCAAATTCAGCCTCATGCAAAACGCTGCCTAGGGCAACGTTTTTTTATTAGGTATAATGCTGCCCGATGCAGCGTTTTTAGTCTGACCCTAAATTCGGCTTATTTTTGAAAATAGTTTGAACAATAGCTTATTTTTCAAATTTTTTTTTAAAAAAAGCTTAAAAATAAAAAAAAAGTCTCTCTTAATAGCTAACACTTAATACCAAAGCATATGAAGAAAAATAAAAACTAGAAATTTACTACTCCATAACAACAAGAGTTAGGAGGTTGGTGGGTCTGAATAAGATGACTAACAGTCGCAACATAATTCTCTATGGACGTTGATGACTTTTATTTTAGGCCTTTAGCCATGTTTCCATGACCAAATCCAGATAGCCAAATTCCTGGGACATCACATAGGCATACTAAAATCCAAATTAAAGTTCAAAGTATAAAACACTAGCTAGTCGTAAAAAAGAGTGTTGGAGTCTTGTGGTCACCCCACGTTGCATGCACTGATGCAAATATCAACGACACTCTAACACGTATGTACACTGCCAAACGCACCATCTGCCGCTTTGAAGCTGCCACATTACCCACTTCTTAGGGACATGCAACCGCCACTCATCAAAACATTAGCCAAAAAATAAAACAAATTGCACCGCCAAAACACGGAAACGAGGGTAAACTTAATTTGGTATCTCAACCAAAACAATTAATCAAGCAAGATTATATATAATATGGTATCAAAGTGTTTGATGCTAAGCGTTGCAATATTAGATGTTACGCTAATATTGGTAGTCAGAGCTCAAACATATAATAACTCAAACAATAACATATACCAAGTGACGGATTATAGGAAGTTAGTGGGTGCAGAGAGGAAGTTTGTGAGTTTTATGAGGGAATATGGGAAAGAGTATAGTACAAGGGAAGAGTATGTCCGGAGGTTGGCGATTTTTGCGAGGAATTTGGTACGGGCTGCGGAGCATCAAGCGTTGGACCCCACGGCGGTCCACGGTATTACGCCGTTCATGGACTTGTCTGCGCAGGAATTCGAAACCGGGTTTATGGGCCTGAAGCCCAATAATGATCGTCGTGGCGGTTGGGATGCGATCACGAATGCAGAGGGACCCGGTGACGTGCCCGTGGCCCCTAGGCTGGATGTTCGTGGATTGCCCAAGAGCTTTGATTGGAGGGAGAAAGGGGCTGTTACTGATGTCAAAATGCAGGTATACCGTATACATCATACATGCACGCATTACCTTCTTTGGGAATTTTGTTTTGTGTTTTTTCTTGGACATTTGTAACGGAGATCATGTTAATGGTCCTTTTAGTTTTATTATTGTTTGGCAATTTTAGTTACAATAGGTAGTCCGTCACGCCTTGGACCCAACGGTGTAGTTTATGGTTCTCAGGGCTCAGTCTCCGTTTGGTTCGACCAAAGTAAAGTGATTTTCCATGAAAAACTATTTACAGAGGAAAACATGAATGTGAACTCCGATCCGTTATTTATTGCTTGGTTGATTACCTGAAAAGTTGGACTGCTATGATCCTACAACCTACTTACGACATCATGTCTGTCTGATGTGCAATCAGGGAACCTGTGGATCGTGTTGGGCTTTTAGCACCACCGGAGCTCTCGAAGGAGCTAATTTTGTCACCACAGGCAAGCTGCTAAATCTCAGCGAACAACAGCTAGTGGATTGTGATCATAAGGTGTGTAGTATGCTACTCGACTAGTTACTAGCTATAACAGCTAGCCATTCCCTACTGATGTTGGGATTACTTTTCTGACTTGACTACTTTTGCTTGTTATGTTGTCAAGTGTGATGTGAGGAAGAAAAACGAGTGTGATGACGGTTGCCATGGGGGTCTTATGACCAATGCCTATAACTATTTAATGGAGGCAGGAGGCCTTGAAGAGGAAGACGCTTACCCTTATAGTGGCAAACAGGGTAAATGCCAATTCAATCCTGACAAGGTGGCTGTGAAAATCCAGAACTTCACCACTATTCCAATCGACGAAGAACAAATTGCTGCTTATCTTGTTCATCGTGGTCCGTTGGCAGGTAAATCTTCATAAATGCTACCCTTTTAATGGTATTTACATTTACAGCATTACTAACAAATTACATTGACTCTTCGATATGATGTGAAGTTCATTGTTTTATACTCTCTTCTACATGAATTTGTTCCAAAGGACAAACGAATCTGTTAATAAGTTGTGTTTTCACTTACCAGGCACGCACTTAGGTAATTTTCATTGTGTATTTACTTAATTTACTGCTAATGGTCAAATTGAAGTTGACAGTTTGATCGATGAGACAATATTACCAATTTATCATATGGTCTGCCATTCTTCAGGAATGAAATTTTTATTATGGGATTTTGACATGGTATTTGTTGAACCTTGCACGTTTTGTCATGTAGTGGGGTTGAACGCTGTGTTCATGCAAACATACATTGGCGGAGTATCCTGTCCCCTTATATGCGGTAAGCATTGGGTTAACCACGGCGTTTTACTCGTCGGTTACGGAGCGAAGGGCTATTCCATACTGAGGTTTGGCTACAAGCCTTATTGGATCATCAAAAACTCTTGGGGGGGAAAATGGGGAGAGAATGGATACTATAAACTCTGCAGGGGTCATGGTATGTGCGGGATGAATACAATGGTTTCTGCGGTGGTGACTCAAGGCTGATAATATGCAAATGTGGGCTTTGCTCTCTTTTAGCTTGAAACCAGCGGAGTAGTAAGCATGGTGAAATAGGTTGTCAAACTTTTCATTAGGTCCACTAGATTTGTTTTCCATCCTCTTACAATATGTATGGTAAGAGCTACATAGGCCTGCTAGCTTGCTATGTAGCTATGTCTCGTAAGTACAGTTTTACTGCATTTATTACTGTGCTCGTTTTTAGTCTTTTTACTTGTCAGCAGGTGTTTTTTTTATTTTTTTTTTATTTTCTCAAGCTTATAATCGTAGCTTCAATCATTTTGTTTGAGTATCCACTAGAAAAATCACCTTCAAGTATGTTTTGTGGAGACTAATTAATATATATGTGCAAATGTTATCTGTGCAGACTCAACAACATATGAAATACTTCTTATATAACTTACAATTCTTACATTGTGCGCACTGTCCATTATTTGAACTACATAATTCCGATAATAGATGGGCGCTAAGAGAAGTTTATAGATCCATCACGATAGACGACAATATGATTTGATATGGTTTCGGCATAGCCATAAAAGCACACAAGTTATGTGGTAAATGAATACTACAATATTATGAAAACACATTATTGCAAAATACATTCTTACAATAATATCATTATATCAAGATTCTCCTATTCTAACATGAACTGTAAGTTTATGACCCAACTTTAAGTAAATGTCAAATAAAAATATAAGTAAATGTCAAATATAAATATAAATAAATGTCAAATAAAAATATGACGATGGACTATACCATCAAATGGATGGTTGCAAAATACTAAGAATGCGTTGACCAAGAGTGGTAAAAGCCGGTAATGGAAGTGGGTATACAACCTACGACAGTTAGTTAACCGCTAATAATCCATTTTTATTCATTTGTACACTTAATATTGTGAAATTACTTGTATGATTCCTTAGCTTATTTGGTTCTTCTAAATAATATTAATACATATTTATACAAGGTTTGATAATGTATAAAAAAACTTGTGACATTCATTTATGTTTTAGTCTTTTAAGTTTAGTTCTTTTTTTTTAAAAAAAGATAATAACATTGGTTAACCGCAGTTAACCATTATGATTAACTTTTGATAACTGTGACCGTTAAGTAACGTTATAATTATTTTTGCACACCCCTGTCCGTATCCATGAAATTCTTTCAAGCTTGGCTATATCAAAAGTAGTGGCAATATTTTGTTCCTTTGCAACAAGCAGCCCCACGTGGGCCCTGCCATGTATCCCATCCCAAGAATCACAAATACATTTGGAATTTAGGTTAGTAAAACTCGTGTCTCATGATATGCAGAAGTGTTGCAAGTTTATGTGAACATTCGATCTCAAGATTGGGAGGAATCAATTCATTTCGTTTAAATTTGAATCAAGTTAATTTGGGCCAGCTTATGTTCGGAAAAAGGGTAACCCCCAAATTGAAGCTCAAGGCCCATGGGTTTTGTTACAAATCCCCGACCCAAAGGAAACACGAAGGGAGGAACATCTCTAAGAAGACGTGCGACTTAGCTGAGGGCGGCCGTCGACTCAACCCAAACTCCCACATCACTCTTCCGCCGCCACCATCACCGTCCACAGCGGCGCGCTCGCTCTCCGCTGGTACGTCGATTGATTCTCATCGTTCTCTCTACATCTTTTTCAATCCGTATTTTCCTTAATATTGTGTAATTAATGTGCCATTGTTTTTCATTTTAAAGTTTAATAGCTGATTAATCATAGTTAAAGCAGGACGAGATGGGTCCAGCTTCATTCACCGATTTTGGAAAGAAAGTCAAAGGTAGTTTCAAGATTGGTTTTGTATTTTATTTGCAATTATAGTTGATTTTGCAGTGGTGTGTTTGTGCGTTGTTAAATTAGGGCATTGTTTAAGCCTTAGGATTAAGAAAGAAGTTGTGCTGTTTCTGAGATTTCTTGGTAGTTGGATGAATTCGGATAGCTAGTCTTGGGTGAGACCGTCCATTTATTTTTTGTTCGACATTAGAAGGCATCCCACTTTCTCCCCAAAAATAGGTAGTTTCTAAATTGTCATTTGCACTATAATAACCCGTGAAATAAAGACGTTTCCTTATTTGAATGCCAATAGTGATTGATATGCGTTCTATTACTCAATGAAGTAAGGCATTAGTTATACAATCTAAAGGTTCGAAATTATGTGATTTCTATCGTAGTTTGACGACTGTTGCCTTAAATTAATAGACCCGACTGAGTATAAAGATATTTCAGATTAGGGATAGTTTGATTGTAATAGTTTTGAGACGGAAGTTCTTTAGTATACAAGTCATGAATTGATTATGAGTCTAGATATTAAGCAACCACTGTAATAACCGTGTATTGGGTCCCTCTGTTTCTATTGAATCATGTTATGGTAAATTGCTACTTTGAAAATTTTACTACCTACCTGCAACTCTGCTAGTTGAACCACAGGTCACATAGCTGTTAACTATTTAGAAATAAGATAGAGATTGGGTTTACAAAATAATGGGGATATAAGAGTGTAGATATTGCTGGTGAAATTATTAAAGGGAAACTAATTTTTGATAGGTTTGGATCAAGAGTAATAATACTAACCACACAACTTAATAAACTCAGTTCTACCTCGTTGCTGAACATTAATATTGCGTAGCAGTATATCACCCTTCATGATGGCAACATGCTGCCTTGCTGCCAGGCCACCCCATGTGCCTTATAGTGCTTATTTCCAGGATATTAAGGTTTGTATAAATTCTTAGTCTTAACATATATAGAGGTTTAAGAACGGGAAGGACCTGCTACGGTATTCTCGATTACTGGTTGGTCTTTTTTATTTGCAATTCAAGGAGTAATATGATTACTGATCTATAATTATGAGGTGTGGTTGATTGATTGAAGAACATTAAATGAAAGATGAGACCTGTGTAACTAGTGAGCTGCTTGACAAAAAAGGTTCCTCGTCAATTTTGATGTGAAGAAATATCTGATAGACATTAGATTCAAAATTTCCTTGACAGAAAATGTGAAATTTCAGATAAAATTAGGAAGGCAAGATGAATTACTAAAATTAGGAAGGCAAGATGAATTACTGACTTACTATGCCTGCTAGAAGCCTTAAATTAAATTTCCAAAATTTGATTGTTTGCTGTGTGAAAATACTGGATGTAAATGATTCTTAACATGCAACGGTCTGTTAGCCATCGGATTGTGTATTTTCTCCCCTTCTAGATTTTTTGGTCATCGGTGGTCTGAATGCTTTGTGATAAAAGATATTGATCATAGTACATCATTTTCTTGATTTATCTATCTGAGGCTCTCATCTTTTTTAATATGGTGTTTTTCTTGCAGATGTCTTAATAAAAGATTACAACTTTGATCACAAATTTACCTTGTCAGTGCCCAGTGCCACTGGAATGGTATGTGTTGGTTCTTTTTTATTTATCTCTTATCATCCAAATGAAATTCTATGACCTTTCTTTCTCTTTTTTTTTTTAATTTAAATTTTATTTTGGGTGCTACTGATGTGAGTAAGCTTTTATGATACTGAAAATGACTTCTTTTTTCTCCATAAAACTCATTATTATGAGGCTTTATCAAAGTTTTTAGCATATCATTTCTCAGCTGGATCTTGATTGATTTGTATCTATGCTCCAACTTGATCACGAGAGATCATGTTCTAGAGTGACTGCACAAGACTGCTTGGTTTTGGCTCACCTTCTCCATTTTTCTCTCCTGTTTCCTTGTGTTCTACTCATCGTTCATTATCATCCATTTTTCTGAGTTCTAGTAACTTTATTTTATTCCATCTGTAACCACCTTTTATTCTATTTTTTAATCGTCCACCACACCTGGTGGGAACCTTTTTTTTATACTTAATAGCTATTTAACAATGCCTTTTTTTCTTTTTCATCCTTAGAGTAAAAATACCCACATGAGTGGTCCTTCTCTCGAGTTCTTATTTGTATATGTTGCTTTAGTGAGTGAATAGAACACGTGTTGCTCTAGCAAGTTGGTGTGAAACTGTAAATAATAAGAGGTGACGAACCATATATTTTTAGCATATATTTAACTTTATTGTAGTGTCTTTTATGGAATAGTTGAGGGGTTCCTCGCTTCCTTGTCAACTTGGTTATGATAGGGTTTAGGGTTTTTAGTGAGAATGCATATGCTATGTCTTGTGAGATTTCTGGTGCAATTCATATCAAACCAGTGTTTCTTTAATTGAATTGGTCGTATTTACAGATGTACTTGCTTGTGAATTGATTGAGTATGCTAATCTTGTGATTCTTCATAAGCAGGGATTGACAGCCACAGGTGTCAAGAAGGATCAAATCTTTATTGGTGATATAAGTACACAGTACAAGAGTGGGAACACCACAGTTGATGTGAAAGTTGATACTTATTCTTATGTAAGTATGCTCTAATTTTCTGGCAACATAAAGTGGATTGTTTAGGATGTTGCTGATGCACCATATAGGATCACTGACAAATTTGGCCTTTTTTGTTCAATAGGTCACCACAAAAATTACATACGATGAAGCTTTACCAGGCATCAAAACAACTCTTAGCTTTAACATTCCTGATCAGAAATCTGGCAAGGTCTGCATTTTTTGTTCTTTTAGCTTCTTGTTCATTTATCCTTGTTTATTTGATATATCCATGGATGTCAATCTATAAGTGAAACTAAGGGCATTGCAGAGTTGGTACTCAAAATCTCAAATGACAGTTGCCATTCAACAGATTGTGCTTGTATTTGTTGGTTTGTTGCTAAACGCATACTATGTATTACTCTGCTTTGAAAAAATTCTATGTGGAAGTATTTGAAGTTAATTGCAGACAGAATAGACACAAGATACAGGGAGATGTCTCTTTCTATTTGTAGATCTTGCGCTCCTTGGCTTTTTTCCAGACTTAATGACATCACTTTTGTTGAAAGTGGTGAAATTGCCTCTTCTGTCCAACGCCTTCCTAAAATATTCAAAGTATTACATTGTGACAGAAGAAGAGGACCATATGTGCTTAAGAAAATAACAAATGGGCCACCCATTGCAAAAGTGTGCATTCCTTCCATTCAATGTTCCCATGATATGATATTACTATTTCTCATAATACGCACATTCTTTTAAATGTGCTAATGTTTTGGACTTCACTTTTGTGTTAACTTGTTTGCCTTACTAGTTGGATTTTGTGACCACTACACATCTACACAATCTGACATGCATGCTCTTTTCTCAGGTAGACAAGTGTTCTGTGTCATGGGTTTCTGCCTTTAAGCTCTAATTTATGTGTCTTGTCTGTGTTGCTACTCTGGATTGAATTGTTATTTGCCAATTACATCTATATTTGGGTCTATTATAGATTTTTTTTGGATGGAATTCTATTGTAGATTTCTTACCCTTGTTTCAGAATTTACAGTATGGTGGGATGTATTGGAGTTTCATTGAGAACTCCTGATCCTTCCCGTGTTTGCTAGTGTTGAAACCAGAATTAGATAAATATGTGATCCCATACTTTCATACTTTTAGTGGCTCTTATCCGAATCAGGTGAGATGGGTTGCAGATGGAATTATGTTATGTGAGTGTATTGAATTTTGTAATCCCTTTGTGGATATTGTTGTAGTTGTGAAATGGAAAACAGACTTAAGTACAGTTGTTCATGGTATCCTTCCCTGGAAGATTTTCTTTCGTGCCTTGTTAAGGTTACTAATGGTAGTACCAAGCCAGGGGTTGAAATAGTATTTGTATAAAAGGCAATCAATCAATTCATTCCTGTCCATGGTGACAGGAACTTGGGAAGGAAGGCTTGGCCCTTGTTTACCTGTTCATCCGTAGATGCTATATGTCACATTAGAACTTGAAGCTCAAAAAAGATGGGGAGAGGTTTTCCTCATCTAAACCTTTTCAAGCAAAATATATGAAAATACCTATCTTCCCTAACAGTTGATCCCTCAGTTTTCTGCTCTTCTCTAACTTGATTGCTAGAACCTATCCTTTAAATACCTATCTTTCATTTTTTGTCGACATTTCAAGATTTGAAAGCCAATGTTTCAACTTCTTTGAAAAATGTATTATGTTCATTATGTCAAATGCTTAGATTACATAAATTACTTTTGATGTATGCCTGATATTGTGTTGTATTTATAGCTAGATGTGCACTATCGGAATTATCATGCTGCAGTGAACTCAAGTGTCAGCTTGAATCCTACCCCTACCTTGGACTTCAATGCTGCCATTGGCAATGAGGACATCAGCTTGGGTGGGGAAATGGCATTTGATTCTGCTTCTGGTTTATTCACCAAATACAATGCTGGGATTACCTTCAACAAACCAGATTTTTCTGCAGCCCTTATACTGTATGTATAACGAAATTGCTAGTTTCTTTTGTTTGTAAAGGTTTATTTGCCTTCTTGATTGATGTGTTGCTTTAAATTTATGTTTTATTTGTTTTAGAAGTTCTTAGGAGGTTATAGTTCAATTAATTTGCTTTTGGGACTGATAAATCAGGAATATGTAGTTAAAATAGCCAGGCAACTTAAATTGTCGTTTCACCAAATCAGCTGTGCCACCACCTTATTGATGTAATTTTCTCAAGTGCTTAAACTTTAGTCAGGTATGAGAGTTGATTTGAGCTCCATAGGTCTCAAATCACCTCATTGTGTAGCCACTGCAAGTGTATGAGTTACCATTTGCTACTTTCTGAACAGGTAGATGTCAGGTGTAATAGATAGGAATGTCAGCTGAATTCAGGAGGGAAGTTGGTCCATGTTTGCAGGTGTCACCAATGACATCAGTTACGCGACATTGATATACACTTCTTTAGTGCTTATCCTTTCAGATAAAAGAGTTGATTTTGGCTCCAGACGTCTCAAATCACCTCGTTGACTGCACCGACCTCTGTGTAACCACTGCCAGTCTATGAGTTATCATTTACTACTTTCTGAACAGATTGATGTCAGGTGTAACAGATGGGATTGCAGCTGAATTTAGGAGAGAAGTTGGTCTATGTTTGCAGGTGTCACCAGTGATATCAGTTACTTGGCTGGTCGTGTCGTCCTAAGACTACTGTAGGTTTTGCAGTGTGGAGTCGTGTGATAAAAGATTACTTTAGAAGGTTGAAAAGTGATTTTGAGTAGAGGATTAAATGTAGGAACTCCTGTTGTAACATAGGCATTAGAATGAACTTGAATAACCTGCCACTGCAGTGCATGCTTAACACAAAGAAGACGATGAGAGCTAAGTTGGAAAACTGTTCAATTTATTTGGAAAATTTATCCTTGCCTCCAAGCACTCACCGCCTCTTTCTTCTGTCACGTCACACGTAAACCTTTTTCCACAGAGGTGATGTGGTCGTGGATAAGCATGGTTAGTCATGCATTGATACAAGTAGGAATGATGACCGCATGTATTATGAGCTGTGACTAGGTTGAATTTTGAGTTTTTGATCCATATTATGGGCTTATATTAGTCGCTTATTAGGTATGATGCATCATCAAAAGCTCAAATGCATGCTTAATGATCTCCTGAAATATGAAGCTTTTGCAAATTTTTCTATTTCATTAAAAACTCATTGGCTTCAAAAATTGGGGACTCTTTGAGTTCTCATTTCTCTGTTGTTTCCACTCTCTTGAGATTCTTCTTTCAGTATCAATTAACTGCTGTTTATTTTATGGCCTTAATTCGTTATAAAATCCTTGTATTGGTGCTTGATGTGATTCATGTTCGAAATGCAGGATGGATAAAGGACAGACCCTCAAAGCATCATACTTTCACACTGTGAGTCCATCAACAACTGTTGCAGCCGAAATGATTCATAGATTTTCTAGCTATGAAAATGGATTTATGATTGGTAGCTCGCATGTAGTTGATCCTTCTACGTCGC
The DNA here is from genome assembly GCA_026401315.1 of Dysphania ambrosioides. Classification (NCBI taxonomy): domain Eukaryota; kingdom Viridiplantae; phylum Streptophyta; class Magnoliopsida; order Caryophyllales; family Amaranthaceae; genus Dysphania; species Dysphania ambrosioides. The sequence goes on from CM048665.1 coordinate 470,849, forward strand.
TGAAAACTCGTTTCTCTAACAATGGAAAAGTTGGAATGTTGTGTCAGCGTGAATGGAGGCCGAAGTCACTAGTAACTTTTTCAGCTGAGTATGACAGCAAGGCCATTCATTCAGCCTCCAAACTCGGTGTCGCCCTTGCTCTTAAACCATGAGCTGTTACTGACCTTCAACATTGGTTGACATCCTGCATCGATAAATTTGTTTCTGATCATAGAATTTTTATGACCCCAAATGGGTGTTGTCAGAACTAGAGAAAAATGTATTCACGAGTCGACCATTATTCTAAAGCATTGATGGGATTTTTGACCCAATTTTGGATAGTTGAAAGATAAAATCAGCAGCACAATGGCTTCTTTTACTATGGATTTCGCGCTGATTGATAATGAATCTCATCTTTTGAGATTTTCTGGTACTCTTCCTTGTGACGAAGAACATCATGTTTATTTATATCATCATTATGCTTTCTGTTTTTCTCATTAATAAATTGAGGTCCGCTTTCTCATTCTAAATTGACTTATTATGCATGATCTTAGTGTTATGATGAACGTTTTAAAGAACGGGAAAAGTCTGTCAAACTTAACCTTAAAGTTACAATTTCCTGAAAATTTTAGTTTATGTAGTTAACCAGCTCAGATAATTGCTATAGTTGGAAAAAACAAGGATAGATAGGTTCAGACAAGGATTTTGGAAGTGAAAAATGATGTCTTAATCTCTATTCTATCGTAGTTACGAGTACTTCGCTCTAATAACAAGAATACGAAATTATTGATTTAGGATGATGATTTGTTTTCTACCCACCAATTTGAATGATTGTCCTTTGATTTAAGAGTTACACAATAATTTTTGTTTGAAGGTTCATTCTGGGGGCCCTAAATATCAAGAAGAGGTACGTAAAAGTGTAAAACCTCATTTCCCTTGCCATCCCTAACTCCCCAAGTGAGGATGGGAAGTACATCAAGAGTATTGACAGTGGTAATCTCTTATAAATGTCTACTCTTTTTTTTTTTTTTTTTTTTTTCCCATCCACCTCATTTTATAAGAAATTGATCATCTTTACGTTGTCCATTACTATTGTTACTTTTTGTCGGATAAATATCATCGTAATTATTTCTCTATAACATAAATCTATTTATTTATTAAAGTGGCTCACCCTCCTTGTAAGACAACCTCTATATAAGAGGGAGCTAAGAGAGTAATTTTTTTTTATTAAGAGCTACATTTTATAGCCAAGACCCAAGAGTAACCTACGAGGTAGCCATGACCAATGCCCGGTGCTTCCCCCAAGAATTAACAATAGCATCCCTAAGAATGGCATAGAAACAATCCATAATTGTTTGAATTTTGCTTGATAAAGTACAACGAAATTGATCACAGGTCAAGGTTAACAAATCTATTGAAGTAGTAAGAAAGAAGGACGGGAATCTTGCATTGTTAGAAATCAGGATATCAAGTAGATTTGATCCGTTAGGAGGTGAAAGCAGAAGATTCTGATACATTTTATTGCTAACGATGGCTTACTCATTGGTAGCTGATTTTATATTAGCATGAAAGTAACCACTGTATTTGCATTGTCAGTAGGTTTTATTTTTATCACGTTTATTTCTTGCAGTTGGTACTAACATAAGACAAAAGAGGTTGCTTTGTGGTTGAGTTTTACTTGCCAAGTGTAAAAGGTGTCATATGCAGTAATTAATTACAACCATCCAAATATATTTTGCATGTAAGTCAAGACGCGAGCCAAAATCCGCAGAGGATCTTGTACCCAAATATATCGAAATTCATTCTCCAAGCAGTTTTATGGGGGGTTTTTTTTTAAAAAAAAATCTTTTGGTTTGGAATATTTTGAAAGAAAGTCTCACGGTAATATTACTTTAACTTATTAGTTCCCCTTTTCCTTAATTTTTTCGCAATTTCAAAACACGTCTTTAAACATTTTTATTTATAAATTCATAAGGCAAAAAATTGTGAAAACTTGATATTTTAAAAATATTCATTAACATGCATCCAACAAAATCTCACTTGAATATATTGTTTCTTATAAAATGATGAGAATTTGCTAAACTTAATGCAAAACTTTATTCTCATTCAACTGATTTTTAGAAGCAAACAATAGGGTTATATATACACATACTCTCCTAAATCTAGTAAAACTCAAATACCAGACAAAGATAAAATTTTATCCTAATATAATAATATAATAATGATGATAAAGATATCCTAACAATTATCCTAACATAATTCTTAATTATTCCAATAACCCACCCCCCCAGTTGGAGCGTGTGTAGAACAAATGCCCAACTTGTCAAGTAAGAGCTGAAAGCTCACTTTTCCCAAAGCTTTAGTAAAGATATCTGCTAACTGTACCGTTGTAGAGACATAAGAGGGAGTAATAGTACCATCCGTAATAGCATCCCTAATAAAATGACAATCCGCTTCAATATGCTTAGTACGTTCATGAAACACTGGATTTTGAGCAATATATAAAGCCGACTGACTATCACAATACAAGTTCATTCCATTTGAGTGTTTCACCCCTAAATCACCCAATAGTTGTTTCAACCACTTAAGTTCACAAGTCGCTGCAGCCATTGAACGATATTCTGCTTCTGCCGAAAACCGCGAGACCGTATGTTGCTTCTTGGTCTTCCACGACACCAGAGACAGATCAAGGAGTATGAACCAACCACTCAAGGAACGTCTCGAAAGAGGACAACTAGCCCAATCCGAATCACACCATCCTTCAAGTTGTAAAGCACTATCATAACGCAAAAGTATACCTTATGTCAGATTATTGTTAAGAAAATGCACAACACGCAAAGCGGCATCCCAGTATTCAAGTATCGGGGCTTGCATAAATTGTGATAAAATGTGCACTGAATATGCAAGATCAGGTCTAGTAATGCCTAAATAAATTAGGCGACCGATCAATTTTCTATATTTCTCACGATTAGACAACAGTTCCCCTGTTGCAAGAGCAAGTCTGTGTTGGAAGAGCAAGTCTATGGTTTTGTTCCATGGGAAATTATACGGACTTATCACCTTGTATGCCTATTTCATCAATAATATCAGTAGCATACTTCTTCTAGGACATAAAAATACCTTGCTTGTTCCGAGCTACTTCTAAGCCCAGAAAATATTTCAACGTACTCAAATCTTTCGTCTTGAAACATTTTCCCAAGTATTGTTTGAAAGCATTAAGTGCTTTCATGTCGTTACCTACAATGATCAAATCGTCCACATATATAAGTACATTTAACTGAATATTGCACTTGGTCTTTGTGAACAAGGAGTAATCTAACATGATTGCTTAGGATTTGAGCGCCTCCGCCAGTTTTGCAAACCAACATAGAGGTGCCTATTTTAAGCCGTACAAAGACTTTTTCATCCGGCACACCTTGTCAAAATTATCCTTATTAAATCCTGGAGGTATTTTCATGTACACCTCTTCTTCTAAATCACCATGGAGGAAGGAATTATGAACATCCATCTGATGCACCACCCAATATTTAGTTGCTGCAATTGCAAGGAAGGTACGTACTGTAACCATTTTTACTACAGGCGCGAAAGTTTCATTATAGTCTAAACCTTCGATCTGATAATGACCGAAGATGACGAGTCGAGCTTTTAGCCTCTGCAGATTTCTCTGTTCATCGTATTTTTTTTTTGTAAGCCCACTTTCTTCCCAAGGTTTTCTTCCCGGGAGGCAATTTCTCAAGTACCCATGTACCTTGTTCCTCCAGCGCTCTAATTTCATCAGCCTCCATCCTTCGTGTTTCATGGTTTCTTTAAAATTCTTAGGCACATTCTCTCCAGTTATGGCTGCAATATATCTTCTATGTTTCATAAAATATTTTTCAGAAGCAATAACATGTATTAAAGAGGAACCCATACCTGAGAAAGGTGACGTCACGGAAGTGATATGAGGTAGGCCGAAACTTTTATTATTTCGGAGTACAGTAACGTAGTCTCGGAGTTTGATGGAAAGAGTCTTATGTTGCATCCCCTTCCCCATATTTCTCTCAGTGCTTTCAAAGGGGGAGGTCAGTGCCTGCAACCGGTGCAAGTTCCCCATCCCCAGCATCTCGGTCGTGCACCTCTTGTGCCATAATTTTCGGTGCACAAAAGTCACTGTCCTACTCGTCTTCAACAGACAAAGTTGGCTCATAAACTATATTGGATGATGAAGGGGCTTGAATAGATGATGAAAATGGAAATTCATGCTCGAAAAATTGAACATCTCGAAACACAAATATTTTGTTTGCTTCCACATTAAACAACTTCCACCCTTTCTTCCTAGAAGGATAACCCAAAAACACACATTTACTACTGCGACTAGCAAATTTATCTGCTTTGCTCTATTGATTATGGGCATTACACAAACATCCAAATACTCTAATGTGGTCATACAAAGGGTTTTTGTTAAATAAAATTTCAAAAGGAGTCTAAAACTGTAATAATCTAGAAGGAGTTCTATTAATCAAGTGTCATGCACCTTGTACACATTCACCCCAAAATTTTATAGGAAGATTACCCTGAAATCTCAAAGCCCTTGCTACATTCAATATATGTTGATGTTTTTGTTCAACTCGTCCATTTTGGTGGGGTGTGCCAACACACGAAATTTCTAATAAAATTCCATGTGTATGAAAATAGTCTAATAGGGAATTAAATTCAGTCTCATTATCACTACGAACGATTTTGATTTCACACTCAAATCACAAGACGAAGGTGTCTTGTATGGTCCCCATAAATCTAAATAAACTAGTTCAAAGATACGACTGGCTTTATTATTGCTAAGAGGAAAACTACTCCTATGTTGTTTGGCACGAGGACATACATCACAAGATTTATTAACACTTTTTCTAGAAGAATTATGAGTCATAAATGGGAGATGGTGTAGAATCTTTCCTGATGGGTGCCTCATACGTTGATGCCATAGATCTAAATAGTCATTGCCAATTGCCAACGTCTTCACCTCTGGAACTCCCCGAAAATAATGAAGTCCGTCTACTCGCTCACCCGCTCCAATCACCTTCCTTGTCGTTAGTTCCTGTATAACACAAAGTTTATCAGTAAATTGTAGGCCACAGTTTAATTGATCACACAATTGAGTTACTGAAATTAAATTGTAATTCAAATGAGGGAAAAAAAGAACATTTTCTATAAGTAGTCCTTCAGGTAATGTCACCGAACCAATTTTTGTTGCATTTTCTTGGGTACCATTCGGCAACCCTACCAGATAATGAGCCACACTAGAGATGCTAGTCAAAAGGGAAAGATCACATGTGACGTGATTTGATGCACCTGTGTCCACTATCCAAGCATGCTTACCCTGAAGTTTGGGTTTAAGTGAATTGAGATGATCCAATAACTGCTAGTTTGGGCAGCAGTCACGCCAACCATTGCCACCCCATCACCCGAAGTAGCACTGGCTTCTTGTAGAGTGGTTGAAGATATGGTTTGTTTGCACGCGCCGAGGAAGAAGACCAAGTATGTTTGCCGCGCCCACCAGCACGACCACCATCGCGAGAGGGAGATACACCACGCCCCATTCCATGGCCTCCTCGAGGTCTATCCCTCCACCAATCAGGAAAGCCAATAAGCTGAAAGTAACCTGATTCAAGATGCCCTACACGATTACAATAGATTCATAACTTATCTAAATTCTCTAGCTTCGTCTGTCTCCCTCTGGAATCTGTTTGTAGATTAAAAGCAACATTGTCACGTTGTGGAGGATCACCTCCACTAAGGCGTTCGGCTTGCACAACTTGCTGATATGCTTTGTTAATCCCGGGTAAAGGTTTCTGCGTCAAAAGTTGCACCCGTATTGGGGCAAATTTGTCATCTAGACCAATGAGGAAGTGATGCACGTAGGATTCTTCACGCAATGATTCCACCCGAGAGGGAATATTGCAAGTGCAAAGACCACACAAACACGCAGGGACCGAGAGATATGTATGTAATTCATCCCATATCTTCGAAAGTCGCCCAAAGTATGTAGCGGCTATCTCGGTTTTCTCTAGTTTACAAAATCCAAGGGAAAGCTTCAATTTACAGATTCTTGTACCACTCACGACACGGAAACAATTTTAAAATTTGTCCATAATAAGTTTGCATCATCATAGGCGGCAATAGTTGAGCGAACAGAGGGATCCACGTATTGGACAACCATGCAACCAACATGGATTGTACAACTATCCAATCTTCTAGTTTCTTAGGGTCACTTGGTTTAGGACCCGAGCCATCGATAAAGCCAAATTTACATTTAGCTTTCAAGGCTGCCATTACTGCCCTCGCCCACTCATCATAATTCTCACCACGTAGCTAGATTGGAGTGATGATATTTCCAGGAGCATCACTCGAACCCAAGTGAAAAACAAGATCAAACCTTGTTTTGTCAGCCATGACGGACGGGCCAAGGAAAGAACAAGGAGAAAGGAAAAGAATAAAAATTAAAAAAAATTCAACCTTGGCTCTAGATACCATGCTAAACTCAATACAAAACTTTATTCTCATTTAACTGATTTTCAGGGGCAAACAATAAGAGTATATATACACATACTCTCCTAAATCTAGTAAAACTCAAATACCAGACAAAGATAAAATCTTATCCTAATATAATAACATGATAATGATGATAAAGATATCATAACAATTATCCTAACATAATCCTTAATTATCCCAATAGAATTTATGGTCAAATTTTTTTATCTTTGACTTTATAAATATAAATTGGGCAACAATTAAGAACGGTCCAAAAATGTTTTCATCACTCAGCGGAAACAAAATGCAGAAACAACAACATGCGGAGTAACATACATTTTCAACATATCCATATAAGAGGAGAATAAAAATGAGTAGTGGTAATTGTTATCCCCACCAATTCTAAATGATCATAATGCATTTACCGATAATCAAAGAACAAATGCTTATGTGAGTCAACAACATTATCACAAATCACACAATTAGCAGAATCACTACTGTGTAGGTGCGTCAGTCTTTGTCTTGTGTGCAACCTTTCAACTTTCAAGCATAACGAACCACATGATGAATTTGTGTTAAGGCTGACAGAATCTGTGCAGTACAAACTAGTACCATTGAACCTTACTACCATTACCAACAATAACAACACAAGTGTGAAGTGTGTGCTATTTTATATTATTGTTCGGCCATCCAGCTACTCGGATCCCCTGAAGTAGTTTTATCAGATCCTATTTAACCCTACATATGCATTTCCAGGCCCAACTAGCACTAGCAGGAGCCTGGTTGCAACACCAATCAGCCCTGTTAATGTACACTGCATGTATTCAGCCATGAAAACGTGTTTATAATATTGAACAGCTTAGAAATGTTAGAATCAGCAGTGACTGCTGAATATATATTACATACGGACATAAGTCACATAACATATGGTATGGCCTTGATCAAGATGTTTCACATAACATATTGATATTGAGGAGAAAAGCGGAATTGTAATCCAAATGAACAATAACAATGCAAGTTGATCCCAACGTATTACTATGGATAGATGTTGGCTGATTTACGTATCTTCTTTTAGATCTGTATATTGAGTCGGGTTAGGTCCGGGATGAGTTACATACATGACGGGCTAGGCCGGGCCAAAGAAGATGTAAAATGTATTGAATCGAGTCGGTAAATGAAGATACAAAATGGGCCGAGTCAGATCGGACCATCAACATAATATAGTTTTTATCTATAGAGGGTGATAGTTTGTCTATTATTGACCTGATTTGACTCATTTAAAACTCAATAAAACATAACCCTTTAAATACCAACCCAATCAATTAAGTTCATAATTGATTAGACCCTTTTACAAACGGACCGGTTAATGACCCTTAATAGGGCCCTCCCCTTTGAACAGTTCTATCATGTTTAATAGTTTTAACTATGCACTCTATATATCTTTAAGTGCATGTATATTATTTAGTATTATATATGTAGTAATTATTAAATAATAGTGAAGAATTAACTACTGTGAAATAGAAAATATGCAAAAATATTGAGATAAAGAAGAATTTTAGTGTGAAAGAAATATTTCGAAAATGTAGAGCTCTCATGCAACGTAGTGAGTTATTGTTTAAGAGAGGCTAATTAATCATGCGGCGTATTGACTCTTATTTTTTTTAAAAAAAAAAAGCAGCAGAAGCAAAACTATCTTCCTATACATTTAAAATGTGTTGCAAGAAGTAACTTAAAAGTTGTAGTTCTAAAAAATTGAAAAATGTAGGATAATATTTAATGTCTGACAATAAAAAAAAAAAAAAAAAAAAGTGAGATGATGAGGCAGCAACTTTATGCATGGATAAAGGATGAGGACATTGAAGTAATTACTTGTCCCCAAAAGCGACAATGCAAATGCGATTGATAGTAGAAATCAGGCCACCACCTAATACCTATGCTTTTCACTTTTCACTTTTCACAACCATATAAAAATGGCTTATTATAACTCCCATATTTATTAGATTGAATATGCTAATCAAAACACAAGAGATAATAGGATCTAATCCTACATATACTCCTCTTTCCTCTAATTTTTGACTCGCTTTTACCCAGAAAATGATCATAGGAGACCACCATTTACCAATAAATTAAGGCCATAAAGATAATCAAAGAAGCAAATGATGAAGCTACAAAAACAGAGGCTATAAAAGACGCACTGTCTCATTAGACCTAAGAAGAGAATACATAGCCAGCCACACATCCCCCTTTATTATTATTCAACACACTATGAGGGAATACTGGACATCATTAGCGTCCCTTTTGGGAATGCTAGCATTTTCCCAGGCTCTCTTCACCACCATTTTTCCACCTTCTCTACGCTACTCTTTCCTCACTCTCTTCAACCGTTTTTCTAAATACTTCTCCTCTTACTGTTATTTCGACATCACCGAAATCGACGGCGTTAACTCCAATGAGCTCTACAACGCTGTCCAGCTCTACCTTAGCTCTACCGCCTCCGCTACTTCCGCTGGACGGCTTAGCATTACCCGCTCACTTAACTCCTCTGCCGTCACGTTTGGACTTGCACACAATGACACCCTTTTCGACACCTTTCGAGGGGTCCCTGTTCAGTGGGAGCACATTGTCACACACCGCTCGAATCAAGCGTTCTCGTGGCGGCCCGTGCCCGACGAGAAGCGCGGCTTCAGTCTCCGTGTCAATAAGTTGGCCAAGGACTTGGTTTTGGGCCCGTATTTGGACCATATCATGGACCGGGCTGGGGAAATCCGTAGGCAGAATCAAGACAGGTATTTGTACACCAACTCTCGGGGCGGGTCGATGGACTCGTCCCGGCCCGGTTATCCGTGGGAAGCGGTGCCGTTTAAACACCCCTCTACATTCGACACGCTCGCCCTCGACCCGCGTAGAAAGGCTGAGATCATGGCGGACCTTAAGGAGTTCGCTAGTGGGGAGTCCTTTTACCGGGCCACTGGCCGGGCCTGGAAGCGTGGGTATTTACTATACGGCCCCCCCGGGACTGGGAAGTCTAGCATGATTGCTGCTATGGCCAACCACCTCAACTACGACATATATGACCTCGAGATTACGGAAGTGGCGTCCAATTCCGAGCTTCGAAAGCTGTTGATGAAGACGACATCGAAGTCCATCATTGTCATCGAGGATATTGACTGCTCCATCGATCTCTCGGACCGAAAGGACAAGCGAAAGAGTCGCAACAGCCATCATAGGCACCTGGGCCCGGATGAAAGCCCGTCAGGACCCGAGTCAGTGACACTATCAGGCCTGCTGAACTTCACTGACGGGCTGTGGTCATGCTGTGGGAGCGAGAGGATATTTGTGTTCACAACGAACCATGTTGAGAAACTTGATCCTGCATTGCTAAGGTGTGGTAGGATGGATATGCACATACACTTGAGCAACTGTACCTTTGAAGCCTTGAAGATTCTGCTTAGGAACTATGTGGGGTTAGAGAAGGAGGATTTGGGTTTCGAGACGACGTCCGAGCTTGAGGAGGTGGTGGAGAAGGCGGAGATGACACCGGCAGACGTGAGCGAGGTGTTGATAAGGCATAGGAGGGAAAGAGCGAAGGCAGTAAAGGAGTTGCTAGAGGAGCTCAAGAGGAGGGCACAGGGTGGCGACGATGGGAGAATAGGGGGCCGGGCTTCGGGATTTGAGGATCAAGTAGAGGAGAAGAGGGAGCTTGAGATGATGCATGACAGTGCAAGCGGTGGGGGTCACCTGGACAGTAAGGAGCAAGAGAAAGAAGGCAATGTGGTGGTGAATCATGATGATTTTTACTCCCATGTAAATCATACCAAGTTCAACTATTAGTCAAAAATACATACTCCCCATGTTAGTAGTAATATTAATGTAGAGTAATATTTCTTGGTTCTTCCTCTAGACTTTCTTCAATCTTATAAAAAAAAAAAAAAAAAAAAGATTGAGCGATGGGAAAGCTGGGACAAGGTATTAATAATATGTGCAATGATAAAAATGAGTGAAATTTGATGATAAAAGGAGAAGTGTAGGTAGAGAAGTTAATCTCCTCAATTAGCATTGGAGTTAGATGATGTTGATCGTCATATCTTTCTTTGTTACTCTATTGGGGTTTTGATTAAGATTAGTACCAATAAGTTGTAGTCTAAACAAATAGTACATTATTATTATTATTATTATTATTATTATTATTATTATTATTATTATTATTATTATTATTATTATTATTATTATAAAAGTAAGTTGATTAGATGCATAGACATGACAAGAAATGCATTTTACCCTTACTATAAAGTGATGCTAATCCACATTATGTCAATTTTGTTACATCATCGTTATCTATAAGATGTAATGATCTTTCAACAGTAATTTGATTCTCAAGGAGTTATTGATTGTTGTAAAAACCATCGTGCTTGTTGTAAGGCCTGTAGCCTTCGAACTAAAGAAAAGCCCGTACCTTCTTGGGTTCATAGAGATGTGTAGAAGATGCATTTGATTAACGATCATATGATTAGGCAATTGAAAAAGAAAAAAATAATAATATTGATTTCACGTTTTTATGGGGAGCAAAACCTGACCTCACATAATTAACAATAACAAGCTTTATTCCAATGGAATAATATGTGTAATGCCACCACTGATATGATGTTGGAAGTATGATTCACTACCATTGTAATATTTCTGCTTGACATATTCATCAAAAATGAATCAGTTTGGTTGATTAAACGTATGTTAATATAGCTCAGTGTCACTGATTGTACGTACGTGTATTTGGTTTCTTCGTGAGAATCGTTGAACTAGGAATGGAATGGACTCTAGTATATGTCCATTGCTGATGGCATAGTTCTATAAAAATGTATAAACAAAGCCGTATGGGAATATATAAGCCTAAGATTCATCTCACATTGATCTGCATGGATATTGGATAGCTAAAGCTCATAAAGTTGGCTATATAGTTTGCATGTCGTTTGTGCCTCAGTCCATAATAAACCTATTCGCTGACATAAACTAGAAAGTGCACCAGTGTTGAGGTAGGACGTCCTAACTTGGTTTCATTTACAAATTACAATATGCCACATCCTAGTGGCCACTGGCCAGTGGGTTTGGTCTGTAATATAATATATGCTGCATCATAATCAGACCCGACCTGATAAGTTACCCGAAACCGACCCGGACCCGACCTGATTATGACCCGAAAAGTGAGACCCGATAACCGACCCAACCCGACCTGAAGTTAACCTGAAACCGATTTGACCCGATATTCGAAGACCCGAACCCGATCCGTGTCCGATACGTTATAGACCCGACCCAAAAAAAACCCGAAACCGATTGAAACTGACACATAACCGATATAACCCTATTTATAGCAATTCGTTACCCGAATTCACTAGATGTGTTAATAATCTGTATATATGTGAATATAACCTAATCTTCACAGACCTATTTTTTACCTAATATCTAATAACTTTGAAACCAAACATTTTTATTAATTTAATTATTTAATAAGTACATTTATGAAAATAAAATTTTAAAAGATTTACTAAATATTCAAATAAAAGCAAAATCATTGTATCTATGCCTATAAAAAGTGAGACTAGAACCTTCCAATTTGAGGTTTTATTGTTTCATAAATCTATTGACGTCTTTCTTTTTCTAAAATGACAATCATTTTCATACTCTTTAAATAACAATAGATAAAAAAACTAAAATATAGTTTTCATATAATTCCTCTATTTATACATACCAATGTGAATATATGACCGTTTATATGTTAAGTTGCTAAATATTTATATATCTCTACATTTAAAAGTTAATCTCTTATTCTTTTATGGTATCAAATTCTTTCCTAATCATCTATTATCTATATTCGACAACTAAATAGTAATACACATTGGTATAAATAGAGGAATTCTATTACATGTTCTTATGTATATATAAACTTAACATCGTATGTTATAGACTAGTTTGATATGATAATACAACCCGACCAAGTAAATAACCGATTTAATCCGACCAAGCAAATAACCGATTTAACCCGAACCGACATTGACCCGACCCGAACAAGCAAATAACCGATTTAACTTGACCCGATAATGACCCGACTCGACCCAATAGGCAAAATTGACCCGATAAGAACCGACCCGCGATGGGTCAACCTAGAACCGACCCGTTGACCCGATTTGACACTCCTAGTTGCGCATGTATGTATTGCTGTTTATTTTGACCTACTAGTCAAGGAGTAGCTTCTTTCGTCCTTGTTGCTCAACACATAACTTCTTACTAAGTGTTTGTTTTTCAATTTATTTCACAATTTATACATACTTTATATTACACAATTTATGCTTTATGGGATTAATTACTCAAAAGTCAAGTTTTAGTTGAGATGACCTAACAAGCACACTTGCTTGAATATAAATAGATCAAATCAGATTGAATGAAAATTCTTGAAAAGTTGGTTGATACTTCAAAGTGGAAACGCTCCTCTATAAAGTAGCAACATGGATAACATATTACCAAAAAATAATCTTGCCTAGTCGTCTATCAAAATCATATTCCTAAGACCTCCTGTAATTTATAACTAGAATCAACTTTATTGAGGATCATTGGATATTATTGGTGCCTTAAATTTTCAGACATTTTTACTATTTTGTTTATTTTTTTTAATTATTATTTTGGTACTTTAGAATTTTTTTATATTCTTACCTTATTGAAAATGTCAAACGAGCATAGGTTAATATTCCTTGGAATGCGTGCTTTACTATCAAACTATACTTCATGGATCGCTTTAGAGGATTTATTTGTCAAGCAACATTTAATTAAATAAGATGGGAATCATTCTTTTGTATGCTAATTGATTGCGGAATTACTTAATATGCTACTTTCTTTGTTCTTCTTATTTGAAACCTATACGTTTTATAGTCAAACTATGATCATAAATTTTCAATCTATATTTTTCAAATATCAACTTCTTATAACTTTTGCAAACATACAATTGAAGATATTTAATATTAAGTTTGCTTTAAAATCTAAGCAAAAACAAAAAAGCAGAGGGGGTTCTATAAAAATAAGGACATATTTTATTCACTTTTTTCACTTATATCAGGAAAAAAAGGATAGACGAAATAAGATTAGATAATATAATAAATAAGGGTTAGTTAAGAGCAATAATTCATGACTAAAATAAGATTTAACAAGATAAATAAGATAAAATCAGCTAAAAAGATGCACCCTAAAGTTATATTAATTTCGATCTAATAGTAAAATACAAACCATTTTAGAAAAGTATGTTACTTATTTTTGTTGTCTCATGTATTAATTTACTCATTACTTACATCACATGTGAGAAGTATCGTTGGTCTATGGGGTAAGGTGGCCATTCCATGTATTGAATATTGTTCTTGCTTATTGATAACTATACGTTATGGTTGGTGCTTCTACTGTTCGTTATAATTGTATTGGATGGGTATCTAGTTGTCCCTCTCACTAGACTAGTCACTATTATTATACTAAGACTAAGTCATCCTAACTTGGAGAGGTTAAAAAAATAAAAGAGAGTAGTTTAGGAGAAGTAAAGTAGAGTAGAATGAGTCCTTCACCATCCACTAATGATGTTGTAGAGCTGGTGTAGTCTTTCTTATTCCCTTGTTAAGCCAACTGACCACATTTTAGAACTAAGTAGGACTAGAGCCATAGCATAGATTCATTGACCATATATTTCGGTAGCCCCGGGTGGAAGATGAGTTGATTGATCACCCTTTACATATGTAGTTTTTGCGTGTGATCAAGTTGGAATATATGTTTAATGGAGAATCCAACACCCTTAGCTCATTTTTCTATCTTGATTTCATTCTGTTGCTTTCCTCAATTCTTGACTATTGCATGACTCCACCCACAACTTAATTAGCTTAATACGCTTCATCCCCCGTGGTCTAAACCCCTACTAATTACTCTTCTATTTGTTTAAAGAATAAGCTAGATTGGTACAACAACAACAACTCACTCAACCCTCTCATAGGATCCTATGAAGCATAATGTACATTTATTTTAATTTCAATTTTTTTTTTCCGAACATATCTCAATAATAATACTTTGTATACAATAATAACCTTTAAAATACCATTCATTTTAGACAATTTTTTATGTGATGAGAGAACACCTCGATTTGCTTACCATGGGTTTTACAAAGTCATATTAAGGTCTAAGAGTAAATGGGACCATATTTAAGAACACCCATTTCAATCAAATTTCCCAAAAGTCATTTTAAGGGCATTTAGAAAATCAAATGTATGATGTTAAGTTGCACCTAACTCCTCATATGACCTATATTAAAAAAATATCTAAATTTATGTATAAAAAACCTTTCTAATTCGGCCATTTTAGACAAATTTAAAATGTTTACCCAGTTAGATAATACATTCATATTCTTATCACATGTCTAGTAGGGTCATATTATCCCCAATGAGTGATAGAATTAACTACTTATCTAAATACTCATTTCAATTGATTTTTAAACTCTTATAATTGTTTCTTAACCTTATTTTTAGGACCTTTTGAGACCAAAATACGGCATGATATGAATTCAAACCTCCTCATAGGACAAGCATCATTTTCTTACATTTTAATTTCAAAAAATTTCGATAATATCTCAAAAATAATGTAAAACAACCTTCAAATATTGGTCATTTTGGACAAACTTAGATCCAGTTAGAAAACATATTGATATGCTTATTGTAAATCTTACAAAATCAAATTAGACCATACGAACGAGTAAAAATATTTACTTTAACTCTAAATGCCGTATCAATCAAATTCCAAAACTTGATATTTATAAAGCATATACTTATCACAATGAGTTCTCTGTCATTTAAAGGCAATTCTACATTCCATAACAGCATCATGACAAACATTTTTGTAAATTTTTTTTCAAGAAAGACATAGGCAATCATTAAAGAATTGACCCTTAAAATATTTGCACTACTTTTTGGTTGTTGTGCATGCAAAAGGTCGCACATTACGCCTTATTTGGCTTCTGGGGTTGATAAATGGAAGTGTGGTAATGAAATGGACTGATAGTAGACATCAAAAAGGAAGCTGCTTGATATTCACAAGTCATCATCTGCGATTTAAAACTTTCAATACACCAACAAACTACATGGCTCTTGCACAATCACCGAATTTCATCTCATGGATCACATCTTAATCCCAACATTCTTATGAAACTATCTAAATATTTGTTCGAAGTTTTGGTATTGATTCATGTTAGCTAATTAGGTGACCTTTTGATAATAATATCCATACAAACGCAAGAAATACTCGTGTCCTCCTCTTTAAATTAGGATTCTCAACGTTACGTAGATGCTCCAACAGTGGTGATGGAAGTCCACAGTGTAAGAGACTTTTGTTGGTTGAAAGACATATGTCCCGAACCAAGTGCAAGGTAGTATTTAGATAGCCATCCTCAGAAGAGCAGTTCAGGGTTACTTCAATATCTAAAGTAATACAGTCAGTAAATATTAATGACTGGAAAAAAATGTGACTCATCCCCCAAGAGGGAGAGAATAATAACTCTGTTAAAAAAAAATCAAGAAATGACTCTGATTATTGTAAGGTATCTCAGAAAATAAATGATACCTACCTAATGGGATGACTTCAAAAAGGTTCGGTTCTTGTGGTAGAAAGTCGTAGAAGGTGGCCAGATGAGAACTAGATAGGTTTCTATATGTAGCTCAGATAGCATTGCAGGCCTCTATTGCAAGGCCTTGACAGAGGGAATTTTGAGTGTGTATGTCGCAGAGTCTATTTCTCATAATGCAGAATATGGGGGCAAACCTGTAGCCAGACATCAACAGATATTCACAAAATGTTGGCAGTGAGCCTGTGACTCATTGAAGAGATAAACAGGTTTCCCAATATGGGTATGCCACTTTTTGGCTAATAAGGATATTTTCCATGAAAATTTGGAAACTTCTTACTGATATGAGAAACTGAGACGGATAATCTAACATGGTGAACTTTGAGAACATTTGATAGATTATTGGATATGGAACTCTAGCTAAGTAATTATATAA
Source organism: Dysphania ambrosioides (assembly GCA_026401315.1). NCBI lineage: Eukaryota > Viridiplantae > Streptophyta > Magnoliopsida > Caryophyllales > Amaranthaceae > Dysphania > Dysphania ambrosioides. The sequence continues at coordinate 487,396 of CM048665.1, forward strand.
GACTGCAAATAGGGAGAGTTTTTGTACAAAACAAAGAGGGGAATTTCAGAAGGGGTATCTAGCTAGGTGAAGTATGAGTAGTTGGTATTTTCTACAGTTCGGGAATGAAGTTAAATCCACAATTAAGAATAAGAATCAGCTAGGTGAAATATTTTTATATCAATCATATCCTTCTTAATCATTAACAACATATCAAGGAAGAGAAGAAAAGTGGAACATACAGAGCGGTATAGAAAGCCTGCATCTGGGATCAAACACGGCTTCAGCTACCCATCAGGAAACTTTATTTTATTGAAATTCGAATACCAAAGCTCACATGCCCAACAATACTGATCCCATGTGTAGAGCTCTGGTAAGAATAAATCAGGAAAACAACTGATCATATTCAGACCACAAATGCTGCAACATGCATATAACCAGATATGTTATATGTTATATGTAAGCCAGCAGCAAATGTATGGATGCAACATTTAAGAATCTCCCTCCTTCTCAAAGATAATGTCCTATTTATTTTGGTTTGTCCCAAAGCCATATCCTCTTTGACAGATACTCGCCCAATTATCTTTCCCTATTCCAACTCTACAAGCACACAATGGGATAAATCCTACTTAATGTTTACCCTCATTGATATATCCAGTCATCATTGCTAATGAAATGGTGCTGGGTATAGTAGCCATATACGAATTGTAGTGAAAATACAAGAACCCTTGGCATTTATTGCCTTGGGAAATTCTTTAAAAATTCCTGGGATCCTAGTTTCGTCTGACCAGGAAAGCAATTCTATGAACAAAATATGTAAAAATGTGATTCTTGCTATATACTCTGTATCAGCACCAGGAATACCTTTAACCACAAAGAAAAAAAAAACACTACTACACGAATGTAATGAACATCACATACACATTTTGACAATCTCCTTAGCTTGGAATATTTCTTCTTCATTGCGTTTGCGTCCAGACCAAAGCTCAATCCTATTTCAAAGAGTCCACGTGAATTTGGTGAGATCATGGTCCATAATTTCAGAAGTTCTTTTATTAAGGATTTGGTGATCAATCAAACAGTTAAAACATACGTTGTTAGGAGATCCATACGGGCACATCTATGAGATGCAAAATTTCAACATACACATTCGCAAACAGGAATGCAGGACAAATCAGTATTAAATTGTTTAGGCAGTGTATCAAAGTAGATTTTGTACGTCAAGTCAATTTATGCCTCTCCCCCCATACTCCACAACAGCAACAAAGTTTCTGCAGAAATGCCACTTATCTTTTCCAATATCTGAATCTGAAATAGAAAGAGAACAAAGAAAATTAGAAGCTCCTCCCATTTAACAATAACACCATAAAGTATCCAACTGTATGGGCAGTTTAACAAGTAACAAAGAAGATCCAAAAGCCCTTCAAGTCAGAATAAATTAAAATAATTTATGCTTACAAAACCATATTTCCTTATGTGCATACCAAGTCGGATACATAGACAAGGTCTTCTGAGATAACAAGAGAAAGAGGCATCTTTAGAGCTATGTCTCCTAACCCAAGGTATTCTGCAGCCAAAGCACCTCTCCCAGCTCCTTCAACAATGTGATAATTGGATCTCTTAGAGCTTTGAGTGAAGTATTATTCTCATTACTTTTCTCTCTGCAGATATCAACAAGAGATAGAATAATTGAGAGACATCTTTCACATTCTGTTGACTGTACACTTCTTCCATTGAATCAAAATAAAGCTCCGTCTTCACCAGGAAAACTCAGATTCTCATCATTAATCAAAATTAAAATCAGTCTACACCAGGAAAAATCAGCTTCTCAGCATCAAATAGAGCATTAATGATACCAGGAAAACTGGAGCAAATATCCAGACAACTGTAGAGAAAAAATTATAAATGAATCATAGAACGCGAACTTTAGTTTTCACGACACATTGCCAGAGTCATCTCTATTCTACAATTGATCATACATTTATACTGCACTGCCTACATGTAAATACTAAATCATCAAGTGAATTATTGACGCATAAAGTACTAAATCACGCTCAAGCAAGGCATACAGTACTAAAAAAATCTAAACCACTTGCATCAAGTGAATTATTCACGCTCTTAGAAGCAAGGCATACAACTTGACATCCCCATAGTTGAGAACTAAAGTGTCACGGAAGTGTAACGGTCGCTCGGACCAAAGTCTTATCTTTAAGCAATTTCTGTAATAAGAAAGGGACCCTATACGTTGGGGGTTAGCACAATTCAGAAAGACATGGTTATTCAGGAATCAACCACAGTACGGAACATAACGCTAAGCTAATATTGGATAAGAAAAATAACAAGTTTTTTCTTTTACTTCATTACTTCTGATAAACAGAAAGTCTCACTCAGTTTAAAACAAAAACAGCTGGATTTGTGCTCGAAATATCGAGTATGAGTATTCCATCCAAAGTGTACTCGCAACCAATATTACAGTCATGGATCACACTATTCGTATACTCGAAAGACATCACAGTTCCAACACCCCTACCAGTTCTATCAAACAACTTAGCATCTAGACAGTCAATTTAACTACAGCAAGTCATCAACTAACCCGAACAAAACAAACACTCAAATTTCCATAACCGATAAAAGTCCAACTCACAATCTTCTTTTCAAAGAAAGGGTCAATCTTACTCCTCAGGCAATTCAAGAACAAAGAAACGATCATCACTGATCCTAGCTTCGTTTCTCGACGTCGACAGCTGCAATATAACAATAATCGAAATCAGCATACACTTAAAATGAAAGAAAGATTCACATCAAGCAAATCAGTCAATCCCACAAACAATACAACCATACAAACTTCAAACACCCCAAGGAAAACCCGACATTCATATGCACACCAACTGTTTGATTAAATTACAAGAACTAACAAAGCAACAAATTCAAAGAGTTGATCAAGAAATGAGACAAAGGAGTCAAATTTCTTGTTTTCTTGAACTTACCCATTTCATTTTCAGTGTCAATTAAGTCCCCAAAACAGAGAATAAAAGATGCCTCAAATCTTTAGTAATTTTTTCATGAATTTATCAAAAGGATAAGTTCTGAGTCCAGCAATTGAAGGGTATTCAACCAAAAAATTAGGAATTCATCAGATTAATGGTTAGTTAATGGAGTAATTAGGAGAGAGAGAAATAAGAAGAAAGATACTAAAAATGGGAAGTGCAAGAAATGAGCTAAAGCAAGAACAAGGGATGGGGTTGCACCTAGTATCTTCAATGGGAAGCACCATTTTTGCGAATCTTTGAATAGATTGCAACTTGCAAGGGAAGAAGAAACAAAGCAGAATGTTGGTCGAGTGCAAGGAACGGAGTTGACATTGTGTTACTTGGGTTCGAAATTAGAATCTGATGACATCAACTAGTTTAAATTTCATGGAACTTTCTCATCTTCTGAGTGGGTTCATTGTCTCCATCTGTGCTCAATATAGAAAGCTTCAAATCAGTGCTTAATCTCTAGCGGGAATGCAGGAACCATCCCTGAGCATATTGGAGAAATATGAACCATGCTAGTACATACTGCTTCGATCATGCATAATATAATTCCAAATTTAATTTCAATCTAAGAGCGTCAAAGATGCTAAAACAGCATAGCACTAGGCAATGTATTAGGCTAGCAGCACAACAGCAGAAGACTAATATTTCAAGAATTTCTACGCAAATAGGATAGTGCACCCGGGTGCACGATTCGTACACCCTGTACATAACGCAGACAAAAACACTTAAAACGCATTTGGGTTTGCTGGACTTGAATGATAGTGGAAAACAACTCAGCATGTGTGGCAGGAGTGGTAACGTGCATTGTTGCTAAAGTTGGTAAACTTGAAAAGGTGTACTTGGTAAACGTGAAAAGTGAAGATTTTTTTGCAGGAATCACTGTAGCAGATACTGTAGCACATGGACATACTACTTTTTTGCATTGGGAATCATGAAACAAGGCCAAAATTAATGACACAATTTTACGAATGAACATACTATTATAAACGAATGAACATACTAGTGTTAGCGAATGAACATACTAGTATAAACCAATGAACATACTAGTACAAACCAATGAACATATTAGTGTTACGTTTGAATGAACATTTCATATCAGTCCAAAAATATAAGAGATTGCATTGTAAACCAATGAACATACTAGTGTAAACCAATGAACATACTAGTGTAAACCAATGAACATAATAGTGTAAACGAATGAACATTTACGTTTTTTGTTTGAATGAACATTACATATCAGTACAAAAATCTAAGAGATTGCATTGGGAAGACGCATTTTTTTGTAATGATGATGCGTGCGTTTTCCTGACAGATATTTTTGAATATTTACTTCAATATTTGAGATTTTGCAATGTTAAAAATTTAAACTACAAATGTTCAGCGAAATGAGGTGAATGGTCATTGGACTTGCTGACGTGTAAAAGTAGCTCCCTCCACTTGCGTCCCAGCTGCGTTTTGTAGTGTTTTTGTATGCGTTTTACACAGGATGCACGATGCGCATCGTGCACCCGGGTGCAACGTCCACCCTCTGGAATTTCTATGCATACTTGGTTTCCATGATACAATTATGTTGGGAGCCTCTGCTGACTAGAGACCCTCAGACATGCAACAGACATTTTCAGCGAATCAGAAGCTCTTCTGGTTTGCACCGCGATGAGAGACACAGACGTGTCTAAAATAGATACGGATGTGTCTGTGCAATTTCAGCGGATAAGAAAGCCTTCTGATTTACTAAAGTTTTCCTTAATAGCTAGAGTAATTTTATGAAGTATTTTCTATGCATATCTTATTTTGACTATATCTTTTGAGAGGGGTTTTGACAATATATATCTTGATCCATGAATGAAACCAAAGGCAAGATTCAAGCCTTTTACAGTTTTACCTTTTCTACAAATTACGTTCATTCGTTACAAGGCCAAGCTTATAAATGTAAGTATTATCCACACTACAGCGATACAATTACATAGTGCTCTACTAATTGAGTTAATAGACCTCACCATTTCACCACCGCATTCACTTCAAGCTCGTTGGTTAATATAATTATATGGTGGTGAATAGTGGTCAACGTGTTAAAGTTTAGGTTAAATTGATTCTCTTGTATTGAAGTATTGCCAGTCAAATATATACAATTAGGGTGCCCTAATATTAAGATATAAACATGATCCCAAGACTAAGTATTATATTAGGGCCTAACACCCCCCCCCCCCCCCCCCCCCCCCCCCCCCCCCCCTCAAGTTGGAGCATGCAAATCACAAATGCCCAACTTGCTAAGTAAAAACGTGAATTGCCTCGTGCCCAAAGCTTTTGTAAATATGTCCGCCAATTGATCTGTAGTATGAACATGAGAAGGGCTAATGAGACCCTCTTGAACCACGTCTCAAACATAATGACAATCGACCTCGATATGCTTGGTACGCTCATGAAAAACCGGATTACGCACAATGTGTAGGGCCGATTGACTATCACAGAATAGACTCATCGCACAAGAATGATCAATACCCAGATCTCCAAGCAGCGCCTTTAACCATTTCAACTCAGATGTAACGGCCTCCATGGAATGATATACATCCTCAGCAGAAGAGCGAGAAACAGTGTGTTGTTTCTTGGTTTTCCAAGAGATTGGAGAACTACCAAGAAAAACCAACCATCCAGATAGAGATCTGCGCGTCAAAGGACAACTAGCCCAATCTGAGTCGCACCATCCTGTCAAATGAAAATCAGAGTCCTAACGCAGCAAAATTCCTTGCCTAAGAGAACCCTTCAAGTATCGTACGACACGAACAACCGCATCCCAATGATCATGCCGAGGATTCTGCATAAATTGGGATAAGATATGAACTGAATATGCCAAGTCTGGGCGAGTAAAGGACAAATAGACCAAACGACCCACGAGTTGTCTATACATCTCAGGATCAGCAAGAAGACTGCTATCTGATTTTGCCAGATTATGATTTTGCTCAAGCGGCAACATGGACGGTTTCGCATCCAACAAGACTGAATTGGAAATAATGTCGAGAGCATAATTACTCTGACATAAGAATATTCCCTCCGAACTTCTAGAGACTTCGACCCCAAGGAAATATTTCAAGACACCCAAATCCTTTATATGAAAACAATCGCTTAAATATGACTTGAAGTCCGAAATGGCAAAGGGGGAATTCCTCGCAATAATCAAGTCATCAACATATACCAAAACACTGAGATGAACCTCCCCATGACTACGAGTAAATAGTGAGTAGTCCGAATAGGACTGAGTAAAGCCATACATTTTGAGAGAGGCAACAAGCTTGGCAAACCAACAACGAGGGGCCTGATCGAGACCATATAAGGACTTTCGAAGACGACACACCATTCCAGGCTGTTTATTAAGAAAACCAGGAGGAAGCTTCATGTAGACTTCCTCATCGAGATCACCATGAAGAAACGCATTATGCACATCTATCTGATGCACAACCCAACCTTTTGCAGCAGCAACAAACAAAAGGACACGAACTGTGACCATCCTACCTACAGGAGCAAAGGTCTCATTATAATCAATGCCTTCAACCTGATGATTGCCAAGAATGATAAGACGAGCTTTCAACCTCTCAATTGAGCCATCAGAATTACGTTTGATCTTGTATATCCATTTGCACCCAAGAGCTTTCTTCCCGGGTGGTAAAGAAGTTAACGCCCAAGTGGCATTATCCTCAAGAGCGAAAATCTCTTTCTCCATAGCCTCTCACCAACCTGCAATTTTATCGGCCTCGTTGAAAGTGTGAGGCTCAACCTCAGTGTCCAATGCTGCAAGAAAGATACGGTGTGGGATGAAAAAATTATCATAATTCAGATAATGTATTAAAGGATAAAGAGTACCTAAGGAGCACAAAGGAGACGATGAAGTGGTAGATGGACTCTGGAGGGAAACAATATGTGCGACGTAGTCACGATGCCAGCCCGGAGGATGTCGTTGACGATGACCTCGACCAACGACAGCAAGAGAAGAAGTATCACTAACAGTATCATCAGTGGGCCCCGTGGGCTGAGCAGAGGACCTAGAGACACTATTGTTTAGGGCTGGGCCCCCGTCCTCCAAAGCACCCCAAAAACATCCTCAAATTCTAACGCAATATTACCAGTTGGACTAGGCAAGCTGTCGGCACCCTCAGAAGGAATCAAAGGCTCAGGCAAAGAGGCCATCGGTGCAAAAGGAAATTCATTTTCATGAAACCTGACATCGAGGGACACAAAAATATCACCTGTCTCAACATCATACACCTTCCAACCCTTCTTGCCACATGGATATCCCAAAAAGACACACCTTCTACTCCTTGGTGCAAATTTATTTCTAAATGGGGGCGCCCGGGGCACTTTATCTTTTCATTTCGTCGTTGCTCATTCCCGTTAGGCTGAAGTGTTTGGCTTTTTCTTCTCCGCGCCCGCTCACGCTTCGCTGACCTATCGCGTGGTAAAGAGAAGAAAGTACGAAAGAATAGTAAACGGAGCACACCGCAAAAAGATTCTAAATAGGGTAAGTCCCCTTTGAATTCGAGAAGAAGAAAATGAAGAATGGGAACGAAAAAAAATAAGGCGTTTCTAGCTCTAGTTTTGGATGAGCTTCTCCCAATTATGTCTGGTAATAAAATAGGGCAACTTGCTCTGACCAAGACTCCACTTTTTACTCCGTCCATAGAGCGTAATTCTTGGTGTGTTGATTATGAACAAAGCAAAGACAACCAAACACCCTCAAATCATCAAAGTTAGGCTCCTTGCCAAATAAAATCTCATACGGTGTTTTATTATCTAGTAAACGGGATGGAGTCCGGTTGATTAAGTAGACTGCCCCAAGAACACACTCACCCCAAAAACCGATCGGCAAGTTTCCTTGGAACATCAAAGCACGACTCACATTTAAGATATGTTAACGTTTACGCTCAACACGACCATTTTGTTGTGGTGTACCAACACAAGAAGACTGAAAAATGATGCCACATTCAATAAAATATGGTTTCAAAGAATTAAATTCCGTACCATTGTCACTGCGTACACACTTGATTGTAACATCGAATTGACATTTAACCATAGCCAAAAAAGATCGGAAAGAAGAGGAAACTTCAGTTTTGTCATGCAACAGATATACCCAAACACCTCTTGAAAAATCATCAACAATAGTCAAAAAATAGTGTGCACCACAAGTAGAGGGCGTCCTATATGACCCCCACAAATCGCAATGTATAATCTCAAAAAAAAAGACTAGCTCGACTAACACTAGTAGGAAAACTATCTCGTGATTGTTTTGCTTGAGGACAAACATCACATGCTTTATTTAAGATTTTACGACTAGAGCTCATACTAATAGCCGGAACTAACTTGACAACCCTATCTGATGGATGACCTAAACGTTGATGCCACAACACAAACGTGGAGACATCCGGACTTGTCACTGCACATACTGTAGAAATACGTCGAAAATGATAGAGTCCATCAATATGTTCACCGCCTCCAATCAGACTCCCCGAGACCTAGTCCTGTGTAGCACATAAAGAATCGGTGAATCGAACATAACAATGAGAGTCATCAATCAATTTAGACACTTATATCAAATTGCAAGTTAATTGAGGAACAAGTAAAACATGAGCTAGTGTAATGACATCAGTTAACAAAACACGACCCATTTTCGTAGCCACCGCGTGTGCACTTTTAGGGAGACCGACATGACACGGCACAATAGATTGAACATCTGATAAGCATGACTCATTTCCTATCACATGATGAGAGGCCCCTGTGTCAAGAATCCAAGACCTCGAAGAAGACTTACCCATCATTTTATCCTGCTTTCGGTCATTAATCATGTTTAACAGAATTTGAACATGCTCAGGTTGAAAATCAGATAACGTAGTGAGAGTGCCACTTCCAATCGGTTGCTTAATTGAGGCATTCTCAATACCAAAGACCAAACCATCCACAACCGAGACAGCATTGGCACGCGCTGGTGCCTTGGAGCAATCCACAAAACCCGTAGCATTAACCAAACCACGGGATGTAGCACTCACCTTACTTCCATATTTTTCCAACCATCAATCCGGAAACCCATGAAGAGCAAAGCACCCAAATTGATCATGACCACTACAGTGACAATGAGAGCATACCATCCTTGATTTTTCTCGACGCACACCCACCCCTTTTGAACGTTCTTGCGGTAGTGCAAAGATCTGCACTCCATCCCTTTCCTTCATAACCTGCCCTTGAGCAATAAGGCGAGAGCGTTCTTCCTGAAGACACGCATGATAGGCAACATCAAGAGTCGTGGGTGGTTGTTGTGAGAGAAGATTCGTTCGAACCACAACAAATTTGGCATCATCAAGACCAATTAGAAATTGGTGTAGTTTCTCTTCATCTCTATCACGTTCATACCTAGTAGCAACATCACATGTGCAATTTCCACATTCACAAGCATGGGGAGGTTTTAAACGAAGAAGATCATCATAGAGACCCATAAGAGCATTATAGTAATCATCAATAGTTATGGAGTTGGACTGTTTACAGCATGCAATAGAGGCACGCAATTGATGTAGCCGAGGACCGCTAGCCATGCAAAAGCGTTTCTCTAAATATAACCAAAGCTTAGACGCATCCTCAAAATATGGAATGGAAGCAGCGAGTTTAACATCAATCAAACGTAAAATCCAAGAAACAAGCATAGAGTGTACCTTATCCCAGTCGAGTATACGTTTCGGGTCGATTGGTTTTGATACGAGCCATCCAAGAACACAAATTTTCGGTGAGATCTAAGAGCAAGCGTGAGAGCCCGAGACCATGCAAGGTAGTTGTCCCCTTTCAAGATCACGTGAGTGATCAAGTTTCCCGGTTGATCACCAGCACTGAGGTAGAATGGAGATGAAGAATCCATTTTCCCGTCATCCATGGTAAGCAGCGGCAGTAGAGAGGAAGAAGGAAAAAAATAGGTTTAGGGTTAGGTTTTGGAGGCTCTTAATACCATGTCAAAGTTTAGGTTAAATCGATTCCCTCGTATTGAAGTATTGCCAGTCAAATATATACAATTAGGGTGCCCTAATATTAAGATATAAACATGGGCCCAAGACTAAGTATTATATTAGGGCTTAACACAACGTAATCAAGATGTTATGATTAGAAAAGATAAAAAATAAAAATTAAAAAATTGGGGATTGCTAGTTTAACTATGAATTACACATTGGAAAATCAAAGAAATTAAACTTATAATGTGACGTTGACTCGAAAGCGGGAGGAAGTGCGAGACGTAGGGCGGTTAAGGAGACAGGGGGAGGCTGGGAAACCGTCAAAAGATATCACTTTCGCAGCACGAGTGCCTCGTGCGTGGAGATAGAGAGAAAGTCTCGTTGGAGAGCTGCCAATGCTTATGTATTTTACTATTAGCAAATGCAGTTGCAGAGCGTAAGTGACAACCGATGAAATATTAAAGGTGTCAATTTATAAATGATGCTCATATTGATACCAAAATTATTGCTACCCTATTTTATTGATGAACTCCTCCACTCCTCCCCTACTTACTTATTTTTGCAATTTTCACTTTAGATGCAGTAAGGAATTTATTGATTTACCCCTGCCTGCATTTGCTCAATGCGTAACTTCTCTTCGCCCAGACTTCCGCAATACACAGACTTTAATACGGTATCTATGTTTTCTTTGTCAAAATGTGTTATTTTTTCTGATCTCTACTTTTGTTTGTCAGAATGTGTTAGCATCACATATTTTCTGATTGATGTAGATTGTACTTGCTTACTACACACCCACTGACCCGCACACGTAGTCGTTGACCTCTACCATTACCGCTGAATAGCCCATCCTCATTCCTCTCCATGACTTGTTTCGGCGCCATCATTGTTCTAACCACTGGTACTGCCAAAAGGCCCAAAGCCCTCACCACGCCAATTCTCTATGACGACTTGGTAATATAGTAGATTGAGGGCACACATACACATTTATTTACAACGTAAACGAATAATTTATAGTAAGTTATGGTTTAGATCTAGTGATAAGAGTGGTGAATTTGTTGTAGAGTATTGATTTAATATAGATTATGTATTACAAAAGATTAAACGAGTAGATATATACGCATTAACTTTTTGGGTATAAATACGATAGGAGAAATAATCATAGGCATTGACATTGATTTTTATTTCGTGCAAGATATATGAGTCAAATTAACCTATTAACTCCTTTTGGAGTACAAAGTATATATGTATTCATATAGCTAGTTTTCTCACGGAGTATTTCAAATATCAAATATGAAATTTGGGTACGTAGATATACATGTACTCTATATAAACTACATTAGTGAAGACTAATTATAAATTTGAGTTTATTAACTAAACTTGTTGAATTGAGTACAAGATTGATTACAAACTTAAATTTATTAACTAAATTTGTTGACATATTGTAAAATTGTACTCCGTACTTCACATACCATACACAAGTTAACTATACACGAGTGTCATTGCCCAAAAAAAAAAAAAAAAAAAAAAACTATTACAAATCCGAGTTTAAAGAGTGTTATAAAAAGCCCACAGAATCCCTACATTATTAATACCCCTTCCAATCTTCATCTTCCATTCTTTCTTGGGAGTCTCTCCTACCCTCACCTCACTTCCAACCACGTACTGGGGGAGCGATAAATCTAGTGAGAGACTCCATTCTTCTTCTATACTCGATATTACTCACCATTTTTCCATCCAATTTTTGTAAAACATCCAACTTCTTCGTCAAAAGTTTGAAGTTTGATCTGGGTGTCAATAAATTCATCTAAATTTTACAGAATTCCAACTTTTTTTTTTATCAAAGTTTGATCTGGGTCTTAGTCTAAATGGATTCAAACCCAATCAAGGTGTCGCCTTTGAATCTAATGAGTGCAGTAATAAAAGGCAACTTCAAGGAACTAAACGCATCGTTTGAGAATTCTACAGCTGCTGCAATCATCGGTGAGAACCGTGAACTTGTCATGTTCGTTACCACCTCCATTGCTGTGCTCATTGGTGTTGCTTTCTTGCTCATTTGGAGAAAATCCAACGGTGGGAAATCGTCCAGAGCTGTCACCGATGCTCCTAAGCCGTTGATTGTCAATGAGGAGGATGATGTTGATGATGGCAAGAAGAAAGTTACCGTCTTTTATGGTACTCAAACTGGAACTGCCGAAGGTTTTGCTAAGGTTTTACCTTTTGTTCCCCAATTGAAACTACTCATGGCTAATAGTATCACTTTATAAGTTAAAACAGTAACTCTTTCTGCTATCATTCTTTGAAATTTTGAAAATTTTTCTTCATTTGGGTCACTTGAGCCCATAAATTTTAACAATCCCTTTCCGTAAATTCTAGCGTAAAAATTTAAACGTTGGACGCGTGATTTTGTTGGTATGTGCTATAATACTAAATATTCTGTACCTTTAAAACCGATTTTGTAGATTCAGAGTTAACTAATATTAATAAGACTAATCAACGCGTGATTTAATATAACATTTTACAATCATTACACTGATACGTGTTGGTTTCGTGCATTTGTTTGGAAATGTGCATTTTGGTTGATTGCTTAATAATGTTGCTGTATTTGTGGTTAGTAGGCTTTGGCGGAGGAGGCCAAAGCAAGATATGAGAAAGCGACTTTTAAAATTGTTGATTTGGTAAGATATGTTATGCTTATTTATGTTATTATTTTTTGTTTTTTTTTTTGTTTAAGCATTTCAATTTTCCAATATTTTTATTTGAATAGATTGCAAAAGTGGAAAAGCATTGTAATTTAATTTTTATTATGTATTTTCAAAGTTGGGTTTTGTTGGGATTTGGAATATATGTTGAAATCCTTTGAATGATAAGTAGGATGATTATGCTGCTGATGATGAAGAGTACGATAGAAAGTTAAAGAAGGAATCTCTGGCCTTCTTCTTTTTGGCCACGTATGTAACTTCTTCCTCCTTTTACGATTTCCCTTTTTTTGATTGATAACTATATGAGAAGTAAACAGTTGAACGAAATTCTTGATTCAGGTATGGAGATGGAGAGCCAACAGATAATGCAGCGAAGTTTTATAAGTGGTTCCTTGAGGTATACATCTTGTTATAAAAAATAAGCCGATTTTGTTTCGAGCCAAAATCTTGTAATAAGTTGGATTATGAGAGAAAGTAATGATTTTAGCTCAAATTTTATTAAATTTTTTTTTTATATATAATCGTTGCCCCAATTTCAATCAACTTTAAAGCCAGTTTTTTGTCCAATCCAAAGTGGCTTATTTTTTAAAATTGTTTGGAATCAGCTTATTTTTTCAAATATTTTAAAAAAAAAGCTTATAAATAAAAAAAATTTCGCTACTCTATGTAGTTAAGGTGCTGGGGGTCTTACGAGGCAGGAATGGAATCCTTGTATTTCTCTATATGAAAAACAAAAGAGATACTGGGGCTTGTTAAGTTAAGAATATTTTGCTTGATTTTTTTCGAGTTCGTGTATCTTCATGTTTCTCTATTTGGATGGACTTTATATTCTGACCAAGATTCATAAATCTTTTGAGCTGATTGCATGATGAAAGAAAGAAATTTGATAGAAGCTTCACTTGTTTTCGTATTGGTTGTAGTGTTGTCATATAAAGATTCCTAGTATTCTTTAATCGCATGAAAAATTCAACTGCAATGTCTTACTTGTTTATTGAAGGTGGGTATGGTCTTATGTGTTTGTGTAGGGCATGGATAGGGGTGAGTGGCTTCAAAACCTCCAGTATGGAGTGTTTAGCCTTGGAAATAGGCAGTATGAGCATTTCAATAAGGTATTCCCTTTCTTGATTTCTCATTTGCCACTTGATCTTTGGAATACTTTTACTCACTCTGCCCGGAATTAGTTTCGAAGTGAGTATAATTTTGTAGTTCTTTGCTATTCTTGATGTTGATGATATCTCTCTTTCAATGGTCAGGTTGGCAAGGAAATTGATAAGCTTCTCACTGAGCAAGGTAGCCTTTACTAATCTTTGTTGTATTGCTTGTCTAGAATCTGCATCAATCTGATTGTTTAGCTGAGTGGAAGTTCCCATGTAATTGCTAATCATCCTTGTTAGGCATAAAACGTATGAATGAAGTTTCTTGTTCGGTACCTGCTAAAATGTTAATGTTAATTCCTTTTTGTGGTTCCAGCTCTTTGCTCTTAAAGATATTGAGTTATTTTTGTTGGTATCCGACTATCCCAGGTGCCTATATTTTTTCTTCTGATTTTCAGGATCTTACTTTTATTATTTATGGTTATGTAAAACAGTGGTTGCATTCTAAAAAACAGTGCTTCCTGAAGCTACTTTCAGGGAGGAATTTGTATAGCATATAGGTATATATCCATGTTTAGCATCAACATTTTTTTAATTATTTATAGTCAAAGCTATTAAGGTTGAGGTTCTATTTCACTGTTGAGAAGTTTATGTATGATCATTTCGTGCTAAATGAAGACCTTATAATATGATGTGGGGAATAATTTGGAAGATTCTTTAATATCAATGTACAAGTTTTAATTTAAATGTATGAATTGTTTAGCTTAATGCTGAGATAATCATTTAACCTGATGTTTTAGCCAAGAACTAGTCAACCCTTACGTTTTTTGCTTGGATGGTCGGATTAGTGCTTATCATTGGTCCATGGATTGGACGATATATTTTCCGGATTCTGTTTTTTTCATTCAAACTGTATGGGGTGTTGTATATGTGTGTGGGCACTTTTAGTGGGAATTAAGATTGCAAGTATCAAAGAAGGGCCAAAATGAGTAGTACTTCTGAGTTGGGGTTATTGGTTGTTACATGTTGTAACACATTCTTATACCTTTGATGGCAACTGGAGGTGGAAAGCGTCTTGTTCCAGTTGGTCTTGGTGATGACGACCAGTGCATTGAAGATGATTTTTCAGCTTGGTACTGTCCTAAATTCTACTTCTCTTGGAAATTAATGAAGTTATATGTTGGAGATTTACTAAAAACATTGTTGGTTTTAGGAAGGAATTGGTCTGGCCTGAATTAGACCAGATTCTTCGGGATGAAAATGATGTATCTGTTTCTACTCCATATACTGCTGCCATACCGGAGTACCGGGTAGTATATCACCAGGCTAGTGATGCAGCTCAGGAAGACAAGAGCTGGGCTAATGTTAACGGTCATGCTGTATTAGATGCCCAACATCCATGCAGGTATAATATAGAGATTGATTGCATGACTGAAAACCTTAATTTCTTGTAATTTGTTCCTCCATCTGATTTGATTGTTGCCTTTGTAAAGATCAAATGTTGCAGTGAAAAAGGAGCTACATATGCCTGCTTCAGATCGTTCTTGTACCCATTTGGAATTTGACATTTCTGGCACTGGACTTAAGTAAGTTTTATGTCATATTTTGTGACTTTATGGCTCATTCATGATTTATGCCTTGTTGCTCTGCATATTTACATCTGTTCTTTATCTAGTTATTTGGGAAGTTTTGGCACACTAATCAGCCCCTTCTTATCTTAATTGTGTGTATATTTCCTTTCCAGATATGAGACAGGGGATCATGTTGGGGTCTACTGTGAAAATCTTGTTGAGACTGTGGAGGAAGCTGAAAGGTTACTAGGCTTGAAACCTGACATATACTACTCTATCCATACCGATAATGAAGATGGCACTCCTATTGCTGGAAGCTCACTACCTCCACCTTTCCCGCCTTGTACTTTAAGAACGTCACTCACTCGACATGCAGATCTTCTAAGCTCACCTAAAAAGGTTTGTAATTTCCTATGGACTTGCCTGATATTTATCAATCGTACCTTTGTCGAGTATTTATGATCTGTCAATCTGGGTTTCTGACGTGATTTTTTTAGACTGCTTTGCTAGCATTGGCAGCTCATGCTTCTGATGCAAATGAAGCTGAACGGCTGAGGCATCTTGCATCTCCTGCTGGAAAGGTGAAAATTCATTTCATGCCATTTGATTAACATTATGCCTGTAGCTATTTTTTTTTTCTGTGACTGATATGATTTTAAGTATTTTCTACAGGATGAATATGCCCAGTGGGCAGTTGCAAGTCAGAGGAGCCTTCTCGAGGTCATGGCTGAATTCCCTTCAGCCAAACCACCACTTGGAGTTTTCTTTGCTGCAGTGGCACCGCGTTTGCAGCCTAGATTCTACTCCATCTCATCCTCCCCACGGTAATTATTCTCCTTCTTTATTGGTAAACATACTGATTTAAATAGGTTCTTGCCATTTTCTACCCTAATCCATCTCATTAAGGCTTAGAAGATTTGGTTTTCCATATTCTCTTTATTTTGGCAAATGATATTATGGAGTACTTATGTTAGTAATGCTGAAAGTAGCTCGGCAATAAATTCAATTTGTTAGTTCACTTAATTGTATGGTTTCAGACATCATATTTAGTAGGTAAAAAAGTTAGTTATAATTTTCAAGTGTTTCATGCTCCACAAAATTAAAACTCCAAGCTGCACATTCAAAATATTCTTTTTGAGAATTAGTATTTGATAACGGTTTTTCATAGTGGATAAAGAGTTGGGAACAATTTTTATTTTTTAGTGCTAACCGAGGATGATTTCTCATCTATACTGACTGCCTATTTTTTCTCCCATCGGAATTTTTTTTTCTTCTGAAATAAATGATTTGAAATTGTGTGGAAAGATTTGTTGCTAATTCTTTCAGAAGCAATCCAGTTTGGTTTATGTTTCTGTAGAAAGTTGCTGAACTTTTGGAAGTAATCGGCTGATTTGGTTCTCAGATAATGATGTGGTATACTGACAGTTACGTATTTGGCTTTCTTGTGTGCACAGAGTGGCCCCATCTTTGATTCATGTTACATGTGCATTAGTTCTTGATAAAATGCCTACTGGAAGGATTCATAAAGGAGTATGTTCTACTTGGATGAAGGTATGTTATAGCAGAATATTTCTTGAGTTTTTCATGGAGTGTGTTCTCTACATGGTTGTCTAGTCAATGTAGTAATTACTGTATTTTTGTCTCTTCAGAATTCCACGCCTCAAGATGCTTCCCATAATTGTAGTTGGGCACCTATTTTTGTGAGGCAGTCCAATTTCAGACTCCCAGCTGATACATCTGTCCCGGTTATAATGATTGGTCCTGGAACTGGATTAGCACCTTTCAGGGGCTTCTTGCAGGTTCTATTGAAAACCCAGTGTTTCACTTTCTTGACCTTCCTTTTTCTCTAATGTTTCAAACTACATATCCTCTGTGACTCTAAACTTCAGGAAAGGTCTGCTCTTAAAGAAGACGGAGCGGAGCTTGGGCAATCGATATTGTTTTTTGGCTGCCGAAACCGTAAATTGGTGAGCTACTCTAGAGCTTTCCACCCATCACTACATTCGTTGCGTTTTTCGTTTAAAATGTGTTGATGGAAAAAGTAACTTTTATGAAGGATTTTATTTACGAAGAAGAGCTCCAGAACTTTGTTGACAATGGCGCTCTTTCAGAGCTAGTGGTTGCTTTCTCACGAGAAGGCCCCACGAAAGATTATGTACAGCACAAAATGTTAGAAAGGGTATGCCGTTGTGCTAGTCATTGTAGACGTTTGTTTGGATAGTGTATGTGATGAGTTAATAAGGTTTTGATCGTTGTTTTCCTGCTGCTTAATGTAGGCTGCAGATGTGTGGAGCGTGATATCGCAAGGAGGATACATTTATGTATGTGGGGATGCGAAAGGCATGGCGCGAGATGTCCACCGAACCCTTCACACAATTTTACAGGAGCAGGTATGTCCACATGCAGAATTACTTGAGCTAGGATTTGTTGTGGCCCCTCCCACCCCCCCTCTTTTGTCCTTGCGTAGTCCTTTGCATTTTCTATGGTTTTAGACTTTTAGTAGTTCATTATGTGCCTACTGCCTTGAACTTTTGTTGTTTTAAACAAGCCACCTATAACATTTTTTCTGAGATCGTCAATTTCGAGCTGCTGAAGGCGGAAAATTATGAAGGTTATTCTTGATTGTAAAGTTGGATAATATGTCGATTCAGTGAAAGTCCAGAAACTTTTCTAGTTGTGAAAAGTTTATTTTTTCTAGTCATGGAAAGTGAATAGATGGGGTTAGTAATGTAGTATTAACATAGTATTGTTTGGTTGGTGGGAATGCATCATGCATGACGGCAGTGCGTGTGTCAATGTTCTTGGTACTGCAATTTTCTCTCAAATAGTATGTGTTTGCACTTAAACTTCCATATGACTTTCGTAGTATAACCATTTAAGGTGTGTTGATTGAGCTTGACAATTCATGAAGAACAACGCAAATTTGTCAATAAATTATAGAGCCATGCACTTGAGCGTTTTCTTTGCAAACTTAATATCACCCTACTATTTGCTGTCAACCAACCAGTTTGCGAGCCGTATGTAGTTATGTGTATAAGGAACGGTATATACTTGTGTGTTGCTGCTAGAATTGTTGTTGATTATTTATTGGTTGATAGGGCGGTATGGATAGTACCGAAGCAGAAGCCATGGTGAAGAATTTGCAGAATTCTAATAGATATTTGCGTGATGTTTGGTGATGACAACATATAAAAGCAGCTTATGTAGCTACCAAAGGGGTTTACTGAAAACAACATTATATTGCATTTGCTACCCACTACCATCCTTGAAATTGAAGGATGTTTACTTGTAGCTTTATTAATTATTTATGTCATTCTTTTTTCTTTTCTTGTTAACCCCAACCCCCTCTTAGATGATTCTTTTTGTTTTCCCTTTCTTTATGGGTGTGGGAGATTTTTTATATATTGTATTCCGTACTATATGGTCCATTATAAGTTGATATTATAAGCATATCATTAGTCAGTAATTGAAGGAAATGTAATTGAACAGTAATTTTGTGAGAGGGAAATATAGCATTATGTATTCAATATTTTATCTGTCGGATCGAGGGTTGACAGGACAAGTTTTGTACCTCATTCTTCTCACCAAACTTTGTTTGGGAAATGCAACTTAGACTTCGAGTTGAATCCAACTATTCAATTCAAGTGTGGTTGTGCTGGTAGTGATGCAGAGGTAGTTTGATCTTTAGTCATAGTTGGGGATACAAGTGACTGTTCCACTCATGAAATTGATGAGAATGAGCCAATGGAGGTGGCCTTCATCCGATTAAGCCCATGAACGTGAAAAGTTTTTGGAAGAAAACTGTGCTACTGATACCATGTAGAATTAGATTAAGATTAACACAATATTAACAATCCTAACTAATTCTATCTTATCAAGAATGGTTAAGGTTTTGTCCCCATTGAAGTGAGAATGAAGTAAAAGAAGACTAACCAAAAGAAATGAGGTTGGATTAGTTTGCTGCATTTTTCAACTCGAAATGAGGTTGAATGGAAGAAATGAGGTTGGATTAGTTTGCTGCATTTTTCTGATACCAAAAGAATGCGACAACATCATGGTCTTTAGTCTTTATGGGGGTAGCCTCATTATTAGAATCACCACTTGGACTGACATATTGGTTGGTTAAAGGGAGTCAACGAAACGAAGGGAGCTGAGCTTCATTAGCTTCCCTGCTTCCTAGCACGCTTTGAGGGGATTGTCCGTTGATCCCCTCCGCAAGGTGTGCATTTCATACACACACAAAGGGTTGGTTGAATCTCTAATCATACACACACAAATGTTTGGTTGAATCTCTTATTTTGTTGATTGCAATAAAGTATGCATTCCTATAGAAGAGTACTTGCCCAATATGACCATGATTTTTAAATATGATCGGACTAGATTGAAGAGCAATCGCCATTATCACTTTGATCGGACTGTATTGAAGAGTTCTTGCATGCCACTATGACCATAACTTTCTTATTGATCCACAAATCTACAGAACAAATTATTCGAGGATCCTGCTTGCCTCTTTATTTTGTATTCAGGAAAAATTACTATTCATATCCAAAGTTTTGATTGCTAAAATGAAGTTACTGTTGACAGTGGGAACTGATAAACTAGACCAACAAACAAACACAAATATATTCCTATTAAAATCCAATCATACGACTAGACCAACAAACAAAACTGTCTCTATTGTCTATTCTGCTAAAAGATGCTGATCCAATATTCACTTGGATCAAACCCAGATGAACTTATAGTAGACCTCAATATGCCGCAAGGCCTACAATCAACCCAAATCAAAATCAAAGTCTAACATAATTGTGAATTGACCCAGCCTAAACAAGTCAATTACTAGTTACTACCTCGAGGATGGACTTGCGGAGGAAGACGAGTGATTCAAGTAAAACAGGAAATATATATATATATATATATATATATATATATATATATATATATATATATATATATATATATATATATATATATATAGTTAAAATAAGAAGGGTACTTAAAATGAGAAGGCATCTTGGCTCTTCATCTTCTAAATCCAACGGATGATATTTTATGTACTCATAGTAACCCTTTTTTAACTCATAGTGACCAAATAATTTTTTTCACTTATAATGACTCTTTTTATTATTATAGTTACTCTTTTTATTATTATAGTGACTACTTTTTATTGTTATAGTAACCATTTTTTTTACCTGAAATCTCTAGCGTTAGATCCTACTATTTGAATGGCTAAGATATTTCTTATTTTTCTTATTTTAAGCACTCTTCTCATTAGATCCCTCCCCTAAGGGCAAATAGGGTGGAACAAGAGTAATGTCACGATAATACATGATCTTTTTGAGATGCTGTAATGCAGATCTTAAGGTTAGTTTGCGTGCTTCAATTTAATATCCAAATGAAGAAAACTTAAACATAAGTAAGTACATGGGATCAACAAAACAAGGGCATCTTCTTTAATTCAGTGTCATGTCTAATTTTTGTCATTAAATTGATGAGTCAAATTTGTAAGCGAGCCATTCGCCGACGGCAACGCTCAAAGGTTCGCTCTTACGTCCATGCAATTTCAATTTACAAGAATTATTTTACCAATTTTCTACCACTTAATCTCATGCATTATCCTCCTATATTTATAAGGTCCAGCCTTGATTGCTTTGCCTTCACGCTGCTTTAATTGTATTTATATGATCCCCATAAAAATAAATTAATAAAAATTGGATGAGATCCTATATTTCTTCTTGTACTTTTTATCAACATGAAATACTTATTATAAGATGCATGTTAGTGAACAAAGATCGAAATATTATGTACTACACTGGAATATTTTATATGATCACCAACTTTTGGGTTCCGCAAGCAAACATGCCTCTTCCGCATGGGGTCTTATCTTTGCAAGTAGTTCAAACACAGAGACTAGACAGCCAGACAAGGAATTTTAAGTCACTATGTCGAACATCAGCAACAACCTGCTTCATCCAATTTTTTTTTTTTCTTTTATGTTTCAATATTATATGAAAGTCAGATTACTATCGAACCCTGAGTTTTATAGTACATGTAGTAGAGGGAAGATGATCGAAGCGTCGAAGCCATGAACTAAATATAGTCTTACATACGAATAAGCTTTAACCAAGAAAAACAAAATCCTAAAGTAGTATCCTTTGACCATGAAAAATCAACCTAATTTTATATTTTACTAAGTAGAAATATAGTGCACAATTTTTAATTACAAGTATAAAAAAAGTCACAACGAGAAATAAGATAGCCGAGATTTGACCACGATCATACATGCCTTTAATTCCTTTAACTTTTGGAATTAAGCTAAATGACATTCATAAAATATATCACGTTTTAAGCTAACTTCATTTGTTTCATATAACCAATTTGTTCATTTAGGGAAACATTGATCAAATGTATCAATAAGGGAATCTCGAGGGTTAGATTTGTTTTGTTTTGATTATTATAAATTTCGTCATTATTGGCACTAATATGATTAGAAATATAGATATCGCACTCTCATATGTCAAAAATTAAGCCATGGCCTAAACCTCGACACGAGTATGAACGTTAACTTATTTTTTTTTTTGTCCGAAATCAAATTTAATTTCAAGTTTATTTGATACCTTAATATTTTTAACGGTGTTATATATGCTTTCCTCATTTGCAAGCTAAGAGCCAACAAAAGAATTGTAACAAAAATGATGATCACCTGAAGGCTTAAGTAATTAATTTACTATCATACTATAATTGAATAAAAAAAACATTGCGTCTTAGGTGTGTTATGGAAGTGCTACACAAGCATCCAACTCTGAAGTAACGGCATCCCAAGCCAATTCAATTCACCATCTTGATCTTGAAATGAGGAAAATAAGGAACCTCTCCCATAAAATGAAATAATTCTTTAATTTTTTTTTTTAAATAATAATATATAGTATGAGACATAAATAAATGTACTCCTGTCCAACGTAACGTTTTCTATTTAAACTCCCCTTCCTGTTTTACAATTTCATTCATTCCAAACATACCACTACAAGCTAGCTTAATCACTCACACTAACTACCTCCTCCACCGACTCCCCCCTCCCCTTCTCTCTCTCTCTCTCTCTTCAAAAAATCATTTTGAGAATAGAATTTCAGAAAAATAATTATATTACATTACTAACTACCTAGTATTATATACTTCTATTGTTGTTAGAAGTATATGTTACAACTAGAATACATATATCATCATCATATTATATACTATGTATAACATGATGAACAACAATAATAGCATTGAAGTTCAAAGGCAAGAGTCCTTAAAGAGGAGATGGCATGATAGTTTTTATACTAGACTACTAAGTGCACCTCCTCCCAGTACAACAAACCCTACACCACCCATACACGGGGCGGCATCGTCGTCACCGTCATTGTTCATAGGTAAACCACCCCACCACTTCCTTCAACCGGGGAGGTCGTTGGACGGTGCAGGAGATCTAGTCCTGAACGCGGTGCCTTCGGTCACGGTCGTGCTCGAGGGGCGATCGATCTGCCACCGTATAAACCTCCAAAACCATGCTAACTATCAAAGTCTAGCTAAGGCTCTCAGACAGATGTTTGTAGAAATAGCAAATATTCAACAAAATGATGATGAAAGTGATGGCCAGCTTGACTTGTCAAACGCTGTTCCTGGCTATCTTATTGCTTATGAAGATATGGAGAATGATCTTCTGCTTGCTGGTGATCTTCAGTGGAAGTACGTTTTTTTCACTCTCTTGTCTTTTCTCACTACTTTCTTTGTGGATTTTTTTTTTAAATTAGATTTTGAATATTTATAAATATTTTTTTGTGAGAGAAGTAGACAAGAAATAGCTTGAAAAATGACGATGTGCACAATAATAGTGGAATTTTCTGTTGTGTAGTGTCTATAAAAGGTTTTGATTGAATGAAGGTACTTAATTTATGGGGTATATTCTTGAAAAGGATTTAATTTTTTGGCGTTATGTTTAAAAATTAAGCTATAAGGCATGCAGCATTTATTTGGATTTAAAACATTTAAGTAACATTATAATAATTATAATATGAATTAATTTATGTGAAAATTTCAAGTAGCAACACTATTTCTTGTATAGCATGGGCGGATCATATGCTAAAAAACGAATTTTAGGGTTTGTTTTATATAAGGGTATGATAATACTTATTATGTACTTTATTTTTAGTAATTATTCACAATATACGTACGATGATAATTAGATTACTCCTATTAATCAGTCCAAATCATATTGTATTCATATTGTGAATTCAAGTTACACAATGAACATGGCTATTAAATTCAAATGGAGGCTAACATAGAGTTTTTAGTAAAAGTGAGGGAGACAAATATTGATAAATACCATCCTAACGTAATAAGTGTCCTGGGACACTGATTTTCTGGAGAAAACATTATAGGTACATATTATAAAAAAAAAAAATGCATGTAAATATTATTAATGTGTTTATTTTCGGCTGTGTAGTGTACACCAACATATATTTAAGTAGTCAGTGGAAATGTCAATAGATTTTTGGTCCCAAAACTTGGCCTATGCAGTGAAGTTGCTTTGGAGCACTAAGAGTTAGTAGTTATTGTGCACACTATGTTAACCCCCAAAATACATGTACGTGATAACACATCCAACCTCCCCCCACCCCTGAATTATTTACTTCAGTTAGGTGTGTGTAGCTGATGACACCAAAATTAATCATTTCATTAAATCTCTGGACCTCATCAAGGTATGTTTAGTTGGAGATGTCATGTCATTTAAACGTTTCAAGAACATGAAACGGGTGCTCAGATCACCGGCTTACTTAGCTAGCTAGCTAGCTAGCTAGCTAGCTACTTTGTAATAGTGTTTTAGATTCTAATTACAAGATATTACCACTTCAAGTACGTAGTGATCTATACCATGATGAATTGATGAGGTCCAGAGATTGCATATATAGATGGGTCTAACATGCCTAAGGCAGGCGTAGAACCAACCCATTTAACCCACCAGATGAAGCTAGCTAGGCAACACAAGCTAGCCAGGCCAGCTTCCACTGCGTAAATATGTATGGTCTAGCTAGCTAAGCTCAAACATATATGATGGAGTCAATTAATAGTGAGCCTAGTCGAGGCTTAGAGCATCCTCAGCTCCTCACGAATTCAAGCATGCGGCCAGCCAGCTTTATTTAGAGAGAAAATGCATGGACTTTTGGTCGCCATTTGTACCCTTCTTGTGACATAAAGATGGAAAAATTGAAGCAGCCTGAGGTGTGTTGTTACGTATAGCCCATTTCTAGTCAATAATGACTAGGCTAGTAGCAGAATTCCTTCCCCATAAAACCTCATCAACATTAATTAGAGTGACACAACCGAATGGAACTTCATATGGCGTCGTGAGACGTAAGTTTCAAATCTTGTACGAATTCTTTAGAATGGAAACATCATTAAGAAGCCATTAGACTTTTTGTGTATTTTTTTTTTTATAACGGGTTATTACGTTGATACATATTTAACATACCTTAGTGGTTGCTTCTTCCTCAAGCTCGCTAATAGCTGATATATACGTGCGACCCTATTCATTTTCAGTGGTAAGCTTTATAGATATTGGCGCTAATCGCAAATCATTTTATGACTTTTACTACACATTACATTAAAATTGCTAATAACTTACTTAAAACTCTTAGATCGTATACTTGTATTTTATTAACTTCTCTCATTTTCAGAGTTACACTACTTATTATATTGACTTGGCCAATGTTCTAATGTTCTTTGAAATTATGTTTTCATTTGAATTCAATATATGGAGTAAAACTTATTTCATGTAGGATATATGTACATGATTGAACTTAGTTGTGTACTTTTGTTGAAAATTATTTTCTCAAATTGTTAACTTTGACTTGATTTGATGTCATTTTAGCATAAATGTTTCCAAATTATAAGCATGACTTAGCTATTTTTATTTGTTGATGTGGGAGTCGTTCTATTTCATTTATTTAGTCTTATTTTATTTTATCTAAACTTATTTTACCTGAAATTGTATTTCCTGAAGTTGTTTCATAATTATTTTTGTCTACTTATTTATTTTTACTTAATTACTCAAAGTAAGTTGAACAGAGTTGAATCTAATTTTATTTTGTCTAAAACTTATTTTATATTTGTTGAACTTATTTTATTTTGCTAAAATGAGTCAAATAAGTTGAACCAAAAAGACAATTTTATTTTGTTAAAATAAGTGAAATAAGTTAAACCAAATGGACACTTGGTGTCATTAGATGGATCATAAAATGTGGTAAAGGCTCCATTTGAACACAAGGTTGTGGGTTTGAACATAGTCCCATCAATTGTTATTTTTTGTGAGAAACAAAGGTGAGCAAAATGTGTGATATGATCCGATTGTCATATACAATCAAGAGTGTTCACCTCGTAACATATAACACATATGGGCTACACTTGAATAATATATTGGTTTGATTTTAGAACTAACCACAAATTCCTTGTTAAAACCTTTAATTATTGGCATGGTATTTCAGTCCACCCCATTCCTCCAAGCGAGAAATTTACGAACTCACACAAGAGAGGGAAATTAATGTTTCTTCGGATCCATACTAGTTAAACAGAATTGAGGAAACTATATTGTTAATGGGATGTGATTATAGACAATACCCTTACACAGTTTCATATTCAAATAACTATTTGTAACGATTTAAAAGTGTTTGCTCGTAATTATTTGCTACCAAATGAGCAAACGAAATAACTTCCATATTATGGATATGATACAGGGATTTTGTACGAGTGGCAAAAAGAATAAGGATAATGCCGGTGAAGTCAAGCTCAAGGAAGCAGAGGAGCACAAAACACTAGTCAAATAATTTCCTCAAATCCAGGGAAATGCTTACCATTTGCTCTAGGTTAGACACCCCCAAACCCTCCAAAAAAAAATGTATTGTAGTCCCTTTGGCCTCCGGCCTTCGTTCTTTGATTTGTATTTATCTATTTTCGTTCCTATGATATGAACCAATTTAGCGATAAGTTAATTATCAAGTATATAGTTCATACTTGTAAGTTTTACTATATCAAAATTTAAGCAGATATTAGTGTTTGGGCATCACAACTTGACCGACCCCATTCGCTCAAAATGTCAATAAGGATATTATGATAAGTTCTCATAGAGGAAGCAACTAAATAACAGGCAGGAGAAATTAATACTCATTGCGAGGGCCGAGGGTTGCGTCTTAATATAGATATCCTCTTTGATATTGACATGAACTTTGAGTACATATTATGATTACAATATTTATCTAATTATTGATCAGTGGTTTGGTTTCAAGGGCACGTTTCCTCGATAGTTACTTTCTAAGCTCCGGATGTTGCATGTACGGTTAATGTTTTAGGAGAAAACAACCGGTTTCACATTTTTCTTTCAAAATACATCAAGCTTCTTCAAGTTTTAGGACATTCTTTCAACACATGATGTGGGTTCAAATATTCTTGCACATAATTTTAAGGAAAATAAGTTCAATATTGGGAAAAAAATAAAAGGAAATTAATTGTCAAATGTGAATGGCTTTGATTTCTAAGACCATGAAATTATTTTTGACAACTCACACAATTACACGTATTATAAAGAATAAGAATTTGCGTACGTCCTCAGATAATTTTAAAAACTTTGCCAAAAATTTAAAAAAAAAAAAAAGTTTTAAAAACATTGCATGTGTAAACTCCAACTTTTCCTAGAAGTTAAATGGGGCAGGGTACAGCAAGAGGGAGCCCAAAGATGATGTTTCGGAAAAACCAAAATAAAGAAAAATTCCATTCACCCGGTTTCGTTTCCTTATGCGCAGCAAGAGATGGGACAGTATGGACTGATTGAGGTCATTACATTTCAGTGGGACAAAATTCAAATTATGGGAACATGCTCTTCTGCTTATATAACACCAACCACTTCTCCAACCAATTTGATGTGACCATGACAAGCCTAATATTTGGACTTCCAAAGAGGAGTTCTACATGTAAGTCAATGGTCGTGCAGCAGGACAACACCCCCCCCCCCCCCCCTCTTAAACAACTAGAGAGCAAATGCTGGGGCTTTTATCAAGACGGTAGGAGCACAACATTATCTCAAGTAGCAAGGACAATGATGCAGGTATGCTGCCTCAAAAATGATGGCTTAATAACCAGCAGTTCGCAACAAACCATTCTGGTGAATGTAGCAAAAGATATGAGACAGTTTGCAAACCAAACTTGCATGATTTGCCTATTTTCACAACTTTTCTACTTTAGACAGTAGCTTCCTAACTCTCCTCTAATCGAAGGGAGTAGACATTACAGGTTCAGGATGTCAAGTATGATGTTCATTTGCAGTCATGGCAGACACAAGAAAAGAACTTGATAATAATGAAAACAAATATTCACAGCAAATTACTTCATATCAGAAGTTTCTACAACGAATAAAGTATAATTCCAGTCCTGACGACATCTACTATTCAGAAGTTTCACAAATGCAAAGATGCGATTGACCTAAATTTACTTCATATCACAGCAAATACGAGGATGAACCAGAAACAAACCTGAGTTTTGACGCTCGAACACAGGAAAGATTGGTATTTAAAATTTATACCATCTTCTTCCTCAATTTCCCTCTGTTCCGTAGTCAAATTCAACTAAAAAAATCAACCTTCCCATAACAATGAATCAAGATTCAAGATAAACACAAACATAAGAGAACAAGTAGAGTAGTCTCAAATATCTGAAATGATATAAGCAATATCAATTGTAGTGATTGACCAATAAAAGTGGGGATAAAACAAACATATCACCTTCAATTACACTCCCATTTCCCCAACAATACAAGAAACTTGCGAACTTTCTGCATAGAACCCCTGATGATACACAGACTACAGCACTGTATAATTCCAGAACAAATTAAATAAGTGCTAATCTACTGGTATCACAACTTTACCAATGTCAATGGACAACAACCTCAAGACTTCCGTGGCATCCATTGACATCTCATCAGTTTCACTGCAACAACCAAATAAAACCCCAAATTTTTACAATTTCATCTAATCAAATCATGAAATCACATACATAGAACCATGACATTAAAATTCGTATATCAATCAAAACTGCAGAAACCAAGCCTTCCCATGTTATATGGATCATAGAATGTCACTTAAATTTCAAAGATTTCAACTTTCATACTTATCCAAATCCAACTATGCAACTATGCAACGAGCGCCAAAAAACCGCAAAAATGATGAGTTCTGATGTTGTACAGGTTAAATGAGGATCACAGATGTTCCACTTTCATACTTAATCAATTCTGATTATGAAACGAGGGCCTAAGAAACATAAAAAAGGTGAAAACTTGATTTCAAAAAATCATAACATCAAATTGCCACCCTGCATTTAACTAACACTACCCAAACACAGCAAGACGACTATAAATGACACAGACATTTCACCGGTATGTGCTAACTAATACGATCTCTATAACTTTGATGAAACAGAATTATACCTTAGTACGCTCTGAATACTCATTAACTTTGTACATATGAGCTGAAATCTCAGACAACTATAATCCCGGGAGGAGTGCCTGCAAAACCAATTACCATCAAATTTATTCAACATTATTTAAAAACTTCCTTGGTGATTGCTTTGCTGACTTTAGTGATTGCTTTGAAGATTGACAATCCTCAGCCGAAAGAGAGTCTCTAATTCTAGTCTCTTCCACAAATATCCTAGCAGCTTTAGCTTTTTTCCCCATCATTCTTGCTTCGAGAGACCAGTCAAAGGTTTTATTGTATCTAGCCAGTATTTGTTCTTGAACTTCAGTATAAAACTTCTCAGTATCTGCAGCAATACAAGGGACATGAGCACATTACTTTACAGAGAGCTAAATCATAGTTTGTACGTTCCTCCGACATCTTTACGCATGGACATTTCGCAACTGAGGTAATAATGAATCCAAATTCGCATATAGAGCATGAAACTTCCATCTTTCAATACCTGCAATGTATATCTTTCTACTTCTACAATGCTGATATCAATAAAATGGCCATCAAAACTTTTCAGAACCTTCATTCAAATAACAAAAATTCTTTATCAACATAATTTCATAACATTCAAGATCATACAATCCCAGAGAGATATTAACTTAGTTTTTTGTTTATAGAATAGAATGCAAATATCAGCCATCTTTCTTAGTAGCGAATTCTATTCTCCATAAACTAACGACTTGGTGATTTAGATACCTTATCTTGTTAAGTGAGTTCATATGGTCAGATAATAAACAGGAACAGGACCATCGCTTTAAACTTCAGACAAGCCCAAACATGACTGTGAGCAACACAATTGTCTTCTTCAAAAGCAGATTCAATGCCAGAAAAAGCAGAACGGAGACTCTTTGGACAAGCAATAGTGTATATTGAATCTAATATCAACGCGGAAAGGGAGGCAAAAGACAATGAAATGTTTAAGTAAATCAAATGAACTCAACTGTGCTTCAATTACACTCAATCACTCACATTTTTCAATGAACTTTGATGGAATTTCCAACTCAATATTTACACTATGGGACTAAACCTCCTCAAATTGGCATTGAATTGATTACGAATGTACTCTGTATACCATTAAACCATGCAGCATGAGAGAAACTGCATTATAAGAAAGAGAGGCATTCACCAAGAAAAAGAACTCAATATAAAGATAAATTAAGTAAGTACAAATCCCACAATGAGAATGACATAATCAAACCTTAAAAGATTAAATTATTCCAGTGGAAACTACAAGGCTTTAGAAACAGATACTATTATTACAGACACGCGGATTTTCAGAAGTTGTGAAGCAAAAGCTGGCCGTCTTACAAGCACTGAATGGGGTAGGTGCAAGAGAAAGAAGGTAAAATTCACCACAAAACATAACATCTGGAATTGACGAGAATGGCTGCTTTGACAATGAACTAACAGCCACTGATAGCCTTTAAAAGAAAGTGCTACCAATGAAGAAATCCCCCCCTTGTAAAACATAATGTGGTTTTATTGAAAGGAAAGTATTAGATCCTCTAAGGGTTTTGAAGATGACAACTTCAGTACATTTAATGGTGGCTATTCTAAGTGCGTGAAAGGCAAGATTTCACGTTCGGGAGTAGGAATATGCTAATCAAGAAGCAGCACTATACGAAGCTAACTTACCTACAAAATGCCCAAGCTCGTGATGGAAGCAAGGAAGCAAAAGCTAGAGTTTTTGATGAAGCTTTGAGCAAAGTTCCAGATGCCACGTTGTTGAGTTCCAGTTGCTGCGGTCCAAAGTTCCAATGCTCCTTTTCTGAGCTTCTGAGATGAATCTAAAATCCAAGAGCATCAAAAAGTCTAATGCATAGTGTGTAATAGGCTTTTTGTAAGGTTCATGATAAAGATAGTGATTGTTTCAAAATTGGCTCTAAGCATGGTTTTTTAATCCAATCTAATTTATAAAAAGACTCTCTAAAAGGCATTTCAAATGGAACTAAGCTTAATGATTATCAAATGTTTCTTAAAGTCAATAAGCTGCGCTTTTCAGCTAAGTCTTTTCCACTCAATTTTGGATTAAAATGATCTCTCAAGGCACAATCTTATTGGCAGCTGACTTATCTTGCTAAAAATGATTTATCTCTAAGCTTGCACGGCATTGTGAACACTATTTGCTCTTGTCTGCCAAAAAGCATAGGCAAAGGCAACTAACTATACACTTGTACAATAGCTAGTACCTTTCCTTGTAATGTGCAGCAAGTCATGTAAAGGGCCACACAAAAGCTTAGTGTAAGTATGATCCCACAACATTGCAATTTGAAGTTGACCAGTTTTCTCAAAGAGCTTTTGATACAAAATATGGTCTAAGTCACTTTCTGAGCCTAAAGCCTCGTTCCGATCATTATCTCCCATACACTAAAATTTGAATGTGTAATCTTTTGTACTAAGGGGGAGAGAAAGAGATAATTGTAGGACTTAGAGCTAAGTCTAAAGGGGAAGAGTAAGAAGAGAAAGAGAAAGGATCAATTTGAAACTCGAAAAAAGAAAGAGCTTAATAAAGTGTATTAGGATTTGTCCGCATAGTGAAGTGTTGAAAAATCCCGGAATAGGGTCGTGGTTTTCTTTTGAGATGGGAAAAGATTCCACACTAAAAATTTTCTGAGTTCCTTTCACTACTGCGTTCCTTTCATTCAGTATCAATGTTCGCAAAAAGTTCATTGACTTTAACCCCATTCTTATAAGTCTCCATACAAATAACAGAAAGTCTTGTAAGTGAAATGGTACACCCATGTAGAGACCTTTTGTTCACCAATGCAATCACCAACCAAAAAAGACATGAAACTTTTATGAGTTCTATCTGACCCATTGGAGCAAATAACACGGGCCTAAGGAAGGTTTAGATGTCCAAACATGCTTTTCGATAGAGATGTAGGGTTATGGATTTAAAACATTTTTATTATATATGTCCAATTTTGAAACCTTATTTGAAATACAACAATGGATTCAGACTTAAGAATACTGAACAAGGCTAGAGTTATTTTTCAATGTACTTTCGTTTAAGATGTCTTAACACTAACACCTAATTGTACCGGTAAAAAACTTAAAACCGAAAACAAATTAACCTAATCCTGGTCTATGAAGAATAACTAAATGAGCAATAACCTAAATGTTGGACTCTAAAATCAATAAATCATGGTAAAATTTGAAAAGATCTAAAATTGGAAACAACAAAAAGACATAAATTACATTTCATCAAAAAGAGGTACAATTATCTGACATACTATGATACTAGGTTCAGCTCATCTGGATTGTCATTTCATCAGAATACGCTTACCTCATTTCAAGAAATAGCTACTTTATAAATCCCAATTGATCATTAAACATCAGTATATAGGAAGCCAAACCAGTGATGTAACTTTATAAACGGGATTCGATCCGAGTCTAGAGTACCGCCCTCAACATTTTACATTTAACCAACTAAGGTGGCAAGAAAATATTAAATACGGGTACATAAACCAATAAGTTTACTCACTGACATATCATACAGAACAATCAAAAATCAGAACAAGAATCAAAATAAACCAGCAAAAATAACGAGTACTGAAGAAAAAAAGTTAAAAATACAAGCGTTTACCAGGTAACTGGTAAGAGACAATCCATTTCAAAAATTACATGAGAAATTGTGGGTTTGGATGGGACTGAAGTGACATCTACGCTGGAATTCGCCATTTCCGCTTCCTCTGAAACACTATATGATTACTTCCTCCCGTCCACCGTAATCGTATCACACATTACACGTTACCCTTTCTATGTTTGTTTCAATGATGGGTGATGGGCTCATGGCTGTTCACCCTTCGCTTGGGCTTCCTGTGGACTTTGAGACATTTTACTCTTAACTCATAAGCCCTGCGGTCAAAAATAATAATAGCACGTACTATTTTGCGGTTTTTTAAAACATTATTCCGGATTTAAATTATGTTTTCTTCAACTTATTTATTAAATGTCGATAATATAAGTTTAATAAAAATAAGTTAGAAAAAAAGCCTTAAGGATAGAACTCTATATTAGTTTATGGCTTTGCAGTAGGATTTTCAAATACATCACAACTTTATTGAAAAACAGAATATGCATGATTACTACGTACGAGTAATTACACGAATACATGTTTATTGATTCAATTCATATGTACAACCTAATTTTTTTCTTTAACTTTCATAAAGTAGTGGACTGCATATTTGGGGAATAAATTACAGGAACTTACTATATAGTACAAAAAGAATTCATTAAGATATTCAATGGTATTTTCTGGATTCACGTAGAATCGTAAGAGCATAAAAGGAATACAAGAATAGCTTTCATGTATAGTATATTGCACCTAAAGCTAGTGGTTTTCTTTGAAACTACTTTGATTGTGATTTGGTATATGGTAATATTTTTCAATAGTATAAAGCTAATATTCCTAAAAGTCAATTGTTAGAAGGTCCACGCTCTTGCACATAGCTCTACGTTTATACAAAGAAACATGCATGTTAAACAAAAGAATACGAAGATAAATACTTTATTTTGTATCTTTAAAGAGTAAAGATATAGTATATAAGGAGTATTATCAAATCATAAGATAAGATAAGAAGAACATTCAAATGAACAGTAAAAACATTTAATACGAACCTTGAAAAAAACAATGTATACGGTTTAGGAGTTCATTAAGAACAAATTAGAAGAACAATTCAAACTTTTAAATGTGAAATTTACAAACAAAAAAAAAAGTTATAACAGAAATTCCAAATAGATTTTTTTAAAAGAGAAATAAAGCTCCTTCAAAATTCAAAATGATTGCAACAAATCTAATGATAATGTAACTCCCTTTTGTTTCGTCTAAACTAAAAATTAATATAACAAGAAGTAGCTTTATACTCTTCATTAATATTTAACTAGTATGTGCTCGTGTCATAGCACGATATTTATATTTATTTAATAAAGTTATAGAAGTTCGATTAATGTTAAAGTGACTCTAATTTAGTTACCTGTATTTGGCTAGAAAAGTGGTCAACGTAATTTGGTGTATAGCGAATTTCAAATATTGTACAAATATTTAAGAAGGTAATATTATTAATTTTTCTTTATATTAGTAAATGGTTAATTTTGGAAGCATGCTTTCTTGTTGGAAAACTAAAGTGATCAATTCCTATTTTGGAAGCATGTTTTCTCTTTTACATTTGTCAATGTACTGATTTGATTATCTGCAATATGACTTTTAAAAACAAAGATAAAAAAAATTTATATTTTGTAAATATACAATAAGATAAATCCATAACTTATACTTTGTACAAACAATTTTATATCATATATCAATAAAAAGATGTGTTTCATATGATTAGCACATAAATATAAATTAAATGATGCAATTATTTTAAAAATAAAGTAGTATATGATTATTTTAGCATATTTCCTAAAGTTGGCAAAAGTTACTCGAGCTATAATAATCAATTTTTTTTACATGGTTAATAATTAATTTATATTAGATGTACATCATGTTCGACATTAGATTACATGACATGATTAATATTAGGTGATCACTCTATATTACATAATCAACTCGACATCGACTCACTGAGTCATCACCGCTTTCTCAACAACAACGTCGGCTAAAAGCTTTCATATTCGAAAAGTGCAAAGTGGAGGGAGAAGAAAACAACCAAACAAATCAAAGAATGGAAGGCACAATAATCAATCGTTGTTCGTAGAAGGCGGCTTATTGGCTTCCTTGGATTCCCCACATTCTTCATTGTTGACTCATCGTCGAGGTTTCTCCCTTTCCCCTCTCCCTCTTGAATTTCATGTTTTTGCTTTTTTTTGGGGGATACATTAAATGGTGATATGATATGCATGAAATAATCTGAATAAGAGTTTCGGGATTTCCAAATATGGGTCGAATTCTAATTTTAATCCTGTTGTTAAAAATATAGAAAAAAGAACATTGAATTGAAGAAGGATGGATGAGAATGGAGGAGTCGTACCATACATGGTTTTTGGGGATATCAAATTCGTTGAATATGAAATTTTTGTAAAATTGTAATTAAAGTTGTTAGTTATCCCATTTAACTATGGTTTTGTAGTTTTTTTTTTCCCCGTAATGTCAGTTATAACACTGTATGATTTATCCTTTCCTTTTTATATTAACCGAAGCTACTTGGTTTTAATTTTAATCATCCAAACCTACAATTAATTAGTTATCCGAAGCAAATTTTTTGGATTTTTTTTTATATTTTTCACCCGAAGCAACGACAAACCTCCGTTTGGCTTTTGGAGGCCTCACTTTTACTGTGTCTCTTAAATAATAATATAAGATTTATAGATTGATTTCAGTGTGTATTTTCTATTAAATATTTTATCATAATATTTATTAATGGATAATTATAAATACTATTAGTCAAAGTAAGACATTGAAAACTATAAAAGTAAAAGTGTTGTAGTTATTTTAAAACTGATGAAGTATTTTTAAAATGATAACTTATGGACGTTGTAGTGGTTAAAAACTCGCAATAACACTTTGATTATCTTTTTTTCAGTTCTTCGACAATTGACACTATTAAGAAGGATATATTATATATATAATAACATAAAAGGTTAAAATTGGCATTAGCTTGATAAATAATAACTTAGAACACTTGATCAAACTTCATGAATTAAGCAACGTAAAACAAATCCTATTATTTACATAATATCATAAAAGGTTAAAATTGACATTAGCTTAATAAATAATAACTTAGAACACTTGATCAAACTTCATGAGTTAAGCAACGTAAAACAAATTCCAACCGTTGTTAACGTTATTTTAGCAACAAATAATCTCATCTTTATCTTCTATTTTTTTTATTATAAACCACCATTTTTTTCCTTCATTTTTGTAAAGATTTGTAAATAGTTATCCATCTTTATCTTCTATTTTTTTTTATATTTTTATATTTTTTAATATTCCAAATCTATAATTTTTAAATTTATTTTTATCCAATCCTATGATAATTAGGTAACCAAAGAAACAATTTTATTTTTTTAAATTTTTTTTAAACGGAACAACGAAACTGTCTCGTTTGCAATTTGAAAGCCTCACATTAAATCATGTTCCTAAATAATGTATAGGATAGCGCAAGAAAATGTCTCAATACTCAAAACTTAGTTATTGAATAAAAAAACTTTTAAAAAAATAATTTAAAATAATTAAAAGAATAAAGAAATTTTATCAATAGAAAAATAAGAATTTTCAAAAGAATAATAAGAATAATTTTAAAAGATTCATAGAAATTATAGTAAAAAATAACAGTAACAATAAAAAAAAAAATTTGAAGAAGAAGAATTTTCAAAAGAAGTCACTTAAAATAAAAAAAGAGCAATCGAAATAAAAAGTCAAAGAATAATAAGAACAAAAAAGTGGAAAATAGAATATATCAAATTAGGCAGTGTAGAGATGTTCTATAAAAGAAAAGTCCACGTCCTAAGAAAGTATTGGATCTTTAGGGGAAAACACCGTGGGGAAATGTTGGCCTATTATCAGTCTAAAGACTCTAATAAGCTCAGCTAATCTAGAAACAATTGACTGATAATAAATAGTGGGGAAACTGGCCCAACGTAATTGTCATTGACAAACAAATAGTGGACAGTATTACCTTTGCGAATTGACTACATTATTTACATTTACCCTGCCCTCCCTTAAATAATTACTAGTCATTTTAATACTCGTGGATGATTATTTCTCATATAGTACCCCCTCACCCCACTTCATTTATTTCTCCACTTAATATCATTCTCCCCTCTCATTTTCCCACTTTTCTAGAGGCACAAACACATCATTTATATCCTATTCTCATACCCACAAATACCACATTTGGCTTAGTCTCCCCAACATTATTCATTCACCCTTTCACTCCCAAAAATGCCAAACCCCGTTATTCCCCCCTATTTCCCACAAGCAACGTTAGGAGAGGACTATGAAGATGAACAAAAACTATTGCCCCATGAAGATGATCACCAACTAGACGCCCTCTCCCTCCGTGACCTTCCCATTGCCAACTCTGTCCCACCACCGCCTTCGCTACTTAAATCCACCGCCACTGCCGTTGTTAATAACATTTACCACAGCCCTCGATCCTCCTCCTCCTCCTCTTCTGACCCCACCTCCGACTTCTTCTTCGAGTTCCTCATCAACCATGACGATGACCTCATCACCTCTGTTGCCGATGACGTCATCTTCCATGGCCGGCTTCTTCCTTACGTTCCCCCTCCTCTTCCTCGTCGTTCACTCTCCCTATCCTCCGTCGCAGCTCGATTGACCCGTCCCCAGCTTGCTCATCACGAGTCATCATCACCGCCTTCTGAGTCGCTTCCTAGTATTCGGCCAAGCCGCTCTCTTAATTATCGGAAACTACGTCGGAACCGCTCGAGTACGAAGCCGAAAGCGGGTGACGTGATCCAAAGAAGTTCATGGAATAATAGTTCGGATAAAAGTCCAGCGAAGCTGCCGTGGTATTGGGCCTTGGTCTTCGGTCTGCCGAAGATTCCCGCAGAAATGGAGCTAAAGGACATAAAAAACCGACAGTTTCGCCGGAATACTACGACATGGCCACCCTCATCGAGGTTGAATCCTGGTAACCGGAATTGTTCGTCTGCTTCGTGGAAAATCCTCAATGTTTTAAGTTGTAAGAGCCGAGCCACGGTTGAAGTGTCCAACGCTGCACCTTTTCGTAATTCCTTGGAAGAACACAATGGATGTTGGCTAGTTTAGTTGAAAATGTCTTTAATACCAGTACGAGTATGAGTACGAGTTTTTTCATATGTTATTGTGCTTTACTGCTTACTCTACAATAAAAACCTAAAAAAAAAAAAATGGAAGTAATTTAGAGGAAGCTAAGCATGAGGAGAAGGAATGATGCAAGTAATTGAGAGCAAGAAGCGTAAGGGAGAAGATAGTGTATAGTAGTGGAGACTGGTAAGTGGAGTTTGTGGAAGATCATGCCTGATTTAGGGTAATTATTATGTGCCTCTCCTATGGTTTTCATCACCTCTTAGATAAAAAGGTTGTGTGTGTTTTTTCTTGATCATCATGATGTATTCGTTCATTTTAAGTAACAAGTTCATTCATTATTACTTGCTCTCGTATAATAATAGAGTTGTGAAGATATAAGAGTAATAATTTGAGTGATTAGTGAGTTTGTACCTCTATAGTATTTCCTAGTTAATGTGCACCAATTTGCATGCATTTCTATACACTTGAAAATACGAGCCTCATCAAGTATTATCTTGCGTGTAAAAGAGAGTACGCTCCTCATCCTCATGTAGAGCAGTGCACCATTGAAAGGTTACTCTCCCTTAGATAAGGACTTGTCGCCCTCAATGGCAAAACCAGCAAAAAGCTCTGTAAAGTCTTTTTTACTGGCTTTAAAACACATTCTAGATTGAAAGTTGTACGTTTAGAAGGACCATCATTCTAGTTTCTTAATTTACTCTGAGTACAAAATTGATTCTAATTTCTTAATTTACTTTAGTACAAAATACATATTTTACGTAGCTATCTACTTCGCATGGATTTTTCCATTACAAAGGTACAAAATTGGAGATTGCTACATATATTATGAGTTAAATATCCCACCTCTAATAGAAAACTAAAGATATTAAAGTTTGTTGAATTTAATTTCACTACTACCCTCCTATGTTAAAAACGATAAATTTACCCACTGAATCAACAACCCATAAATCTTGCAATATTCACTACAAACGACGTGAAATTGAATGAATTTCACGGGGGACGCGTTGGTCGACATTATGTGGCTGGCTTCCGCAACGATCCAATAAGGCAATAATAACTACTGTCACTTCAACTTTTCAATCTTTTTTCCTTTTCTTTCCTTTTCAAAGGGGAGCAAATTTAAGATACGATTATATTGACATATGCCATACGTACTGCAATTCTTCACAACTACACATTTTCACCCAAGTGTTAGATGGTCATTAGGCAAATGCGAGTATTAGGCGGTAGCTAAATCTTTGACATTTAGCATCTAACAAAGATTAGCTATATTTTTTTTAATGAGTTTGGATCGGATTTAGCATCCAGCCATACAGTACTCATATAGTCATATACCTCTCACCCCTCTTTCTTCCTTATTCTTCTGTGATAACACTTAACAGCCAAAAGGGTCCAGTACTTATTCTCCTTCTACAGAATAATCATGTCTAACAGAACCATGTATCGTAGTGGTATAGTACTCTATCCCTCTTCCTCTTATTCTGATAGTGTTCAGAATAGCTAAGCCAAAGAAATATATTGCAACCCTCTGCATTGCCTAGTGAATCCATTTCCTCCCCCTTCCTGGCTTCAAACTAATAGGAGTAATCCTATGATATACTAGGTAGCCAATAATAAAGTTAAACAAGGCAATTTTTGAACCAGACAACCAAAGCAAGAGAAAATGAAGCCTCATAGAGGTGGGAAATACATGGAAGTAAATCCCCAAAGCATGTCAGGGACAAGATTGTAGTTGTTAATTTTCCCAGAAGTATGTCAAGGAAAGTTACAAGTCATTAGATAATAGCAATCATGGATTTACCGAGTACATCAAAACTGAGCGCAAGTCATAAAGGATGATTATAATTTATAAAGTTTCAAAATCATGAAATTGATCTTGTCCACCAGGCATGCCAATAAGCTTCAGAGATATCCTACCATTCATGTACTTATCTCTAATCTCAAATAATGCCTTTGAAAGCCTATGTAAACAATTTTGTCCTACATTTCTTGAACTCATCAATCAAAACAAGATTTTGGGAAGAGAATCAAATAACCCAGTAAAATCCCAAGAAATAAGTAGCATGTCTCATATCAATCAAAATACTAATGTAATATCTACTGCTGGACATTAAGATAAGACATGAACTTGAGCACTTTAAACAAGACCAAAAACAAAGGAAACTCCATTGAAAAGATCTGCTAAGATCTTCAATCCCCGCTTATTACAAAATCTTAGTACCTCCCCATGACTCCATGAGAGACAATTGAACATAACACAGCTTTACTCATGCAAAGAGTTACCTTGCACTCTGATACCATATTTCATTTGTCCTGTTACATAATCCTTGCCCACAATTTGATGTCACAATAATGTGAGGATATATACCTAAATATTCCTATAAAAATCATATTCCAATTCAAAGTATTTCAAGAGAATGAATCTTGAAAGCTAACTTAAAAGAAAGAGGCTGAATTGAACCGTGCTAGACATGTTGAAAAGGAATTGTAATGGCAAATGATTCAGATGAAATTCAACAAACCAGAATATAATGTACAATTCTACAAAAATAGAAGTTACAATGGATTCTATGATAAGCGCCATCAAATACAAAGTGAAAATAAAATGAAGATAAAAAATATACTCAGCAAAAGGACAAGAAAAACATCACAGCCTCAAACACAAACATGCCTTCCACACAAGAAAACATCAATCAAAAGCTTCATACTCTTTACTTCAGGCAAATGATACAAAATCTTATACAAGCTAACCATTCATGAAAAGAATCAAGAAGATACAGAGTACAGGAAGCGAGGATAGTACCATATCATAAAGTTCAATTGCAAGTGTAAATCCCGCTTTCAACCTTGTGGTCAGCCAAGTAAAAGTCTGTTTTAGCTTCAGAAGCAGGAGAAAGTGAAACACCAGAGAGTGTCTTGGTCCCTTTGATGGAAAACTTAACATAACATACAACATCAATTTCTTCTTCTGTATCCTCTTCATTTATATCAACAGGCATCCGTGCCCTAAGCTTCCCAGGGGTACCTGTTAATGGAATCTCTTGTACATGCCATTTCAATTCTCTCTCAGATCTATTTAAGACAGCCTTAGGAGAGACATCCAGTAGCGTAGGATCAACTGGTAGTTTAAGAATAAATGTTACATCACCGAGGGGAGCTGGCAACTCAGGGTTTGAAACATACTGAATCATGACAGAGAGTAAGGTCCCAACATGGCGTTTAACAAGCCTAACACGCAAAGGAATGGGGCACATCTGGGGCATCAAACTGTACTTCAGAACAGGTAAAGGCTCTTCAGAAGCTGCTGTTCGTACGTGAAACATTCCACTGCCAACGCTGCTAACACAGGAATTCAGCATAACAGTTCTTTTCACAGACTTTGTACCATCAATCTTGAACGAGAACTCAGTTTCTTTGTCACCCGTCATCTTCGGAGGCAATGTCCTCAAATAAATCACACCCCTCAATCCCACTCTAGTAAGCAAAGACTCCCTGAACTCTGCATTGATCTCCTCCTCGATGTACATCTCAGGACCCTTCATCTCCGTCTTCTGCACCAAGAGATTCTCAAGTGGAGTCCCCGCTGCACCACTGGCAGCAGCAGGAGCCCCATCAGGGCCAGTCTGCAATAACTCAAGCCCACCAAGACCCTCCCTCTTGGCAACCTTCGTAGTCCCCACAAACTCCGAAGCATCCAACCCACCACCAAATGCATCACTAAAACCTTCAAATGTCTCTCTCAAAGATGCCTCCTCATTCCCAAACTCAATCCCACCATAATCCCCTTCAAAACCTTCCACCGCAATCCTAGTAGGCTGAGCAGCCTCAGCAGGAGGCAGCGGCGTGACCTCAAGCCCCACCAATGCCTTAGTCATATCCAATGCCACATCTTTATCCTTCTTAAACTCCCCAACCAAAGACTCCGGCTCATTAATCTTATCACTAGCCGCAAATGGATCCTTCACCCCTTCACCCACCTCCTCAACCTTCACCCCACCATCCTGCTCCCCTAACCCCCCAATGGCAATACTCTTTCCCACCTCATCCCCCACCATAAGCGCCTCACTTGGCAACTCAAACCTCATACTCGAAAACCCCTCAACCCCAGCCTCATGCTCTATCGCCAACCCCTCGGCTACCCCGACCCAATTATCCGCACCTCTAACCTTATTTTCCGTATCAATCGCCGAATGCACCATCTTAGCAATACTCTCACCGTGCATCGACGACAACATCGCTGCCAGCCTAATATTACTAACACCCCTCAACACAATATCTAAAGCCATGTAAATCTCAGCATACTTCTTCCCTAACTTCTCCGGCGTAACATCTACGCCTCTACAAGCGGTAACCACAACACTAACAGCTTGATTAACAATACTAATACACTCAAACACATTGTTGGTAGTAGTACTAATGTTAGCATCATCATCATCAACAGTTGTGACACCCAAAACGTAAATTGAATTGACTAAGCGATAAACGACGCGGTATCGAGACTCGACACCTACTATTACCTGACCGCTAGAGGCGGCGAGCGGGTCATCCCCGACGATGGTGGGATCGGACGAGACATCATCGTTTTGGTTGGGTTTAGAGGAGGGGGAGGAGAAGGCGAGGCGGGTGGATTTGAAGGCGGAGACAGCGACGAGAGCGCGGGCTGGGGGGAACCATTCCCGGGTTTGGAGGAGGATGTCGGGCCCATTGACGGGTTGGAGAGAGAGAGCTAAGCAGGACATTGGAGATCTAGACCGGCGTTGATTAAGCTATGAATTGGAGATCGATTGATCACTGGAATTTCTGAGGACGGGGAAATGGGGGAAAGGGTTTCACTTCGATCTGATCTATGTTTGTTTTTTTGGAGGGGTCCCTCATAAATTTGAGTTACATACTTGCATTGTTAATGAAAAATCATTAGATAAAATAAAATAAAACAAACGCCAATTATTAGTTTATTACTATTGTATTATTGTTCACAAATATGCAACAATTTTAATATATTCTAATTGAATTTTGTAGAATTTTAGATGAAAACGCTACATATGTGGTTGTTCATCTTTTTATAATTTTTTGTGTCGAATTGATTATTTGAGTGTATGAAGTATTTGTACCTTATGGATATGTATTTGGTTGATTAGGTTTTATAAGTAACTTCTCATATGTTTCTAAGGTTCACTTTTGTTATGGTGGATGAATAAAAGGTTGGGTTTTGGTTGATTATTTAATTTGATTAAATGGGTCAATTTTTTCAAAAGACAAGTGTATGGTGTTGAATGTCAAATACTCCATATTAGTAACACAAACATTATAAATGGTTGCTGACACACTTTGAAATAACTACAACCTATAGGGTGGAAGTTATGGAGTACAAGGGACTAGCATTTACAACGGATCTAAACATTAGCAAACTCCTCATCCTGCTCGACAATATCATGTGTACAAGTACTATAAAACAATGAACACGGAGGAGGTGAGTATGATCATCTAATTGATCTATGTCGCTCCATAATTAACACAAATGACTGGTTTTCTCAAATTATCTATGTCTATCGGGAAGGCAATCGAGCAGCAGATTGACTAGCAAATCAAGGAGTGACGCAACATTATATAATCTCCTTTTTAGATGGTGCTCCTTCAGAAGTTTAAGTAATACTAAATGAGGATGTTCGGGGTGTGGCCCTCCACCGCCACATTTCCACTTAGACTCTTTGTGTTTTTTTGCCCTTTTATTTTTTCTCTGGCTTTTCCTCCTCATTCGCACAAAAAAAATATATAATTTGTAAGGTAGTTTTGGAAAAATAATACTCCATCTAGTTTTTTTCTTCCCATTTGAAATATTGTAAATTTTAGAGTTAAATTTTCACTGTGAATTTCTCCCCAACCTATATGAAATAATATATTAATTTAGAATCTTAATAGATTCGTCTTAATGTATACTTTTCAAATATGAGTTTTTTTTTTTATAATTTTTACAAATGCACAATTGGGATGCAATTTTTTTTTTTATAATTTGTAAGATAAAAAATTATGAAAATTTAGTGTTATAAAGATTTCACTTAAATATATATTTTTATGATATAATGAAATTTATAATCATATTTTAAAAATTTTAATCTTATAAATAAAAAAGGAGTAAATATAAAAAAGCGGATGCAATTCTCTTAATGACAACAATTATAAGTAAAGAATATATGGATATTGCTTTTCAAGGTTTGGAAATAATTTATATGGCAATTTAGGAAGCACTCAAGAGTGACGTGGCTAAAAAGGCTAGAAGGGTGATAAGACTGATATCTGGGAGCAAAAAGAGAAAGTGGGCATTCCTTAGTAAAAGTAATAAAGTAAAAACCCCAGAATTTGAAAATAGAAACCCATGATATTTATTAATCAGGCGTTGCTCTTTACTGGAATCCCTGAAATTCAAAGACATAGTGAGTTAACCTGGATCTACTCACTCCTCTTGTCATCTTCCACTTTCGCTGTATTTTCTGAAACTGTCAAACTTCTACAACTATCATGCCGTCCTCTGACTCTGACTTCACTGCTTCTCCCGTACGTTCTTTCTCTCTCCTCTGATTACCTCTTTCTCTCTCTTAAGCTGCTT
The DNA here is from genome assembly GCA_026401315.1 of Dysphania ambrosioides. NCBI lineage: Eukaryota > Viridiplantae > Streptophyta > Magnoliopsida > Caryophyllales > Amaranthaceae > Dysphania > Dysphania ambrosioides. The sequence continues at coordinate 531,657 of CM048665.1, forward strand.
GTGTTTTCTGTTCTAACTTCTTCTTCTTCTTCTTGTTGGTGATGATGATTCACAGCCCTCGCCTTCCTCGGGATTCGCAATGAGGTGCGCTCTATCTCCCTCATTCTCGTCCTCAAACTTAGGGTTTTGCATTTTCGTTTATTTAATTCTGATGATTGACAGCACTGACACGAATTTCGCGGATGTGAACAATCTGGAGCATTGCATCAAGTACTTGAACCAGACGCTTGTTACTTTCGGCTTTTCGGCTTCGCTTGATCTATTCGCCAATGATCCTGTACTTCTTCAACTCTTTCTTTTCTCTTTGTTTTCAATTTGTGTAATGTCAGTGGATTTTTAAGGGATTTTGTTGTTTCTTTGGCAGGTTTCGGTGGCTCGTACTTGTAATTGTGTCTACTCATTGTTGCAGCAACGTCAGCGTGATATCGAGTTTCGTGATTCGGCTAATGAGCAACGACAGCGGTATGGATTGCTCGATTTTTATTGTTTTGTTCAATTGTTGCTGATTTTGTTTTAATGTGTTAGCCTATGTTTGGTAGTTAATCTTTGGAGATGCTCAAATTGATGGAGGAAGATTGAAATGTTAGATTTATTTATGTCCGATCTTTTTGTGGTCACATTATAGTGTATTGAATCAATAAGAGTGTGACTCTGAAAGTGCTGGTCTTTGTCGTTTGTGTCTGGAGTGTTCAAAGACTTATCATTTGCATTCGCGAAAGGAATGTGTTCATATCTAAGTTTTACTTAGCTGCGATCCATTCAGGTTGTTTTCAATATTCCTGTGGAGATACTGATTTTGGTAGGCACTAGATTATTAGCTACTTAGCAAGTACCTATTTGTTCATTGTCTGAAAGTGCTGGTCTTTGTAGTTTGTCTTGATCGTGTGGTTTGCACGAAAATGAATCACTTTTGCCAACGTACCGGAGTATGTTCTTGCTGAAGCTTCACCTGGTTGATCGATTCAGGACGCTTTTAATGTCTCTGTGAAGAGATTCGCTGGTCACTAGGTACTTTGCTGCTTAGCAAGTAGCTAATGCTAATCATTCTTTTTTGTGTAATTATTTAGTGTAAAGCCTCCAACAACCTCTCTTAAGAAGCTTTTAAGTAGTTATAGCTTTTATTTCACATATCTCTATTAAGGAATAGAGAGCTTCCAAACAATTTCACCCTCCTTTCTCTGTTTGATGGGAGTAGTTGTGAGTAGAGAGATACAGGAGTTATTCAGAAGTGTGGGTCTTTCAGTCTTTCCTGTCAAACGAATGGCTGGAATATATATATATATATATATTTTTTGCTTATTTGGTATCTATTCAATTCTAGAGGTTTGGTGGTTAAGGTTAGGGGGAATCAAAGAATTTCGATGTTACATGGCATTCAAGGAGATTGTAAGGTTTCCTTGGTAAAAGGCATGGATGCTTAAAACCAAGCCTAATTTTGATGTAGAGAGGGGAATTTCAGAGGTTTGATGTGGGATTTAGTGTGGAGGAGGTGCTACACAAGAGTCATAGCCTCATAGATTTTTTATGTGGTGCCCAAGTGAGATGCTTTAAGTTTAGAAACAGAGGAGAAAAGGGAGGTATATTTTTCAGGCAGAGGGAGTCATAGAAGCTGCTCTGTCATGTGAAGCAGCCTAGGAAGTAGGCAATGGACAGATTGGTTGATGCGAGAGAGGACACAGGAAGTGACATTGGGTTCTGCTCTGTCATGTGAGGAATAGGTAAGTAAAAGTAAAACATATGTGTCCTATTTAGTTAAGTCCGATGGAAAACCAAAGCCCCTATGTTTCCTATTGCCTTTTTTATACTGTTTTGAAGGAGACCCTAATTTTGTTAGACCAATATGAAGGACTAGCCAATCTTTATGATTAACTCAATTAATAGGATAAGCTTTGCTACACAAAAACTGATCTAGGTGTTCTTGTATTGGTTATCACCTACTGTCATTGGCATAGATTGGAAGCTTACTCAATAAATGGAAACTTTGTTCTATTTCTTCCTCATGCATAAGTTGGATCTATCAAGGCATTTGCTTGCCTTTTTGTTTGATTAATGTGATAACATATCGTGGTATGGACACTTTCTAATCGGTGCTTTCTTGGTTTTTATTGTAGACTTAACTCAGATATATCAAGGTTGGAGGCTAAGATAGAAAGGCTTGAATCACAACTGGTGACTAAAGATAGGGAGATAGCAAGCATTACACGAGTGGTAATAAAAAATCTATTTGCTTATTGATTTTCATGGTTGCATAGATGTTTTTATGATTTTGTCTCTCATTCATTGATTGTGTTACTGAGTTCACATCACAGACCTGATATGCACTATGCTTTTTCAAATGGATAAATACGAGAGAGGTGGGGGTAGGGTGAATTGTAGAAGTAGACTCTGGATCTTCTTATTTTAGAATAAAAAATAATGAAGAGAAATGCAAGGTTGATATTCCTATACTTCCAATTTTCTCTAGCTAGGGTGATATAATGCAAGCTAATTTTACGATTTCAAATACAATAGTGCTGAGTATTGCTAGCATGTTGAAGGCTTGAATGTATTTGACTATGTTTTTGAAGTGATACTCTCTGCCCAAATTCACTTGTCATTGTGTTGGCTTCTGCCTTTTGTATGTTTAGGAAGCAAAGGCTAGAGCTGGATTTAAAGGACAAATTGAGAAGTTGCAGCAGGAGAGAGATGAATTCCAGAAAATGGTTATTGGCAACCAGGTTTGAATTCCGTTCCTGGCAGATGCCACCCCTCCTCCCAAAACCAATCCTACTCTTTGTCTGACACTCTGGGTTTTGTTGTTCATCCTATGAAAGCAAGTGAAAACTCAACAAATGCATGAAATGAAGAGGAGAGAGAAAGAGTACATCAAATTGCAGGTATTGTGTGTTGGAAAGTCTAGAGCTGCCTGCTATATCAATTTGATGCATAGGACTTGGAATTAGGTACCATCAGAGACCATGATAATTCTATCATGCTTGCAGGAGAGACTTAACCAAGTTGTGAATGAGAAAAAGAAGGAATCTAGATCTGGCATGGAGATAATGAATTTGCTGCAGGTATGTATAGACAAATTGTTGGTGGATGGGCTTCCTTTTGTTGCCATTACAATTTTAGTTTATCATTTCAATTGTCGTGACACTTGTTTGCAGAAAGAAGGTAGGCAGCGTGGCACATGGAATGGGAAGAAGACAGACAATGACTTCTATAAAAAGATTGTATGTTGAATGATTGATTGTGTTGACCAGTCTCAGAATTCATTTGTTTTCAGGAGACCGAATAATGGGAAACAAAATAGCTTAGCTAACCTTGAATTATGTATGTTTGCAGGTTGATGCTTATGAGGCCAAAAATCAAGAACTTATGCAAGAGAACAACGATTTGAGGGCCTTGTTGAGATCAATGCAGGTAGGTTTATATTTGTATGATGTTGTCTTCTAGCTCAGCTTCACTATTTTTTTTGGTGCGTACTTACAGATAGCAATTGCTCTTGTTTAAGTTGATTATGACCTTGAAAATTTGGCTTCTCATGATGATAGGAGGATATGCGTGGTTTCCTAAATGCTCCTAATGGTTCACCCAAGCAACCTCTGACCACCAATGAGAAACATGATACTGACCTTTCTCAATCTCCTTTTGGTGGAAAGACGGTAATTAAAGTTTTTGAGTTCAAACTAGATAGGTTCTTTTCTAGGGCAAAGTGTAAGTTAAAGTAATTATTGCATTTATCTTTGTCCATATTGCAGGATGTCTTTGATCTTCCATTCCACATGGGTAGGGGTCAAATCGAGGAAAACCTTCGTGCAAAGATGTCTTCAATAAAGGTCTTCTGGTGTCTACTCTCCTCTTGCCATCATTTTGCATAGTATTGCCTTGTCTGACATGTTTGTGATTGTTGGCTCTTTATTTAATTGTTGAAGGAGCGCCTGTGTCAGCTGCAAGATGCACATAAAGGAGCTGATGTTACTTCTGACGTTACTGAAAGGGAGCTTGAACTTGAAGCGCAACTTGTGGAGGCTAGAAGCATTATTCAAGAACAGGTATTGCAGCGTCAGTTGTAACTTATAAGATATTAAAATTCATATTAACATTCATGTCAACCATATAGTCGCTTTCTCAAATCAGGGTATATGGCAGTTTGCTTAATTTTACCAATCATCACTCCCTACAAAATGATTTTGTATCAACACATTTATGGGATCAAGGTTTTGTTTTTCTTTTCAAAGTGCGTCACTGGAATTAGTGATCAAACTACCAAGATTCTTAAGGAGTATGACACTGGGCTTGGAAGCAATGCTCCTAACATATGAATTTTCATTTTGGTAGTCATAGATTGTTTGCCTGAGCATTATTTAGTCTGTGCATATGAAGGGAAAAAATTTGTACCGTGTTTTATACAAGTAGTCATTAATTATCAATTTATCATCCAGTCTTTCCCCTTTATTCTCAAATGCTTAATCTTTCTTGCAGGCTTCCATGATGTCCCGACAGCTTGCCAAGTCAGAGAGGCGTAGGTAACCACCTACAATGAACATCATCCACCTTAGCTTATTTGTTGATTACTTATTTGAATCATTGCAAGATTCGTGATGGTCCCTTTTTATGTTTCAGGGAGTCACTCATATCGACACCAGAGGTAAATTATCTGTAATTTTTCTGGCTTGAACTGGACTACTGTTATGTAGCTCCTGTATTTCCTGCTTCTTGGTTGAACTCTTGAAAGTTGTTATCATTTACCTCCAGCAGTAATCATTGACAAGAAATTCGAATGATCTGATCGCTCGTGTACTACCGGGACTTCTGGGTGTATGAAGAATCTTCTAACATAACTTTCGGACATATTAGCAACCAACTCCCCCTTGACTTTGTAAGATACTCACGAAGAGGCACTGTTCGTGTCGAAATCATGTAATATACTTGTATCTTGTTCCATGCTCCTCTGTGGGCAAAGGGACTAATGAATATATTGTATTAAACCATCTGTTTAGTGTAGGCTAACGTGCTATTTGTATGGAATATGGCCAAGGTCTATATTCTGGCTTTAATACGGTCAGTTTCCAGCTGAGTCAGATTAGATCCTATTCAATTATCTACTGTTTATGTGATTAGATCAGTATTCAGTTGACTAGGCTCTGTATGGTCATTTGTGACATTAAATATTTCTCGCAAATCTTCATTGTTATATATTTCTCAGTTCTTTTTTAGTTGACTTTTTTTTTTTTTTTTTTTTTGCCATAGTACACTTTCAACCATTAATGTATTTAATTATGCTTAAGTAAAAATTATAAAAAGGTTAATATTTGAAAACTATACATTGAAATAAGTGTAAAGAACCCACTTGATTATAATTTTTCTTAGGTATAAATTATAAAGTAGAGTCAAAGTAGTAAATATAAATGGTGTCAAAAGTCAATAAATGTCAATTAAAAAAGAATAGGAAGTATTTTTATTTTTCCTTAATATCTTAAAATCACTTGTATCGTGTTTATTTTTTTCTATTCTATAGAGTTAAATCCAATTCAAAAGCGATTACTTTTTTTTACCTAGTTTTACCATTCACACCACATTTTGTGAATGAAAAACACGACGATATACTCAGTATAATTCGAGTAATACTGTGAGACAACATTCAAGTCATACTGTAAGAGACAACGATAAACTTGGTTAAATCATTCTAAAGATCCTATTGCAAATAGCAGAATCGGCAGAACACAAAATTATGATCAAGAAAATACCTCCGAAATCATGCCAAAATGTTGTTGTATTATTCAAACTCAAAATCATGGAATCAACTGTCATTAGAAAAGTGTAGGCAATAAAAATCTTAAATTAAGCAGACACATACCACAAACAATGAAACAATTGTGATTGGCTAGCCCATTTCTTTTGGTACCAACTAATTCAACAACATGAACTATCCTTACCACAAACCCACTATCTTCCTCATCTTCTTCTGCATTTTTTCCCGCCTCAATGAAACAAATGATCATCTCATTCACTAGAAAGTTCGTCACCTTTTGTTTGATCATCAATCATTCTTCACCATTTTTGCTTCTTCGTCGAGCCATTTCTTGCTGCTGTTTTACTATGTATCAAATTCATTAGATGGAAAATTGAAATCGTTAGTTACATTGTTATTGAAGTTAGGCAAAGCACCCGGCCTAGCAAGCATTAGCACGGCATCAACTGTATAAACACAGTGTAAGGTGTCTTCTATTGTCAACTTTCAAATATAAACATCAATGGCCTAACTATAACTTATATTTAAATTAATAATAATATTAAATACCAATATAAAAAAATCTAAGAATCTTGATATACAAAACACGTTAAATTAAAAATTAACAGTGATATCGAAACAATAAACTCTTAAGTTCATCTTTGTCACCTCTGAAATAATACTGGATCCAAACTCTAGTGGCACTAGTGGGACATGAAAATATATTGGATGGCCAAATCCTTGCAACTTGCAAGCCCCATAACTTAACATTCCTTTGATCAGCAACAAATCTAGCTAGTAACACGATGTGGCTCACAATTGGTGTTGTTGTTGCTCCTTAAATAGCTCTTAAATCGTGCTAATTCAGTGCAAAGCAACCCTTGAACCTCCTCTAGTTTCCTGTCCGATTCGTGCACCCGTTGCCATTGCATTGTTACGATGATCATCTCTAAGAGAGGAAGGACAATACGCAGATGATCTCTTCTTGTGATGAGAAGCAAGTGATACTTTTTTTTTGGATGTGAGAATTGGACTTACAGCTACCTTAGTGGACGTAAGTGACGAGTTTATACAGGGCAAATGACTAAAACATGATAGGTAGTAACTTTGAACTATGTTTCTTCTTCTTATTGCTTTGCATTGTAATTGATCTTTGAAGACGTTGCTCATAAATTGAATTATGGCCGGTGTTGTTTTGGTTCACTCAATGACCTAACTATTTGTTAAGTTGTTGATGCAGGGTAATATTACTGGACAAGTGCGTTTGAATTTTTTGAAAATCTTGATCGTAGCTACGTATTTGCAAGAACTAATGCAGCTCAGAAATTATAAGATAAGTTGTTTTGGGTGGAAAATTAACGTGAACTAAAAATGGATCCCTTCATAAATAATGCTTTCTTCTTTTTTGGTTAATTTTAGAGTAAACTCCTTCAATGCTGAGGAGTTATGATTTCAGCATTCTGTAAATCTTAAAATGCAAATCGACATGTTTTTTCTCGTCTTGACTTCCAAGTAAAAATAAGAAATTAAAAAAAAAAAAAAAAACCCTCCCAAGTAGCATTTAACATGCAAGTGATGCAACTTGCATTGGTCATTTGACATTGTAAACGTATTTAGTCCGTACTATATATTTAGAAGTTGATACCTTCAATAGGTAGTGGAAAATAAATTTTTTTGCCATCTCTTAAACAAAATGTAAGTAAGAAAAACACACAAGAAGCAGCGTCGCACGAAGATATGCCGGGTGACCCTCGATTGCTCTACCTTGTGAATGCAACATATAATAAACCGTGATTCAAGATCTTTTATTTGCCAGAACTTCCAAAATATAAAGGGGTGGAAGTAACATGGTACTCAAGATTGATTGTGAACGAATCAAGTTTATCTCAATCTCTATACACCCAAGAAAATGATATTGGTGGAGTACTAGAGTGTAATTAGTAACTACAAATAATTTCCACATTATTTTAAAGTTTTTGCCACGGTTATATATATTCGTGGATTTGAAGTAAGAAGTTAGTTTTCATGGGGTAATATTTGTTTACAATAATATCATGATATAAATTTACGTTATTGTTGAAAAACGAACTAATAATGGAAAGATAGAGTAATTATATACTTTCACAATATGTGTATAGTAAGAAAACAAACTTAAACTTGAATAAAAGGATTAGTTCAGGGAATATAATTAATAAATCCTACTTAAAGTGTTTTTTTTAGTTTGCTATATAAATTTCCAGAAATAAAAGACGTAAACACAGAGTTGCTGATTAATTATATTGATGAATAAACATCGCAAAATAAAAGAAGATTCCAAACCAAACCATACGACTATTGAAGAAGAGGTGAAAACATCAAGATTTTTTCACAAAATATACAACTATGTGACTCAACCCTCTTGGGTTACAAGTAAAAGGCTTCCCTCGAAACGACAAAGACTTACTTAGAGTATTGACGTTCCTTGAAGTCTTAACATCACGTGAAGAATTAGCAGATGAAGATGTCAATGTAGATGCGTATGAAGAGCTTGAAAAACGAGCTGATTCGCCATGATCATACGTTTGCAACTCGAGGTCTCCTTCTTGTTGCGGCCTTTTCCCTTTATAATAGACCAGTTTCCTTGGAAATTCTACAACTTTATAATTATATCGGCCTGCCATGGTTTTCTTGAATTTCTTCATTAGCCATGCACTAGACCACTTCCTTGCCTTAGGCTCATCATCAACGTCGAAGCATGGTTTCGGAAGGCCCATTGCTAACACCGCAGGAGGTGGGCTGAGGGGCGGTAAGATCTCTTCCTGTGGCGGTGTGATGGGCTTCCCCGGCTGCGTCTCCCATCCGAAGGCCTTGCCTTCCGAGGGCCTCCCGTATAGGGATCTAGAAGAGCATGATCCCATGGTTGGTTGCCTTCCCATGATTATGCTAGAAAATGTCTCGCTCTCTGGCTTGAAAATTGAATCAACTTTACTGAACTCGTAGTCAGTTTCAATACCCATCTTTCTCTTCAAATTACGAGTAAGGAAGATAATTAAGATGTTTTTTTTTTGAGAGGAAGATAATTAAGATGTTAAGTCGTACTATATATATATATATATATATATATATATTGAGAACATATATGTAAGATATAATATATGCTAAGCTACATTGGTGGAAATGTTGATAAATATGAGCACATGGTGCTAGCATACTTCCAAAGATTGCGTTGAATATATATTTTTTGGTATTACGGGAGGTGTTATTTTTGTATAGTGCAATTTACTCTTGATTTCTTTACCTAATGAATTAGGTGTGTCTCCTTTTTGATGTGTTTAAGCAAGCAAATGGAAACTATAGAGAAAGAATAATCAAAGAAGAGGGAAAAGGAAAGCATATTTCTTGTAAGATTACGATTTGTTAGCTGCTTGGACTGTTGGGCGTACATTAATCCTATTATATGCAAGGAATGGTTAAGGGCGGGGCCATGTGATAACATGCCATAATTCTAAGACAAAGGTTAGCTTTCCTTTGCATACACTGTTTATGTGATGTAATTCCTATCCTATCACCTTATTTTTATGGCCTGGGTTGACTAAACGATTCAAAAGTGTCCTAATCACCTAACCTAGCTTAGCCAGGCCAATGGGGGAATTGAAGCTAGTGTATTTACTATTAAACCAAGTCAACTGTTGGAAAATTGTATCACCTTGAGGGGAGGCTTTCTTTCTCTAGGAAAAGTAATCTAGAGTTATATTTGTTACATACTTGCATTGTGCAATACGTGTATACATCTAAGATGTTAGTATGTTACTTCTTCAATTGAATAATAATGTAAGCATGCAATCATGTACTATAGTCCATTAATACTTATGTCATTTACACCTTTCCATCTTGAATTTTTTGTGCCACTATCTATACCATTCTATGTACTTAAAATTAGTACTCTTTTCCCCTTATCAACTATATTAACTAATCAATCTCGTCTTTCAATAAAATATTTCCACGTCAACAACGACTATCATGCATGCAAAACCAATCGTAAACTACCAAGTGTATTGAGAAGTGTCCTATATATATTCTCTCTCTGTCCCTAAAAATTGCCCCAATTTGACTTTCATGATCTTCAATACACGATTTTAAACTTTTTTATCTCAAAATCCGTAAGCAATAAATTATGGAAACTTGATATAGTAAAAATTTAGATTGAGATTAATCCAACAAGTTTTATTTGAATATATTATTTCTTATAACGAGGTGAAAATTTATGGTCAAATTTTGACTCTAAACAGTGAATTGGAGTGTTTTTTTAGGGATGGAGCGAGTATGTACTTACCCAAGCCGTCTCTTATGCTGACTTGCTACATCCATTTACGAAGGCTCTATTCTCTTCGTCTTACTTTTGCCAAATTTATATTATTGTTGTCGAATGTAATTTATTTTCTTTGCCGAACTTATTGATTTTATGGACTCACCTTTTATTGAATCATGATCGCTAACTCATTAAAATAAAAAGTCAATTATAACGTCACTGGCTCACTAGTATTAAGTATTTCCACTAATTGTGTTTTTCACTTTGGAAACTGGAACTTGCAACAGTAGAAGTCAACTTAAAATGTTAGGGATCAGAAATAAAATTCCAGTTCAACCTAATGACGCAACAAATTCTCCAAGTTCACATATTTCTTGCTCCACAAGGTAAAGATAGCTTTAAATAAAGTTACTGATGGTAGTTAAAAAGAGCAAATGAAAAACTTACCAGAAACTATGTACAACATATGAACATTTGTTCAGTAGTTTGGGTTGAAGACTTAGTGTCAAGAAAATATATCTTATTATAGGATAATATCTTAGGAATATAGAAGATATCTTGTAATCTTGGAATATTATATTTGATAGATATTATAGTTATGATAATATTTGTCAAATAAGATAGTTTTCTGATAATTAATCTTTTATATAGTTATCCTTCCAAGAGTCCTAATTTGACTAACAATATGATTGTAAACACTATATAAAGTGATCAATGATACACACTCCGATCGAGGAGTTTTTCCCAAAATCTCACATGGTATCACATCCTTAGGTTTTCTGAATCTTTTTTCCTTCTTTCTACTTCTGCTAGCCTCTTTTGTCAACACTTTATTGTCATGTCCAAAGACACAGACACCCCAACACCCTCAACCAATTAGTTTCACCCAGCCCTTACAGTTAATAACATTAGAAACTCAATTCCCCTGACTCTGGACTATGAGAACGTCCATTATTCAAATTGGGTTGAATTATTCGAAAATCATGTATGTGCCTATAACGTCCTTGATCACATTGACCCAGATACCCCACGCCCTCCTGGAGTCTCGGATGCTCTTTGGAAACATCTGGATGCTATTGTAAAATAGTGGATCTATGGCACAATATCGGTTGATCTCTTACAGACAATCCTATCAAGAAAATCAACGGCTCAAGAAACATGGGATCGCCTTAAGGAAATCTTTCAAGATAATAAGAGTACCAGGCAATGTACTTGGAAAATCAACTCAATGCCCTTTATCTTGACAGCTTCCCTAATGTCACAGCCTACTGTCAACGGCTCGAGAATATCTCAGATCAACTTGTAAATGTTGATCACCCCATCACCGATCAAAAACTGGTATTACGTCTCGTTGCCGGCCTCACCAAGACTGACTTTGACACCGTGGCAGCCATGATTGCTCAATCAGACCCCATACCATCCTTCAACACCGCCCGGTCTCGCATCCTCCTTGAAGAAACTCGCCGGAACAACGACACCACACCACCATCCTCCTTCGTTGCCTAGAACCATCCTTTGGCTGCGGGAGATTCGTCCTAGCATCAACCTCAGTCTTCTGGCGCCGGCAGAGGGAGCGGCAACACTGGGCATGGTCGTGGCAACAGTGGGAGAAGCCGGGGCAGAGGACGTGGTCAGGGGGGTCACAATAGAGGAAGCACCTCTCATTCTCCACCGATTTGGCATTCACAAAATTCATCAGCTTGGCATTCTCAATCACCTAATAGCCATCCTTGGGCCCAATACTAATTCTGGCCTAGTTAGCAAACCAATTGGCATGTACCTCCGCCACCTTTCCCCACATCGGGTCAATATCAGAATCGGCCCAACACAGGTCTGGGTCGTGGCCCTCCGGCTCAGCAACCCTTTACAGTGACTCCGACTCAGTATGGTTCCCCGATGACTCCAACAGACCTCGAAAGTGCATATTCCTCAATGGGCTTCCCAAATCCAGATAATGGTTGGTACATGGACTCGGGTGCCACCTCTCATATGACACATAATTCTGGTAATCTCGCTTCCCCTTTTAATTTAAGCACCAATAATCATATTTTAGTCGGCAATGGTCATCGCATTCCTATAACTGGTTATGGTCATACGTCTTTACCCAATACACCTCTAGCTCTTAAAAATGTACTTCTAGCCCCTCAAATAATTAAGAACCTTATTTCTGTTCGTAAATTCACATCTGACAATTCAGTTTCTGTTGAGTTTGACCCTAATGGTTTTTCTATTAAGGACCTGCGTACAGGGAAGGAATTAACGAGATGCAATAGCTCGGGAGACCTTTATCCTATCACCTCTCATACCACATGTCTTACCTTAGTCGCTCCCTCCACTTGGCATGATCGTTTGGGACACCCTAGAGCATCTTCTTTGAATTTTCTTAGGAGTAATAGCTTTATAAACTATAATAAGGAGCATGACTCAACGTTTTGCAACTCTTGTCAATTAGGGAAGCATGTTAGATTACCTTTTGGTCATTCTGTTTCTAATACATCTAGTGCTTTTGATATCATTCATGCTGATTTATAGACCTCTCCTATTCGTAGTATTAATGGGCACAAGTATTATTTGGTGTTACTTGATGATTTCACTCATTATCTATGGACATTTCCTTTAGCCTCTAAATCTCAAGCATATCAGACCTTTTTGAGTTTCTATCAATATGTGTAAACCCAATTTGAACGTCCCATTAAATCCTTTTAAAGTGACCATGGTCGAGAATTTGATAATGACCTCTTCAAAAGATTTTGCTCTCTCAATGGGATGGTCCTTCGTTTCTCTTGTCCCCATACCTCACCTCAAAATGGGAAGGCAGAACGTATGATCTGCACAATCAACAATGTCAAACACACTCTATTATTTCATGCATCCTTGCCTCTTTCCTTCTGGTCACATGCTCTAGAGACTGCCATATACCTACTTAATATTCTTCCTACTAAGTCCCTTTCCAACACAACTCCGGCCCAAGCTCTCTTTCGCAAAACCCCTTCCTATACTCACAGGCGGGTTTTTGGCTGGTCTATGTTTCCCTAATTTATCGACTATTGCACCCCATAAACTTGCTCCTCTCTCCACTCTGTCTGTATTTTTGGGGTACCCCTCTAATCACCGTGGCTACAAGTGTCTTGACATTTCTACTAACAAGGTCATTATCTATTGTCATGTAACCTTTAACGAACAAACCTTTCCATATACAAATATAGAACATTACTCATTAAAGGATTACAAATTTTTGGGATTCGATGACCAATCTCCTCTCCTCACTCATGACTTCCTACGCTACAACTCCCCAACCCATGCTGACCTCGACCCTCACCCCACACTTCCGGCTCACCACCGGTCTTCCCAGCCCACCCCCAATTCCCCTCCTCCCACCGGCCCATCACCACAAACAAACCCACCTAGCCCCGTCTATGTTCCACCTCATTTACGGGGTTCATCTCCAATACATCATACACACCCTCCTCCCCCCTCCCCTCCAATTACTCGCAGCCACCACGGCATATACAAGCCTAACCCGAAATTGGCACACCTCATGAAATCCCATAGCCCCTCTCCTTTTAAGTCCCCTTTGTCGAAATCACATAAACAGGCCCTTCTTGACCATAACTGGAATAGGGCGATGCAGGATGAGTACGGTGCTTTGATTGAGATAGGGACATGGGATTTGGTGTCTAGGCCACCGGGGGTGAATATTGTCAATTGCATGTGGCTTTTTAAGAATAAATATAAGTCTAATGGTGACCTTGAAAGGCACAAGGCACGTCTTGTTTGTGATGGCAGGTCGCAAGAAGTATGGCTTTGGCTAAAAGGTGGTATATTCATCAATTAGATGTCAAAAATGCCTTTCTACATGACAATTTGCAAGAAACAGTTTATATGCATCAACCTCCAGGCTTTATAGATCGCTAAAGACCCCATTTTGTACGTCGCCTTCGTAAGGCACTTTATGGTTTAAAATAAGCTTCACGGGAATGGTACGGACGATTTGCACTGTTCTTGCAGAAGATAGGCTTTGTTACTGTAAAAAGTGATAATTCTCTCTTTATTCACCGGAAAGGTGATGATATGGCCTATCTTCTTCTATATGTTGATGACATTATATTAGCCACTTCCAATGGCAGATTGCGCAGGGACATCATCTCTCAGTTGCAAACTGAGTTCCCCATGACAGATTTAGGTCCTTTGAGCTATTTTTTGGGTATTGCAGTAACTCGAACACCATCATTTTTACTTCTATCTCAACAGAAGTATGCACTGGACATCTTAGAGCGTGCAAGTATAGCTTTCTGTAAACCTGCAACCACTCCTGTCGACACAAAGTCTAAATTGAGTGCTGATTTGGGTCCTTTATTTCGAGACCCCACTCTGTATCGCAGCCTAGCAGGTGCTATCCAGTACCTCACATTCACCAGGCCGGATATTACTTATGCGTTACAACAAGTATGTATTTTCATGCATGATCCCAAGGATTCACAGTATGAGGCGTTGAAGCGCATTTTACGTTATATCGAGGGTACCATTGATCATGGCCTATATTTATATCCATCTGCTCCTACTCGCTTGATCACTAACTCGGATGCCGACTGGGGAGGTTATCCAGACACTCGTCGTTCTACCTCGGGTTATTGCTATTTTTAGGGGACAATCTAGTTTCTTGGTCATCAAAGCGTCAACCTACGTTATCTCGTTCAAGTACGGAGGCAGAATATCGGGGAGTTGCAAATGTTGTCTCTGAGGCTTGTTGGCTACGTAATCTACTACTTGAGTTACATTGTCCTCTTCGTCAGGCAACCATTGTTTATTGTGATAATGTCAGTGCTATCTACCTATCAAGCAACCCGGTTCAACACCAACGGACCAAACATGTGGAAATGGACATTTATTTTGTTCAAGAAAAGATTGCTTTGGGTCATGTTCGAGTTTTTCATGTTCCAACTAGATTTCAGTTTGCCGACATTTTCACGAAAGGCCTACCTCAAGACTTGTTCTTGGAATTTAGATCCAGTCTTAGCGTACGTCCTCCTCCCGCTCTAACGGCGGGGGTGTGATGGATATTATAGTTATGATAATATTTTTCAAACAAGATAGTTTTATGATAATTAATCTATGTATAGTTATCCTTCCAAGAGTCCTAATTTGACTAACATTATGATTGTAAACACTATATAAAGTGATCAATGATACACACTCCGATTAAGGAGTTTTTCCCGGAACCTCACAATATTATTAGGTGATTTATTTCCAAGCAAAAAATAATGAAGATAGTCTTCTTCCCTAATCTCCTCAACCTGACCAACAATTTTGCATTCACATTTCCCACATGTACACTTAAGCACACGTATAAATGAAACAAGTTCTTTGGAGTCTGCTTGCATTCACCTAGAGAAGTCTTCAATTGACACACACACGCTCACCATACAAAACCTAAGGTTCGTCCAAAGAATACTTGCATCGTCATAAATTCATAATCATCAATCGTTGATCATACTTTTGAATCCAGAGTGTTATTAATGCATGACACAAGCATGGACTGCACAACGATCCAATCCTCCAATCTTGAAGTTTGTCCCATTGGTTTTGCAATTTTTCCATCTACAAAATCGAATTTTGCTTAGCCATCAAAGCCCTATGAATAGCGTGTGACCATTCTTCATAATTCTCTCCACACAATTGAATAGGCGTGATTGCATTATGAAGATTATCACACAACACAAGGTAACATGGCAAATCAAATAAAGTATTTCACTCGTCACTCTCAATTTTCTCTCACATGGTTAAGAAGAAAAAATTAGGGTTTTAATATGATTCTAATACCATGTTAAATTAATCACAAAGTCTCAATTTTCTCATTAATAGGTTAACCTCTATTTATATAAGGTTGCTTGGGAAAGTTGCTTAGGAATAAATCACTTAACAAGATAATATTCCAAGATTCCAATATATCTTCTATATTTCTAAGATAGTATCCTATAATAAGATATATTTTCTTAACACTTAGGATTTGTTTGGTATGAGAAACTGAAATAGAATCAAATGGGCTTTAAAACCCATTTTCGATTAAAATATATTTGGTTTGGGAAAAAAGGAATGAGTTTCAAAACCTTGGAGTTTCAACCCCTCTCAAAATCCCCTCTTTGATTCCTTTGGTTTTAGTGAGTGTTAACTCAGTGTTCATTCAAACTTGTCGCCCTTCTCCAAGTTTTGAATGTCGCGTTATTATAATATTTATTATTATTAATGGTATTATTATTTTATTTTATTTATTATATTGATTACTATTATCATTATTATTAATATATCTATAAATTATTATTATTATTATCATTATTCATTAATACTTTTTTCTATAATATTTATTTTTATAGTTATTTTAATTAGAGCTATTAAAATCTGATCTGACCCAATAAACTACCTGAAATCGACTTAAACTCGACCTAATTATGACTCGAAACGTGAGACTCATAAACCGACCCAACCTGATCTGAAATCAACTCGAAACTGATTTGACCAGATACTCAAAGAACCAAACCCGATATGTGTCCAAACTATTACATACCTGACCCGAAGACATCCCGAAATCGATTGAACCCGACAATTAGCCCGTAGTTGACTTAACCCAAAACCTACTATACCCCATTTAAGAATCAACCCGAATTTACCTGAACCGAAGATGAGTTGACCCAAGCCCGAGCAAGCAAATAACTGATTTGACCTGACCCATCTTCACCTGACCCGATAGTCTAAATTGACCCAATTTAACCCGAACCGATAAGCATTGACTCACGATGGGTCAACCCAAAACTATCATATGGACTCGAATTAACACCCCTAGTTTTAATATCGTGAATATATTTTATTGTTAATATCAAGATTATAGTTATTCATATTTGAACCAAACAACAAGTAAGGAACTAAATCTCGTTCATCTGTTAAACCAAACAACTGAAAAGGGTTTAAAACTCATTTCCGTATTTAACCAAACATTTCTCTAAAACTGATTTCATTCCTCCCATGTATCATTCCATTCCATTCCTACAATCTAAATAGGGCCTTAGTTATCTATTTACTATATAAGAGTAAAGGGGAAAGTCTGAAATGACATGTGTTGCGTTCTCATTAAGAAATTTTCAATGTAAAGTTTTTTACTTTTAATATATTTTGAGTTTTTTTCTTCTTCTTAATTTTCATATATTTAGTAGTTTTTTTTTTAATAAATAGATAAATTAGTTGGTTCATAAGATAGTTGAACAACTTTAGTTATTGTAAGATTTTTTTTGTTTGATTTATTTTGTGAGAATGTTCATCTTGATTTGAAAAGACATAATTGACATGATAACAAATAAAGAAAAACTTAATTTTCAAGCATATTTAGCACATCTGCACAATGAAAGTTAAAAATTTAAATAATTGATAACCACTTACAAAGTAAGAAAAAGGATATATCATGAGCATAAACTTTTAGATCAATGAGAGATGATAAAATTTTCTCAATTACAAGTATTTGATTGCAAAAATATTTGGTAATAAGGGAATACTCAAGAATGTAATGAGACAATTGTGATAAATACGGGTACTCTATACAGTATAACACTTAAAAATGAATAGGTTGTAATTATCTTAGGATGAAGGGTGAATTTTTTTCATCAATCTTGTAATAGTGTACATTGTAATATTTACTGTACTGAGAGTTATGTTATTTTATTAGATATTTTTTTTAAAAAAACTTGCATAGCATATTCTCATTCCTAATTCCTATGAAAATAAGAGGAATGAACCGTGCTAGGCCCGGGTTATAAGAGCAGGCCCAAAACTTTCCTCCTGAAAGACGGCGGGAAATGCTACTTCAACAATAAAATCGTATACTCTTTCCCCAAAACCGCGAGCTATCACTCTCAATATATATGATCAACTTCAATTTCTAGGGTTTCCAGTTGTCGCAGTAGTTCGTTCAATTGTTCAGAATCCAGCTTACAAGTTCACCAGCTATGTATAACAGCCAATTCGATGGCAACGCCGCCTTCTCCGGCGGTGGCTTCATGCCTTCCCAAGCCACTCAGTCCGCCACCGACCCTTCCTTTTCCACCTCCAAAGTACTCTCTCTTCTCCATTTTACTTTTTCCCAATTCAATTTTAGTCTAATTTGGTTCAAAATTGAGAATTTATTCTAATTAATGTTTTTAATTTCACTACTTTTTCTAAATAAATTGACGCGCGTTTCAGAATCGTGATGCTCAAGCCTTAGTTCCGTTAACAGTGAAACAGATTAACGAAGCGTTGTCGGGTCCCACCGATAATGGCAATTTCATCGTTGATGGCATTGATGTTAACAATGTATGCTGTTTATTTCTTGATTGAAATTCATGATTTTTTTATTTTATGGATTGTTGTTTTTTGTTGCAATGTTAAGTCTGAGAAAATTGTTGATTTAGGTGACGCTTATCGGTCTTGTGTTTAACAAGACTGAGAGGGTTACTGATGTTGGATTCGTCCTGGATGACGGAACCGGGAGGATTAATGTTCACAGATGGTGAGGGTTTTATTTTTATTTTTATGTGTTTTGTGGATTTGATATGTGTTGTGTGTGGGAAGATGGTTTTGAAGTTATGGAATTGTGTGTGTGGTTCTACAGGGTTAATGAATCTTGCGACTGTAATGAAATGGCAAAGATTACGTGAGTTCACTTGATCCTTTATTTCGTGCAGTATAGTGTTTTATTTGAACTTTTAGATTATGTGAGGTCACTTATGTTTTTTTACTTGACATGTGGGTAATCATTGTAATTTGTATAAGGCGAGGAATTTTTATCTTATCCTGATTGTCATGAAATATGATTAAAAATGCTTCCATGTGATGCGTAAATGTTGTCATGTGAGTGGTTATTATGTTATACCTAGTAATTTACATATTCTCTTATGTTTTTCTATTTATAAGTGTTGTGAAACTGACCTCATTTCTCAGGAGATATTTAAAGAACTTTGTGGGATGGATGGATTACTTAGTTTGAGAATCGTCATAGGATTTTGGATTTTGCTTCCTGAGAGATGTTTTCTTTCCTATTATATGATAATGTTATTGGTTGGTGTAATACAATAGGCTAATGAACTCCTGATTTCTTTCTGGTAACAGGGATGGCATGTATGTACGCGTTTATGCAAACTTAAAAGGGTTTCAAGGGAAAAAGCAATTGATGGCCTTTTCCGTCAGGTATGTCTGTGTGAAACTTTAGGGAAAAAACTGGAAATACTTTGTAAATAGTGATAATGAAATTTGTTGTCTAATTAAGCTCATGCTTGCCTTTAAGTTTTTTTTAGCTCAATGGGTGTATATTGCTTAATTTGAAGCACGGGAGGATTCAACATTTGGTGGAAATTAGGTCATGTTTAGACTTACTACATTAGGGTGGTCTTGATGTATTTCAATTTTAACAGTATAGTACAGCAAGATATGGATGCATTGCTGCACTATTTAATAACCTTATAGCATCGAGAAATGGAATTTTATGAATCTAATATCTCCTTTTGAGGGATAATATAGCTTGAGAGCTTCCAAACTTACAGTGTTTGGATTAGTGATCTGGTGGTTAAAATCTATGATGCACGGTTATGCAGGATGCTTGCTGTCTTTCGTAGTGGGTACAAATATGGCTCAGGTATAGTTCAGATACAGCCAGGGTAAGTCCCCGAAACGTTTTCAGAAAGTGGGCACTGCTAGCAAAATGCGGGTACAGTTTTGGGTATGGCTGGGCGGACTGTGAATGTACCCATTCAGTGAAGCCCAACAAATTAAAATAAAAAAGCATTCACAGCCCACCTTACCTCCCATTTTGGCATTCTGTATTTCTGTTCTAGCCGATACATCCTCCTTCTCTCTCCCTCTTTGAAACAGTGACACCACCGGAAGAAGAAAGAAATGGGAGAGTTTCTCTTTACTTTTATCTATATTATACAAATAGTCACCCATTGTGGAAAATAGAGAGATTAGGATTTCATATCCAACTTGGACGCAGAACCTACAATTATTGTTGAATTTATATTATGGCCATTTTATCTCTGAGATTTCTGACCTGCTTTACTTGCATGCCTGCTTCCTCATCTCTTTTGTTCTTTTCTTTTGCCTTTTCTTGTTAATTAAATATGATCCCTCTCCAATGTCCTTAACACATCTTTTCATATGACTATTTGTCATTTATATTATTATATTATATTTTATGTTGGTAGTAGTTATATTTGAATGATATTTAATTTCTGTAATTTTGGGTTTTTTTTCTCGTATCCATGCCGCACCCATTTTTTAAAATTTGGATTTTGTCGTTTTCTGTCCTCCTGCCTATTCTAATCTGGTTAGTGCTACCCAGGTTAAAATAACCATTGACTATGTTGTTTGATGATATTTCTTAGCTTCCTATATGCTGGGCCTATTCCCAACTCCTAGTCTCCTAGACTTGTTTTTGCTCTAGAAAATTTGGATACTCTAGACTTGTTTCTTTTCTGGATTGAGACTTAGTTCGTAGGTTTCTATATACCCTTGTGTCTCATCCGTGATCCTGTGTGTAGTCATCATTGTTCATTGGTGATTTGGTTTAGCTATTATTAATTCTTATGCAATTGAATAGGGCTTAGGAATGCCAGCTTAACATTTTGCATCAAGTTTGTTAATGAAATATTGTATTTGTTAGGTTTGCATATTGATATTAAGATTCTCCAATGTGTGATGCTGCCAAAATTAAGATCATCTTACTTAGGCTCTTATCAGTCTGAACTGTGCCAGTTGCATTTCTAGGTTCCTCTATCTGGTCATCCTCGAAATTAAAGCACAAAGTTTGAGACTTATAAGTTTTGAAGTCAGTATAGGAGACAGTAAAATTTGATTCCCCTAGCTGAGTTGTTATCTTGTTCAATAAGGTAATGCAATTTCAGGAAACATATTGATCATTGACCTGTGTGAAGGACTAAATTTGTTACTTAGTTGCTGAGGATAGTAGTGCCTCAGACTGCAATGGCTTTTCTTCATCGTATATCTTCTATGTTGGGGTTTTATCTAAGGGATTGATAATGTAATCTGGGTGCAATAGAGCTGGATAAAGCTGACCTCAATCTGAAACCAATCTGTAGGAAATGGACCTTTGAAGATATATTTATGAATCAAAACCTTAATTTGACCGTGCATGACTAGAAATCTTTGGGTAAAATTTGACTTGTTTTGGGTCTCCCTGAAACTAATTTCATTGATTTTGTACTTTAGATGTAACAAAATATAACATGTATTCAAAAGAATTACAAAAGTTTTGAAATGAGAAATGTAATGCTTAAGTCAATTTATTGCATCGTAATTTATAGGTTATTTGATAGGCATTAGCAAAGAAGGCTATTTCACGCAACAATCGCACATTTAAGGACAATATAGTGAAGTGAGGACAAATATCATAATAGGTGCTGCCGTGGAGGAGTGTTTGGAAAGCTCCTAATCATGTCCAGGTTGCATTAATTTGCATTATGTTATTTTTCTCTTTGCACGGTGATGGATGTTTTGATAAAGTTTCATCCTATGAGGTGCATTGCATATTAGTGTTGGTGAATTGAGACTTAAGATTGAGTTGAAACGGAATTCTTGGATTGCAAGTTTGGGACAGATGGGGATTTGATTTAGATTTGAGGACACTTGATGAGAAAGGATCGCTTATTTGTGACTTTGAATGGAGAATTAGAGGTATTGACCAAGATATTTGCTCATATAGATTTGAAATGACTCAAAGGATCATTTGGAATACAGTGTGTTTGCTATGTGCCTCCTGTAAGGAAAGGTATATGGAACTTTTTCAGATTGGGCCTTAAAGAAAGTACTTTTTTTGGGACATAAGCGTAGCAAAGATACACATAGTGGGAGGTTGTCAGGTTGATGCTTTATCTGACAAGAGATTGAGTCTATAATTAAGTATATGCAGTAGAGTTGGTGTGATAGACTGATAGCTATTATTAATAAGGTGAAAGCAAAGGGAGAACATGGCTTTGATTTAAGAATGAAATGTGAAGATTATGGGAATGGAAGCATTAAGCCTATAGGGTCTTGCTGCGTTGGGCTATAGTGTGTGGAGAAGGATTTATGTGAGTGACATATGGAGTCATGGAAGTGACATCTTCTTTTACGTAGCTTAAATTTGTGGTATTTTAAACTTATTTTTTAGAGTTTTAGGTTTTGAAATTTTTTTTTTTTTTTTTTTTTTTTTTTTTTTTGCGGTGGAGTTCTTGGGTTGACCTGAATATTGAACTAACCTGAAACCAAAGGTATTTATCACGACACTCGTGATAAAGCAGTTTATTATTCTTATTATTATTAGATTTCATAACTACCAGGCCTGCATTAGGAGAGCTGGATTTTACCTTAGTGACCTCTCTGACGAGTCTAATGATCCGGTCTGATTTAAATCTAACTCTCTCACCATTTTGTCTGCGGCAAACTGGTTAGCTATGTTTGTAATAGGTGGAAATGTTTATTGAGAGCTGCCAAAAATATGGGTACAAAACAAGTTTTAAATACATATTTATGAAACATTTCAGTGAACTTTGTGCTTCGAGAATGAAAAAGATAACTTATTTTTTTTGCTTGAATCACCACTATCTATCTTCAGATCTAGGGATTACATGGAAACAAATACTAGATATTTATTGGGAAGAATCAGTTGAAAAGTACTTTATAGGAAAGTAAATTTGGGGTTTGTGATTGCAAATGAGAGCTGACTTTGATGCTGTTCTTTGTTAATAATTGGTTAAACTAAAACGCTGGAGTGTATGAGGGTGGAGTGAAGGAACATAAAGCATAATAGTCTAATGAGAGTGGTAGCTTTGTAGCAGAGCATCTTGGATGGTGGAGTTTGGGCAATTTTATTTGTTTTTTCTTAGATCTTTCCTAAGCTGGAAAAATGTGAAATTCTCATGTCTTTTAGTGCAACTTTATTTTTCATGAAGGATTCCGGAGATTTTTTTCCCTATAAATGATGGTAGAAAGTTTATACCTAAAAGAAACACATTAGAGAAAAAAAAATTTGAACATTAGAAGAGTAATACTCCCTCGGACTTTTAATTCGTATGCAACATTTGCCTTTTGCACGCTTTGTTCTTTTATGTTTGGTTAAGTGGAATTGGTATAAAAATAAAATATTCCAACCATATGGTTTTGGTCAGAGAGCAATGTGACATGCTGATACGGCTAAAAAAGAATTAAGCATTCTTTAAGGGACATTTCTAAAAGAAAAATGTTGCATACATTTTGGGACGAAGAGCGTCAATATTTGTTGATATGTTTTTAGACATATCGTCAGTTTCTTGTTTACTTTTTAATATTTATATTTATTTTGTAATTGCTGTTTGTTGCTTTCATTCCCATTTCCTTTTTTTGGTGAGATATAGCTTATTTTCCTTTATCTTTCCTTTTCTAATCCTCTAGCCATTAATCTTCCTTCTGCATTATTGATATAATGCTGCTTCAGTTCCCTATTGGATGAAGAGCGGATTGTGTTGTATGTTTGTTTTTTCATTTAAATTGTTTATATTCTTTGCTGGTTACCTGTGTTCAAAGGTTCAAAACCCATAAAAATGCTTTGCTGCTTTTATGTTGCTAATCTTTATGCAATTTGTTTGTTTAGCTCCGCAAATTAGATGGTGCACCATGCTCATGGTACACCCGCTCCAAAAAAATGTACATTATGTACATGGAAAATGTACATAGTACACATGTTAGTTATGTGGAATGTAAAATATGTACATTCCACATAACTGACATGTGTACTATGTACATTTTCCATGTACGTTATGTACATTTTTTTGGAGCGGGTGTACCATGCTCATGGTGCACTGTCCACCCATTGGTTTAGCTCTGATATATTCTCTTTATCTGTTTCATTGTTTTGCTGGGAGTGAGTTGCTGAATTGTGTTATAGATTAATGTTTAGAGGTGCATGGACGAATCTGTCAAGTGCCAAGTTGCAAAGCTTCTCCACCTTTCATAAGTGCTTTGTGATTGATTTATGGTCTCGTTATGTATACCGAGTTCTTGATTACTGTGATGCTATTATATTTGCAGACCTGTGACTGACTTTAATGAAGTTTCATATCACTACCTGGAGTGCATGTATGTTCACCTGTACAGTACCAAATTGCGGGTAACGAAATTTCACCCTGGTTTCTAAGGTTCGATGAGTTTACTGTAGTATTTAGCTCATTTTTATATCCTTATTTCAGGCAGCTAATGTTCCGGCTGAGAAAATGATGTCTTCAGTAAATGGTAATTCTTTCAGAGGATACCAGGGTAATCAGCAGGATCAAGTATGTTTCCGTACTACTGAATTTCTGATCTTTATGATTTTTAGTTTGGTTTGCCTAGTGTTTTGTTTTGTCATGCTGCATTTCTCTGGACAGTTCTCTGAATTAAAAGGTGTTGAACAAATGGTGATGGACTATCTGCAGCAACCTGTTAATCTGTGAGTTCATCTTGGAATATAGTTAGCTTTTTTGTACCCGCACATCTGTTGCCTACCCTGTCTTTGCTGTTCTTCTATGAGGTGCTTTTTACTTTTAAAGTTTTCTCTGTTTTGGTGTGTAAAGTTGCATTGAACTGTTACTGGAAAGGGTTGAATGGCCTGGCTCACCTTTTGAAAAGCAAATGAAAGGATTATCTGAAATAGATTCTCTCTTACTTGAAAACAAATGTTTAGTTACGGAGTACATATGAATTGGACATTATGGAGTTGCTGAACACAGGACTGTTAGAAGCATTGCACAGTTATAGTGTTTGTTTCTAGCCATATTTTAGAAAATGCACTTGTGGCATATTAGCAAGTCATGTTTTTGGCCTCCTTAAATTCTCAGTTGCTAGTGGTCTAGGTTAATCCATTATATATAAAATAAGAGAAAAAATCGGAATGTTTCATTGATTACTTAGGATTTAAGTTGGATATCCCAATCATAGGATTTTACTGTATGGGTTCTGGATGGCTGCAAAAGGATGAAGTGTTCTTGGATTTAACCAATTATTGAACATTTCTCATAATATTTCTTTGTGCATAACTTGCCATCTCAAAGCTATGCACAATAATATTATGGTTTGTAGACTATACAGAGGAGGATGGTTGGATGTGGTACCAAAAGTGAGTATCAAGGTTGTCTTTTCTTCTAGAAGGCGCAGTGGACTGAAGTTGGCCATTGGTTTCTGGATAGAATTTGTGCCTGTTTGGTGCTTGATTTGTAAAATTATTAGATGGCGTAGGGAAACCATGGTATCCTAGCTTTTGTATGGCTCCTAGCATTGGATTGTGTAGGGTTTTTTTTTTTTTTTTTTTTTTTTTTATAGGCTGTACGACGATATGTGGTTTTACAGTTTTCTGTTGCTGAATATTGATACTTCTCCATTTCAGTGCAAAAGAGAAAGGGGTGCATGTCAACGAGATGATGCAGCGACTTAATATCCCAGTTGATATGATCAGGTACTGTTTTCTTTTCATTAGCCTATATCTGTGCTGCTTATAATGTAAGGAAAATATGGTTACCCCCTTTTTTTTTCTGAAACATTCATCATTCTTCATTGGAAATATTCAGGGAATCAATTAAGGTTCTTGAAGGTGAAGGTCTTGTCTACTCCACAATCGATGAGGATCACTTCAAATCCTCGGCAAATGCTTGATTTTCCTTTAAGTTCACACTGAAAAGGATACTAGCTATCTGAAGCCTTTATCCGTTTTATCTGCATATCGCCTTGTAAATTTTGGTTTTATTGTTTGTTAGTGAGAACTTAAACATAATCCAGTTCAGGGTTAGCAAATTGTACAAATGGATTTGGAAATAGAGATGTTTCAGTCAAGGTTTTTATTTTTGGGTATTATGTTATATTCTATATATTTCTTGAATGGCATGTATCTACCATATAAGACCTATGAGATGCATATCATGATATTCTCGACTTCGAATTTGTTCGTAATGTACCAATTTTGAAGGTTATACTCCCTTTGTCTCAAGTTACTTGATACACTTTATTAAACCGTTGTCCCAAATAACTTGATACAAATCTATATCTTTCTTGAATGGGTATGTACCCTTATTTATACACAAATTTGAAGGTGCACCTGGGTGTACCATGCTCATGGTGCACCCATTCCAAAAAAGTGTACATCACGTACATACGTACATGAAAAATGTATATAATACACATGTGAGTTATGTGAAATATACATCACGTAAATGAAAAATATACATGATGTACATTTTTTTGGAGTGGGTGCACTGTCCACCCATTGTCATTTATATAGGGGATTGTTAAACGCTGTCTCCGAATTTATCAAACTGCCCCATGAATTTTCTATTTTACACCTCCCCTTCCTTTACTCAAACAATCACTTCTCTCTCTCATACCTAACTCACACCCAAATCGTAGGAGGAAGACCCCCATGCATTCGGGTTTTTATTTATTTTTTGTTGGAAATGGGGGTCGTTTGATTTTTTCGGCAAGCCCAGGGCGAGCCGTCCAAGATTTCCGGCCAGCCCTTGGGCAAACCGGAAATGTTGGACGGCTAGCCCCGGAGCTTGTCGGAAAAATCAAACAACCCTCTTGTTGGAGACTTTTTCGTCATTTTATTGTTAATTATCATGTATTAGTATTATTGTTAATTTTTTGGGGGTTTGATTTTCCCGGCAAGCACCAGGGCTAGCCGTCCAAGATTTTCGGACGGCCCTAGGGCAAATGGTTCACTCATAGGGCCTACTATGACCCTATAAGACTTATGGTAAATATACAAATGTTTTTATCAGCATATCCCGAATTGTACAAAATGATTGAATTTTATAGGTTATTATATATTTCGTATCAATATTGAGATATGTTTGAAAAATCTCTTAAATTGAGATAGATGTATTGGCTTCCTCTTATGATCATATAAAGAGGTTTAGAACCAATCATTTCCATTCATTCAATCTTCAAAGGCCCAAAAATAAGTTTATAACCCAATTGTAAGAGTTTTGGTACTTGATTAAAATGTATGTTTAGAGTCAAATTAGATGGTTCCAATAATTCGTAGAGCCTACTGTAACACTGTAAGACTCATGAGAAGTATATTATGGTGTCATCTTACCAAGCTCGGATTTGCCTAATATAACCGAATTTTGATGGTTATAATATTTTGAGTCATTTTACAAAGTATCTTATAATTTCTCAACGATAATGATTGCGTTTTCAGGTTATATAAGGAAATTTAGAACCATTCAGTGCCTTTATTAAGGGTTTTAAAATAATTTTATGACTCAATTATAAGAGTTTGGGTAATCGATTTTGAAGCCAAAGTTTCTAGTTCTAACCACTCCTAGGTTTTAGTATGACCATGTTAAAATCATGGTAAACATAATAAGATGTTCTCTTACTGGAAGTTGTGTTGTTCGAAATAATTGAATTTTAAAAATTATTATATATTCATTTTGGGATATTTTTAGAAAATCTCTAATAAATAAAATAAAAGTATTTGATACCTTTTAAGATCATGTAAGGAAGTTTGTAACCTATTATTATCGTATATTTGAATTGTAAAGATATGAAAAAATTTAAGACCTAATTGTTAGAATATTTATAATCTATGTAAATTATTTCAATCATTATTATAACCTTGTAAGACTCAATAATAAAAAATGGTGAAGATGTTTTCTGAACGGGAACCGTGCTAAATCTGTATTAACAACCCATGTGTAGTACGACGACAACAATTTTCATGTAGTAAAAACGGAGATTCTCCTTCAGGCTTCAGCTAGTAGGTGACGTGTTTAATGTCTTACTGGTTGATAACTGGATATGTCTTGTCAGAATTCGACAACTACTAGCAGTGTACCGATACATTTTTTTTTTTTATCTTACTGCTAGTAGGCAATCCCAGTTTAATAATCTATATTCAATGGCTATTTGATGGTTCTTTCATAGTTAAAAAAAAAAAAAAAAAAAACCCCACAAATTTTAGTCAATTTTTATAGGTGAAATAATTTGGTACGAAACTTCTGTTATTGTTCAGTGTTCCGAAATATGAAAAAATAAGATATTCTGCATTTTACATTTTATTTTCCGTTCTCTGAAGTTTTATGTTATGGTCCAACATAGTGATGTGAAGGAGGGTGGAAGAGTTGGTTTAGCTTATAACAAAGAGGACACGTGTGATGTAAATGACTGAATGAATGAATTGTGGGCGTCACGTGCAATCCAGGATGCACCGCTTCGATCGACCACTACCTTGGGTGTTATATGCATGGGAGCATCTTCATTATTGGTAGCCCACATGCATTTGGGTAATTGCCCTTAATTCTTGACCTCCCCTTGATTTCTATTCTGCTTACACTTTGTTGGACCAGACGAGGGAGTTGACTTGAAGTCTGGTATTAACTATTAAGGTCAAATGTTTTACTCCTTTACACATTTAACTAACACGAAATATTTGTTTATTTTGGGTTTGAACCCGAAACCTCAGCTCCGAAATGGAATGTGGAGGCGATATCATCTAAGCCCGGCTCATTTGTTTATTTAAAGGAGCTTCAAATGAAGGGAATGTGGTACATTTAGATGCACTTATACTTTAATAACATCACAAATATGCCACCAATTTCTAATTTAGTGTCCATGTTCTGACTTCTGTACTCCAAATTAATTATGTGATCGCAAGCGTGTTGAGGAGTGGGAGAGACATAGGAAGGAGAGCAATGGAGACTTAGGATTTGGGGAGGGGAACAGAGAGAAACAAACGCAACAAGTAATAAGTTTTAGCAAATGTTTAGCTGCTCACTAAAGTTATAATCCTATGAACCCCCTGCATGCGCTGCCCTCTACATGTATAGGATAGCGGCTCCTGTGCTACTTCCAATCGAAAGTAAGTTCGAAGAAGTGCATAAATTAGATGTTCAATGATTACTGTACATGCACTTTAGTCAATTATTATACCATGTATATGATCCATTCCATTTTGCGTGACTAGTTCTCCATAATTCAATTTCACATTAAGATTAGCCAATTGCTAATTCTCGTCAAACATTTACGCCGCAAAATCTTGTGGATATTATAGAATTCATGTGCCTACTGTATATTATACCCCAAAGAGCAGAAAGGTTTCTTCCATACTGAATGATGTTTAAGTCTTTATTAGGCATTTGACCAGAAAGTGTCATGATTGGCCCACTCAATCGTGTAACTTGGATAACTAGAAGCTAATTTAGTTTCTTTTTACTCATCCACTCTCCCATTAACTGGTTGATTATCGATTCTTCAGTCCATTATTGCGGTGTATACATTCTTCAGTCTTCTGACTTACGTGAGTATAATGTGTGGGAAACACTTTCAGTTCAAGTTGATAAGTGAAGAATGTGATCGATATGTATTAATTCATATAAAAGTGGGTATGAAGATTATTTTTGGACATCGAGTTGGTTACGTACGTAGGATTCTGAATTGACCAGAGTTCAAATGTTGTAACTCCTTTCTAACATTCGAGAGGGGATTGATTATTGCCTTACAAGTAACAATATTGTAGCGATGGATGCGGAGTAACGTAGGAACATGCACTTCTCATTGTAATGCTGTTTATATATCTAGGTTCGGATTAACTTTCGTCGTTCTAACTAATTTTGAGCAAAAGGTCAAGTTGATCCTTTCGGTACCTTTCTTAGGAGTCTGGAGTCAGACCAAAATACTTCAATGGCCAGAATTATGATACTCAAGTATAGGTTATCAAATAGCATTATAATGGATCTAAAATTTGGTGTGATTGATGTGATTTATTATATTCTAACTATCTGATACCATTATTTTTTATTTCAGAACTTAATTTATACAAAGTTTATACATACTGTACGATACATTAACCTTGCTATGAGTAACCATATATGCATGCATTCACCAGAGTCGAGAAAGGATCTTAAGACCATGCATGCATGCCGACATGCGTAATGCTGGCGACTCGTTTATGTACGGATATAATTTAGGAGGAACTGTACTATGATGAATGAATGAGATACGTGATGAACATATATATGGACTGATGAAGGGTCTTCAATGATGAAGTCATATATGGTTGGACAGTGTTTTCAGGGAGCCATTGGTGGTGGACTTCAATCCATTAACTAGCCAATCAAGGATGAACTACACACCTAGCTTGAGTAATGTGCTCGTAGAGCCACCGACAGTGGATATGAATACGGTTTTAGTTGGTTAGACCAATGTACTCTCAAGCTGGCAGCCGATAAGGTAGCCACATTGGGTCTCTATCAAATGCTCGGTTGTGAACTATTGACACTTTAACTTGTTATCTTTGAGCATTGAGTACAGATATCTCAGTTAAATTATGAGAAACACTTTTGATTACTAAATTTTCTTAGAAAATGTAACAATCTTTAGGAAGTAAAATAACAAAAATTACTAAGATACATTACTAAAAACAAGAAAGAATTAGGAAATCTCAATTCTCTTAGTTCTTCTCGAGTGAGACTTGAATTTGTAATCAAATCTAAGATCATAAAATTGAGTATTTACCATCGTATCACAGATTACTCCGTAGTTGATTATAATGATAGGTGAAACTACTCTTTTGTCTCTGAAAGTTTACCCCATTTGAGAATTCTTTGTAAGAATTTGTTAGTTAAAAAAGGATAATCTTTTAATAGATAGAGTAATATATGAATAGACCCCAAATATGGTAGATGCATTAGCTAGCCTATAACTGACGAACATTTGTCACTAGGAAGGGCTTAAATAGCCTCGAAGGCGGAGCTTTGCTTACAAATGCTGAAGTCTTGTTTACATTACCAAACCTCTTTCAGTCTTCTACCCCTCCCCAGTCCACCGACTCAGTATTTCACCCTCACCCTTTCCTTCTTCATTTTCAACCTCATTTCCCAAGACACTATTATTTATTATTCAGAAAAAAAAAAAAAAACTCCTACAAAAAGAGCTTAAAAATTCTTGAAAATAGAATATGTTGTAGTAGTAGAAAAAAATTTAAGACTTAAAGGAGTGCACACACTTTAACATCAACCCAAAGCATAAAAACTATGGATTCTTCTGGCTCCCCATCCCCAGATCGTACTTGGCTTGCTTTCTCTTTGTCCAACCAATACTATCATCCTCCACCACCTCAAACAACACAACACCCTCGATCCCAACACCACCACCACCTCTCCCTTTTCCAACAACATCCTCTTCTTGTTATTCCCCCTCCTCAATCTGGTTAGTATATTATCCATCCCTTGGAAGATTTAATCTATTATTACAGTAATACCATATATTATGTGATATAACTCGTTCCGGTATTACGTATTCACTTAGTGTTTCTGTATCGCTAGATAATTTCATTTTATAGTATTCAAGTATTGATGATAATTTTAACTAGACTTTTTGTGTGTGTGTGTTTGTGTTTGTTTCTAGTTGATGATGGTGCAATTGGTGGTACGGATGGCCATCATGAATTATCCTTCCTTGGCGCGGGCGGTGGGTTGCTGCAGGTGGGTTTGTTTCCTACGGCGGAATCGGTGACTGTTGCTAGCACTGGTGGAGGTGTTTATGAGCAGAAAGCGGTAGCGGTAGCGGGGGAAAACTTATTAGGAGGGTTCATAGCTAATAGTGAACATCAACAAGTGCAAGTGGCTGCTGAGAGCCTAGTTGATGCTAGCAACAAGCAACAACTTCCTGTGGTTGCTGCTGGACATCCTCCTTCAAGTAGTAGGAAAGTTGTTGAAGGGTTTGGCCAAAGGACCTCCATCTACCGTGGTGTTACTCGGTAATAAACATCGACTGTAGTAAAAGCTAATGTTACCATTGAGAACGTTATCTTTATGTTATTTATGAGTATTAGCATCTTAGGGGTACAAAAAATTGTTATTGGACCAACAGTCCAAGTCTCTTACGTTAACACCCAGGCACGCCTGCTTAATTCTTGCACTCCTGTTGAAAGCATATTTTAAAATATGAGAAATCTAATATCGGACGTTAGACTTGTAGGCAGCTTTGCAGTCTGAAGCTTTGATTTATGTTTACTGAGTTAGGATAAGCTAAGCCTTGGAAATTTTTGGTATAGGCATAGATGGACAGGAAGATATGAAGCTCATTTGTGGGATAATAGTTGCAGAAGGGAAGGCCAGAGCAGGAAAGGTCGTCAAGGTACTTAATTAGATTATCCTTTCGTCTTAAAATAATAGTCATAATCCTTAATTGTTAAGTGCATCTCACTTTAATTATCTTCATAACTCTTGTAATAGTTGAATTATTCTCTTTTCATTGCTTATTATAATGGTAAATTAAACGCCATTGCTAACCAATACTCCACGTGTTCCTTTTTTTGCCCCATTATTCCCTTTGTTACGTACCTCAAAGATTGACCCATTTGCTTAAAAACTTTTCATTTTTAGTTGTTCCATTAAATATTTTTTATTGTATTTTAAAAAAGTAGATTTTTATACTTAGGACAAAAAAAGAAATAGAGGGAGTACATATAAAGTGATAAGGTATCTTTAAATTCATTGTGATTATGTGATGATTATCTATATAATTTTTACAAAATCCACTGACTAAAATAGGAAAATAGGTGGCCAAATCAACACTGCATAGAGAAGGGGGATAATTAGCAACATGTGTTACTTAATTTACTAGGTGCTGAATAAGCCCGAATCTAAGTTCATGTGTCGGAACTTGTGTGCGTAAAGTGGGTTTGTTTCTGATTGTACTATTTTGACCAGGTTATATTTAGGCTTTGTCCTATTATACGGGTGTTGACTATCCTTAGTTTTTTTTTAATATTAACAATTAATATAGATGAGATATAATCTCATATTTTGAATATCATCCTCTAACACTTTAATCAATTAAGCTAGTTGGTACCCATTGACTATCCTTAGTTAAATAACTTGAATTTTAGTTTGTCACTTGGGAACCCGTTTGGACATGCTTTGTAATTTCCACTTAACACATAACAGTCCTAGATTCTCAATGGAAATGAACTTATTTTAATGATTTGTTTATTAATGTTGCAAATCTTAATTGATGAATTGTCTTTGCTTGCTAATTAACCTTGACTCTGCTCATGAAATGAGTAAAGTCTTCCATATGCAACACAGATCATATTGCACATATCAATATGTAGTATACACTTTGCACAATTAACATTATGTTAAGATGATAACAAAAGTGTCTTCGCTGGTTCTTCATAAGAGACCTAATTTTGTCCACACCTTTTATAATTTTATTGAGATGGGAGCTGAATTTTATTACCAGCACGAGGGAATGCAAATTGTAGCTCTGAGGAATCTTCAGTTATTGTGAAATACAAATTCCTTAAGATCCTTCATCTCATTGCCCATTTCAGGCTAGTGTGGTAACTGTTATTATTTACTCCGTATATACATATTGCATAATGGCTAAGCTATGCTTTACATGCAGCTAGCAGTGTTCATTGAGATTTAAATGTCTAAACTCTTTCTATTATTTTCTTTTTCTTATATTCTTTATTTGCTGCATTATGGGGCCGTGGTTTACGTGCCAAATGATTGCTGATATGGGCGAGCATCTTTCATCATTTCTCCCTGTTACAGTGTACTTAGGTGAGTTCTTGCCATCTTCTTTTTTTCTTTTTCTTTTTTTTGTCATACTAACTTTTTCATTACAAAAATATTTCCCTTTTTTCCCATTTTGTCTGAAATATTTTAAATTTTATAGTTAAATTTTAACTATACATTATCTTCAATTAATAAGAAAAAGCATAATTTTGTGTGATCTTGATTGATTGGTTTAATGTATGTATTTTTCAA
Organism: Dysphania ambrosioides; assembly: GCA_026401315.1. Classification (NCBI taxonomy): domain Eukaryota; kingdom Viridiplantae; phylum Streptophyta; class Magnoliopsida; order Caryophyllales; family Amaranthaceae; genus Dysphania; species Dysphania ambrosioides. The sequence continues at coordinate 565,468 of CM048665.1, forward strand.
TTATCAACTTTTTGTTATAATTATGAACACATAATTGAATATAATTAACTTTTAAGTTTGTCATAAAATTTACTCGAAATTAAAAAGGAAGAGCAAAAAGAAATAGAGGAATTTAGGTATGATTCTACTTTATTATACTCGTTGAAATTGTCAAGCAATAGCTTTTTAAATTACGTAGTCTTGGTGCTTATTTGCACGGCGAGTCTATATGATTTCCCTTAACAAAATTACTGTACCCAAAATTTAGAGTTGTAGTGAATTAGATATAATTCTAAAGTACGTAAGTGTACTATTCGGTATTTTTTTCTATTGCTTGTCTAGATTGGCTATGATACTCATGAACTTTATACTTCCTCAATTCTTGTAACATTTAACTATTTTATGCTATTTTAATCCTATTTTATTACTAATAAAAAAAATAGAAGTCCTTAATTCAATTTTTATTGGGTTCATCTTAATGTGTATTTTCATAATTATTTTTCAATACATATAATTATAAATAATAATTATTGAAGTTGTACAAAAAAGTCAAATATTAAAAGAATAAAGAAATGAAAAAGTAGGGTTCCTCACTTCCTTGTAAGAAGAAAAAGCGATATTGTCAAGGCATGTTGTGCAGTATCTCAATTATTTAGTTTGAGAATAATTCGACCAACAGTCATGTTTTCAAGTGTTAAAGTTGGTTTTTTGTATTTTGCATGGATCAGTCTATCTTTACGTGTTCTTACTGCAAGAGAAGTGGCAAAAAACGTTATGGGTTCCCTGTTTATTTTAATAGTATACAAATATCCTAACTATATATGTATTTTTGCATCATCTTTTACCTTCCAAAATTACCAGGTGGATATGATAAAGAAGAGAAAGCTGCAAGAGCATATGATCTAGCTGCTCTTAAATATTGGGGTCCAACGACAACTACAAATTTTCCAGTATGCACTTTTTTTTTTTGGATAAGTATGCAGTGTTTTGTTATTACTCTTTTTTTTTATCTTCTTTCCAGTTTATTATGGAGTTTTTTTTGGTTTCCCAAGTTTTCTGTCAGATGGGGGTCTGATGGTTAGACCATGTATAAGTTATTCATTAAAACTAAAAGTTCAAGCGAAATACGTGAAAAGTTACTCTTTTATCTTATATTTCATGGTAATTTTATATGTAGCACATTTGCTAAACTTGAAATGTAATTTACGCAGCAAATAAATGGTGCATCAGCTAGACGTACTGTTTGATACAAGAATAAGTGATCTTACTCATGTTTTATTTTTTTCATTTTTGCTATAAGATTTCTGACTATGAGAAAGAGCTAGAGCAAATGAAGGATATGACCAGGCAGGAATTTGTGGCTTCACTAAGAAGGTGCTAACTATGCCATTTTTAGTGTACCCTGCATTTTACTTTAATTTGATATTCATGCGATCTTTGTCCTCTACCTAATGTGGTGCGTTTACAGGAAAAGCAGCGGTTTCTCTAGAGGAGCATCAATGTACAGAGGCGTCACCAGGCATGACTTTTATAGCATCTTTTGTTTAATTAGTTAGGCTAGCCACCACACTATGTAGAGCTGATCAAGGGCTGGCTGAGCTGAACTGAGCTGAGTGGGGCCAAAAAGTTAGTGTGACATGGAATTATTGTACGAGCCTGCACCTCTGGACTATGACCAGATCTTTTATGTCGGGCCACATTCAACCGGAAAATGGTGGTCTATAGTCGGCCAGAAATGTGCTTGTTATTTTGTTATGATCAGCTCTACTAAGTAACACTTCGTATTGAGTATTTTATAAAACCTGCAAAAATATTACAAGGCGGTTACATGGCCATCAATGATTGGTTGCTCATTGTTATTTATATTATCTTTCACGTAACTTGAATCAGGCATCATCAGCATGGAAGATGGCAGGCAAGGATTGGAAGGGTAGCCGGAAACAAAGACTTGTACCTGGGAACCTTCAGTAAGTTCACTGTTAATTATATTGCCATAGATATTTTGATCTTTGTCATGAAACCTTTAGCCAGTAATGTCAGCAAACCTACCATATTTTTATGCGTACATATTACATAATACATGTCAATGTAATTGTAGTCTTTGTTATTGTTAGGTACGCAAGAAGAGGCTGCAGAAGCCTACGACATTGCAGCTATAAAATTCAGGGGACTAAATGCCGTGACAAATTTTGATATAAGCCGTTATGACGTGAAGAGTATAATTTCAAGCAACCTCCCAGTGGGAGGAATGTCGAATAAATCAAAGTCATTGCCCGATCACGAAGAAATCAAACCCCTGGAAGGCATTAATAAGCCAGAGTTGCCATTAATACCAGCCCCTATACAATTGTCAACCACCTACAACCAAAACTTTATAGGGATACCCTTAAAGCCGGACTCCTCATCACAAGATTACCCTTGGCCTGACCTGGGGCAGATGGAGAACAATGAGGCTGCACTTGGATATGCTGGTTTTGGCTATGTTCAGCAACAACCCAGTGGTGGTGGTGTTACCACCACAAATGAAGGGTATACTGGTTTTGAAGTTGTTAGTAACAATGAAGATAAAAGAGACACTGGTAGAGGTGTTAGTGGTAGTATTAGTAGTAGTTGGAATATCGTTACACCAAGTTTGCATTCATTGCAAAGCCCCAAACAAAATGTATCAGTGCTGCAGGCACCAATATTTGGCCTAGAATGATGCTATGAGAGAGAATCAATGCAAGATTTTAACAGTTAGAAAATGCAGCAGGTTAGTGTCAAGTGAAGGATAGGAACAGGTGAATTGGGCTAGATTTTGCTTTCAGATTTTAAGTTTGAATAGAAGTATCTTGGTTAGACTGACAATATTACCTTTGACAGGAAGCTGACGTTTTAGAATTAAGGACATTTTTGTGTTTTGTGAGTTGTTTAAATAGGACACATACATGTTGAGTATTTTGGCGTTTCTCTCCTGATGTTCATGGATTGTCATTCTAGGATATTGTTGGTTTATATATATGGACATTTGAAATATGTTATAATATCTATCTAGTTTGATGTATGTATGAAATAGTATAGTTGAACAGCTAGTTATAGTGGTGCTATATGTTTTTCATTAGATAGTTGTTGAGAAGTGGAGTCCTTTGCGAGTAGAAGCTCCAGATGTAATACAAATAATTAGTTCATACTTCTATGAAAAATACATTACTCCATACTAAACGAATTGAATGTTCTTTTGTTGAAAACGGTTTGAACTTTAATTATTTGGCTGGAAAGATTATTGGAGTTTGAAATGTATGTCAATAGTCAATATATGGTTGCGAGTGAAAATTGTTAACTTGTTCCCATTAGGTGTTTTAGTGATGACAACTTAATAACCTTAAGATTGTGAAGGGTAAGAAAATAGTTTAGGAGTAGGAGCTAGCCACCAACTTGTAAAACTATCATAAGTTAAGCAATCTATAAGTCGTCCAAGTCTTATGAAGGTCACAAGAAAGCAAATCATGTGATCGGTGGAAATTATGCTGAAGTTCCAGTTGCTAATGAGTTGAGTTCTAGAGGAGGAGATCTCGTTAAGCTTATGAGGGGGATTGGGGGAAGCTCCACACCATGGAGTTCAAAGGGTCTAAGGCAGGAGTACGTAAGTACAAAGTAGGTTGATTTGGGAAGTTGGTAAACCAAACGCCTATAGAAATTACTCCGTAGTTTTTGTCCAAAAAGTATTTTGTATAAGGAGATTTTCCAAAGAGCAAATTAATGTATCTTGTTTAGTTAGCTAGTCAATAGCTAGAGCTTTTCAAAATTAAAGGCTTTCTCTTTTCCTTGCAATCTTAATATGGTCTTAAATGGTCTCTTAAATCATGCAAGTACGGCAAAGCCTGCCATACTTCACCGATAACAAAGTTGAATAGTTGCTTAACTAATTCTACTTGTATGAATAGCTACCTAGCTTGTCGTACTTTAGTTGTTATCATGGAGAAACAAGGTAAGAAAGCCCTGCTAGAGTTTAGTATAAAAGCATTTATTTTCATTGTTGCAAAACACAGCTGACCAAGCTTGCACTTGAGTTTTTGTTAGAAAACTAAAACACTAGTCAATTGACAAATTTAAGAGCTTGAGCCTTGTTCCAATCATCAAACCATCAAACCTCAACGTACACAGAATTGGTATTGTAATCTTTTGAGTTTCTAGTACAGAGTTGTGCCGAGGGAAAGGGGTTGTGAGTTTTTGTAGGGCTTTATGTTAATTCCAAAGTGAGAAGAGAGAAAAGGGAAAAGGAGAGAGAGTGAAGGGAATGCAAAATTTTGTTTGGAAATGAGTAGAGCGAGTACCTAATTAATAAAGTGTATTAGGATTGCTTGTTTAGCTAGAAGAGTTAAAAATCCCTAAGAAGATTGTGTTTTTTCCTTTGAGCCTGGTACAAAAGTTTCCACACAAAAAATCTCTGAAGTTCTAAATCTTTAATTCATAAAAAGTTTTAAAATTACATACTCTTAAGTCCCCTCCCCTCACCCCTCACCCCTCTTATAAGGGTCCATTTACCCAACACTTGCAAATAAGAGCGCCGTTAAATCTTGAAGGCAATTTAGAGTAAATCAGACGTAATGATGGTCCCAAACTTCCAACACCATTGAAATATACGAGACACCACCTGCATCTTTTTTATTAGTTTAAGGCAATCCAAGCTAGAATTCGTTGATGAGCTTTTAAAGCTCGAAACAACTACAAATCAAGTTGACAATTACTTTGGTGCAAGCAACGAAGCCAAATTCTTGTAGGAATGACATGCTGTTTTTCAAAGTAACAAATTGACAATCACTTCATGTCAATGAACTAGTATAAAGGCCTTAATGTGAGAGAACGGGCAATTGGAGAATTGTTTTCTACAGTATATGAAGAATAATTTGCTTTGAAGTTATACTTTTAAGAATCAAAGTTGTACTATTTAAAAATAAAGTTGTATTTTTAAAATATGAAGTTGCATTATTAGTAAATAAATTATACATAATTTCACTATTTTCACGTGGGAGTTCCCTAGGGTCAAACGAAAAGGTTTGGAACAAACATTTTATTGATGTCAGACCTCCAAAGGCACCAAACACGTATTTGGATCCAATTATACCTAAATTATAAACTGTTGTAATAGATGTTTCAAGTCAAATTAGATGATTCTAATGACTCGTGTGGCCTAATTTGATCTTGTTAAAGGGTAAAAATTTAAAGGAGTTTTATGGCCGAGTTTAAAAACGTTCGAAATAAAGAAATTTGAAGGTAATACATTGATTTCGGGTAATTACGATAGATTTTCAAAAATTGAAATAATTTCAGTGGTCCTCTGTGGTCATTTAAAAAGGTTTAGAACAAACAATTTATTAATCCTAGACCTCCAAATGATTCAATAAGTAATTAGAATCCAATTGTATGTATATTACAAACGGTTGTAATTGATGTTCCAAGTCAAATTAGATGGTTCTAATGACTTATGCGTGCTAATATGACCTTGTTATAACTTGGGTAAAAATTTAAAGGAATTCCACGATAGACTTCAAAAACATTCGAAATGAAGTAATTTTGAAGGTTATAATACACCGATTTCTTGTAATTCTTAAAACTTTCAACAATAAAAATGGTTTCAGTGGGATTCCCCTAGGTATGGGTGTGCAAAATAACTGTAACTATTAACCTTGTATAGCCGGTTCATATTAATGGTTATTTTACGAAATCGTTATAATAAACGAATAAGGTTACCGAACTATTAACTTTGACGGTTAACGGTTACGGTAATAAAATTTTTGTACCGTCGTTTAACCGATGTGATTATTTTTTTAAAAAAAATAAAACCTAAAAGGCTAAAACATGAATGAATGTCACAAGTTTTTTATTCATGATCAAACCTTGTGTAAATATGTGTTATTATTGTTGTAGAAGACCCAAATGAGTTAAGGAATCGAACAAGTAATTCATAATATTAGGTGTACAAATGCATAAAAATGGAATGAAACTGTTAGCGGTTAACCGTTAATCATACCGTTAAACATCGGTTAATCTTTTATCGGTTACCGTTACTTAACGATATAGTTACGGTTAAACTTTTCCAATAACCATTATAACAGTTAACCGTACCGTTAAGTTAACGGTACGATTAACTGTTTATGAACACACCTAGTTTGGATGTGGTTAACAGGGTTCCAATCACTGAAATGGCTTCCAGAGGTCATCTAAGATTCATGGGAAACACCTTTAAGTGTCACCTTTTAATGAAATAAGAAAAATTGTTCTTGATTTAAAATTATAAAACATCGTTTTTAGAGAGATTTTCAAAAAATATTTGTAATTAAAAAAAATTGGATGTCTCCTAATGTCATATAAGGAGGCTTAAAAGCAATCATGACCTTATATTTGTTATCTAGTGTCCCTAAAAATGAGTTTATTATTTAATTATAAGATTAGAAAAAATTGGTTGAAATGGGTTTTTAATTACAATTTAATGAATATGGTTTCAATCAGCCTAACATGACCCAATAAGACCCATGGTAAGCCTATGAAGGTGTTAGCTCACCGGGTTTGAAATTTTTTAAAGTGACCAAATTTTGTAGTTGTTATATCGTGTTTTTTTGTTATCTTTGAAAAAAATGTAGTAAGTTGTCCTAATGGAACTGGAAGCTTCATAAGGTCATATGAAGATGTTTGGAAACAATCATCTCCTTATATTAGCTCATAAAAGGCCTAATGAGTTTATAACCCAATTGTAAGAGTATTGAAAATATGTTGAAATGAGTGTCTAAAGTGAATAGATGATTTCAATCACTAATAAGGTATACTACGAGATTCATATGTTGATGTGAATCATATGTAAGTATTCTTTCACTACACAAGAATTGTTCGAAATGATCATATTTTGAAGGTTTACACTATTTTGAGTCATTTTTGAAAAAATGTCAAAGGTTTTGATGATGATACTATGTGTGTAATAGGGTTATATAAGGAGGTTAGGAACTATTAAATGCCTAATAATGGGTTTACAAAGTCCATCAAACATGTTTGAAACCCAAAAAATAGTTAAAATGATCGATTGGAGGTGGTTGTGAGGGTTTCTAAGTCTCCTAGGACTTATAAGGGCTCCTAGTGTTTCTTAGGACATGTGCGAAGCTCCTTGAGGTATTACCTTTGGTGACAAAGACTCAAAAAGTGTCCCAGATTTAAAGGTTATAAATGATTTCGGATTATTTTAGGCAAATACAAGAAATCTCATAGGGTCCTCAAAAAGATGTTTGAAATAATAAACAACCATCGGTTAAGTCAATTAATATAATTCAAACTAAAGTATGCTGGTGTTCATCAAGGATTGCTACGTGGTTGATCATGCCAGTAGTCATGCTTATCTCAAAGATCAATCATGCATGCGTAAGGATGAACTAATTCATGAATTTGCAAATGACTCATTAAATCAATTATAGTTTATTTGATGGTACTTACTACTTGGATAATTGTTGTGTCTAGAGATAATACGTGCAAGCAAACTGACTTCTAAAGGGGATGATAATATAAGATAAGATAACAGACCAACCTGGGCTTCATGTCTTTGAGTTCCCCATGCCCATGTATACAAATAACACAAGATTCATAACTTAAACAACTATATATTGGCAACAGAGAGAATGTTTAAAATGGGAAACAAATGATGTAAATAGTTATCAATTGAAGAATGCCTGACCCTGTTAATAGTAACAATAATTATGAAGGTACAGGAATGTATGCTAGCTTGCTCCTAGAGGTTCCAAAAGAATCAGTATGACCGAACCTTCCAATAGGGCTCAAGGTCAAAAATAATGGGTAACACTAAAATTAGGAGTTGGGGACCCTTCATCCTGATTTACCCTATTAGCAAATAACAGATCAATGCCAAAGCTTCAAGCAGAAACCTGGGGAAACAACTGACAACCTCTTGCTTGAGATGATTTCCTCAAACGTATCTTGAAGCTGCTCTGAGAGGGAGGCAGGGTCATCAATGAGTGTATCAACAAAGGCCTTAACAATCCTAGTTTCCTGTGGGGTAGCCCTAATGCTGTACCAAGTTAAAAACTTCTGCCTGAAGCTTTTGTCAATATGGCCCTCACGTTCGAGCCAACGAATCACCTTAATGTAGTACTCTAAGTTATTCCCAGAAGGATCATCTCCAACACAATCCTCACTTTCTTGCTCCAAGTTCCTTTTCTTGGATGACCGTCTTTCATTTGCCTCTTCCTTTTCCAACCTGCCATCTTGATCCTTGATATACGATTTTGGAGTTGCCTTTTTTGCAGTGCCTTCTTTTGAGCTTTCTTTCCGGCAAGGAGTTATTGGCAAGCCAGTTTCTGACCCCATATAAGGTGTATTGGTCTTCTCGAGATCATTTGATCCAGTGTCCGTGCTCATTGCTTCACCCACTTGACCATCTGACATGTGTTTGATTTCAGCTTTCAGGGCATCAGAATGATCAGAAGAGTCAACTTTCCCTGTTGCGATTTCCTCGTCTGATGCACAAGAAGGGTTTTGATCATTACTACAACCAAAATAGTTTTCTGCTTTGTTCTCATTCAAGTTACTGCAGGGAGCAACATTATTTGTTTCATCTTCCACAGAAGACGGGTTAGAAAGAGTGCTGCAGTTGGTTGCTGGGCTCTGAATTCTTTCCACTGTTGAACACTTGGCAACATCATCATCGGTAGAAATGCATGTTGTTAGTCGGATTTCAGATGAGCTCAACTCTTTGGTGTTGTCAAAGGAGATAACCTTGAAAATGTATTCTGTTGCTGGGGAAAGACCAGAGACTTTGAATCTTGTTCGTGGAGGAAACAGTGTACAAGTTGGCTGTCCTACTTTTTTTTTGTCACCAGCCTTCCGATGCCACAATGTGTAACCCACATTCTTTTCTGACAAAGAACTATCAGGACCCAAGATTACAGTGACAGATGTCGCATTAATGCCCTCCACTCTGATGATATTAGGAGCTACTGTTCTTGAATCTGCCAATGCTGGCAAGGCATCATTGCCTGTTTTGAAATATATACTTTATTATTCAGAACTCAATAAGCTCAACAAACCAATCCCTCTCGTCTAAAAAACAATGGAGAAATTATACAAGATAACCATATATTAAACAACCCTGAAGTGCCAAAATCTCTTTCACAATAACTATATTTGTAACATAAGCACATAATTGACAGAATTGGAATTTCTAAACAAATAAGATTAATTTATGAGATATTTTGGCATTTCGAAATTGAAAACACTGATGGATTTCCGGGTAAAACACCTGAAGTTCAGAGTAATTTCATGTGATATCCAAAAAAGGAAGGGGTTCTGGGGGTTAAAATAAAACTAGAAACAGGAAATGGAATATGACTGCCATTTCAATAAGGTGCATAATCATAAAAAAGAATAATACAGGAAAAAGTAATTGGATTACCTAGGTGCGACGGAATTTGCTGATACATTGACTCAAACAGCTCAATAGCAGAAGCACAGAGTCTCTGAACTTCTTGACCGGCTGATAGTCGATTAACAATGCCTCTACCCATCTTGACAGGGACACCAGTTAAGGTACCTACTTCTCCTTCAAGCAGTTTAATGGCGTCATCAATAATTTCAGATGGCTTCATGTATTTCTTTGTTCTGGCTAGCAACTTTTGGCTCAGGGAGATACGATAACATAAGATGTCCACTCGTCTAGTCTCCTTTGCTATTATCAGTTGTTTTCTCCAGCAGCTAGATACAACAACTACCATTAGACCACTTCAACTTCTACAGACTATTGGAAACCAATCAACAATTAAAACCAATCCAATCCACTCCAATTGAAATATTTTTGCTCTCAAAAAGACACTGATGTATAAGTCCTTCATGATGATTCATAACTTAATCTCCAAGCCAATATTACCCTGGTTCTTCAAGTTGTCAAGCACATTCTTTAAATGTGATCAACTCTTAAACAGAAAAAAGGTTACTGAGACTCAACAACATATTGATTTTTTTACCTATCTATGACAGACTGGCAACGCACATAATCCAAAACTTATTAAAAGAAGAGTATACACACAGAAACTGACAACATCCCTCTACAAAGTTGCCAATCTACTGCAAATATCAGAATGTGACTGGATTGTCTCATGGCTCTAAGGTGTTTTCAGGTTTATGTTGAATCAGGAAATCTTGAAGTCTCAGTTCCAAAGTAAACAGGGCATACATATTTTCCATGGGCCACCACCAAAAGCAAGAAGTTACTTTTATCCTATTTCTTTCTTGCAATGTCTTTTAACTTCGTTCTAAAACATTCTTTCTTCATGTTTCTCAAGTTCCAAATGCCGCTTCACATTATCATATAGATAAAAGCATCCATTGATAGACAGACTAAGAATCAAGGCCTATGGCACCAGGAAAGAGTCAAAAAGTCAACAGAGTCCACAAGTTGAAAGTAAAGATTGTACAGGATATTATTCTTAAAATTAGAGTTAACATGCTGGATAGACAAGAGGACTGACTTATCTGATAGCAGAGTAAAGTTCGCTCAATTCCTTTATAAGAGGAGTAGACCAAATGGAAAATATCATTAGGTAAAAGGACGTGAGTTTGAAAAGTGGTAAATAACTGAGGACCAGATAAAGTTGAGGACTTCACAGAGCAAGCTATTAGATTTTTTTTCAACCTCTCCATATTCAGATTATCCACCTTACATGATCTATAACCCATAACCCTGGAACAATTGGCCAGTTTGTCTAAAGTTGCATAAAAGTTACTTTCACTGAGACAGCTTCCTTGTACACTCACTCTTTAGTCAATTAAAAGCTTTCCCTAGCACTCTCGTAGATCTAACACAACTTGAGATGAAGTGGTATTGTGGTAACAACAAAAAATAATAAGGAAATGCTGAAAGGGGGCAAAAAGAAAGCAGAACCTCATTCAATCTTTTACTACTAAATCAAGTACCAGATCTGATTAACAACAGCATTGCTCGAGTGAAGTTGAAATGATTGATCTCATTATAATTTGTTCATCAACCAAAACTGTGTTCTAGACAGAGCAGAAGATCCAATAGGACAGGAAGATGGATCATCAACTTTTTTATGCCCAAATGATCTTGTAAAGACTTGACCAATGCCCCAAGGGCATTGAATATTCAACAATTTTTAACATCTAATAAGTTTGAATAATGCACAAATTTTTGCAATACCCAACTAAATACCATATTTATTGCTTAACAAGATCCCAAAATTCTTTAGTTAATGCTGATCAGGAACTCTATCTTCCAAATACAACTCATTTACAGTAAACTGTAATTTGATGTTTATGAAATTGAAAGCATATCCACGGTTAACATTCAGCACAGAGTCTTGCCAAAAAGCCTTCTTGCAATTGTCGGAAAGGCTAGGTGCATCTGATCAGAATCACCCCTCCCCTCTCCCAACACACACACACACGTAAACAGCATTGAGTTAAAGGAATTGTACAGTATGGAAAGAGTCTTGCAGAAGTCACAAAGCGCCTTAGGCGAGTCTGAACACAGCCTTGATCTCCTAATCCAGTGAAAGGTGGGTGAGATCCTTAAGGAGTGCGCCTTGGTTGAGGTGAGGTGTGCGACTTCAGTTTTTTTTTCTATTCTTTTTATTTTTCTGTTCTTCATATTATCCTTTTGGTATTCTTCTTGATTTTATTATGGTTCTTCTGATTTTTTTTTTATTCTCTTTTTCCGAAATTTCTGCCCTTTTTTAAGAAAAAAAAATATATGCTCTCTTTTTCTGAATTTTCTGCACTTCTCTTCTGTATTTTCCAATTCTCTAATTCTTGTGGTTTTTGAAACTATTTGTGGACCTCATACACACAGGTGTGAACCTAAAGCAAGTGAATCAGAAGATCTAATTCAAGTGCCCTAATGAGGGAAAGATAACAACGAAACCAAGCTGGGATAGATGCTAATGTCTACAATGCCAACTGAAATACTACACTACAACGACTGAAGAAAACTTCCTTTAGAAAGAATCAGTGAAGGACAAAAAAATATTTAACATTTACCTCGTCAAATCATTCATCTTCCCACAAGAAATGCAGTAAAAACTCCCATCCAGTTGAGAAACAAGCCCATTTTTTGCAATGCCAGACTTCTCATGTTTAATAGCACATTCCAGATGACATGACATGTTACATGTATCTCCTCGAAAAGGAGGCTCTGAGCCACATGTCAGCCATAAAGAAGGATCCTTGTTATCGTCATACTTGTGACAGATACAGCATGTGCACCTCTTACAAAACGAGTCCTCCTTGCATAATCTAGCCTTGCAAGCAGCATTTTTGCAATACGTGGAAGTACCTGAATCGCTGTCAATGTTGCATGTTGAGATATTGGTAGCAGATACAAGGAGATGAGAAGGATTGTCAGATTTCCGGGGCTTCTTTGAACCCTTTTGGGAAATCAAAGGTGAAGACTGTTGTTCATGAAATCCATTATCATGGTTTACTGAATTCTTTTCAGAAACTATTTTTAGTAGGTGCTCTATGATCTTCAACTTTGTCAAACCAGTATACTTTCTCTCCTTCCCCATCTCTGAACACAAGATTTGCAAAATATCTTGGCGACTCCACGATTGTATCATTTCAGCAGCACCATGCGACCACTTTGCTAATTCGTACACAATTTCTCTTCTCTCCTCCATACTCAACTTACTGCATTTGACCAGATCAAACACGGCCCCTATACCAAAGACAAATCAAACCATGCAGCAAAATTATTCATAGCACATAACAGCAATGATATAAGCCACAGTTCTGAGATCATAACATATATCGAAGGTGAATGTCACACATTACAACAACAACCAAAAAACAAAATTTCTTTACTGCTTTACATATTGACACATGATCTTTCTAAGCAAAGACTAGTCATACATCATAGAAACATTGACCAAACCACAAAAAGCAATTAGAATTGTCAAGATGACTTCGCGTTGATTGAGCAAAATTAATTAGACTAGTAAGACAGGCATAGAACCACGGTCGACACCACAGCTGTACCAACTGCAAACTAGCTAAAAGCATAAGAACATCCAAATAAGATGGTATGCCTCTATCTCAGACAAATAGTCAATGAATCTAACAAACAAACCTGACCTCGTTGACCTCAAGATATACTGATATACCCAATGGCTAGGCACTGCCATAAAACTAGTACACTAATTTAGGTGGGACCATAAACATCCTTGGATGCCAAAATGATTGACCATCTTAATCAAAACACACACAACCCAAAAGGCAATTAATATGCAACTCACGACATCATTCATGATAAGAAAAAGATAATATATATATATATATATATATATATATATATATATATATATATATATATATATATATATTCCTTTTTAAATTCGTGGGGTTTGTGAATTAGGAAAAAGTTTTAACAGAAAACCTATTGACATCACCAGTAGTAAATACCATCAAAAAATACCAAGAAACTTCAACTGATAGATTCACAAAATTTCGGCAGGAGACTATTCAACACTATATAGATCAATTAGAAATCACATCAAAGCATTGTATTATAAACCAATCATCAAATAACAGCATTTCTCCATTAAATTCGAAGGTAAATACTTGATAATTAATTGAAAGTAGAAACATAAAACATACCATCAAAAGTTGAAGACTCCATAAAAACAGTTAGCAATCAGAAGCAAGGAGATAACAGGTCACCTCACCAAACCAACATTTATAAATTTCCTTCTATGAACAGGGATCTAACCATACCATATGATATAAAATAAAATTAATAAAAATATGAGTAACAATAATAAAATGACAAAAATCAAATCTTTATCATAGCCACCAAATTAAAAAAAAAATAAGACCCAAGATTGAAGAAATAAATTAAAAAGAGGTCACGAAAATGGGTGATTTTCCATGAATTAAAGTATATTAAAATAGTGATTGTTGGGAAAAAAAATCAGGATTTCGGAATTATTGATGAAAAAAAAATAAAAGTGGTGTGTATAGAATAGTGAGAGGTGGAGGAGGAGAGAGGAGGGGGAGAGAATGGGGTGCGAAGAGGAAAAGGAATGAACTAAAGAAGGAGAGTTGGCTCGAAATTAAAGCGGCTGCATGTCATCTTCTTTTATTCATCTTAGTCTTATTTTTCAACGTTGTTTATCTACTTTTTGTTTCTGTTGTTACTCACTATTTGCATGTAGTTTTTGTTACTACTCCGTATTAATTTCTCATTAGCTTAATCTAGTGATTAGTGAGTGATAGTTGTGTCTTATTATATATATGAAGAAAAAAAAACCACTACTTTCTCTTTCACAGACTTAAGGGACAGTTGGCCAAGCTTCTCCCCTTAAGGTACAGTTGACACATTAAGTTATAACGTCCACTCTTAAGCGTAAGATTCCGTGATCTATGATTTAAAGATGTATAGTCACATTCTTGCTTCAATGTAACTTACTTTGTATAAGTAAGACGTAACATATTTATTTCGTCTATAGGACTATACCTAAACTAAACTAGAAATACATTGATAAGTCGTCTCTCTGTGATAATGTGAGGACTTTCCATAGGGAGATGTAGGAGACCAATGCTCTATCAATATTATCAACAACCTACAAAAAAGATTACTAATAAGTTGGAACTATAGCCATGGAAATATACGTAGATAACTTAAATAATATGTTGGTATTTTAATATTAAATTGAAACCTGTCATAATTGATAACTATTCATCTTGAGTTAATAAATGAAACAACCTTATATTTTAAAAAAGGTGCATATTATACATGTTTATATTATTCAACAAGTTTTATGTTTATATTAGAGCGAAGAAAACAACTTACAAAATCAACAAGTTTTATGTTTATATTAGAGCGAAGAAAACAACTTACAAAGATCAACAAGTTTTATTTTAGGGCAAATTAAATAATTAGTGCATTCATTCCTCATGCATGGGATAAATTGTCCCAAGAGTATACACGAAGAAATTTCTCTTGGACGACAATACTCTCATACTTGCTCATGTCCAAAAGACTATTTTTTGCAAGGTGATGAGCAATATAATTCCCACCTTTTCTACGTGTGACCAACTAATAAAAACTAGAGATGAGCAATATTGATGAAAAAAAATAATATTTTCATCCCTTTTATAAAGATTGACAAGTTGATAATTTTATACTAATGAAAAAAAAATATATTTTCAACATTCTGAATCAAAAGTATACTAAATAATAATATTTTTTTAAAAAAAATCCATTACATCGTAATTTTTATTATGTAAGTTCCATAAAAAAGAGAAAGGTGATAAACTCTCATTAAAGTATATGTAAGTAGCTAGATTTAATTACCATGACTTTAGACATGAGATTTTGTTAAGTAAAATAAAACCGACTCTTAGAGTCTTAGTTCACATTATTGGAATTCATTACCGCAATCTGAATGTACAACAAGACTATATAACTTTAATTACCATGGATTATGAAGTTATATTATTTTTTACTAATTCCAACAATTATATTGATATCATGTCAGAGAAATTAATTGAAACAGTTGCATATGCACTAATTTCAATACTTTCGCTCATAAAATACTTACGGCTATAAGTGTACTACGGTTACAAAACCGTCCTACAAGTATATTAACGTAGCAACATACACCAACTTGGCACCTTTCGCTTTCAACTATATCATCGGCAAACACATGAACTTTCTTCAGCACCTCTAAAATCACGTATACTGATTGCTACTTTGTCTCTCCAATCAAAGGAGGACTCCGAGAGGGGCAGCTTTGGCAATTCAATTATGTGCCCCACAAAGAACAATCACTAGGAAATTAATATTTCTAAATAAATTTACGTAGTTTCTTTTTGGAAAAATATACTTTGAAGGATGGATGATGCTTACATTTGTGTAGATTAAATAGTTGCTTCTACTACCAAACATTGCCTAAAATATTTGCAATAATCTTATTATTTGATCGTATAATAAACTCATCGGAAAGGAAACATATAGTTGTGCTTTATTCTTTTATGATAATGTGAGGCGGAAGGGAATATATATATTTTTTATGTAAAGAGAGTCGCAGGCGATAAGGCAACAATTAATGTAGACGAGATTTTATCACAAGTTTAGGATACCGCCTTCCAATACTTTAACCAACTAAGTTAGTTGTCATCCACGAGGAGGAAGGGAATATGTAGTCATGAAAAACATTAAAGTCCTAATATGTTTATTAACAAGAAAAATAATGGAAGAATCATAGAAAAAGAGTGAGGGGAAAAATTATGGGTAAATAATACAAAGTATTAGTATTTGGATTAATATGTTTATTGGCAAATGAATTGCCAAACAGTATGTCAAACACTCAAATGAAATGGAAAATAATATCATCGTTTGTTTTCCCTTAGTTTTGTTAACATTGTTATAGCTTTCCTTCTAAATGTTAGGTCCAATTTGGTTGCTCAACTCTAAGAGCTTGTTTGGTTTCCTATAAAAAAAAATGTGCCAATTGAAAATTAATGTGAATTGGGAGCTTGTTTGGTTGTTCAAAAATATGAAAAGTTTAGGAAATTGGAATTTCATGGGAAAGCAACTTCCCGCAAAAACATAAGAAATAGATTACCGAGCCCCCCTTAGTCAGTCAAAATTCTCATAATTTGGTATTGGAAAAAGGAAAAATACCTCATAAATGTGATGGGCAACTAAATAAATTATGGACAATATGGGAAAGCTAATTAAAGTAAGTTAAAATTCATGAAAACTATATAAAGTCAATCAAACACAATATGAGAAATAATTCTTGGGAATTGCAAACCAAATAAATTTTGGATATGTGGAAATTTATTTCTCATGACATACAAATTCCTATGGCAACCAAACTAGGCTTAAATAGTTTCAAACATTTGTTCTTTATTCTATAAATGACAGTATAGAAGTTTGATTTTTAAGTGTTTGGGGGCAAAAACAAAATTTAGTGAAAGACAACGCTACACGTTTTGATCATAAAAATCAAGTTAAAAAAGTTTACATGTCGAGATTAGGAAGCTACACTACTCATTTAGAGTCTGGCCAAATTTAAAATGATTGGTCTTATAAGCGGCTAAATGACCAAAAACTCATTTCCTGAACATCTCTACAAAGACTATTATCAATTACGCCAAGTAATGTACTTACGTACAGAGTAAATTATTGCGAAAACCATTGGTCAAACATGTTATGATAACCCAAAAAAGCATCCATACTTAATAGCTAAAGGAGTAAGTCACAATTTTCAACGTGAGATTACCGCGCATGCATTTTATGAAAAGTGTGGTCACATCTCTCACATGTAGCTTGCTTGAGACTTGGGTTAATAGTAGTATATAATACTGCGGTCTAACATTAGTAGTTCTCGTAAACAAGTTCCTCTTGACAATTTCTCACGTATGATAATGATAGAAGGAATCCTATTTAAATTTGTAGACCTGTGAATCACCGGTGATATGCAACAGCCCAACGAAACATCACACTTCCCTCCAATCACATGATGCAAAGATGCTCAGACTTCGAACCACCCAATTCTTCCCAATATTTATGCGGCTATTTGCTTATTAATCTATTAAACTATTAATGGGGTTGTGGGGTTAGTGTTACTGTTTAACGTGCCCATCATAAAGTTCAAGATATATATATATATATATCTCATACCGCTATCTTGGAGTATCTTCTAATCAAATTCATATTGTATTTTTAAACCAATCACTTTAAGATGTGCATTAAGCATTTATTTGGACAATTTCATTTTCTTAGTATACCCGAATGTATATTACGGTGTTACCATAGAACAAAGTAGTGAATTTAATTTAATGTACCTACTACTACCAGTCACGCCCCCACCAAGGAGTTTTGCTTAGACGCTGCAGGTATGGCAACTTTGAACTTTTCTTCAGACGTGGACATAAGAGTAATCAAATGCACCGAATAAGATATACTGTTGATCCGAAAATAATTTTCACTGTTTGGTGATGGATGAAAGTTCGCACCCAGCTAATCTTTTAGTCTGTGGAAAAGTTGATTAAAGATTTTAAGCATGAGAGTCAATAAATTACACTAAAATGTCATTCGAAGAATATCATCTTAGCTAGTAATGCTATGATTGTCTCAAATTACACTGTAATATCATACAAATGGTATGTGAAACTGTCTCAAATTCTAATGCCTAAAGATATTCAACTATAGTCATAACCTCGAAATTGAGAATAGCAAAACTCAAATTTCACCATCTCGCAGAAGGCTACAATTGTATCGAATTTCCTACTTTAGTCACAAAAATGTCCGTCTTTAATAAGCCTTCCTTCGGCTACAAAGCCAGCCAAATCACCAACGATCTTGGTCTTGTCATGCTTCAACACTCTCAAATTCAGTCTCTTCCTGTGCACAACAAAAATGAATATAAGTGATCTATATATTGCACACGGAAACATATTCTTAATTTAACATTGTGGTGATATTATAAATAAACTTTTTAAATCTGGACCGTTGATTAATTGTAATAACTAGTATTATAACAGCAAATTATGCTAAATTAATGTCACTACGCATATTTTCATTACGAAGTAACATATAAAAGGTGGAGCGTTAATATTGTATTATGAAGTCGTTTAGTTTTTGTGTTATCAAAGAAGCTCCAAATTTGGCTAGGATTTAAATTTAAAGATAGATGATGGACGATATACTTCAAATTTGGAGAGGATGATTTACGTTACACTTTGGAGTTTATTGGTTAACTAAGCTACACCGTATTTGATGATAGATGATGATGGGACTTAAATTGACTGAATGCAATGAGTCGAGTCCACCTACGTAGCTGTCATACTGTAATATGCATGATGCATGGGTTTAGTCATTCGTGTTCCAACGCCTGATTGAATTTTCTGTCAACTCGCTCATGGCTGGACTACATATTATGATTCATGCACTAATATGTCTGCTTCATCCTCGTATAATAAAGATTGATGGCCTCTCTCTTCAAGCATTAGATAGCCAATAAAATGGCAAGAGATTTACGTATATTTCACCTTTGTTTAACTTAGAATAAATGTGGGAGATTTTTTTTGAACCCTTTCTCAACAATGTGTCTTTTAAGAAAACGACTTTAGGTCTTTGTAAATACTTCTACTTTTAGGTGTATAGCTGAATGCCCATTGACAACCAGCACTACCGCTTCTATATTATTTAATCCGTGGGCCGTTGCCCAGCCATTGACGGTTTGACACCCAACTTAAATAAGTACTTAAAGGCTTCTTCAATGGAATAATTGTAGATTTACAATTCCATCAAGGAGATAGGAGCTTTCATGGAGTAGTCTTGCGATTTAAAAATAGTAGTAGCTACCAAAAATGGAACGTGTTTCATTGGGTTCAGTACACTTGTAAAGTAAACTAAAAGATGATAATTTGCAAGGTTTAACCTTCTTCTTCATGTTTATGTGCACATATGCCTTTCGTAAAAGAAATTTAAAAATAGACACTTCCCTACTTGAAAAAGTACTGAATCCATAAATGATGGACTCGTGGTTTCTTCGAGAGAAAATTTGATCAACTATCTTTTACCTGTACAATTAACATAGAAAGGGTATCACTGTCCATAATGTACACCAAAGTATTATCATAGAGAAGTTAAAGCAAAATAATTTCAATTATTTTAGGAAATTACTCCGTAGTTTAAGGTTTAGTAAGTCCAACAAAGTCAATAGTTTAGATAACTTAAATTCAAGGCTAAGGATTATCAAAATACAATTATTTAGAGGTTTGAAAAAACTCGGATAGCTTTACAGGATGATGGGGTTCCGTGAACCAATTACTCCACTAGGGGCTAAATGACATGTGGGTTATACCATAATACAAGCTTGGGACTGTTGGGAGTTGGGACACTGCATAATAAAACAGCAAGTAAAATTACAGCAGAGCAACGAAGAATAACCTCTATTGTCACAAAGTAACATACTCAAGAGAACTTCCTAGATATAAACTTCAGTGAGTCGATAAAATCCATCCAATCCTGGCTTTCACAGCTACTTGCCGATGTCAAACATCTCCAAAGATGAACAAAGGCTTCAAGGCCACCTGAAATAGTAAGCTTTAGGTAAGCGTTCAAAAAAAATACTGCATACATTCAATCCTCCAAGACCTTGTTCAGTAACTCCTTTTAACCAACAGAACTGTGTTGAATTTTAGCTAAAAAAGTACAAAATATCTACCCTAAGTATGAGAAATATTTACAAAAAAAGTGTGAGATGTTAGAATTTTTTTCGGGATGAACAGTCAACCGAGAAAAACACAAAAGCAGACAAGGTCTCCTCAGAATCCCAAACTCCGATTACAAAAATAAGCCCAATTGCATTGAAAAGGTACAACACTATAAACTGTTGAAAGCCCTTGCCAGCTGCCACCAACATCTTAGCCCACAATTCTTAACCAGCAAATCAATAGCCAGGACGATTCCCAAAAAAATAAGCACGTTCTGTTCCAACCACAAACACCGCATATCAACATAATATCCATAAGTACATTCACCCACAAAAGGAATTTGTATTAAGCGTTAAGCAGCTCAAATAGTACAAGCAAAAAACACAAGACTCCGGTACACCCCAAAAAGCCTCCTCCAAATATTAAATGCCATCTCACGTAGACTGAAAAAGTGATGAAGACTTGATAATATCTATATATCAATATTTCACTACAATAATCCATCAAATACGAAAACCCCAAAAAACACGTGACCCAAGTTGGCTCAGATTACCTCATATGTACTTAGTATAAGATGAAAAACCTTTCTGGTTTCCATAACCCATAACCGCCTTTTATTATCAGTGAAGGCCCTTTAATACCTGTATCTATCCTTATTATCACTGATATTTCATCAGCCATCAACTCGTCATGTTTCTATTTTCTTAAATGCCAAAGTTACAAGTCTCAACCTCAAACGGTCCATCGCACAAAATACATATTCCATATGAAACATACATATACAAAAATTAAAATATAGTTTACACCATAATAGAAAAATCTCCACAATATAAATACGTGCTTTTACTTTGTGTAGGTCAAAGAGCAAGTTAATGACCCAAAACTAAGAAAAATATGATAGATTGATAGCACAGTAAGAAAGAGAAATTTTTTTGACAAATACGCATTTATATCATTATCAACCAACAAAGACAATCAAACGACAAGCTAAAACAGAAAGCCAGACAATATCGTTAAGATGGAGGGAGTTTGTTAGTAAAAGGTCACCCTCTATTCAGTTTACAACAGTTCCTAGTCCACTGCAGACCCAGCCCAGTTGCATCACATAAATGACGTCCTTAACAGACGACCCATAGTTAGCAACTGGATTATTAACTACATAAACAAGATCAACAGCAACAACAGTGAACGACAATTTAGGAAAGACGGCCACGGCCACAATGATCATTCAGCTTAAAACCCAGCCTTCAACTTCACCATAAAGCAAACCCACAAGTAAATTGTTTTATAAAGTTCATGTTCAACACTCAATAGACAGTATTTACCTATCAAAAATTTGAAAGTTCCTTCATTCTGAAGTTGCAATTTTCACAAATTTAAACTCTACAAAATGCACATTAACAAGCTACTCTTTGCTTAACAAAAAGTCGAATTAAACCTGTTAATATTATGTACTATTTATACTCTATCCATTCCTTTTTGTTGTTCCAACTTTGAATATTTTAGGTAGGAACAACAAAAAGGAACTGATGGATTAATTTTCTTAATATTTGTAGTTTATAAAACAATTTATCACTCATTTTCTTAATATTTGTAGTTTTCTCTAGCTATCTCCTTTCTTTCTTAACTCCCCCTATCTAAATCATCATTGATCTGTCTCAACCGCGTTCGAGATCTCAATCACCTAAACCCTCCACCTTCCTCACCGGAGCACCTATTGTTCGACGCCTAAAATGCTCAACCCAACGAAACTGATTCTCCCTTAGTTTCACATTTCTAATTTTATCACTCAAGATCTTAGTTTTAAAAAGCATGCCTAGGCACGCCTGAGGCAAAGAGGCGAGGCGGTGGGTGGAGCGCCTTGGAAGGGTAAGGCGTGGCAAAACAAAGAGGCGAGCACTTTTTATCACCTTGGGGCACCTAAGTCGAAGGCTCTGAAGCATGGTGTATATAATTGGGGACAGCTGGCTTTAATATTTGGGGACAACTTCTGTGTTTAAAATCCCAAGGCAAGCTTTTTTCACGGTATATGTTCAAAGTTTCAACCCTAAGCAGCAAATACAAGTCGACTCACCACTGCAAGCCACCCGCCACCCAGCCGACTGCCACCATCTCCAGGTATGTTTTTTTTTATTTCAATTTTTTTTATCTTCTCCCTCCTCCTTTACTAAATTTCTTTCTTCCTCCTAGTCTTCTTCTTTCTCCCCAAGTACCCACTTCCTTTTTTTCTCTATTTTTTCTAGTTTTCAATTCGGGGCAAGGGGCTTTTTTTATTTTATTTTTTGTACATAATTTATTAGATCCTATTTTTGTTAGATACTACATGATAATGAATTTATAGGGAAAAAATGGTTGGTCATTTAGTCAATGAATTAGAAATTTATAGGGAAGTTTCGAGGTGTAGTTGTGTACGTAGAGATATGGCAGTGAGTTTTATTTGTTGCTTGTTCCACGTTGAGTTTTGTAATCAGCAAATGAACAAATACTTCCGGTTATAATAAAAGAATGTTGCCTCCAATTGTAGAATAATTGTTTTGATGTTTAATTACATTTGCTGATGTTGCCAAATTTTACTTTTAATTTTCATTCAATAAAATCCAACTCTATCTTTCTTGATTTGTTTTCAGGATTGTCTTCAAATGAGCGATCATCCTCGGGATGGATCCAAGAAGAATATTGGGTTTTCTCTTTAAAGGATTTTGAGTACAAAATACAATTTACAAGCATTAAATTTAATTTGTGGCATAATCGAAGTGCCTCATACCCAAAGGCTAGCGCCTTTGCTTGGCGTCTAGCGCCTAGGCTCCCAGGACCCTTATCGCCTTAGGGCGCCTCGCGCCTTTTTAAACTAAGCTCAAGATATTCTCACACATTCAACTTAATATACGCAGTTCAACTAAACTCATTTTCTTAACATACTCCTTATTAATGTTAGCGTAATTGTCGTCCTATAATAATGTTGGTGTAATAGCCATTCTATAGAGTTTCCCTATCAGCAAGGTTAAGTGCTCTTCTTTAAAGAATTGATCCTAGATATTTGAAACATTTGCTTCTAAGCAACTCCTTACTATCCAAAATTACCCAATCTTTACTTAGCCCACTTTTAATGTTAAAATAACACTTAATATACTCTATTTTACTCTAACTAACTCTAAAACTTTTAGATCAAACCTTTGACTCTAATACTCTAACTTAACATTCACCCCTTCACTACCACCACCGGAGCAATGTCATCTACAAAATGTAAACACCGCAGTATCTTATCTTATATTGACATCATTGTTTCGTCCAAGACAATTGTGAAAAAAATGGACTTAAGGTAGATCTTTGGTGTAACCTAATTGTAATAGGAAAGTCCTCTATCACTCAATCACAACTTTTAACATTTATTGTTACCTACATATCCTTAACTAGATCGACGTACTTATTTGGTACGCCTTCTTTGTTATTTCTAGTCAAAGTACTTCTCTTGGTACCTTGTCATATGCCTTCTCCAAATCAATGAACACCATGTATAAATATTTCTTCCTTGCACAATAATGCTCCGTCATTTGTTTAATAAGGTGGCTTTCATGGAAGATTGACCACACAAAGACTTAAATTGATTTTCCAAAGTCCTAACACACTTCCTCGATCGCACAATCACTGTCTCCCATAATTTCATATAGTGTAATTCATAAGATTTATTCCTTGATAATTTAAACACTCCTAAACATCTCTTTTATTCTTATAAATAGGCACTAAGGAGCTTCATCAACAATTTTGTGACATCTTACTTGTCTTCCATTGAAGAGGTCCATTAACCATTCAATACCATCTAGATAGGAACACCATCTTCCTAATAACCTTCCAGAATTGCATTCGTGTCAATGTCTCCTCCAATTCTACTTTTTGTATCCTCCTCATATACTCTTAGTTAGCTTTGTTATACTCAATAATGGTGTCCCCGATACACCTCACTTTGACTTCCATCAAACTACTCTTTAAAATATCCCCTCTATCTACCTTTAATCTCATCATTCTAGAGAAAAATCTTTTTATTTTTATCCTATCAAATTAAGACACAACAATTAAAATCTGGTTTTGGCAAGCCATACATTGGCTCTAACAAAACCAAGGTAAAGCCTTTGATAAAAGCCTAACCATAGCCTTAATCTCTCTTCAATACCAATGATTGATAACCTGAATCTCTCTCTTTAAAGCCTAGTCATGGCCTTAATCCCTCTATTCAACACCTAATAAAGCACCATAGCCTCAATCTCTCTCTTTAATGCCTCGTCCTTCACTTCTAGTCCTCTTACCCCCTATTTGTAGTGTTAAATGGATTAAAAATATCTGAATATGATAGACTTTGGAGGTCACACACAATCCTACATCTCCCACGAAGGCCATATTATAGATTTTAACCAAGATTGCACCTAAAATTTCCATTCATATTATCATTGTCACTTGTCATAAGATACAAATGGAAGATTATATATCACAAAGAGATGAAAAGGATAGTAACAAACAACAATAATAAGTGGCTAGTCTAGAATGCATGAACAAAAGCTAATGAAGCCAAATTATTATATCTTTAACCATAGCCATATAACTATGAAGTAGATATTACTAAACACCACACTTCTAATACTAAAATGCCATTCCTCCATAGTTTCACACATTGAATCCCAAACAACCAAACTGTTTCTTAGGAAGTATAATGTGCATTTAAAAAAAAAAAAAAAAAAAAAAAGAGGTGAACACTTGGTATGTAGGATTTGCTTTACACATACAATCCCTTTGTGAAAACCAAACCCTCCACTAAAATAACTAAAAGATACTTCTCTCCAAAGAATCAATCAAGCTTCTAAGATTACTTCTTGAAATAAAAAATGAAAAGCAAAACTACCACACTTCAACACAACAATACAAACTATCATCTGCATTAAATCTAACAATGCCAAATATTAAATCATATATGTGATGTGCTCGTTTTAGAGCACGTTTATCACCTCGTTTTAGTGTCAAGTCTCGCAATTTTGTATTGGTTTTATGCATATTGTGCTTAATTTTACCTATGATCTTGTTTTTGAGTTGTCTTAAGTTCAATTCAGGTACTTCTGATGATTTCAAGGTGAAATGCGATACATTCGAGCCTTTGACACACGTATCATAGCTTGGGCAAGTGTTTGAAGTCACTCATGAAGATCCCACGGAGTTCAGAAAAGAGAGAAGTAAAAAAGAGGAAAGAATGGTCTCAGATTCGGTCGAATGAGAGGCAGTCTTCAGAGCATTTGACCCTTGGTCACTGGGAATGTCGAATGGAACTCATTCGGGCGAATGAGCTTCCATTCGGCCGAATCAACATCATCATTCGGGCGAATGCTTGACAGAGATCGATCCCTCGAAGCCTCTGGAATGAGCGAATGGAAGACCATTCGGGCGAATGGAATTGTATTCGGCCGAATGAGACTTACATTCGGGCGAATGACGGTGTTTTCCTCCGGATCAACTACTTCTTTTTAGGGCCAGCTCCTATGCATTTTAGGGTTTTCGTAGGTTTTTCTTATTTTGTTATAAATACCCCCTTCCTCTTATGAGAGGAGGGGGAGCTAGGTTTTATACTTTTATGCACTTTTAGATTTCTTTAGCCTCCAAATTCTTTTAGTTTTAGCTTTCGATTTTCAGTTTCCTCAACGCTTTGTAGTTCGAATTCTTTTCGTGGATATCAAATTGAAGCTTTTGTAAGTCTTAATCAATTCCTTTGCTCTTAATTCATTTGTTCGTTTCTTTACATGTTTAGTTTTATGTTTATCATTTATTAGCATAATTTCTGAATTGTTTTCATTCTCGCGATTTCATTCCATGTTTGTTTTTGTTGCGTCTTTGAATATCTTTACGTCTTTAAGCATGAATATGTGTGAGTAATTCCTTTAGGGGTTTTGATTGGTGAAACCCTAGGAAAGCTATGATCTTTATTACTTAAGGTTGTAGAAACGATGATAATAAATAGTTTCGGAATCCGATGCGAATCTTGTCCTGCCACTCCTTTGGAGACATAGAGCGATTATAGGTCGTTCGTTGTGATTTGTGGAATCACCAACTTCCTCTCGTATTCTTGGATGTCCATGCTAGTTATTATCAGATTTCCTCCAATCTATCATGTTTGGTTTTGAAAGCTTCATTCCTAGGGTGAATCCAATCTTGTCCCCGTTTTTCTTTACTTGCTTTATTTCGTGATTTATCGTCATCCATCTTCTGGTTATGAGTTTTAATTGAATTTCCAACTCCCAATAGTCCGGTTGTGTTAAAAGTTAGAGTCTTGATATACCTTGTCTTCGTGATTCGACCCCCTACTCCACTATACTCGTATAGTTTGTAGGTTGGAATAAATATTGTTTGCATAACCTGTCTTTTAGTTAACAAGCTAAAAAACCGGTTATCAATATGCCTAGATTTAAATAAATCTATAAGAAAAAAGAATCACAAAACATTTTTCGGTCATGAGAAAAACATAAAACACCCCAAGCTGAAGATGAGGTTATAACCACCTTGCCAACACTCCTTAACATTACAAAATCCATGAAATACACCAAAAGAGAAAAAGGACATCTATAATCGAGATAAACGGATAAAGATGAGAATGAACACACTAAAGCTTAGTCTCTTACACAATTACACCTTCCCCCTCATCCCAAAATTAAATTGAATAAAGATCATCCATGAACAAATCTTTTGATTCCAATCCCAAAACATATAAGTAATTCAACTAAGATTCATAAGATTTGCAAAGTCCCTAAATCCCTTACCCCCCTCCTCCATCATAGTAGTTCCATTACCAAAAGATCTTCCAAGTATTGTTTCAAAAAAGGGCATGTTAGGCAAAAGTGAATGTTATAGTAGGTTTTCATTGAGGTTGTAGTAGTTAGATCATCTTCACCACATACATCAATGAGGGGCAAGAGCCAATTTTTCCTCTTTCATTCTTTTCGATCTTCCACACCTTATTTTCCACTAATGTGCTTACTCTTTTCCCTTAACATAGTTTCAATTCCTATTTTATTGACCCAAAGTAAGACTTAACAAATCATCAAGATTAAAAAAATAGAAAGGCAAGGAACAATAATATCCACCCATTGCTATGTTCTATCAGCAACATGATAGACCCACTAGTTTGATCATAATAAGAATTTAATCTTTGGGCAAAAACATGACCTAGATTAGTGAATGTGGATAATTGACTGTCCGACATACCACTACAGTCAGCTCGTTTATTATGTCAATAAACAGTTGACATGCATCAATTGTCCGATGCAACTGCTGTTAGACGTTACAGGTAACTAAAAAAGTTATTCAAAATGAAAATATTGTTAAAAAAAGGAATTGTGAATTAAAAATGCAGAATTATTCTCTATTTCAAAGCCAACTCTAATTCCAGATATTTTTGCCGAAAATAAGGTTTTGACTTGGTCTTGAAATATACCATTAAGTTGAAAGGCTGTTTCTAAGAATTGTCATAATAAAGTACCAGAAGCAAATATATAAATATTCCCTGTTTTGCAAACTTTAAGTAAACAGAACCAATAGGTTGCTTTATGAGCATAACATTTCAATTTTACTTAAAATATGAAAGGTAATGTTTAAAGGCTCTAATATTACTAGAGCTAAATGCATACAAAATTAATCAAAGCCAAATATCATTATACAAAAGATATTAACAGTAAAGTGCTTCTGACATTCTAAATTGCTTCTGACATTCTAAATCAAGGTCAGCAAAAGAGACAGAGAATAACTAAAATGTAAGGAGCACATAAAGATTTCTTTAATAAAATTTATTTTTTATTTTGAAAGAAAGTTAACACTTAAAAAAATCACTTCCTATTGTGAAAACCACCTCTTTTAAGGCCACCATTCATCAAGTTAGCAAGTGAGTCTCCAATTTCAAATTCTCTAATTCCACGATCTTTTCTTTATAGAATAATAGGATCTTCTAGACACTAGTACGAATATGTTGCCAAGATAAGAACGAGCTTCTTCAAATTTACACTTAAATACGATAAAAGGGACTGATAAATGCCAATTATTATATATTTGTACCCCTTCATATCTATCTGTTAAGCCCTAAAATAATATTAGCAGAAATAATTCTTGCAATTTTACTATTTTATTTGAAATTAGTAAAGTGCGTATTACTGGACTTTTTGATCTCTAAGAGGTACTCTACTCTCCGATAATTATGTTTACATACCTTATAATGTGGCAGATTGTCAAATTAAGTTGCAACCTATGAATTTTGGCAGATGATAATAAGTGGGGTTGAAGTTCTTGAACTAAGCAAAGGAAACCAACTACTCTCATGCATAAAATAAAGGAAGCAAGAAGACAAATGCAAATCCTCCATATTTTTACTCCATCACACGCAGCAAAAGAAGAAAAGGGAAGCTAGCAGGGGGTCACTTGTTAAGCAAGCCCACGCACAAGGAACAGGGGCCTAGAGAGCAGTCACAGCCCATGAAGACGACAACAAGCAGAACAGCACACACAAAACGCAGAGTTCCCTTGACCTAGTCTGGGGCATACAGGAAGTAGAAAGATGCAGAGAGCAGCCACAACAGTGAATCAGTGAGGGGATGAAGCCAAGTACTTGAGGCTGATTTCCTCTCATGCTATTGAGCATATTGGAAATGTTTTCCCAATTTATGAGTAGCAAATTTCTATAGTTCTAGGACTTAGATGAAACCCTATCAGTATAATTAATTAATTAATTGTAAGAGAATTATTGTTGGTTTTATGATTGCATAACCTTATAGTTTGTTCGGTTGATTTGTTTCTCCAATTTAGGTTGGTAATACTTTGTTCTTGTACTTCAAAACATGATCTATTGTAATAGTAATTATTGTGATGTGATAAAGCAATTGAATATTCCATGCTTTAGTTAGAGAGTTTATGTCACTAAATTCATCCCAGAAGTTATCCACCTTACCAGGCAAACGGTGGAGCATTATTGTGCAAAAATTTATTTATAAACTTTGTATTCATTGATGTAAAAAAGGCATATGACAAACTACCAAAATAAGTACTTTGGTGGGCAATGACAAAGGACATATCTTGTAAGTACATTGACCTAGTTAAGGACATGTATCAAGAAGCGAAAAAAATGTTAAAAGTTGTATGGGGAACAGTAGAGGACTTTCTAATCAGAATTAGGTTATCCATGGGATTTCCACTAAACCTCCTCCTTTTCGCAACAATCTTGACTAAAGTAACAAAGATCAATACAAGATGAGACGTTGTAGCATTTGCTTTTTACATATGACATTGTTCCGGTGGACGAAACTAGCGTATGGGAAAATGCTAAGTTACATCAATCAAGAAAAATGTTGGAATCTAGACATTTCAAAGTTAGTAAGAGTAAAATAAGATAATAAGTAGTATCAGTTAAGCATTGGGAGGAGACAAGTGAAAGATAGTGTGATTTTGAATGCAATGTAAACAAGGGATTAGAACATTGATCAACATGTCACCCATAGAATAAAATTTAAACGGCTCAAATGGGGAGACAATTGGATTATTATATGATCGTAATATACACTAAAGGTTAATAGGGAAATTTCATAAAACGACAAATTAGACGGGCGTTATTGTATAGGACAAAATGTTAGGTTTTCAAGAAGGAGCAAGTTAAGAAAATAAGTATTGCTAAGGTGGAAGTGTGAAGAAGACCTCGAGGAACAAAATTAAAAAGGTGAATATTCGAGAAAAAAAAAAAGTTGGAATAACGAATATTGAAGATAAGATAAGGGAGGATCGGTGAGGAAGGTAAAGGGTTTTAGTAATGGAAACCTCAAACGCAATCGAAGCAAAACAAAGATGACTAATATTTAACAAATATATAGAGAAAATAAGTTTGCAAGAAAACGTGGCTCTAAATAAGTGGAAAATGAAGGAGAAGGATTTTTGTGGAATATAACATGAGATAGACTCCTGGCTCATATAGTCGACCTCGATTTTTTGGGATTAAAAATTGGCTATGTTGTTATTGTATTTTATTTTCGAGCAACTCTTGGCTGGTAGTTTATGATACTAGATAAAACCAAGTGATTCTCTTATTAATTTGTTACTCAATGTTAATAGTAGTGGATACGAAAGTCCAAGAGTTCCTCTCATATTATTTGTTTTCTCATTAGCAAAATTACTTTTCTCAAATATTTCTATTATTCAATAACCAACTCAAACTTGCTTTATTAGGATTAGTTAAGTAGACTTTGTATTGTTATTAATCTACTGTTCTTTGTGGATAAGATACCCTATTATATTTCACTCACTAATAGAACGTGTACACTTGCAAGATTAGGATGAAATGTATAAAACTAACAAAATAAAACCCCATTATCTTTTTTTGGCTCATTTCTTAATGTTTTACATTAACACTTTCTCTAAAACAAAGTGGTAATATATCAGTTCACTAATCATAAATGAATGGGATAGCATTGTCCTACAGAAATGCCCCTCACCTTAGCTTTTGCATAAACCCAATATATGTAACACCTAAGACTTCCTATGACACTCTCGCCTAAATTTGACTAGCAGAAAAAAAATGTAATCACCTATTAGCCACTGAAACCATAACCATCTACCAGCCAAACTTCTAACATTTCTCTCTCAAGATTCGAGGTTGATAATTATTTCATCATTGCAACATAACCACAACTCTCATATTTCACCAGATAAACAAAAAAATAACAAAGACAATTGCGTAGCAACTTCTTCATACTAACAACTCAAGTTCTCACAACAAATTTTTGATACATCAAATACAAGCAAAAATTCAACAAGAGACGCCTAATCATGTAATCCAATCAACACAACTCAAAATCGCGTTCACTACGCACAACCAAAATCACATTTTTCACAATTCATATTGCAAACAAACATATCAAATCAACAAATACAAAGCTAATCAAATAGCAGAAACACATCGATATCAATGGAAAACCCTAACCTCGAGACGCGAAGAAACCCTAGAGAAAACTTCCTAGCGATTACGCTCAGCCGGCAAAGGACGATTGAAGCCTCCTCTACGATTCATATACTGCCGAGGCTGACGCTTAGTGACAGCTCTAACACCGCTAACATCAGCACCAGGAACAGCCTTCCCTTTCGTAGAATCGAATCCGACCGGAATCCCCAACTTTTTCATCATCTCAATTTCATCATCTTCTCCGTCTTCGCCGCCGCCTGGTTCTCCAGTATTTCCGTTGTCGTTGCTGTTGTTATTCTTCTCTCTTTCGTCCCTCTGATCGGATTTCTTCTTCTTCTGTTCCTTAGCGATACCGTCGACGAAATCAGTAACGTCATTGCGGTCGGTGTTGTTCTCGTAGTAGTCGTCCCTCTCTCTCCTCCGTGAGTGGTAGTTGTGGTGGCGGCGAGACCGGTCTACTGAACGAGACCTGGAGCGAGAACGAGAGTCGGATGGTGACCTGGAGCGGCGTCGGCGGTCAGGAGAACGAGAGCGAGCATGGCGAGAGCGGCGGTCTCTGTCGTCTATCTCTCTCCTCCGATCGCGGTCGCGTTCTCGGTCATTGCGGCCGCGGTCGCGGTGGTCGCGGTAATGGTCGCGGTCTCTCTCATCTCGGCCGCGCTCGCTCATTTGTGAATTCGAATTCTAGTTTGAAGTGTCGACAGGCCCATTCCTAAGAACTAGGAGGCCAAATTAAAAAAAACAATAATAATTTGAGACCCTAATTATTATTGAAGAAAAATAGAAAATATTAATATTAAAATTTTTACAAATGTCTTCAAATAATCGTACAAAATAGTGTCTATAAATATATTTATAGATGCAAAACTATTAATAATGGCATCTAAATTAGACCTGTTCAAATGGGTGGGGTCTGTTAAGGGTCATTGACCGACCCGTTTGTAAAAGGGTCTAATCAATAATTGAAATGGGTCGGTCTCTTAAAGGGTCATGTTTTATTGGGTTTTTAATGGGTCAAGTCGGGTCAATAATGTGCCTATAGTTTCCAAAACTTTTAAACACTATAAGGTAACGAATTATTTTCACTTACTTGCCGATAATCCACTACCAAAGATTGGAGGTGATACACGTAAATTATCCCCCTCTATAGATAAAAACTATACTCTTTTTTGACAGTCCGGCCCAACTAGGCCCGTTATATGTCTCCTTTGGCCCGGCCCGTTTTGCTTGTGACCCATCCCGGCCCTAACCTGCCCCAATGCACAGGTCTAATCTAAATCAATATGTTTTGATATATTCTTTTCAATATATAAAATGGCTAAAAAGTTTAACTGAATTAAATACAATTCAAAAATAATCTCAAATACAAAGTAAAAGTAGGAAAGCTAAAATAAATTATGAATATAGTACATATACCTCTGAAAATTTTGACACGAGATGATTGAATGAACAAATAAATGAATTATGGACCTAAGTAAAATACCCAAATTTCATACTATTGAAAAAATATTTTTTAAAAATTAGAATGTAAAATAAAAAAAAATAAAGAGATAATTGTGTCATTGGTGAATTATGGAGGATATGAAAGGAGGATTATTTATAATTAAACTCAATATTATTGAGAATTGAGATAAATATGATTTGTTTCAGAGACTAATCAACATCAATAGATTTTTGGAATTTGATTTGATAAGAGATCAAATGAAACTAGTATTGAAAAAGGAAATAATTCAATAACACAGAATTCAAATGTGAGTAAATAAGGGATAGAAACTTTTGGAAACTATAATCTTGTAATATGGAATGTTAAAATTTGAGTGTATTTTCTTGGAAGAAAAAAGGTGATGACATAAATCCCAATTAATGTATATTAACTTTCTAATTAAGTGTATTAGGAAACTAAACTAATGTTTGCTTTAATAAAATTGAATTTGGGCTTCTTGACATAGGGCCCATAGTTGTCATCCCTTTTAGTCTTTTGATGATTTTTACTCTCGTTTCAAAAATAACAAGTAACTTTTACTGGTTAACGTTTTACCGCAAAGCTTGCATCAAAATTGACCTCAATATCCCAATTAGAGACATGGAAAGTTCTTTAATTATAGGTTCTTCCTTCAATTACTTGGCTCCATGTATCTTTTGAGTCCCACACACCCTTTTTTGTTGGTTCTAAGCAGAGAGATGATGTCCGAGACAGCCGCTCTCACCACGCCCGCTTTCCTGGCCTCCAACTTCGCTCCAGGTCACCCATCCACTCACGCTCTCACTAGAGCTCAGCTCACTCGTATACTAGCTTGAGAAAAGCAAACATTCCAAATATGTACAACTAACCTAAATAGGAAATAATATATTCTAGTGAGAATCGTATTCAACTTAACATTATGAGAGTTAGTGGTGTTCAACTTAAGATTAGCATAGGATATTATGTATTTCTGCATATAGCAATTTTCAGAAAGTTCAGATACACATTATTATCATAAATTGGGTTATTCACGTGTGTCTTATGTTATAAGAATACTTATCATCTTACAATAATGGCTTATTATCAAACCTTGTTTCTATAATTTTCAACCCTTAATTCATCATATGGCCCGATATAGAATTTTCACTTTTTGATATACTATGAGTCTTAATTTCATGTGAATGGTCCAATTTATTGATGTGATGTTAGTATATTGGACCATATTTTGAACATAGTATATTAGTATATAAGATTTTTAACCCCTTCTTTTTTGAAGCATTTATTTTGATACCACTCATCTTATGGTTACTTACGTACGTTCTTTGATTGCATGCATGCACTGATGTACATCATCTACGAATTGAAGTGACATGATTTTTACTGTAGTTTTCATCGAAACATATAAAACATATTGACAATTTGCTAAGTTTTATATGTCATCAAGTCACATCCTCAAACGGTCATAATATATATAGCTCAGTATTGCGCTAGCTCATTCAGATCAGGTAGTAGTTCATGAAGAAATTAAATTATCAAACTAAAGCATCAGGAGGACGAAAGGAAATGTAACTTGTAAGCATATATCATCGAAAACACTCATCAATAAACTTATTATGCGACTAAACACCAACCTCCAAGGCCCAACAACAGAAATACATCGTATTTAATTTGTTGGAAATAATGATGCATTCGGAGGGCTCATATGACCAGATGTGTCCATGGATCCACTCTTGAAGCTGTAGAGATCCATTTCAATTTGAAACAATTGTAATGGGGCTATTTTCCCAGGAAATCTTTGCTTTGGAACAAAATCTGAAGATGTCTTCTTCATACTGATTGGAAAGAGCGCACTTGCAATATAATTGGAGAGCTTAAAAATTAATCTCCAGTGACTCAATGTATTTGTACGGCCGTATTATGGGAAAGGAGTTAACAAGTAGGTTTATTTCCTATCTTCTTCGCAATCAATCTTTTCATTGACTGAGTAACTAACAATGATGAATGAAGTAACCTCTGTAATTAAGTGGATTCATATCCATGTAGAATTGTGATGTTCTATTTTGAAATTTTTTAAAGCAAGTGCACTGTACACTGCATATTCATTCATCTTGTTAAGTGATGATAAGTACACTACATATTCATTCATCTTGTTAAGTGATGATAAGTAGCAAAATTGTTGGTTAATAATTTATTGGGGTTTAGTGATCCTCACGATTCTTTATGGTGTAATTCACGAGCTACCATATGTCCTACTACCATATGTCCTACTATTAGCAATGATTAGTGGTGATACATGCATGGATGTTCATGTGAGACGTGAGCTTATGGTGAATGTAAGCATTCTTGTAAAGTATGTAAGAACGTGGAAAAGCTATTCAATTCCCTTTATAAAGGAGAAGCACAATTTGGTGCTTAACCCATTGAGGCGATTGGGTTTGAACCCATGTGATTCGCCATTCTTATGGCATCAACATGAGATAGGTTGAATTGTGTGCTCTAAGAAGGTTCCATAGCCTTTACTTGGAAGGTTCTGTAAGAATATAGATTCAACATTTCGTGTGTAGGGTTGAGTATATACCTAGCCTTATAAATTAAACATCGGTTAGAATAAATGGTGATATGAGATGACTTGAAACATACGCCAACTTTTGACGAGGTTGATTTTTTGCTCTTAATTCATCCAGCCTTGTATTACTCCTAAAGGATGGTATTATAGGAAGACTTGATAGATACACTAAAATTTGATGTTGTTAGGTTGAACTCGAATGTTCTTAATGTTCATTACCCATCAATTAAGCAGTCTATACAAGAGAGACTTGAGGAATACCTACATAGAGTGTGAAAGGATGATCACCTCCTTCTATGAAAGAATATTGTCTTTTTAGAATGCTGCGAAATATCTCGAGCTCTGAAAGTAAGGTATGTATTGTCAAATTCCTTTAATAATCTAAGAGTCAACTCAGTTGACAATCTCTATTTTTGTTAAACACCTCACTTCACTCGTTAGTTTAATCTAGTCGACACTAACATTTAAGTGCTAAGCTTTTAACTTTACTGCATAAATTTATAGATCTCATGTCCATATGCATTAGTGAGCTATATTGAGAATAGGAATGCATTCGAAGGGCTTTTAAGTCGAATTTTGACTGGGGTTTTTTTTTTTTCTCCAATTTATTATGTTTTCTTTTTCCTTAGTTCATATATATATTCTCTCCTTTTATTCTTATATCATTCACGTACATTAGAACCCTATATATGATATATTTAACCCTAAAATTAAATCTCCATAAGGGATTTTAACAATTCTTGAGTGATTCCAACCTTTGGATTCAAAATGTAGGATTCGAAGGTGGTTGTGCTAACCTTGGGAGGTGTTTGTCATTAAAAGTCTAATTTTGCTTCTAAAGCAATGGTCACATATCATGGCATAACCTTTATGTAAGAGATCATAAATATATTCTTTAATTACATAAGTACGTTTTCCGTTCTATTTATTTATATGTTGGTATTAATAGTAAAGGTAAGTTTACCAGCAATTTCAATGCAAATATATGCAATAATCGGTTCCTTATATTCATTTGGCATCAGCAATATCAAACAACACTTATTATTTTGTTTTGAGATTCCAAAAAAGCCGCATGTTATAAGTTGTACAATTAATTTTCACTTAGTCATACATACATAAATCATAATTGTACAAACAAAAAAAAAAAACTACACATAAATAAATGATAATGACTAGGGCTTTAGGTTTATATAGCACATAAAAAAAACATTAAAGATGCAACTCACCACCTTATTGTTATCTTGTATATATGTGTAATCTCAATACATGAACACAGGGGTGGAAGTGTAGAACGCTTTCGACCCGAAAAAGAAAAGGCTCTAAACAAATTTCTAATTCTAAATTATGAGCACCCTTCTAAAAATGTAACCACTATAGAGTTGGTTTGTTTGTTTACTAATAATAACATAGGTACAAAAGATTGTAAAACACTAAGGAACAAGACATAAACCAACTCTTTAAACAACTCTTATAAAAGTTGTACTGTATTAATTCATATCAGTTGGAGCGCCTTGGAGTCCTTAGATATGTGGTCCACTGCCAGCTCCTTAGAGCAAATCAGCAAAGTCCGTCCCACTCAATCATTTAATATTTCATATTAATTTGATGTCTTCCTCTCTCCTGCATTAACACAATCTTTCACAAAACGAGAAATAGTGCTATTGTGTGAAGTACTATATGTGGATTGTGGATTCAAACAATTCTCACTTTCCCTCATTCTGAATATGAAGTTACTATTCTACTAATCTGTATATGATATAAATATTGTAGGGAACAGTGTGCCTAACTAGGGATGGAACAATGGCAATACATACTCTCAAAGTAAGTACATAGGAAGATACTAAAGTAAGACTGTGCAGTA
The DNA here is from genome assembly GCA_026401315.1 of Dysphania ambrosioides. Lineage (NCBI taxonomy): Eukaryota > Viridiplantae > Streptophyta > Magnoliopsida > Caryophyllales > Amaranthaceae > Dysphania > Dysphania ambrosioides. The sequence goes on from CM048665.1 coordinate 602,519, forward strand.
CTTTGTCAAAATAACTACTGGGAGCTTGGAGTAATTGGTTGTAAACTTTAAGTGTGCTGGTCTAGGGAATTCGTTTTATTGTACATCTTTTAACTCCTAAATCCGTAATTACATCTTTTACCTAATAAGAAGACACATTTACTTTATGAATGAATAGATGTTATCTCAATTATTGAGTGTCCTAACAAATTTAGAAATTTCAAATACTCCCTCATCATTCGTGAACCCATGTACTAAAAAACACTGGAGATTAATTTATCACAACTCGTAACTATGTACACTACACACTACTACTAAGTTATTATTGCTACTACTTTATACGGGAGGCATTAAATTTGTAGACGAGACACACACACCTTTCTCCAACGTCAATCAGTACCCCCTACTTTTCTTTTCATTCCCCTTTCATCTGCATTTAAAAGTACCAACTAACAATACCAACTTCACACTTCTTCATATCTCAGACTCTCAGTTACTCCATTCACCATTTCACCCCTTCACCAAAAAATATATATATATATATATATATATATATATATATATATATATATATATATATATATTAAAAATAAATAATAGCTAGCCTATCTAAGCAGGTGACAATAAGACGTACTCTTCATTTGACTGATAATTCTCCATTTCTTCATATTAATGTTGTTCCCTTAAACTCTTACATTTTCATCAAAAAACAGGGGAGGAATACAGAGATGAAGTACATTCGATCTGGAAGTTTGAAGCGTCTGCTTTTAATAGGACGGCGCAGTACAAATAGCCGCAGCAGCTTCGAAGATTCTGGAATTGATGAAGATAATAAACAGCACCTCTCTGAGCTTAGCTTGGCTGAGCCACATCTTTTTCCTAAGAAACCCACCTGGAAGTGTTTCTCCTTTGAAGAGATCTTTGACGCTACCAATGGTTTCTCCCCAGGTACATTTGTTATAACCCCGTCTGTCCAGAATTAATAATCATGTTGTTAGCATAATTTAAAATAGTCATGTGACAACAAATTCCGAACCAAGGGGGTGTTTTGCCTTTATATTAATGATGAGTTTTTTTTTCTTGAGTGAGCAGAGAATATGGTGGGAAAAGGAGGGTACTCAGAGGTATACAGAGGAGAGTTAAAGGATGGGGAGATGGTGGCAGTGAAGAAGCTAACAAGAGCTACCAATGAGGAGAAGAGAGAGAGGGAGTTTTTGACAGAGATTGGTACAATTGGACATGTTTGTCATCCAAATGTTACATCTCTACAAGGTTGTTGTGTTGATAATGGTCTTTATCTTCTTTTCCCTTTCTCTCCTAGGGGGTCTGTTGCTTCCGTGCTTCATGGTAAGTTCCACAAACTCGGGTTTAATCGGTTATTATTGCTTTTATCTCTTCGGATTTAGTTATTACATTATCTATTTTAATTTAATATAGTACAATTAATAAAAGAAGAAGGGACATTAATCTAAAATGTTGGTTAAGAGTTTATTTAATTTTTGTAAATGTTCAAAAATCTATGATGAATTGATGATAGTCTTTTTTAAGAAAATCATTATTAGAAGACATTCTAACAAACTCCAAATCCTACTCTGAACTTTACATGTTAGGTTACGTTTTTGGTTGCTAAGAGCAACATTTAGATTTCTAGTCTTGAGCAAACGAAAATAAATAAAAATGAGAGATTTATAAGCCTAAAGTTGCAAAGTAAAATGTTTTTAATTAACACGTACTGCTAGTTATGAATATTGTGATACAAGTATATAACCAAACAAAAAAAAAACATAATTCAATCCATATTGTATTTAAATTTCATGTCTTTAAACATTGGTAATACGTATTTTGGTATATAATTCTCCCAACACAAGCAGATCAAAGTATTCCGCCAATGGAATGGGAAGTGAGGCACAAGATAGCAATTGGAACAGCTAAGGGGTTGCATTACTTGCACAAAGGGTGTCAAAGAAGAATTATTCATAGAGACATCAAGGCCACCAATATTTTGTTAAGTGAAGATTTTGAGCCACAGGTATACTATATTATAAAATGTATAATTATTGTTATGATCCCTATTATTCATTGACAAAATATGACTTGTCTTCTAACTTTACATCATGGGGTTATGTACAGATTTCTGACTTTGGCCTTGCCAAATGGCTTCCAACCCAGTGGAGTCATCATTCAATTGCTCCTATTGAAGGAACAGTCGGGTATGAATTTTCTATCCTATCAGCATAGACGTAAATTCTTCTACCAAACGGTTTAACGGTCAAATAAAATATTAGTTAAACAAAACCAATAAACGTGTATCCAAAAACATGTAAAAAATTACCCTTTTTGTTATCACAAAATAATGAAATATCGTATACACACGGTTTTCTAATAAAGATTGACCTTTTAATATAACAAAAGTTACCTCTTAATATAACAAATGTTGTCTTAAAGGATAAATTTTGTTGTATTAATATAACACTTTTACCGAGATATATATATACAATACTTTTTTTTTATCTATTATACCTTGTTACTTTACCTTTTACTCGTTTTCCTTAATTTTTTTTATATCCTGATAACATTTGGAATTACCAACCAAATAGTAGAATCTTTCAATTATACTCGTATTAAATTTTCGTCTTGGAATTAATTGTGAGACTTTTGGGGTTATTTTTGCAGATATTTGGCACCTGAATATTTCTCTCATGGGATTGTTGATGAGAAAACAGATGTTTTTGCATTTGGTGTCTTCCTACTAGAGCTAATTTCCGGGAAAAAACCAGTTGATGCCTCCCATCAAAGCCTACGTAGTTGGGTATGAAAGAAAATTGCCATTATTACTTGTTTTGTGGTTATATACTTTCTTCTTTTCTTTTTAATCATAATATTTATCTTGACTTTTTTTAGTATTTGTAAGTTTTGCTTCAACTCTCTTTGACGAATTCAACATATAAATTTTTCATAATTTTTACTTATGTAAAGTTAGATATATTAATGATTAAATATGTATATGATAAATTTATTTGAAGAAGTGTTGCAAGTATAAAGAATTATAGAAAGTGTATCATTAGGGAGAAAAGGTTAAGATTTGTGTACGTTTTTATTCCATTATTTATTTTTTTGAAAACACGTTTTTATTTATTCCATTATGTTTGACTAATGTTTTAAGGGTTTCTTGTGGGTTTTAGCTTCTTGGTATAGTCATGCCAAAAAAAAAAAAAAAAACATTTGAATTGCATTTTGATGTCAAATGTATGATTATGGCAGGCTAAACCTTTCCTTAAGCGAGGGGAGATTGAAAAATTAGTTGACCCAAGACTAGAAGATGCTTATGATGAGATGGAACTTAGGCGACTAGCATTTGCTGCATCCATTTGCATTCGTACATCAACTGCTTGGCGTCCTACCATGAGTGAGGTATAGTAGCTATAAGGCTTTAAAACGGTCGCAATCAAAACATAGCAACAACAATCTGTCGGTTGCTAAACTGCATGCCTATCACTAATTAGCGGTTCATTCCTACGATTATAAAGTGCGAAATTCATAAGGTCCTATGCTATACACATCACATGTGCATATGGCTCAATGGCTCATATAGCTTAGGTTAGACCAAATCCATTTTTTTGAATGCCCGAAATGGGTGCTCTAAATCTTTAGTCGCAAACATCCATATATTTCAGTTGAAAACTTGTGCTATTAAACTATGTTGAATTTACCTTATTTTATAAGTGCTTATGCTTATTTGCATTTACTTATGGTTAAATATCTTTAAAATTTAATAATATATTATCAAAATTATATATTGAAAAAAATTCACATAAAAAAGAACTAACTATTTTTTTATAAAATTGTTTTTTTTTTCTTTGTATAAATTAGTGTACAAATAGCGTTAAAATTTAGATAAATTAGAGTATATATATCACATCTGAATATCTGATCATGAACATAGCCTTAATTCAAGTGGCTTTCTCTAATACTCCCTCTATATGACCTTTAAAAAGAAAAACAGCAATAAAAGCCAAAAACTGTATATGAAAAATAATGACGTAATTATAAAGTAAAAGGCAAAAGTTACGAAAGCATGATAATATTTACTATCTTGTAGCTTTTGAGTTGGAAATTAAAGAGGTGGATCGGTGTTCCAATTAATAACTAATCAATGCAAAGTTTTTCTTACCAATTTGTTTGGTGGCCTATGGTTTTTGAGTTGAAGTTATTCACGCAAAATTCAATTAGCTTAGGCAGCTGATGTGCTATCTCCACCTAACCTAAATTTTTGACACCAGCAATATATTACATTGTATGACACCTCCCAAGTGTTGCTACATTATGATTAGTCTAATCAAGTGTAACGTATTATCAGTTAGATTGTCTAATTATTTACGCTAGCTAAACTACTGCTGTTCTGCGGATCTATTTTTATTTAATTGTGCATATTTGATTTGGTATGTTCAAGTTTGATTTCTCTACAAGGCATCCACGACTAATTTTCCTTCTCTTAGAAAATTATACTTGTTCGCTGCATGATAATGTTCAAAAACTTGCTTCTTTTTTGAGATGATTATACTTATATTTTATATTTCAGAAATTTCTAAATTATATCTGATACAAATATATCAAGGAGTATTGTCGTAATTTTAGTATTTCTATATCTGATATAACAATACCTAATATCTAAAATTTTAATATTTTTGATATAATTTATATCATGTACGAATTTGAAAAAACGTCTATCATAACAAAGCTAGTAAAATAGTTAATAGTTACGTTATCACGTTCGTTGTACTTTGTAGACAATGTGATAATTCTTTTTTTTTTTTTTTTTTTTTTTGTGTCCCACTTAAAAAGTTGTACTTGAATTAGCCGATGATTGTCAATGATTGATAGGTACTGGAAATCATGAAGGGAGACGATATAGACAAAGAAAGGTGGGAAATGCCAGAGAAAGAAGCACAAGATCAAGATCAGGAGTTTTGGGATCTTGAAGACCTTGAATATGAGTGTGATTCTTCATTCTCCACATCCATACACGATGATTCCAATTCTACCCGAAGCTCTTAGAATCCATTAACGGTGGTGATGAAGATTCTTAAATGGCAATAGTAATCATGTAAATAAAGACGTAAACTTTATTATATTGTAGGAATGAATGCTAAATGTTGTAAAACTAGATTAGTTGATTAGATTATTATTATGTGAAGTTTCTATATGTTGTGCTCCTAGTGCTAAATATATAATGTTGCTACTTTAATTGTACGAAAACATAATGTAAAAGTCGGTCCTTTTTTCAGTTTGAAGCAAGAATTAAACAAATATATATATATATATATATATATATATATATATATATATATATATATATATATATATATGATGTCAAGTCTTATTCGATAAAAGTAGTTGTAATAATAACATTAGCAATAATTCCGAAACTCACTATGCCTTTTAATTGCCATGGACGTTTATCAGGAGTAGCTACTATTGCTCAATTTATGATTTTGAAACGATGAACTTCGACACTTGTTTAATGGAATGGTTTTTTTTTTAATATATATATATATATATATATATATATATATATATATATATATATATATATATATATATATATATATATATATATATATTTGATTTCTTTAGTTACAAGATATTTCTTCCTAGTGAAGTCGTTACGTTGATATCTAACAAATTTGATCAATGCTAACACTTGGGCAAATTTATGCAAATTAACATTAGCAAATTCATAACACTAATAACTAAAAATAAAAATATTTAAAATCATAATTTAACGAGTGGCAAGATACATTCCGTACGTTGTAAAATATTATTACAAATATCTAAGGATTTTTTTTCAAGTTAACACAAATAGATGAAGGACTTTGACTACGCAACTACCAATTTTCATAATGTTCGATAAAAAATAAAAAAAAAATAAAAATAAAAAGATGGCCATTATAAATAAAATCACAATGTGTAGTCTTTTCCGCATAAAATTAACAAGTTGGGATTGGGTAAAATTGCTGATGTAGTTTATATATATATATATATATATATATATATATATATATATATATATATATATATATATATATATATATATATATATACACATGTGTAGCAACTAGCAAGCATTCAAAGTTGAGTGAGATTGGCCAACTACTACGAAGTACCTAAGATTAGGTGCAGACATAATATAACAGGAGTTCGTTAGTTTGATGAATAGTTGATTATTGATTCAATTTTATACTTAGTGTCCTAGTGAAACTTTTCATGCATGCCAGATATAATTCGTCGGAGGTGAGATGGAAGGCACACATTAAAGAGGGTGGAGGGATGGATGAGGCAAATCCCATCAAAGTTACGAGTCAAAGTGTGTTAATTGGAATGAATTAATCTTGAGAGCCTCAAGCATGGAATACAAAAGCTTGGCCTGTCAACTGCTCCAAGCTCCCTTCAATTCCTTTGAACTTTTGCACGCAAGAAATATAGAAATTGACGTAGTGGTATAGACCTCTTTAAGTATATATATCCTATAAATTTTGCTATCGTTAAACTTCATGGCAACCTTTTTATCGTTTATTTTATATATAATCATGCATGCATCTATCGACACATTATGACTCAGCTCTATCGTATGTCATCTAATTTTATTCAATACTTACAATTCAAGTCTTCACATCAGAGCATAGTTTAGGTGATAGAAACCTGCTAGCAATGCAGGCTCAGCAAAGTTTGAATAGTTGCTATTTGCGGCAAACTTATCCGATTGACTAGCTATATATGATCCGTATTAATCAAGGACAATTATAGATCAAAGATGTTTGTGATTTGGCCAAACTTTTGAACTTCCATCAAGTTAAGAGGCCGGGCCACCTTTTCTTGAATTCTTATATGTTATGTGCTGCGCTCATCAAGCTTAACAACAATCTAGAATATTCCATTAAGAGATATATAGTGTGTGTTGTGCTAATTAGTGCTTGTAGATTAAGACCAAAACAAATAAAATGATTTGTGATTATAGCGCACTCGCATCTTGCATGTCGATCTTTTGCTTGTTTCTAGCTAATTACATTTTTATTTGAATCAAAAAAATAGTAGGTTATTATATACGAGGCAACTTGAAAGCAAGTCAAAATTGATTTGGTCAAGACTCGACTCAAAGAGTAGCTCAAATCTAAGTCAAACTTAACTCATAGATGTTGGCCATTTGAGTTGAGCAACGTATCTAAACCTCTGTCAATTCGAAAACTTCAAGAGAAGTTTGTGAAATAAGAATCAAATTTTTCATGCACAATAAAAGGCAATATACGTATGTAGTTGTCTAGTTGGCATATTGTCTACAACACTGGAAGAGAATTTGTAAGCTACTTAAAATCGATTTGATCAAAATTCGTCTCATATGAAATCAACTTGGTCAAAGTTTGATTAAAATGAGTTACTCGAGTTCACATTAAGATATTAATTAGTGATGAAAATTGAATTATCTCGAATTTGAACTCGACTTACCTAATAATATACATGAAGATATGTGAAAATCTCTTATCCCTAGCCTTTCTTTCGCAATTCGTCATTGCTTTTTTCTTTTAACAATACATTTATTATTTAGTTGTTTTGACTATTGCCTTTAGAATTGACAATTACTCCCGTAGCGGTCAAAGGTTACCAACTTACCATGCAAATAAGCATAGTGACGTTGGAGTTAGGAAAAAATATAGTATTTGCCTTCTCAAGTTATACCAACCTTCTAGTCACGGACGTATCTTATTAGTTGTCAAACGAATGATATAATTGATGACTAACTTATCAACATGAAGAGATTCGAATCTAATAGATAAAATATCCAAGGTCTATTTTGTACCATGTTTCAAAAGATATCAAATGTCAATATGGGCATCTTTTACAATGTTGTTATAATACTTCCCCTGTACAGTCATTGAAATTACCTATCCTTTTAAACTTAAACTTGTATTGCCTATTATATATCAATTATGGAGAAATTTATAATTTATATCTGATATAAATATATTAGGGGTATTTTCATAATTTCATTTCTATAACTGAGATCATAATGTATATACCTGATATACGATATTTCTATATTCTTATATCTTTTATATTTCTATATCTAGATATAATAATACTTATACGATTTTTTATATTCTTATATCTTTTATATTTCTATATTTAGATATAATAATACTTATATTTGATAAGACAATAATTATATCTGATAACACAATATCTATATTTAAAATCTCAATATCATGATATAATTTATACAAGTATAAAGTAAATTAAATTAGAAAAGCCTCCCAATTATATTTAAAGAATCAAATAATTTTTATTGTACACTCGATCATATTACCCTAAAAAAAATACCCATAATGAAGCACTTTACTCTCCAAATTAGTAGTAAACACTCACTTTAAAAGATACCTAACCTAAACTAATTTCATTACCAACAATGGTCTAACATCGATCGGAAACTAAAATCAATTGACACTTTGACAATCGCTTATTACATCCACTAAATTAAATAGATTTAATCTAGGGTTAGTTAGGATGGATAAAGTTGATCAAGCACTGAGAGTAGGCAATGAGGTTTCTCCTACCACGTAGGTAGGTCAGATGCTGTTGGCTGTGTCAGCCTAATAGCATGAGAATCCAATTAGAATCTCCGACTTAATTAACTATATGATAGATGAAAATCATTCTCATTATAATTAGGATAGTTTTATATACATTTCTTAAGATGTAAATTAGATTAATATTTAATATATTTTGATATGGAATTATATATATTGCGAGGGCCGCATGATCGATATTATTTATGTTTAAACTTTTTATTTATGGTCCTAAGAATTTATATAGTATTTTCCTTATAATTGATATATATACCAGGCTAAGCTTGGGATACGAACAAAAGCTCGCACAGCTGGCCTGGGGGTGTTCTGGGTTCTGCCACGGGGACAGGTAGCATCAATAGGCCAACGGATTTACCTCTTGATATGTATTATATTCTTGCTCTTATTATTTTTTGAGGAATATTCTCGTTTATTTAATTTCACCTAATTATTATGTCTTGGAATTGATAGATAATATCTACTTTTGAAATATAGAATAATTAAAACAGCTTAATAAGTATGGTCCTTTATAATAAAAAGTATGAAATTATGTGCTTATATATATTACAACTTTTTAATTGTATAGTAGATACAAACACCCACAGTGTAGTTAGGCCCAATTAATTAAATAATTAAACTGGTTGAATATGATTAACCATCATTCATCAATGTTTATTTATGAAAGTTAAGCAAACGATTATTCAAGCAATCTCATGCTTACATATCGACATATAGTAGAGTCGTAGACCACGTTACAGATTTTTATTAAGGGTTGTGGACCATTCATCTTACCAAAATAATGAATGTCCACAATAAACAGATACAGTACTGTGCTACGGACTAAATCAATTAAAACTCATACCTTACATAATTGCATTTTATTTCTCATATCTATAACTATTACTAAAACAAAACTCATGCTAATGTCATCTTAGACATATGTCAATCTATTAGAAAAAAAATTCCCGCCTTTTTTTAGATGATGTCATCAATTTTTTCTACTTTGTATTGATATTAGATTGAAAAATATTATGCATAAAAAATTGTGTGACTATATAAATTCCTAAATTATTTACTATAATAATTATATAAAAAATATTCTTATAATTGTGTGACTATTAAGAAAATGTTATCAAATTGTAAAAAAATTATGTTCGATCAATCATATTGTGTTGAAAAAGTAGGAATGATGATGAAATCATGTCATATTAGATCATTAATTTCACTTCATTTTGAGAATATTTGGTTTTTTGATGCATATCATCACATTCAAGCATTTATAAGAATATTTCAATTAAATTTTCTATGTTACTTTAAAAGTTATGGAATACTATTTTTAATTTTATAAAACCTATAAGTTTTCACCGATAAATGAAAATATTATTATAATTAAAATATATAACAAAATAAATTATAATCAAATCGTGCATCATACGAGACTTGCCTAGTACGTTAACAAAGAGATACAATGCTATGAACTAAATCAATCAAATTAAAACTCATATCTTACATAATTGCATTTAATATCTCATATACGTTAATAATGAGATACAACGCTATTAACTAAACCAATCAAATTAAAACTCATATCTTACATAATTGCATTTAATTTCTCATATACGTTAATAAAGAGATACAGAGCTAGAGACTAATTAACTCAATCAAATTAAAACTCATATCTTACATAATTGCATTTAATTTCTCATGCATATACGTTTCCATTATTCCTAATAAGTATTTCCTAGTTCATATTCATATGATTGCATTATATTGTATTTCATGATATGTTTCTATTATTTCCTATAATTTTTTCCCATTTACGTTCAAATAATTGCATTTATTTATGTCGTACTTTGATATATATAATTGCATTATATTTTGTGATTTAATTTGTTTCCATACTTCCTAATTTATGATCATATAATAACATTATATATGATATCTTTCTATTATTTCTTAATATTCTTAAATTTATATCTTCATTATTACATTTTATTTTTTGATTTGTTTCCATTAATTCTTAACATTTTCTCTCTCTCTCTCTCCCTCTCTATACCCTATTGCCCTTGCTGACCACTAATTGTTTAGTTGACCTTATTGATTTAATTGACCTAGCATGGATATACACTTGTTATTATTGTATCCTTAGTTTCTTACTAGCTACATATATGGTATGTACAAGACCAAAATTATCCTCTACAACATAGGCGTACAGTTAGGTGGTTGTATCCTATGGTGTATGATCTAGCTACTATTATACAATTTATAAGAGTGCAGCCACCAATTTTTATTTAATTTATATATATATATATATATATATATATATATATATATATATATATATATATATATATATATATATATATATATATATATATATATATATATATATATATATATATATATATATATATATATAAAAGAAGTTGGTCGGGTCCTTATATAACTATATAAGTAGGAGAATCTGATATAATTGGTAGGGCACTGGCCATTAACGTTAGTATATCATTTGAAATAAGCCATTAAGATTTGAGATGAACATCATAAGCAGCAGTTAATTAACAAAGCTTTTATTTATGCCGTTGAAATTCTACTATAAAAAAGTTTGGTCGGTTCTTAACAAGTTTTACTTGAATCCTATGACAACATTTGTGGACCTATGATGAATATAATAGATGTTGTGGTCCTTGTGGATGGACAAATAAATGAAATGAATACACTAACTAGCTAGGTTGGTGGTCAACTACTCTTAATCCCTTGCTAAGCATATATTATGCACTATCTTATACGTTATACGCCGTACATTTTATGCTAATTAATGTCCATTTCTAAGCCATTAGCTGAGGTCAATGTGATTAAAGAGCCAAGTTGCAATGCCTCTAAGTCCTCGAGCGTTTTATCACACCAAAATGGTACTAGGCTAAATTTTTCGAGTTTAGCCTTTTTAAATACTCTTCTTACCAAATTGTGGAGGCCAGGTGCTTGTTTTTTTTAAGGATGGTCTAAACTCTAAATCAAGATCATCACTTCTCTCGTGCTTATTCAGTCATCAAACTTAAAAAGAGTAATTGACGTTACTAATAGTTGAAATAAAAATAGCACCTATATCATGAAAGATTACTAAACGATATGGTTAAGCTCAATTAATCCTCGATTCATAGCACTTTTATCCAAAACTTCTTACCCTATGAGGTTACGAGGTGTATTTTAAAAAGCAAAAAACACTTCTAATTATAGAAGGAAACATTAGCATTAAAAGAAACTGAAAATTCCAATCAATTAATAAGTTCCTACGAGTTGAACTTAACGAAAAGCTCAAAATCCCAAAATAAATAAGTGTTTTAGGGAGAAACCCTACATCATTTTGTCAGCTATTTTTTAAGTGGGTTTTCAACATATAATTCTATTGCGAAAGGAGTCATTTAGATGTGAGGAAGTACTACTAGAGTGCTAGATCTATTGTTCAAGGCCAGGGTGATCCTCTTCTACATTGCAAAGGCTACCATGCAACTTGTCATATACGACAATGAACTTGAAACAATGATTATATATTAGGGTTACCACATCACATATCTTCGACTTTAATGATTCAACTAACATCGCATCTCAGGTAAAATAGTTTACAAGATATTCAATTCCTTATTAATGACCGTGTGAGATTGATGAGTGATAAATTTATAATTATACAATACGTAAATAAGAAACTTGATCGTTGATCTTGTACTAAATAAGGCTATTCGTCATTTTAAAAGAAGGCATAAAAGTTTCAATCCCTACTCACTCTTTGAGAAGACATAATAACGATATCGGATAAAGAAAAATATATCCCACTAAGCAAAATTCAACACATGTAACATCAAAATAGAAACCCAGAGTGAAACCCCTACTCCATTGTTCTATCAGTTAATAGTGTCAATTCTGATTAACGCACTATATGAGAATTCTAGCAGCTAGTAAGAAAAATTACCAATATGAAAGAAATCAGGAAAATTTGACCTAAAATCGCAAAGAAGAGGGAATTTTCCCTCCAATTTGAAATATATTTCCATACACAGCACGTCCAGGCGGTCCAGCAAAAAATGGCGGCAATTTGAAAAATTAGGGATTCATTCATAAATACATCACCACCATTTCTCACTTAGCCACTCTATCCGACAAAATCCGACCAATCAGCCAACCCATTATCCAACTCACCCTCCGTTGCACCTTCAGCCGCACACAGCACTCTTTACTGGGTCATCGCCGCCTTGCCACCTCGCTAAGGCGGCGTCCTTCCTCCATCCTCCTTCAGTCAGATCGAGTCAGGTATATCACTGGTTGTCCTAATCTCTTTCATTTTGCTCTGAAGATGCAAATTTTTTAACAATCAAGAGATAACCAGATGATAAAGTTCACCGATAATATATTAACAATCAAGAGATAACCAGATGATAAAGTTCACCGATAATATATCCCATATTTTTTTGATTAAATTTCAATGTAATATTTGGTTGTGCTAAAGTGTGTAAGATGAGTTGTTTTGTGACTGTGTTATGAAATGTGGGTTTTGTTTTGTCTGCTTGATTGTATAACCTATGATTTGGGGTTGGGGGTGGGGGGAACGACCGAACGAGTGTCCAACCGGTGTGGTTTTTGGGGGAGGAGAATGGATGGGGATGTTATGATTGGGTTATTGATGCATCTAATGCAGAATTCAATTTAATTTTAATTAGATATGTTGTCTTGTTTTTGTTTGAGAGGTAAGAAAAGGGTGTAATAAGTTCTAACTCAAATGGATGTTGTTAGTTTATGTTAGGATTTAAGTGTAGTGACTTTCGACTAGAGGGGTGTTGTTGAATTCGGCTTAATAGATTTCGTATAGTGAGTTTCGACTTTGAGGGGTTTTGTTAATTGACTTCATGGATTTAGGTGTACCGAGTTTTGTTTTGACGGGTGTTGTTACCTTGAATTTAGGTGATCAAGTTTTGACTTGAGGTGTGTCGAGGATTTTGGTTTCATTTGTTTTGATTGTTACGAATTTTGATTTCATGTGGTAATGGGTTTTAGTTCCCTTCACCATGATGGATTTTATTCTAAGAAGAAAAAAAAGTAGGTTTATTTGTTAATGATAATTGTTTAAGAGTGTAGTCTACTTGTATTATGATTAATGCTGGATCATATATGACAAAGATATTGCTTGTAGTTATTGACTTCACTATATGGTTGATATCATATTCGCACTTCCCACTTCCAAAATCTGGATTTGCCACCATATTATTATGTTTTTCCTGATATTACAAGTGTTCAATAAACTTGGTGATATCTTACGAGCAACGACAAATCATGCACGTTGACCGAAGCCAATTCTCAAGCAATCTCTACAAGTTTTTTAAAAGAATCAAATCTCAACACTTATTCCTCTGTTCATTTATTAGAGTTACAATGTGAATTCGTTTTTTGATTGACTGCAATGCCCCCTTTTATCACCTTTTATCATAGTCTTGAATCCTTACCTTTGCAAATACCTCAATGTCATTTGCTTAGCTATTTTAGGGTTTATTCATGTGTTTGGAGAATGAAACATTAACAGCAAAAGGGTAGATCAACTAAACTGCATGGATTTGATAGTTGACTGTATTATTATCCTTCCACCATTGCCTTATTCATGTTTGTAGTATTTGAATTTTTGAGAACGTGCATGCCTTGAATATTTATGATATATCAAGCGAAAGGAGCTTTTTAGGTAAATTCTCATCAACTAGTGTGTGAAGTTTGATTTAATTTCTTTTTATATTCAGGAATGGGGACAAAAAAAAATTCAAGTGTTGGAGATGTGGCTTTCAATGATTTTAAAGCAAAGGAGCCTACTATTAAAACTTCCAAAGTGAAACAGAAAAAGAGGGATAGAAATGAAGCCAATGGGGAAAATGCATTGGCTTCTCGAAGAATGCCAAAGCGTGCTGCAGCATGTTCAGACTTTAAGGAAAAAAATCTTTGTTTGTCTGAGAAAGATCACCTTGTCGATAGAAAAAGGGAGCCCACTGTTGAAAATGAGATAGCTGCTATTGGCCTGACCACAGGACATGACGATCCCAGACCTAATCGTCGCCTAATAGACTTCATTTTCCACGATGAGGATGGAAAAGCACAACCAGTGGAGATTCTGGAAGTTACTGACTTGTTTATAACAGGTGTAATCCTGCCTTTAGAGCCTAGTGGTGACCCGCTTAAAGACAAGGGAGTAAGATGTGAGGGCTTTGGTCGGATTGAGACATGGGATATCTCTGGCTATGAGGATGGTGAACCAACCATTTGGATGTCCACAGAGCTAGGTGATTATGATTGTGGGAAACCAGCTGCCTCCTACAAGAAAATATATGGACTTTTCTATGAGAAGGCACGTGTATGCATTGAAGTCTACAAGAAATTGTCAAGGTCTTCAGGGGGTAACTCAGATATAACGCTTGATGAGCTGATTGCTTCACTAGTTCGCTCAATGAGTGGCAGTAAAAATTTTCCCCCAGGTGCATCCATTAAAGAGTTCATTGTTTCAAGGGGTGAGTTCATTTACAACCAGCTAATCGGGTTGGACATGACATCCAACAAGAAAGATCAGAAGTTCTCTGATCTACCTGTGCTTGTCGCCCTTCGCGATGAGTGTAAAAAACACATGCTTAATGCACACGAAACAGTGACTCCCTTAAACCTGGCTTCTGGTGGGAGTCTGAAAATTGGGGATGTGGAAAAGAAGAATGAATCAGAAAAGCTTGAGGCTGAAGAGGATGAGGATGCAAAATTGGCCAGATTATTACAGGAGGAAGAGGAATGGAAGTCAATGAAACAAAGGAAGGGTAGACGGCAGGCTAGTTCAAACAAGTATTACATCAAGATTAATGAAGATGAGATTGCTATTGACTACCCTCTCCCTGCTTACTACAAACCTAACGATGAGGAGACTGATGAGTATATCATCTTTGACAATGACATGGATGTTACCGATCCTGATCAGCTACCCAGAAGCATGCTTCATAATTGGTCACTGTATAACTCTGATTCACGATTAGTTTCTTTGGAACTTCTTCCAATGAAACCTTGTGATGACATAGATGTTACCATTTTTGGGTCTGGGATTGTCACAGATGATGATGGGAGTGGTTTTTGTCTTGATGCTGATAACCAATCTTCATCAGCTTCTTCTGAAGCTCAGGATGTGGGTGGAATCCCAATTTATTTGAGTGCAATAAAGGAATGGATGATTGAGATTGGAGCTTCCATGGTCTTCATATCGATCAGAACAGATATGGCCTGGTATATAAATCTTTTCTAATTTGAATTAGCCGGTATTTTTTTTAATGTTAGAGATTAACCGTATTCATTGCTAAAATTGATTTGCTACCCTTTCCTTTGTCCAAGCACTATGTTTCCTGGCCTGATTTTTATGATAAGAATAAGTGAATAACATATTCATGTTCACCAAGGCTTTCATTGCTAATGAAACATTCTTATCCAGCAGAACATTTTTTGAATCTGAATATTATTGTGATTTCACATGTACAACTCTAACATTATGTGTCCATACAAATTTCTCTTTCCTCCAAGTTAGTTTCCTTTATTAATCAGATTTACTTGAGTTTTATTTGATGTTCTAATGTTCTAATATAGAAATAAAATTGAATCTTGTTGTCCCTACTATGTAGAGTTCTTTGGCAATGTTTTTGTTTAACACTCCACTTCTGCAGTTTGTTTTCTTTTGATGAGTATTCCTTATGAGTTTTGTAACTTGTCTTTGCAGGTACAGGCTTGGAAAGCCATCAAAGCAATATGCTCCTTGGTATGAAACAGTTATGAAAACAGCAAGGCTTACTGTGAGCATCATAACACTGTTAAAGGAGCAGAGTCGTGTGGCACGTCTGTCCTTTGCTGAAATCATCAAAAGAGTGGCAGAATTTGGAAAGGACCACCCTGCTTTTATATCATCTAATCCAGGTATGGTAGAAAGGTATGTGGTCGTCCATGGCCAGATATTGTTGCAACAGTTTGTGGAGTATCCTGACAATACCATCCGGAACTGCCCCTTTGTGACTGGACTTTATGATAATATGGTTTCAAGGCATCACACAAAATGGATAGTGAAGAAAAAGGCTGTTACTAGGAAAGAAATAAACTTGAATCCAGTGGCAAAAATGGTTCCTGTTGCAAAGAGGAAATTAATGCCAGCCACAACCACTAGGTTGATCAACAGAATATGGGGACAGTTTTATTCAAATTATTCACCAGAGGAGTCCAAGGAGGGAGTTGTTGCTGAACTGAAAGAGGAAGAAGTTCAGGAGGAAGAAGAAGATCTGGAAGAAAGTCTTGAAGTTGAGCAAGAGCAGAGAGTCTCTGTTGAGAAAACTGATAGGACACTTAGAACAAGTGGGAAGAGAAAGCTCAATTGTTCATCTGAGGACATTAAATGGGAAGGACAGCCTATTCAGAAAACCAGTGCCAGTGCTACATTCTACAAACAGGCTAAAGTGTTTGGAGATTCAGTTGTTGTTGGGGGTTGTGTCCTTGTTGAAACAGATGAATCTGTAGAGCTGCCTCCTATTTATTTTGTTGAATATATGTTTGAGAAATCAGGTGGGAAAAAAATGGTCCATGGACGACTGATGCTGAGAGGATCTCAAACAGTTCTTGTAAATGCTGCTAATGAGAGAGAGTTGTTCTTGACAGAAAATTGCTTGGACTTCGAATTAGGGGATGTTAAACAAAGCATACAGTTTGAGTTCCGCCAGGTGCCATGGGGTTATCAACACCGGAAGGCTAATGTGATGAATGATAAAATTGACCAGACAAATGCAGAGAGAAATTGCAAAGGATTGCCACAAGAATATTACTGCAAAAGCTTTTATCAGCCTGATAAAGGTGCATTCATTTGTCTCCCTAAAAATTCGATGGGAAATGGAAATGGTGTCTGCTATGCCTGCAAAACTAAAGAGGCTGAGAAGGAGCAAAATTCCCTCAAGGTTAATTCATCTAAAACTAGCTTTATTTATGAAGGAGCTGAGTACAATGTTGAGGACTTCTTCTATGTAGCACCAAGATACTTTGCTGAAGATGAGAAAGAGGGTGAAAAATTCAAGAGTAGCAGGAATGTGGGCTTGAAACCCTATGTGATTTGTCAGGTTTTGGAAATTGAGATGCTGAAGGCTTCTCGAAAATCTGATCCTGAGTCCATAAAAATTAAAGCACGGAGATTTTTCAGACCTGAAGATATTTCAGCAGAGAAAGCATATCGTTCTGACATTCGTGAGGTAAACCATGACATTTCTGTATTTTATTTGTCTTGTCCTGCACATGATAATATATAATATTGCTGGCAACATTTTTGTTTTTATTGTTAATATGCGGCTACGTGACTGGCATAATTTTGCATATGCCAAACTAACAGGTGGTCTTATGTTATGTCATATCGACATATGTGAATTATGATCTTCATTGTTGGCTTTCAGGTTTACTTCAGTGAAGAAACACATTTGTTGGCTGTAGCTGCTGTCCGAGGGAAGTGTCAAGTCAGAAGAAAGTATGATCTGTCATCATTAAATTACCCTGCTGTCTATGAACATGTCTTCTTCTGTGAACATCTTTATGATCCTGATAGCGGAGCTCTCAAACAGGTGCAACCTTTATACTACGACTGGATAAAATTAAATTTGTATCAATTTTGATACATATTAAGTACTACATCAATCTTTGTGTCAATGTGCTGTTTAAAAAGGCTATGCAGTTAGCGTATTTCTTACTTGTTACTTGTCTTGAAGCTGCCTAGCAATGTAAGGCTTAACTCATTGGTTGATGAGTCCATGTCGAGAAGGAAGAAGGGGAAGGGTATAGAAGGTGAGGATGATGAACCTGTCAAACACAAAGATGAATCTTCGGAGAAGCAGTTGGCCACTCTCGATATTTTTGCTGGTTGTGGTGGCCTGTCTGAAGGTTTGGAGCGATCAGGTATCTGAATGTACTATCAGTGCTAAAACTTACTTGCTCAGATTGCACATGTGCATTTCACTATTGGTTTGGAAGATGTTTATTATTACTTAATAAATTGAACTGGCCACTTCCTGCAGGTGTGTCACAGACCAAATGGGCAATTGAGTATGAAGAGCCTGCTGGTGAAGCGTTCAAGCTTAATCATCCAGGGGCTTCAGTGTTTATAAACAATTGTAATGTGATCCTCAGGTATGCTTACTTCTTGAGCTGCAAAACGCGCACACATATATGAAGTTAAAATGTTTGCTAACCTTCGGGCTTATGCTTGCAGCCTTCCAATAGCGCTTATCTTCTAAACAATTTATGCTATTAGAAGTTTTTTCAAAACTAAATCCTGCAAGTATGTTCTTGTGAATGATGGCATCATATATCATCTGTACTTATTTCAAAGGTTTTGTCCAGTGCAATCATGTCAGTTTGTGGGGATGAAGATGATTGTTTATCTACTCCCGAAGCTTTAGAAGAGGCAAAGAAGCTTGATGAGAAAGAAATCAATAATCTACCAAGGCCTGGGCAAGTAGATTTTATTAATGGAGGGCCACCATGTCAGGTATATTCATCTCTCCCACTCTTGTTTTCAGTTTTCTGAAGGTCTGAGAAATACTTATATCTGAATTTCATTATGTTGCAGGGATTTTCAGGAATGAATAGATTTAACAAAAGTGCTTGGAGTAAGGTTCAATGTGAAATGATCCTAGCTTTCCTATCTTTTGCTGATTATTTCCGGCCTAAATATTTTCTTTTGGAGAATGTGAGGAATTTTGTGTCATTCAACAAAGGCCAGACATTTCGTTTGACCCTAGCATCTCTTCTTGAGATGGGCTATCAGGTAGGCTGTACTTTCAATTTTTTCTATATCTTTTTTTGGTACTAGGTTGCTCATATTCTTAAAGATGTGCTCTGAAATGGCGTACTTGTGAACTAAAACCAGCAGAAATTAGAATATGTTTATCAGGAAATGTAAAAATCTCTTAGAAATCTATCCATAGCACATATTCTTGTTGTGCGACTTTCTGAAATTATGGTATAACTATTTGCCAGGTAAGATTCGGTATTCTGGAAGCAGGAGCCTGCGGTGTTTCTCAATCCCGTAAACGTGCATTCATTTGGGCTGCTTCTCCTGAAGAAACACTGCCTGATTGGCCTGAGCCAATGCATGTTTTTGCTGGTCCAGAGCTCAAAGTCACTCTGAACAGCAGTACTCAGTATGCTGCAGTGCGGAGTACAGCAACAGGCGCTCCCTTCCGATCGATTACGGTCAGAGATAGTATTGGAGATCTGCCTGCTGTAGGAAATGGGGCTTCTCTAGCAACTATGGAGGTGGGATGCCATGTCTAACACACATTGTTTTCCTTGAATCAGTTTCCCTGATTTTTTTTAAGCACCTTACATTTTCTCAAATTTATTGTATAATATTGCAGTACAAAAATGAGCCTGTATCTTGGTTTCAAAAGATGATTAGAGGTGATATGGTGACTCTGACTGATCATATATCCAAAGAAATGAATGAATTAAATGTGATACGCTGTCAAAGAATTCCCAAACGCCCTGGTGCTGATTGGAGAGAACTGCCTGATGAGAAGGTAATTGCTCCTCTCCGATCTTTCTAAATAGTGAGCCGGTTGCTTGAGTTGCATATCTGATGGCTTCCTTTGATAATCTTTCACCATATTGTTTTGACATTGAGAAGTTGTAATTGAATTTTCTATATTATAAAAATTTATTGTTCAATCATATTTGCTGTCTTGCTGTGTATTTTCTAGCTTCAGAAAGGCGTTAGTGGAACTCTATGACCTGACATTTTTTTGTCTGCAGGTTAAGCTGTCTACTGGACAGATGGTTGATTTGGTTCCTTGGTGCCTTCCAAACACCGCAGAAAGGCACAACCAGTGGAAGGGTCTATTTGGAAGATTGGATTGGGAAGGAAACTTTCCAACTTCTATCACTGATCCTCAACCTATGGGCAAGGTTGGGATGTGTTTTCATCCTGATCAGGATAGAATAGTGACAGTTCGAGAATGTGCTCGATCTCAAGTAAGTCCTTGCAGCTCTTTGATTACCTGTGCTATAGGCCATAATACCAATTACCCTCTTGGAGGAGGAAGACCAAAATCTCAACTTACCGTTATATCTCTCAGAAGCACATTTCTCACGTGATTACAATCAATTTAGAAGTTCATTGAGCAAGATGGAATGCATCAAAGCTTATGAAACGTTACTTTGATCAATTTCTTGGTGATTGAAAAATCTCCTATCTTTTTTTCTTCAATAAAATAGTCATTTACCTTGTATGCTTTACGCTGCAGGGTTTTCCAGATAGCTATAAATTTGCTGGCAACATCCAACACAGGCATCGGCAAATTGGTAATGCCGTTCCACCTCCTTTGGCCTTCGCATTGGGTAGGAAACTCAAAGAAGCTGTTGAGAAGAAATGCTGAGTCTGACGTTCCTGTGCTGGGTCTACATGCTTAGTTTCTATTAGCTAAACCATTCCTGTAAATAGTAATTAGTGAGGGTAACCCTTACTGAATATAGAGAGATGTCTGAATTGAGAAATAAGTTTTGATGTGAACATTTTTTGAATTTAAGATGTAGGCTCTTTATTTGCCTAGATGAACCACAGGTATTTATTGAAGGCAGTGATTATGCGCTTCTGAAATTACATACCAGAATTTCATTCCTACAATTCAGCGATAAAGCACCCTCTCTTGTATTGATCTTTGAGTTGTACTATCAGCGAGAAATCCTTTTCTAAAATTCATCTTTCTTAGTTTTTATGCCCCCACACTTCTCTTTAGTGCATGCTATTCAAATCTAGACTTTCGTATCAGGTAACATCCAAGGAGATCAAGGTCCAAGACAGCCCTGGAGAAGAAGGTTTTCAGATGGGATGATAGGAGAGGTGATCAAATAGCGGGTCGGGTTTGGGCCGGGCCAAAAGATTGGTTTTCTACCCATTCTTCGGGTTGGGTTCGGGTCGAGATTATGTTCGAGCCTAAAGTTGTTGCTCATATCTCATATAAATCGAGTTTTGTGGGTTTATTTTACTATGCTTTGAATTTGATCATCTAATTTGTGTCTATTCATCCTTGAAGTAAATACATTTAGGATATCAGGTTTCCTTTGAAATAATCTTTCATAAGGAACGCAATTGTATATAATCCTCAGAGGCATACTATTGATCAAATAAGTTGCTACTGAGATGAAATCACCTTAGAATCTCATGGGTCATTTGGACTATATGAACAAATCACGTGCTATTTTAAAGAGATGTATTTGTTTCCTCTCTACTAAGGTAT
The DNA here is from genome assembly GCA_026401315.1 of Dysphania ambrosioides. NCBI lineage: Eukaryota > Viridiplantae > Streptophyta > Magnoliopsida > Caryophyllales > Amaranthaceae > Dysphania > Dysphania ambrosioides. The sequence goes on from CM048665.1 coordinate 624,426, forward strand.
ATCTTTTTTAAACAAAAGATTCTCTACTGGAGATTGGAGAAATACCCTTTTCAAGCAAAAAATCTTCATTATTCCTTCACATAAATCTGGTGCATTATCTGATTGAATGCTTTTGACATTCAAATCAAATTGATTTTTAACATAGGCTATAAACTGAATGATTAAAGAAACTAAATATGATTGTCTTCATCAAATGCGTCCAAGCTAACCTTAATGCCATTTAAAATTTGAAGTCTTTAAATTAAAATTCGAGCTAAGCGGGTCGGCTTTCGGGCTACGCATCACTACCCAAACCCATCCCAATAATTTTCGGGGCCAAAGTTATCGTGCCCAAACCTTATTTTCGAGCTGGTTTTTAATGCCCAAACCGGACAATTTTCGGGTCAGGCCAGCGGCCCGAGCCAATGTTGATCAGGTCTAGATGATAGCTATGGTTATCTTATGATCTTATCCCACCCAATTCTCTACGAGTTGGATTGAAAGGAAAGAGAGCACTATTGCTCTAATAGGGTAGAACGCAAGTGAAGCCAACATAAACAATGAAATTTGTATAAATTTTTTGAACTCGGCATCTACAAGCAAGCACTACAATATGACTCTTGTACTAATGTTTCGAGACAATGAATGGGCCACATACCATGATACCACTCATTATCTTGAAAGTAGTGTTGATGACAGTTCAAAATGTTCTTTAAGCAAAGTTCAAAAATTGAGGACAATTGATCTAATTGGATTAAATGTCAATTGTCACCCATATCACAAAGAGACAATAAGTTACTAGGAGGTATGTAATATACGACTGTCCTCAATTACAAGGCAATCGTATATTCGCTCGTTGTAACATAGCTTATATTATTGCATAATATTTTTATTATTAGTTAGCATTAGTCCCTCATAACTTTCCTAAAATATATTTTCATATTCTTTCTTGTTAATGCTCTGAGGGATAAGAGAAAGAGCACTATTTGTGAAATATTTTGGTACCCATTCCCAAACTACTGACACCACAAAGTGAACAACGGAGTAGCTATTTCCAGTCACCAATTCCCTCTTACCAAAGGCTCCAAAAATTGGAGAAAACATGCTTTGACAAGGTTATTAAACCGCCAAACGTCCTACAAGCACTTAGAGGACCATCGATCCCAAATCAAAGATGCAAGTTAGTCCCAAACAGGCATATTAAGAAGGCTTATAATCAGACAGCGCGACAAAAGAAAATCAAGGGACCAATTCCATATTTAAACGATATTCATAAGAGCAATAACTTGGAAATAGCATTATGGTTACAGCAAATCTGAAAGATACAAAAAGAATAAAAGGAGCGACATCAACAGGCAGATTTAACACCATGGCATCGCCTCACCCAAAGGTTACATAAGATTATACCAGAGATGCATCCATTCGCAAAACACAGGCTAAACCCATAAACCTTCATTTCAGACACGACTCCTCAACTGCAACAGATTCCACCGATCCCATATGTACTATATATTACAATTAAAAGGGTTTACAAAACCTCATTCTATAAATGATTCCTGCAAGACCCGCTAGCTTGTGAGTGACTATTGGATTCGCAAATCAGAACAATAACATATAGAAGGTTTTTCTTATCAAAGTTTATACCTGCAATACATCACTGTTTAAACAGTCTGTCTCTTGCTAATAAGTTCCTTTGTCTTGGTTAGAGCATCTCCTTTCTCCTACAATCAAACCCGTAATTTTTCATTGTCCATACATACAGTTACTATGACAGTGATAGATTCGGCGTAATTGATGGCCAATTAAAAAAAAGTATAATACTACTAATTTGTTGTTAATTAGATGAATCATTGTAACAGACTAACCGCACCATGATTCATATACAATGGGGTTCATATAGCTTATGATACAATAATACATTAAATATCTCACCCAAGTTAACTATATAAGCAGTTTCCAATGACACTTAGCTAATCTGAATTGTGCAGTTCAATTGCAGCCATTGGTAGTAATTGACTGCAAGAGCATATTCATAAGACAGTGATATCTTACTTTAAGCAACAGAACTTCAACAAAAGGCAAGAAAAGTCTTCAAAAACAAATTAACATCAAATAGGCAAGCCACCAGCAAAAAAACTAACCAGCATGACCTCCAAATCAAAAATTAACAAAACAAGCCAGCCCCCATAGCTACACTTCAGAATCCACACTCAACTGGCCAATTTCTATTAGGTCTTTAGCAATTTTCATTTTTTTTTCTAAAATAAGAATATATGCTTATTAGGTCTATGGATGTAGAATAGCAAGCCTGAAATAATTTTATAGGCAATAGTATAATATGGTTTTGGTCCCTGACGAAAGAAGGAAAAGAAATTGTAGATAATGGGATTCAATTGGAAGAAGGGAAGCTAATAAATATTGTAGGCACTAGCAAACAATCCCTGGACTCCCAAAACATAATATAACCTTCAAGATAATCCAATCAACACAGCACCAAAACACTTTCATTGATTGGAGGACTAATAAAGATTATATATGAAGATTTTGTATTATGTGACAGACGGGCGCAGGCCTCCTTCGGCCATAAGGTAACTCTGTCATTGTTAACACAGGTAACAGGATTCAACCACTAACGCTATTTAGGCCCTCTCTGATTTAAAATGTCTTAGTTTACTACACAGATAAACATTCCATAAAAGTAGGATTTTTGTAAAGTAAAGCTCCTCTGCAATGTAATATAACCCTCAAGATTATCCCATCAACACTACCACAAAACACTTTCATTGATTTGAGGAATGCTAATAAAGATTATATATGAAGATTTTTTTATGTGACAGGGGCCCAGGGCCCAGGCCTCCTTCGGCCATAAGGTAACTCTGTCACTGCCAAAACAGTTAACAGAATTCGACCACTAAAGCTATTTAAGCTCTCTTTGATTTAAATGTTCTAGTTTATTATGCAAATAACCATCTAATAGAAGTGGGATATTAGCAAATTAAAGCTCAACCTAATCCCCTAACTTTACCTGTCACAACAACAATTTTGAAGTCTTAATCTCATACACAGGGTCAACTACATGAAATCAAGATATTTTTCTACAGTAGTAGTCAACAAATATCATCCACTCACTTCCATCAAATGCTATATGCTCATGCTTCCATAAATCCAATTTCTTGGACTCTTCATAACATTCTTAACTCCTTCTGTCAAAGAAAATTTTTGGTCTCCCAAAGCTTCTTCTAAATTCCCAAAATCTTTTGGTATATGTCTCACATGCCCAAATCAATATAATCAATTCTCCACTAGCTTATCCTTAATATCACAACTGCAATCATCTATCCAAATGCTATCCTTTAAGAGTTCTTTCACATCCATCTCAACATACACATCTCTACAACGCCCATTTTTCTATTCTGATCACTTCTAAAAACCTAACATTTTGACCCCCAAAATTGTAACATTAGTCATCCTATAGATTTTCCATTTAATCTTACAGGTACGTTATAGTTCCACAATATCACCCCATAGATGCTATCCATTTAAGCCACCTTGACTAAACCTTATGAGTCATAGCTTAGTGGATTCACCATTCCTTAGTAGAAGTCAACTCAAAGGCACTCAAAATATTCACTTTTGGCAACTCCTAACCATCTTACATTACCACACTCCTTTATTTTTCCTATTAACACAAAAATAGAACTCCATGAGCTAAGTTTGTCTTCCTCATAGTCTAAACCCTAATAGATTCTAATTTTTGCCTCCACTGCTCTAATTAAGCATGAAACCTAGCTCTAGTTCCATCCAGCAATATGATATCATCTACAACCAACATACACTGTGATATATTATCTTGTATACAGCCTGCCTATTCATCTAATACCATTACAAAGAGAAAACAACTAAATAACCTTACATTTGTTCTTACGTCTCAATACCATACTTTAACCAAACCAACATATTTACATGGTACACTTCTTAGTGTTTTCCCACAAAAACACAGGCCACCTGCTTTATGTAGTTGAATTCTCTACCTTGCCCCTCACCAATTAAAATAAATTAAGTTGTAGAGAGAACAAAAGTAAATTGTGAACGTGCAAGTGCAAGTGCGCAACTACCTGCCACCCAACCATCCATTAAAACATGTAGTCCACTTCCACAGTTCCACATAAAATAGGGAATTTCAGGTAAAATGGATACTAGTCACCACTCATTCTCCTGACCCCTATGGAACTTGAAATTCCAAAACTACTTAAACCTGACTAAACAAAGGCTAAGAAAGAAAAACCTATGGAGTACAGCAAAAGTAATCACGGAATCAAATAAAGGGATTTGTACAAACAGGATACTTGGAAAGAAACAGCAAGGCAACAATTTAAAAACCAGTACCTTTTAGAATCAGCATTCTTATTATCAAAAAGATTGAATTGAAACAAACGACTGGTGCACCCTCTAACAATATGCTTCTACAAAATATATAGAGGCATCTAGCATGTTCTGAGTGGATATAACATTGACACGGTAACACAATAACACCAAGACATAGGACTTAAAACGATGGCTCAAGTCTCAAACACAATGACGACAACAGAAGACTACTTGCAAGTTATAAATTCCATATTTCAGATTTTCTACAGAGGAGTGAATGGCTAAGTACACAGTAGTCTTTCTAAGAATTATCTAGGAAGCTGATCTCTCAATGAAAAATGCTAAAGCACATTGAAGCCCTAAAGAAAACATTTTCAGAATAAAAAACACCAAAAAAAAAGACCTAGTAAAAATATCCCATGCTGAAGGCAAGGTTTCAGATGCAAACCCCTTTCATCTACGCCATTCTTTCATTCAGTAAAATACAGATACCTAATAACCCACCAGCAGGGGGATAGGAGATGGCCATCTAAAGGCACATCACAATCCATAAGCAATGCTATCCGGCCTATCCCTAACTTGTCATTAGGTAACACGGACACTTAGAGACAAAGGTGTGGTGCCGTATGATACTCAGACAAATACCCATATTTTACCACAAAATCTTTTCAAAATTAATCCTTTGACATCCACACCCATATTGTACATATACGGTAATACCTAAGTCCAAAACTACAAATCTGATTCCATGCAACACAGTCCATCAGGTTTCAAGAACTAGTAAACAGACAATTTCCATAGCACCAACAAAGAACTAGCAAGTAGCAACTACCAATGGAAAACTTATTCATCTCACTCGAATCCAATAAAGAGGAAACACTTTAATTCTATGTGATACAGTCATAAACGCCAGTAAATCATATAAGAAACGAGCATCAATTTGTTTAGCATCAACTCATACACTACAGGTTTACAACCAAGTTCCAGACTCTGAGATTTCACTACAACTTTTCAACATAAAAATCAGACATCCATGCATCAAACAAATTCCAAAAAACGAAAATATATAAAATCAAAAAAATTACATTAAAAAATAAAAATTACCAATCCTTGAGATTCATAGTAATCATCCAACGCCCATTGATATCTGGATTGATTCAACCCCAACCAATTCGCCATGTATTCATCCACGCTGGCATGCACTAATTTAAAAAAAAAGAAAAATATTTTTTTAAAAAAGTAAAGAAAGTGAGAAGAACAAAGCAGGGGAGAGAAAGCGAGAAAGAAAGGAATCAAGAAAAAGGGAAGATGGGGGTGACAAGACGATACCGCTTTGAACTTTAGCGACAGCTTCCCAGAAGAAAGCAAACCGGTCACCGGCAGGTTCGAACTTGGCGGGAGGCGGCTGGACCGGCGGCGGAGAAACGACGGCGATTTTTCTGGGGGTCTCGGGGATGGAAGTGGGGAGAGGTTCGGGAGTGGGTTTAGGGGTGGCGGGTGGGGTCAGGAACACGGTGTATGGCCCGATCTTGCCTATGGCCGGCGGTGGCGTTGTTGTGGGGTCCTTTGAGTTCGCCATTTTCTGGCGACCGAGGCGAGAGAGTGGGGAAGAGTGGAGTGTGAACTGGTGGGGATTTGGACTAGAAAATTTTGAGGAAACTTTACTCTTTTCTGTTTTTTACTTTCCAGTTTTAAATTGGAAGTTGTTTAACTTTAAAAGAGGACGTGAAAAGAGTTCCAGGTTTTAAAAGTCCAAATTCCATTTACTCGTTCAAAATTAAAGTTATCAGAATCAGACTCGACTTGATAAGTTACCCGAAATCGACTCAAACCCGACCTAATTATGACCCGAAAAGTGAGACCGAAAACCGACCCAACTCGACCTATAGTTAACCCGAAATCAATTTGACCCGATATTCAAAGACCCAAACCGTGTCCGACCCGTTATGGACCCGACCCATTACAGACCCGACTCGTTAAGAACCCGACCCGTTACAGAACCGACACATTACGAATCCGACCCGAAAAAAACCCGAAACTGATTGAAACCGACACATAATCGATATAACCCGATTTATAACAATTTGTTACCCAATTCACTAGATGTGTTAATAATCTCAATATACGTGAATATGAACTAATCTTGACAGACCTATTTTTACCTAATTTCTAATAACTTTGAAATCAAACATTTTTATTAATTTAATTATTTAATAAGTATATATATGAAAATATTTACTAAATATTCAAATAAAAGCAAAAATCATCATGTATATGTCTACGAAAAGTGAGATTAAAGCATTCCAATTTGGAGTTTCAATGTTTCATAAATCTCATTGACGTCCTTCTTTTTCCAAAATGACAATAATTTTTCTACAACCTACTCTTTAAATAACATTAAATAAAAAAACTAAAATATAGTTTTCATAGAATTCCACTATATACTAGTGGTTGCTCAATCAATTTATGTGTATCTCATCTGGTGTAAAGGCTTTAGTCCTAATTCTTTCATTCTCCGAGCCAAAATTAGTGGGTTGCGATAAGATATTAAATGTGAGGCAGTACTCTAATTTAATCATTGTGGACGTTTATTTGGTGATGATTAATTCTTTAAAAACGCATGTGATGTGTATCTCGGAAAATCAATTCCATCATCCATGATGCTCTTGAAGACTTCAAGAAATTCAACTCGATCTCCATTAACATAGTTTTGGGAAGGTAAATGTGGTGGCGAAACTTCTTGGAGGCTAAAGGAGAGCATCATCCTTCTTTGACTGTTTAATTGTCTTTATAATAGCTTGCTAATTGTACCTCACTAATTAGAGTGATTAATGATATAATGGGAGTTTAGAACGAATTAACCACTTGTTGCCTCAATAGTCAATTATACAACTTAAAATCAACATTCCAAATCACATTTGTAATAGTATCCTAATTCATGCTCACTAATACGTATTAGTGAGCATGAATTATATGGTTTTTAGTGAGCATGAATTAGCATACTATTACAAATGTTCTTATAGAAGTGTTTATGATAGATATCTCAATATATAACTAGACTACACTAAGTCACATTATCATAAACACTTCTATAAGAACCTTGAAACGTTATAAATACAAGTTAACATATGTTATATTACAAAATGATCCTATGTTAGACGTTCATAAAGATAAGCCAAATAAGTATAAAGTATTTATTAACCATAATATTATTCATTGAATAAGATATATATATATACACACACACACACCTCCCTGTAGATCTATCCCTCACCATAATATATACTTTATACTATTACATATGTTCTTATAGAAGTGTTTATGATAGATAATATCTCAATATATAACTAGACTACACTAAGTCACATTATCATAAACACTTCTATAAGAACCTTGAAACGTTATAAATACAAGTTAACATATGTTATATTACAAAATGATCCTATGTTAGACGTTCATAAAGATAAGCCAAATAAGTATCCCTCACCAGGACAAGTCCAAGAAGAAAACGCACATATCAACCAAACAATTGTCTATACATCTTATGAAAGAATAGCAACCATAAATATGTCACAACAATACTTTTAAAAAAAAATTTGAGTTCACATAAGTGTTAGTAAATAAAGTCTTTAATAACTTTTAAAAGTTTCATATTCAATTATTTAACCTATTTTAAAGTCATATATCGACTCATTTAGATCACTTGCAAGGCTTTGCCAATCCGATCTCATAAGGTGATGTCCTGACCATCCTAAATCTAATCCAAAAATAATAAACTTAGTAATCTCATAACGCCATCTATATACTAGTGGTTGCTCTTAAAAAATCTTTTGCAAATTATTTCGCTTTATTATTGCTTGTACTTTCTCTATTCTTTTCCAACTTTCTCTTATTCTTAACTTAAACAATAAGTATAATTTGATCAACTTAAAGTGTGTTTACTTCCCCTCGTTCTTAATTTTTTGCAAATTCCTTCGCTTTTATTAATGGTTGTACACTCTATATTCTTTTACAAGTTTCTCTTATTCTTAACTTAATAATAAGCATACTAAACTTAAAAGTTTACTTTTTCTCTTATTCTTAACTTATAGAATAGGGTTACTCAATCTAGAGTACATCCACTTCCCAACATCGCCTATATTGTGGGGTTTATCAATCAATTTATGTTGAAGTCGCAAGTTGAACACATGTAAACTACTCTTATAGTTGTAAGATACCTGAATGGGAGTCTTAGAAAAGGAATACTATTTTAGAATTATGATCACTTGGAAATTTAGGCCTATACCTATGCAGATTGCACACAAAACCCTGATGATTGGAGATCTACATTAGGGTATTTTACTTTAGTTGGAGGAAATTTGGACACATGGAATAGCAAGAAATGCTCTATCAAGTGGTGAATTGAAGTATAATTCAGAGGAATAGTTGAGATACTTTAGATAAGAAAATTGTTGATAGAAATCGGTTTCCCTCCAAATAAGAAATCTAAGTTGTTCTGCAATAACATGGTAGCAACTAGTATCTCCGAGAATCCCACCCAATATGATAAAAGTAAGCACAGGGAGGTTGTTAAGCATTTTATCAAGGAGAAATTGGAAGATCATATTATATATCTTCACTTTGTTAGGAGAACAACTTGTGATATCTTGACCAAAGCAATACCAACAAAACCATTGTTAGATATGTTGCAAGTTGGGCGTTGGGTGGGGTTGTGAGAAAGAATCAATCAAAAGTCATCCAAATTGAGTAAAATAGGAAGGCTATAAATTAGGATCAATTAGCATAGTTGTACCTTTGTAATAGGCACATGATGACACAGTTATAGGGAGTTTGTTAGCCAAGTCTGTAACTACATATTCATGTACCGACTTTCCAAGTATTATATGAGTGAAAACACATAAATCCGTAAACCGAAGCACTTAATTATCATTTATGGTTCGAATTGGTGATCCAACAGATGGTGTCAACACATTATACAATTGCTTAATGATAATTTGAATTAATTAGTTCAAGTTTATGGTGCTATATAATTGTTACTATTGCCAAGATTAATGCCTAGAAGATATCTACACTAAGCTCATCTAAGATACTATAATCATTGAAAACTTCTAAACAATCAAATCAATGACCAAGGTGTCTAAGACAACCCCTCTTGTAGTTCTTTTGTGTGTATGAAACTATACTCCCTTTATCACAACTTACTTGTAATATTTTTCCTTCTTGACGTGTCCAAAATTTCTTTATTTATTTTTCTTTTATGCTAAACTCTACCCCTATACTTAACACGTAAAAGTTTATCGGTAATCTATGTAAGAAACAAAATTGAGCAATATTTTTGTAAGAAACAAAGATAAGTTAGGATTAACTCACTCTAGAATCATGTACACCAAGTGAGGTTACACTAGGTGAGATTAATCCTAGGACAACCCTAATCTAATGCTAAGATATAGGCACACCACTTAGCACAAGTTTAGAAATCCTTAGACACCACCCAATTTGCCAAAATTGAGCTAGCAAAGGAATACTTCACCAACCCTCAATCTAGAGAATTCAAAAAAGCAAAGAAAAGATTTTATGATTAATAATATGTGAATGAACACATACATAGGCTTAACTGCCCTATATATAGGGTTTGTAATCCTACTCATACGCTAACTAAGTAAACAATGCTAACTAAGAAACCAATCGACGAACACACATAAAACAACAAAACACACACATAAATCCTAACTAACTCCCTAGATTTTGGGAAACTAATATATCTAGTTAAATAGATGAATAGAAATCAATTTTCTTATTGAAATAAACTCCTAAGTGCATTTTAACCCTAATCACAGGTGAAACTCTACTTTTGCATGGCTAGGTTATTCCAATGCACACACACTAGGGTAATGTGCTCCAACCTTGCTCCATGGCTTGCATTGTCTTCCAAAGCTCACAAACTCCCTAAAAACCATTGCTAACCAAGTGAATGAGCTTTTGATCAACAAGGTAAGAAGTTGGCTTCATGTGGTCAACACTTTGGTTAAACATCAAATCCGATTTCTTAGTATAACTAAACTTAATACACCAAACTCATAAAAAAAATATATGATAGAAATGTAAACTTTCCAACGTAATAATTTTTATTACTGTTTAAAAAGTATGTAATCTAAGCATATATGATATATGAAGAGGCCAATATTTTTAATCAAGTAAGTTAAACTCAACAAAGCACAAGTGGAATACTCCTTAGTCCTTACACATTGACCTCGTCCCTCGAACAATGGATTTTTGAGTACCTTTTCAATTCGAGACCTCAACAGTAGTGGGATTGTGGGAAATACAAAAACGCAATCAATCAACCAATCAATCAATCATGCCAGCGACGGAGCGCAACAACATCAGCACCAAATGCAACATCAGAGCTCTTTGGATCCTCAACAATGCCGACTTCGTTGTCTTCTCCAGGTATCTCGTCCCTCATCCTTCCTCCAGTTTCGCCGCTTTCCATTTCCTCCATCTCTCCCCCCTCCAATTGCACTCCTTTAAACCCTAGCATTGTTGAATTTATGTTCGCGCAATTTTAAGTTTCGTCGCTACTTAACCTAATTGTGAAAATTTCTATTCGATTTGATTAGGAGATTTCCTACAGTGGAGCGGCGATGGCGTGCCGCTTGTAGATCGGGGAGTGAGAAGGTTGCAGCAGGTGGAAATGATGACGATGAGAAGCCGACTGTTTCGTGCCCGATTCCGAATGATTCGGAGTTTTATGAGGCGTTTTCGAATCGTAGGAAGAGGTTTTTCGTTTTATTGAACTATTGTTTATTGTGCTGTGTCAAACCTTAAGAATATGAAATATGCTAATGGTGTTAAAGTTTTGGAATTAAGATGATCTTTGTTAGGTTTTGACTTGGTTGATATTGAATTTAGCTTAATTTTCGGAAAGTTTTGTTTTGTTGTTCATGTTTGTTTGATAAAAATGAATTATGTGAAGAATAAACATTGTTCTTGAATGGAAATTGTCTTGACTGTTACATGACATATGTATTTTTGTTATTCCGTGGTTGACTATTTCATAAGACTTAAAGGTGATAGATAATGATCAATATGAATTGTTTTGAAGTGATGAATTGTATGCAATAGTGGATAGTTTGATTAGAGAAGAATGTTTCAATTCATTGTCTAAATTGCCATTTACTGTAGGTAATATTCGTTGGTGGGAATAACGGGGGTCATTTTGTACTCGGTACAATTTGTAGGCATTTTCAAGTGGAAGGATTATGGAATAACAGAAGTTTGTATATCACTTTTGTGTGAACCAATTGGTCTCAAGTGGTAAAAATGAAATAAGGGAATAAGATTTGAAGGAAAGTCCCAACTATCTATTTTGTCTTTGATAGGTATAAATAACATTGCTCTAAAAACTACTTTTTTTAAAAAAAAAACTAAGTCAACGAAAATATTGATTATAAACAATGCTTGCTCTAAAGTGCTCACAGTATATACTCCTTAAATGAATTACATAATAGGGGTTGATTCAGGATTAAGATGTCTTCAAAAGAGACATGAATGTTTTTATGTTTTTAGTAGCTTAGGGGCATTACATTCTCTCTGTCTATCAACCATGTTTGAACCTGAATGTGCATGTATGTGCGTGTAGGGGTATATTCATGGACTGTTCTCGACTTATTTATCTTCTTTCATTCTTGTGCAATACTGATTTATGTGAAACTTTCCAGTTTATGTCCTTAATGCTATCTTATGAGGTCTGGTGTTTAGTGCCTCCAATATGTCTGTCTGAGTCTAACACAGCTTCACCATGTGGTCTCAAAAGTGATTCAACTGTTTTGACTGTAATATAACAGGGAGGGATCTGTTCGTGGTTCTGGCATACGAGTCGCTGAATCAGTTCAAGGATCAGATTCCTGGGTTGATGATCCAATTGTGCGTCATATCATAAGTCTCAATATTAACCATGAAGGAAAAGAGATCTTGTTATGGCCATTAATTCTTCATGTAAAGGGATCCTTCTGCATTTTGGTATTGCCATTAGTGGAGCCAAAGCATGTGAAAGCGTATGAGAGATTGTGTAAGAGATTGGACTGTGGAACAGCCATTGGCATGGACCCAAGTTTGTCCTCTATACTGCTCGATCTTCCATCCATTACAGGGTAGGGTATGTCACCTGCTACTATTATTATTAGTTTGCTTCTAGCATCTTTGTTTTACTTGTTCAACAAGATTTTCTGCCCCCAATTACTGTATGGTTACGATGGTATGTTACAATTAGTGGCTTCAAGTGAAAATATCAAATCATTTTGAGAAATTGTTGCATCATACATTCAGCCCATATTAATATGGTCCACCTAATGGGGGCCTGCTATGAACTGAACCTTCCCTGTTTCTTTAAAAATTGTGGCCCACCTTGACCAGCCCGTCACCCAGACTGAAACTGTGCTCTTTGGCCTGGTTCCAATTCTTCTCACTCAAACAAGACGCCCATAATCTGGTCCAGCCCACATGGTGTGGCTCGATAGCCACGAGGACCACCAATACATATATTGCATAAAGTGTCAAGAAGAGATCATTAACTTGTGATTATTACTTGAATCCTGGCACAAATTTATATAAAAGATCATGGTGCACCAAGGCTTTAGGAACTTTAGTGTGCTTTTTGAGCCTTAGTATGCCTCATTGAAGGGAGTTGCACCAAATAAAAAGCAGAGGTACTTTAAATAGAAAATTTTGTGGGCATAAAGAAGACAGCTGTTTGCCTCCCCTGCACTGCTCTGAAATGGCCTTGTCTTGACCAATAAAAGCGCTTAACCCTATTGCCATGGGCTTCAGCAATTTGGCTTGCTTTAGGCACTTTTCTTTATACTCTCTGAGATTCCACTGTCCGTAATTTAGGGACTCGTTTAAGTGGTGTTTCTTCTTTCTTGTGTTCTTTTGATGGATCTCCCCACATTTTTTTTCACTGGATTGCTAACTCTTATATGTTTTGTTTTTGATTTTATCTCTTCAATAATTTTGCACATCTTATAATGTATCCTCATATTTACAAGCATTGGCTTCTAAGATTCAGCTTTCTTAATTGGCTGGCACTCTCTTCATAGAAATAGCCAGCTTCTTAATTCTTGATAGAATAGCCACCAAGTTTGCCTCAACTATCCTCCACATCGTCACCTAATACTGCAATATCTTCATCAATCTGTCTATTAGGTTGTATGATTGACCCAGGAATTTGTAATACTCCATGGTCATGGTTCCTAAATATATTGCACAATTAGATTCTCCATCTGTTTCGACGTAATGGTTTGCTTGGGCTTTTCACAACGAAGGAAAAATGAGGGTAAATGATTGGAAAGTAGGAGAGAGGTATGGGAAAGGGTAATATTGAGAGAAAAGATGTAAAACTTAGGAAAAGTAAATAAAAAAATAAGTTGAGTGAAATATTGTAAGGAAAGAAGAATAAAAGAATAGGTTGAATGAAATGCTATAAGAAAAAGAAGAATAAAAATTAGATCGTGTGGGGCAACAGTGAAGTGAAAATACCAAAAATGAAATAAAACAAAGTGTAACTATTACTTTGAAACGTCCATAAATGAAAAATGTAACCTCTTTCAAAAAAAAAAAAAAGAAAAAAGAAAAAAGAAAAAAGAAAAAAGAAAAAATGTACCTATTGATTTGAAATGTCCATAAAAGACAATTTTAACCTCTTTTAGAAAAAAGAAAAAAGATTAAGTGTAACCATTGTTATGAAAAAAAGGGAATATTTCTTTGTGGTTCTTGAATCAGATAGTCCTTTTTGACAAGTCCCTTGAATAAGACACTCTACCATGACTCTGTAGGAGCCTTCAGTTTACTGCCGGGTGTTGAGGCAGTATTTCTTGATTCTTCAAGGACTTGGGCAAGTTTATGCTTTGGAGTTGAGAAAATCGAATGGAGTCAATTGTGATGGATTTAATTCTTGTCCTAAGATGTATGCATTAGTTGCATGTATGAAGTGTCCGATATACTTAAGATGCTGTATTAGGCCTAAGAAAATTAGGCCAATGTCTCTGGAATCTAACAAAATGCAAGTAAACATGGTTTGTTATTCATTTTAATTCCTGGATATGGAACTGCTGACATGATGTCATTGTGGGTACCCAGCTAGAGTAAGCTGTTAGGCCTAAAGGAAATGATCAATACCTACAACCTTTTTTTATTCCAACACGCTCAATGCTCTCAATTCTTTTGAAAACTTTCCCACTTATATTTTTTGCTAAATTGATCACTTGGAGAGGCATTGTGGGCGAAAATCTTAGAGCTCCTTTAATGCTACTCCTGACTTTTGCCTCTCGGAGTTGGCTTGATGGGCTATCTTAGCTTTGAAGGAAATATAACTATTAGCTTGGCTAAGTGAACACTTTGTTCGAGATCCAATGAAAATCTTATTTTAGCTAATCCTTTCTTTTGGATTTGTATATTTAAGACTCATGGCAAAGCTTATATCTTGTTAGTTTAGCTTTTCTTCATTATTTTGGGAGTGTAGTGTATTAGGTTCTGGTAGCTTATCATAGATAATAATTTTTTTTCCCGGGCATGTTTGATATCATCATTTGTTTCTAGTTTTCTTTTTTTTAGAAACTAAAAAAAACACGGAAACCACAAAAAGTAGGTTCCAGTTTTTTGTTGTCAGTTTCAAAGTCAACATGATTATTAGATTATGAGTGTATGACTGATTTCATTAGTGAACCTGAAGTTTATGACTTTTAAATCATAAAACCAAAAGCCGAAATCAGAAAATGGTACCCTACATGCCCTTAAATATTTATTTAAAATACGGTTGTAAGTCTTGTTACTGACTACAGAGTATTTCCGAGTCTATGTGAATGCCACTAATTTTCTTTTTGTCTATATGTCGTGAATGGAAATTATTACTGTTTCAACTGTGAAAGATAAATATATGTTCGTCTACTTCAAATTTGTGTGAGGTACTGAGGTGCTCTTTTCTGAGGAATTTGTTGATGCCTCTTGTATACCTTCTTGCTTCTAGAAAATTGTCTGACTGTGTTATTAATGGATATCTATATCTGTTGCTGAGGTTAGTCTGTTTGATTCTTGAACTTGACAGGGCATTTATGGTTGCACATGTCATTGGTGACATAATCACAGGGGATTTTGCTGAACCTGAGGTATCTGTTAGTGCAGCACCATCAGTTGGGGGGTTGCTTGATTCTCTGACCGGAAGCATTGGAATATCAGGTATCTCTGCCAGAGGCAAGCCAGCTCCCGCATCAGTCTCCGCTTCCCCTTCATCCGCTGCTTCTATAGCTGGTTCTGTTATGTCAGATGCTCAAAAGGCTGGTTCCAGGCCTCTGGATAAAGATGCTTTACAATCTTTCATCAGCAGCTCAATGCCCTTTGGTTGGTATCTTTTATTACAATTTTCTTCATTAAAAAATTCAACAGCAAAGTTGATTGCACTCACTGGTATTTGTAATTATATTTGTGGAAAAAATCATATTTACAAACATGTACACTCGTTTTTTAAATGCAGGCACTCCGTTGGATCTCAGCTACTCCAATGTTTCGGCTATCAGACTCAATGGCTTTTCTTCCTCAGATGTGCCACCTGTAGATGTCAAGCAGCCAGCATGGAAACCGTATCTTTACCGTGGAAAGCAGAGGATGCTGTTCACTATCTGTGAGACAATCAATGCTTCGATGTATGACCGTGATGAGATCCCTGATAGCATTTCAATCTCAGGCGAAGTTAACTGTAGAGCAGAATTGGAGGGGTTGCCTGATGTTTCGTTTCCCTTGACTGGCCTGAACAATTCTCGCATTGAGGTTTTGTCATTTCATCCATGTGTTCTAGTTCCTGAGCAAGGCATCGATAAGCAAGCTCTAATGTTTTCACCACCTTTTGGTAATTTCACTTTAATACGTTACATGGCATTTTGCAACCTTGGACCTCCAGTCATGGGATTTTACCAGCTCTCCATGGTATCAGAAAATGAAGGTGCATTTTTATTTAAATTGCGACTTATGGATGGCTTTAAGGCTCCACTTGCAATGGAATTTTGTACTGTAACAATGCCCTTTCCTCGAAGAAGGGTGGTCTCTTTCAATGGGACACCATCCATTGGATCTGTGGCTGCTACAGATCACTCAGTTGAATGGAAAATTATAACCAGTGGGAGAGGAGCTACAGGAAAGAGTGTTGAGGCAACATTTTCAGGAACTGTTAAATTTGCGCGCTTACAGACACAAAAATCACTTGGTTCTTTGAGAGGGACAACATTTGATGAAGACAGTGATACAGAAATGGAGAAATCAAATAATGGTGTAAATATCGAGGAGTTTCTGGAAGAGAAAATGAGAACGGATCTCCCACCAATTGATTTAGAAGAGCCATTTTGTTGGCAGGCCTATGACTATGCTAAAGTGTGTTTCTGTATAAACCTAACTCCTTTAGATCCTTTAATATCTCTGGTGCTTTTTAACAGACTAAACTGCTGATGTTTTTGAATCCGTTTCATTTAAATAAATTTCTTTTCGTAAGTTTGGGAAATCCTTACACATATAAATTCATCATTTGATATTCATGTGAGAGATGTTCACGAAATTATCTTTTAACTTAACAGGTTTCAGTTCTGCCATTGGGGAGTCTCAAATAATTTGAACTTTCCCTTTTTAGTGATGTTTAAGTTACATTTTCTATAGTTGTCCTCCACATGATGTGGCTTGCCTAGCTTCATTGATAGGGAGAGTCATTCCTCCATTATCAGCATTACCTCAATACCTTTAAAGAGGTTTACATATGTGTGAATTAGGGAGGTTGGATGTATACATCCTTACCTTTGTGATGATAGAGAGGCCTGAGGCTGTTCCGAGTATTAAAACGTTCCAACTAATGGAATTTTATCAGTGCATGATCTGGAGATTGTGACTTGAATAACGTATAACTTAGAAATTGGATCTCTTTCTTCCATGTGTAATGCGATTGGCTTGGCATATCATCTTACCTTGAATTTGTTGCTGTTTCTGCAGGTGTCCTTCAAGATCACAGGGGCTTCATCATCTGGAATGTCGATTGATACAAAACATGTAAGTTTATAGGTTTTGTCTCTTTCTATTTGTTCCAGTTTCTGCCATGCTGTTATGATATCTTGTGAGGGTTTTGTAATGGATGTAAAAGTGTTCAGTTAAGAGCACTTCCAGTTCCAGGCTCCAAAAGATATCGATCAGAATTTTTCTTTGCTCTACTTACTAAATTAGACTTCTATGATCGATAAAGTTCTATTACTAACCTAAGTGATCTGACTGTTACAACATGCCCATATCTAGTTGACGTGATACTTGATAAATGTCAACTGTTTTTCAATTTTTTTGTTTTCTTTTGTGGTGGGGAAGGGGGATTGTTTAGGAATTTATTGGCCGTGGAGAAGATTCATTTGGCATATTTCCGGTGATTTCTTGAACTTTCTTCATTGTATGAAGATGCTTGTTTAAGATGTTGGATATGGACTTCTTTCAATAGTGGCCTAATACTTGGATGATATTGACAATTTTGTGTTTGGAGATGTAGTGTATTTTGTATTGAATTAGCTAGTTAAGGGAAGGGTAGCTCCTACATATAAGTAAGAGAGGGGGAGGGAGGGGGAGAAAAGGGATGATATAGTTAAGGGATGGGTAGCTCCTACATATATTGACAATAGTGGCCTAATACTTGGATGATATGAGTGTCAACCACTTTGATGCCCTTGGATCCTAGTAGGAGAAAAGGGAGGTTTTTTATCTTGCCATGTTTGTGGAAGTTTAGTGCATTTCGTTAGAGATATTTCACCATGAATCTTTTGAGTGCGTCCATTACTCCCTCCAACCTATTATAATATATTTACTAATTTTTTTTAAAAATAATTACACTACTTGGATTTTCACGCATATTTATGCATTATGCATAACTTAAACCATGACAAACAAACAAACAAACAAAACTAAGTCTTATTCCCAAAACCATGGGATCAGCTACATGAACCAATAATTTTATCTCGTATGATCAGCCACAAAATGCTTTTCTTCCATTGTCTTTGATTTAGAGTCACATCTTCTTCTAAACCCATTTTCTCCAAAACTTTCTTAACTCCATCCAAGTCTTCTTTAGTCTGCCTCATCCATGTTTGATGTCTCCATTACCCTTAACCCTCTGCCTTCTTCACTGGTTCCTCTACTATTCGGCTTCAAACATGCTCAACCTAGTGTAACTGATTCTCCCTTATCTTAATCCTCATTATTCAATATTTCGAGTTTCGAATATCCGTATATCTAATTTTATCCCTCAAGGAGTTTTTGCACATCCACCTTAAGATATGCGTTTCTGCTTCACTTATTTTTTTTAGCATGCTCCTTTTTGATCGTTGAACACTCTGAACTATACATTAATGTCGATCTAATTGCCATTTTATAAAATTTCTCTTTTTACCCTATGGATACACTAGGATCACACAACAAGTATGTTGTTGCTCTTTATTTGACCTACCAAGATTTTTTTTTGTGGGTGACATCTTGGTTAATTTCTCCATTCCTTGAGATCCGATCTTTAGTATTTGAAACATTCACTTGCAGTAATTCTTTATCATCCAAATTCACATTATCTTCACTTTGTCTTCTTTGCATGTTAAATGTTTTGCTTTTACTAACTCTGGAATCTTTTTAGATTCCTATATTTATCCCAATTTCTATAACTTATTATTCACCTCCGCACTAGTCTCGTCCACCGGATCAATATCATCCACAAAAAACTAACACCAGGTATGAATTGACATTGTTACTTAAACTATCTTTAATTATCTTTTAGTAAAAATTATAGAAATTTTATATTTTGTAATATATAGATAAATCTAACAAGATGACACATAACCAGAGGTGATAATGGGTCTAGGATCCAACCTTGATTTGGGTAAGATGTGGATCTAAAAGTTTTTGGATTGGATCTGAGTGTGAGTCCTAAAATTTTAGACCCACATTTGACTCATAATCCCATATATTAGAAATGACCTAAAAAAATATATGGAAGAGGACGAAAAAAATTTATTATATTTTGTCATCTCGTTGTGTGTGACTTTTTGAATTATAAAATTCTAATTTTTTAAAATTAAAATTAAAATATGACGGATTATGTTGAGGTGTACTTTATGATATTTTTTTCCTTCAATTAGTAACTAGTGTGAAGTTTAAGATTCATTTGTCTAAAAGAAAATTTGCATAAAAAAATCAATTGCAAAACTAGAAAAAATTTGTTAAGGACCCATTTTAGACCCAAGACCCGTCTAACCTAATAGGTTTGTATCAGGGTCCAAAATTTTAGGAACAGGGTTTACACTTGAAAGAAAGAGAAATTTGACTCATTGCCTTTCCTAGACATGACTATATCTTTATCTATGTTTGAATCCCCGAAAATGGCAAATGGGAGTGTGTGAATTATGTAAATTTTAGAATATTGCCATTATTAATCAATGGAGGAATTGATTTTACTTGATTTCCATAAATACACTAATAGTTGTGTCCCTCCCTCCCTATTCTCTTCACTCTTTTCAAATGAGGGCACCATGATCAAGTCATACGAAATAGTGTACATGGGCCATGTGGCTATGAACTGTAGATGCGGGGAGTAATATATATCTCAGTATGTATGCTTTGGTGTTATGTACTGTATTTGGTAGCCACTAGCTCTCCCGTTTGATTGTTGGTTGAGTGTTGAACTCTCTTTCCTTGAAGTATTGGCATTGAGTTCTGTGATCCATTTTCTCTTTGCAGTTATCTCTGTCTGCATGCCTGTGTGAACTTGCTGTAGTGTCCTGTCAATGGCGTCAATTTATGTTCTAATTTATGATCTGTCGCTTGAGATTTATCGATCTCAATGTAGTCTATGTTCTTATACTTTTATTTGCTTTGCATCAGGTAAGCATCTATCCAGCTGTTAAAGCGCCAGTTGAGTTTTCTACTCAGGTAACATTCTTACATATAATACTGTTAGTGGTAATATCATGTATTTATTTTGCAAGTTCTTAAAGTATCGAAGCTTGAGATATTTTGGGTTGTGGAATTCTATTAATTGTATTATATTGGAATTTGGCATTTTGAGAGTTTAGGTATTAGCTTTAAATAATCCATTTTCTTGTTTCCTTCTGAAGTTCTGTTGTTTGCATCCTTGGACCATACTTGCTTCTATGCCTCCCCATCATCACTATTCCCTCCCTGTGCTTAGCTTTTTACTTCCTGTGCTTGGATTATTTTTAATCATGTTCTTGTATTTGGGAAATTTCTTCCAAATAAATCATCCTAGCTTGTGCTTCATATAGCATGTATGGCTTGGGTTTTAAGTAGAATTTAGGCTGTGTAAGATGGTGTGAACTTCCTTGCTTCATTTGTAAGCTTCAGTTTCTCTTGGTATTTCCATCCTTAAAAAGGAGCCCTATGGTTTTCCTGGGGTGCTTTAGCTGTAGGTCTTTTCGGATGAGTTGAGGCACTAAATCGTTAGTAGACACTTGCTTTGTAATTCAAGCACTACATATTCTTGCGATAACAGGGAGTCGTGTGTGGCATTTATTGAAATTATAGGACAACTCCAATTGATGAGCATCTTTTTATTTGTGTGATTTGGTCTGCATTATTATGTTTGTGATAGGAGATTTCTTACCTTTCACAAAATCAGTGTCCCCCCTTTTTTATTGGGTGATTATGTTATTCCAAAAATTTATCTGATGGATGAAGATTGTTTCAACTCGACAGGTTGCTTCGGGGGACTATATTTTGTGGAATACATTGGGGAAATGCCCTTCTGTTGCCATGCCTAATGTCTGAGGAATAAGGATTGAAGTTCAACTCCAATATTCTGTAGTTTAGCATACTTGGCAAAGTTGCTAGTGGCTTACTGGACGATTTCTGATGTTTATGTGCAGTCCCATGAGAGCATTGCTAAGGATTCATCAATTTTATTGTGATGCGATAGGAACTTGTATATTCTGGATTACCACTGATTCAATGGTGACATCTGAGAAAGGTGGGCTCTATAATCTTTGTCATAGGAGTCCATTGCTTATGGCAAATAACATTTTTGTACAGCTGATTTGTTGGGAATTTGGGATATCAACGTAAGTCTCAAAAGTGCTTCTTTTAAAAAAAAAATGGGAAAGGAGTGAAGGAATTGTCGAGTCTAAGCATCAGAGTATTGCTTGTAAAATTCGGTTTCATTCCACTTGTAATGATTTAAGAGAATTCATTACATGTTGGATCAACCGAACTCCAAATGCTTGCCATGAATACACATTGTTGAACCCGGCCCTAGACTTACATTGAAAAAGATTCAAACCAAATTATCGGGTTAGGCATCTTATAAGCATGAGAGAGCACTTATACGTTGGGTGCACATCTTACATGTTGCTGCTCACATGCTCTACACATGAGCATATAAGCTTTTCTTTGTGAGAGGGTGCACCCAAAATCTAAGTACTCCTTTGTAGGTTGCCAATTTGGATTGTCGGACTGGGTACGGTCCTATAAGTCTTCTTGGGTTGCCATCAATAGCTTCAAAGCTGAATAATGATGCTAGTTTTATGTTTTAAGTCAAGTAGTCTATGCTTTAATTATCCTCTGCAAAATGGGGACTTTGAATATGTATTAAGCTCTATGACCAAAAAGTTAAACTATGACCATTAGGTCCTAATATAAGTACTTATGTTGTGTGTTAAAAAAAGTACTTGTAGGGACTTGATTTTATTACTTTTGGCTGTCTACTACTCTTTTAGGTTTGTTTGTGGGGCCAAATTAGGAGTGATTATGGAGAGTTTGTATTTTTTTTGAGTAAGTTTTAACCGATATGAACGAATTTTTTAGCAAGAAGAGCATTGAACGAAATGAATCAAACAAAACAGCCAACACTCTAACAAGATTTTGCTTTTTCTAAATGTTATAGGTGCCACCAATGGATTAGCTCGCGAGGTAGTTTGAACGGGTGGTTTTGTTAATGAATCGAGTTTAAGCTTTGTTTTTTGTTTAATTAGTTAATGAGTTGAATTGTGAGCTTGATAATGAAGAGCTTACATCTTAAGTTCCACATTGACCTATTAAGAAAGAATTGTCAAATTTATAAATAACCCAACTCTACATTAGTATAAGGTCTTTTGGAAGATGTCCAAAATAAATCATGAGTACTTGACCCAAAACAGACAATATCATAACGTTTGGTTTCAAGTGTTCGGTTGCAAGTTTAACTAAAGTTTGAAAGAGACAATATAATACCATGATTTTACCATAATCTCTATGATTTGTTTTTTGCATTAGAACTATATTGTTTATATGTCTTCTAACAAGAATAGAAAAAAATGGTTTTCACGATTTTGTATTCGATTGTGGCAATGGAATACCAGGTAAATAGACATCCAAATTGAGGCAATACCTTCATCTATCTCTTGTATCCGTCAAGAGGAGCATCATTTACAGTTGACCCAATGTGTATCCATTGCATGAGTTTACCACTTTACAAAGTTTACATATGTTCCATTCAGATTTTCACTCATTCATTAGGGTCATTAGGTATCTATCATCTATGGGTTTTACTATCCATGGTTTGATTCTCATAAAAGCACATATAAAATAAGATTAATGAAGTGGGTTCTAAATCTAGAATCCGTTCCCTTAAACTTATTTAAATAAATTTTAGCAAAAATATTGTAAGTTCAATAAAATGAAGCAAATTTCTTCAAAAGATGAGTTAGAAAAATTACAAGTTCAACAAAAACAATGAGTTGATTAATATTCTAAAAAGATATGTTGATTCTCCCCACTTGTTATATAAGGAGTTAAAACATGAATGTAAATAGGGCTAAATATATGCAAATTAGATAATGCACCCAGATGTATGGGAGGTAATGTGCACTTGTCCTACGTGGCAAATGAGTCATGTGCAAACCAGAAGAAGTGACATTGAGAAGATGGGAAGGGTGAGCTAACCGAGGAAGAAAATGATAGCATGCTCAGAAAAAAAAAAGAAATCAAGACTCAACAGGTAATGATTACATTAATTTTCGAATTTGAAAAAAAAATTCACTTATTTGAACGTAATTCCATTTATGTATGCATTGTACATACTTCTGACGTGAAATGTACATACTACTAATATATAATGTACATATATTTATCTTAAAATGTATGTTTTAATGTTTATGTGTGCAATGTACATACTACTAACATGCAATGTACATATATTTATGTTAAAATGTATATTGGAAAGCTTATATATGCAATGTACATACTACTTATATGCAATATACATATATTTATGTTAAAATGTATATTGGAAAGCTTATATATGCAATGTATATACTTCTGTCGTGAAATGTATATACTTCTGTCGTGAAATGTACATACTTCTGATATAAAATGTACATATATAAATAAAAAAAAACACAATGCAATTTCTGGACCAATAAACTTATGTTATTTGAAATTATCTACAATGTGCATACTTATTATATGCAATGTACATACTCCTAATGTGAAATGTACATATGTAGATAAAAAAATGTACACATGCAATTTCTGAACCAATAAACTTTTGTTCTTTGAAGTTATCTATAATGTAAATATTTATGATATGCAATGTGCATATTTCTGATATGAAATGTACATATATATATCAAAAAATGTACACATGTACATTGGAATAAAATTCAAAATTGAGGGAAGGAGAAGAAAATTTATTTTCGAAAAACAAAATCTTGGAGAAATGAATGTATGAAGAAGTCTAATACTAGGGCCATAATAAACTGCTCTTTCTCAATATAATAGGCCTGACAGTTGCTTTTGGTAGGGACAATACATTTGGTTGCGTGTTGTAATTGCAATTTGATATGTACATTTCAAATGTAAGTAATGTATATTTTGGAGCTGCGTTTCATTGTTTGCAAGTTGCGTTTTGGAGCAGGTGTGGATGCACTATCCACCCATTGCTAAACATAGGAGAGAATTTATGGAGTAAATTACTTAGTAGGATTATTCAATAGTCTAAAAGTTCGGTTGGACTAAAAAATACTTAACCATAAGATAATTATGGGTCGGAAGGAGGCATTTAAATTAAACATTTCCCGATTCTTGTCATCTATCCCAGAAGGGGTAGCACAAGCGCACAATCAATGAGAGTCCCAATCCTCTTTTAATGGTGGCCTCTTCTATTCTTTCTATCTTCTCTATCCCTTTTTCCTCTCTTCAAACCGATAACATTCAACTTATCCATTTCACTCATTCTTCCATGAAAGTCCACCCCTTTAGCTTCTCCTCCATTTGAAACACTTAAAGCTTCAATCTTTGGCCAAAAAAGCTTCTATCTTTATCTCAAATGGAGGGCGCCATACTCCCAAACAGGCCAACATTACCAATACAACAAGCAAAACCCAAACCAATTTCTCAACAACCAAACATGGCCTTAAAATTCAGCTCTGCAACACTCCCTCTACCTCCTCAACAACCCCAAAACCCTCCTTCATTAGCCATTGACTCCGTTCTTCAGCAACTCCTTCATCTCTCCTCCACTCCAACAACCAATAGCCATTTCCCCAAACTCATCAAATCATCAAATTCCAGGACTACCCTTTTGCCCTCCCTCCCAATTTCATCACTTGACTCCTTCAATCAGCCTGTTTTCAATGGGCCCTCCTCAAGTTCTGCCATCCATTTGGCTGATGAAGGAGATAAGGGAGTTAGTGTTGCTGCTCCTCCCAAATTGGGTGATGCTTCCCTTGATTTCTTGTCTGATAGGTGTAAGTTGCTGTTGAATTCTATGTTGGATGAACCCTTGTCTAGTTTGACTGCATTCTTTGATTCTGTGAAATTTGATTTGCTTGAAGCTGATTTGATCAGTTTGTTGAAGGGTTTAGATGTTTTAGGGAATTGGGAAAAAGCTGTTTTGTTGTTTGAATGGAGTTTGCTGAATCTTAGGTCACAAGAAGAGGAGATGGATTATCAGGTTGTTGAGTTAATGGCTAGGATATTAGGTAGGGAATCACAGCACACTGTTGCTGCTAAACTGTTTGATATAATCCCTCTTGAGGAGTATTGTTTAGATGTTCGAGCTTATACGTCGATTCTTCATGCTTATGCTCGAACGGGCAAGTATGTAAAGGCGGTTTCGATATTTGTGAACATGAAGGAGAAGGGTGTTGTTCCCACTTTGGTTACTTATAACGTAATGCTAGATGTTTATGGGAAGATGGGCAGGTCTTGGGATAAGATTTTGGGATTGTTAGATGAGATTAAAAGTAAAGGGTTTAAGTTTGATGAGTTCACTTGTAGCACTGTGATTGCTGCGTGTGGTCGGGAGGGAATGTTGGATGAAGCAAGGAATTTCTTTGCTCAATTGAAATCGCAGGGTTATAGACCGGGAACTGTTACTTATAACTCTTTGCTTCAAGTGTTTGGGAAAGCCGGAGTTTACTCCGAGGCTTTGAAGATTTTGAAAGACATGGAGGATAATGGTTGTCCTCCTGATTCCGTAACTTATAATGAGTTAGTTGGTACTTATGTGAGGGCTGGGTTTCTTGAAGAAGGAGCTGCCGTTATAGATGCTATGTCATATAAAGGAATTATGCCTAATGCAGTTACTTATACTACTGTGGTTGATGCATATGGAAAAGCTGGAAAGGTTGATGAGGCTTTGGCTTTGTTCAATCATATGAAGGTTTCTGGTTGTGTTCCTAATGTGTGTACTTACAATTCCATCCTCGGGATGCTAGGAAAGAAGTCAAGATCAGAAGAGATGATAGAAATATTGTTTGACATGAAGGTAACAGGGTGCCCCCCCAATCGAATCACATGGAACACGATGCTTGCAATGTGTGGTAGCACTGGAAAGGAGAAGTATGTGAACCGGGTTTTCCAGGAGATGAAGCGTAGTGGTTTTGAACCTGACCGGGACACATTCAACACCTTGATCAGTGCTTATGGTCGGTGTGGGTCGCGAATTGATGCTACCAAGATATTTGAGGAGATGATGGAAGTGGGATTCAGCCCTTGTGTCACAACATACAATGCTTTTTTAAATGTGCTGGCTAGAAAGGGTGATTGGAAAGCAGCAGAATCAATCATTCTTGACATGAAGAACAAGGGATTTAAGCCAAATGATACCTCCTACTCCTCAATGATTCAATGTTATGCAAAGGGAGCGTATGTCAGGGGCATACAAAGAATTGAAAAAGAAATATATCAAGGGCAAATCTTTCCCAGCTGGATGCTTCTGAGAACCCTTGTCCTTGCGAACTTCAAATGTAGATCATTGTCTGGTACAGAGAGGGCATTCAAGGTGTTGCAGAGAAGCAGGTATAAACTTGATTTGGTTGTATACAACGCAATGCTTTCAATGTTTGCAAGGAACAAAATGTATGACCGGGCTCAAGAAATCATGCACTTGATTCATGAGAGTGGATTGCAGCCAGATCTGGTAACGTACAATAGTTTGATGGATATGTATGCAAGGGCTGGGGAATGTTGGAAGGCAGAAGAGGTATTACGAAAGTTGCTGAAAAGCAGTGGAAAACCAGATCTTGTGTCTTATAACACGGTCATCAAAGCCTTTTGCAGGCAAGGGTTGATGCAGGAGGCAATAAAGATTATGTCAGAGATGACAGCGAGAGGAATACGCCCATGCATAGTTACTTACAACACTTTTGTGGCTGGTTATGCAGGGCGAGGGATGTTTTCAGAGGTCGATGAAGTAATCAGCTATATGATTCTGCATGGTTGTTCGCCTAATGAGTTGACTTACAAGATTGTTGTAGATTGTTATTGTAAAGCAAACAAATACAGAGAAGCTTTTGAATTTGTTTCCAGAATCAAGGAGAAGGATAAATCTTTTGATGATCAATCTATGCATCGGCTCTCATCTCGCATTAGGCTGGACGGGCAGATGTGAGTTGTTACATATGTATCTCTGTGTATGATAAGTTTTCTGAGGTCCTGTCTCCCAGTTTTGCTTTCTTTTTGTTGAACCACTGTAATTCAGATTAGTCAGAGTTATAATGACGTTTTCATCATAGGATATAGATTCTTTTATACTCCTAAGAATTACTAGCTTTATCAAGCTGATGTTCGAAGTTTCTGGGTTCTCCTTGAGACATTTGAGCTATATTACTAGGTGCAGATGTTATTTCAATCTCCAATGCTCAAATATACACCTTTCGTTCATGACAAACAGAAAAAAAGAGGAACCAACTATTTCTCTAAAGATTTGACTGCTTCTGTGATGTATTCAGATGTTCAGGAAAAAATGTCATATGTTACTCCATATATGTGATGGTAAGCAAACATTATATATTGTGCTCCCAGACTCCACCGGGGTTATCAGCCTACGACTATATGCATGAAATAATTTGCAAACAAAATTGTAAACACTACTAGTTTCCATATTACCCAAAAAAGGGGAAAAAATAAAATTAAATTAAAATCTTGGCTTTTTGACGTGGCAATCCCTCCAACCTTCCTCATCCTAAAGCCTCTATGATACTATCAGAACTTCATGTGAAGGTGAATCCTTGGATAGCCTTAATGAGAAATTCTTCCATCAACTATCATCATTAAGCTAAAAAAAAATAAAGAAATTCGTGCATCAACTACGAACTTCTTCACATTAAAATAAGATTTACAACTATTCTTTAAATAATATCAACATTTTTTTTTCATTTTTATTAATAGCTATATTACACTTTTTATTTTTAATTTATTTTATCTTCATTAAGCCAATGGGAGTCACCAAGTCTTGAAACTGCATGAACAGAATGAAACACGAAACATGAGTTTTACAAGTGGCTTATAAGCAATGAGTGGACAGTGCATCCATATGTACTATGAGCATGGTGCATCTGTATCAAAATGTATGCAATATATGATAAAACACAGGAAGAGATATACATTATTTGTCTGAGTAATGTATAAAAGTAGTTGGCAGTTACAACACGCAACCCAACCTCACACAACCCATAACCGTCAGTTTTTTTTTATTTTAGGAACCGAAACATCATTTCACTGCGCAACTTCAGTGCTATAATTACGACGAAGAACAAATAATTATGGCCATAGCAATGTATACTTCAGATTTTCATTGTTTCCAAAGTTTTTTTTTGAAAAAACTTCTCCATCTATTGAAACTCTGAGTTCAAACCCAAAAAAAAAAATTAGATAATTTTTTTTAAAATTGTTGTTATACAATGTGTACATTTAAAAGTTGTTGACTTTTCAATTCTTCACGTTTGCGAGGTGGGAAATTTTTTTACATGTACACTGAATTTGATTGATATAAACATTTGAAATCTAAATAAAGTATATTAAAGTTAAGTATTATGTACATTAACTATTTTATATAATATGTACATTAAAGTTGAGTATTATATACATTAAACATTTTATATAAGTTATGGACAAAGAAAGTTACGTTAATTGATATTACATATGATGTACATCGAACTTATATAAGATGTACATTGAAATTTATCAGAATTGACGTTAGTAAACAGTAACTCCCTAGTTATTGAACTTATATAGGTTGTACATTGAACTTATATAAGATGTACATTTATATAAAATATACATTGAAATTTTCATTTATGGAAAGTGAACCGTCATTGTGTAAGATGTACATTGAAATTATATAAGATGTCATTGTATTTATATAAGATACACATTGAATTTGATTGTTATGAATATTAGAAATCTGAATAAAGTACATTAAAGTTGAGTATTATGTATATTAAATATTTTATATAATAGATACATTAAAGTTGAGTATTATATATATTAAACACTTTATATAAGTTATGGACAAAGAAAGTTATGTTCATTGAAATTACATACGATGTACATCGAACTTGTATAAGATGTACCTTTGAAATTGTATCAGAATTGACGTTAGTAAACAGTGACTCCCTCTATTTGTTTAACTTATATAAGATGTACATTGAACTTATATACGATGTACGTTAAATTTATATAAGATGTACATTGAAGTTTTTATTTTGACAGAAAAATAGGGTGAAAATATGTGCAAATAGGTGCAAATATATTTCAAATTAAAAATGAACTGTAATCATTTTTATCTCCCAACATTATATCAAGACTTCAATCATTTGACTCTTGTTTCTAATGTCACTTTCGTTTTCTTTTCCCCAATGCTGCCAGCTTGCAAATTTCCTCTGTTTGCATGTGCCCGTTAGGACGGGTGCACCATGTTCATGGAGCAATGGTGCACCCGAGTGTATCATGCTCATGAAACACCCGAGTGCACCTTGATATTTGCAGCTTATAAGCCAAACCCTAAAAGATTCATAGTTCACTTTTCCTCTTATAATAACCAACGTGCAAACGTCCCTTATTCAGCTCCCTCTCTTCTCAAGGTTCAAACTTTATCCCTTTTTTTTCTTGTTTTTTCAGAACTTTTGTTATATGCCCACTAATTAATTTATTTTTTGACAGGTGCAGAGAAACAGTTCAAATTGCATCATTTTTTTCTGGCAAGCAAAGTAGTTATGTTAGAGGCCAATTTGATTCCATCAATTTCTTTAAATTTGATCATTGTACTCGTGGAAAACGTCAGACAGGCAAGTTAGTTAAGTTTTGGTTGTAATATAATTACGATGTAATTATTATTTACAATGCATTAAATTGAAAATTATTTTATGTAGTTGTAATTTAGAGGAAATGCTATTGCATTGAATTTGAATTTTCTTTTGTTCAATAGAGGACCTAATAACTATTGTACAAAGTATACCGTAATAGTACAGGGCCTTGATAATTGCTGAGTTGGTTATGGTTCCCTTTTCATGATCTTGCATGTATGATGTGATCACAAATTCACAATGAATGTAGTCTCTAGATTAACATTTAAGCTCGACTTTTATCAGAACGTGTTTGATATTGTAGGATCGCAGTGTACTATGACACTATACCCTTCATCTCTAATATTCTAAAGGCATAGTTTTTCTACTTTCGTTGATTGAAGGAGCTGTGATTTCATCACCAACTTGCGGGCTCCCATTAACGGAAGAAAATGTGGATAAGAAATTAGATGAGGTGCGTCCTGTCCTAATGGCTGATGTGGATACATTTCTTTTGAAAGGGTAAATTTTTTGCGTATAGTTACACAAAACACTGTGTTTTCTAGTACTCCTGCTATATTTTATTACCTGCTATATTTTGTCTTCAAGAATGGATAAGCCACAAAGCGACAAAGCAACTGAAGTCGTATCAGGGCAAGTGTTTGCAACAATTGCAACTTGTATGATCAACTTGCGACACTCTACAATTAAGGTTCAAAACGATTTACATGTGGAGACTTTAGAAGAAGACTTACAGAGTGGAAGGCATTCTCGATTTACACAGATATTTATCATTTCACATACTATTTCAGAGCAAGGGCAGGTTTAATACACACAGTGGAAGGCATTCTCGATTTACACAGATATTTATCATTTCATATACTATTTCAGAGCAAGGGCATGTTTAATACACACAGTGGAAGGCATTCTACCCAAAAAGGAATGAGTTTCTGGAGCATATAAAACATGGTATGTGAATAAACCCCTTCAGAAGTGTAACTCAAAGAAAGGGAAGGCAGAACCACTGCAGAATCAACTCCTGCACTCTAAGTAATCAAGATCATACTGCAATTTCTGGAATAATTACACCTACACATGTCATATACAGTTACACATCAAATTCATGGCATCCTTGGGTCGGCTATCTTATATGAGTAGTTATATTACAAAAAAAGTAGGGCATGATCCTCTAATAATCATCATCATCCTCCCTTGGTCTAAGGAATCTCCTAACAACAGCTGAAACAGCTCCAAATATCATGAACATGATAAGGAGGTCAAATCCACCCCCAATGCCGAGTGCAACACTAGGGCCCGGGGCAAAGAATGAAAAAGGTGACCAACCCCATCCACCATAGAATGGGATCCCAGGACCAAATCCATATCCACCAACAAGTGGCGGAGCTACAGGTGGGTTCACATAAATGTTGGTCCTGCAGAAAAAACAAAACTAGTAAAATATAGAAAGGAATCATCTCCTTCGACTACAAAATTGAATATTGCAGCTGCTGATTTCTCTACTGATTTCCGATCCTTCTTCCAGTACCAATTTCCTTCTTAGGATATGTAGTTTCGTACGGCATATCAAAAGATATACTCCCACCATCTACAAATAATGCTCAAATAATCGTGTTCTCTCATTCCCTTGAGATCAAAGATGCAACTACGCAACACAGTTTGACCAAAACAACCTTTGTAACGCCTGTATCATACCCTTTCCCTTGAGAAAACTTAGGAAAATAACTAAGTTTCAGCTTGCGTACACATTTACTGATATCTGATACATTTGATACTGCTAAACATGAAGATAAGCCACTAGAGAAGTAATCAGCAGAAGACAAGACTCAGCTTTTAGCTTCTTTCTGGCCAGCAAGAGACAGATGGTCTACCAATTATGGCATCCCATTAGTCAAACGAGCTCAAGATGTTCACTTACTATGCAGAAAAAGTTGAATGCCAAAAGCATCTTAGGCCAAAAGGTACAGAGTTCACATTCACTAACAGCTTGCGGACATCTAACTTTACAACTCAAGAGAATCCTGACCCAACACCATAAAACCATACAAATCACATGCACATACTCATTTAGCAAGAATAACTTTTCTCTTCTACTCCAACTTATCATGGCTTAATTCAAAATCCAAATAGTTAATAAGCTTCACTAGTCAATGGGCTGTTCTGATGATGTGCTTAACTCTATTTCAAAAGTCAAAGAAAATCATGAGGACTTTCTATAATAACAGGAGAGCTACTATTACTGTAGCATGTTAGCTAGGAAATTAGAGCATATTCCATAAATGGTATTGAACATACTATAGCACCTTCATAGGCTCATCAAGAAAGTAAACCAAAATCATATGCCGAGATGTTACACCTTGTGTGTTTTGGTGATGACAATGCAAATCTATTTAATTTTGTTTGTCTAAGTAATGTGAAGGTTAAGGAAGCAAGTTTCAGAGTCACACACTGTCATGAAGCTTGAGAAGAAATATGAAGTTATGCATGCAAATCAGTAAATAAGCTATTTTGCAATTTTTTTGGGAGCTTAAGTTCAAATTCAACTAGATCAATTGCTCAAGTTCCATAGTCAAAATTAAAGAAGCATCTAAAGAGAAGCTTTAACCACGGAGTGCATACTCCTTAGGATTTATACAAGTATATAGGTCTTTAGTTGTTTGGAACAAACAAGGCACTAAAACTAATTATGAAACTCAAAGTTTGCAAGTACATAGTAAACGTTTTTTGTGAAATAGATTGAGGAGTATTTAGAAAAATATTTTGAGAAACTTATCTTTAAGATTAAACAACGTGCTTTTGAAATTTGCTAAAATATCTCTAAAAATTTGTTTTCAAAATATTCTTCTATATTCTCTCCTTATCCTACTTGCTGAACTTACATGAACTTGATCAACAAAGCAGTTGCCTACTTTGTAGGGTAGTGTCTTGAATCATGATAGGAAAGTACAAGTAATGGGCTAGGATTAAAAAACTGTTTTAACGTGCATGGCAAGGATTAATTCTATGTTCAAAGTGAGTCACGGAAGTTTTCTACTTTGGTGGACACTTTCCTTAAATCAAGGAGAACATGAATTAGTAGAGCTATGCCAAACTTCAATATAAACGATGCTATAGTTTTCATTGGCACGTGCAATTAAACAAATTTTTGAGAGAAAAATTCTTTAAGACCTTGTTCCAAAATTTTAGAGTCCATATACATGTAGTCTTTTGAGTTGTATTATCTAACGTAAAGAGTTGTACTAAGGGATAAGATTGAGTGAAGTCCAAGTGAGAAGAGTGAAAAAAGAAAAAGAGAAAGAGAGGAAGAGAGCATTGTTGTTTGAAGGAATCGCAACAAAGGGAACTACCCTATTAGTAAAAATCCCAAAATTAGTCGTGATTTTAATTTTGAGTTGGACATAAATAGTTTTCACACTATAATCTCTTGTTCCTTTCATTGAGTTTCTTTCTCTTAACACTTCCCATTCAACCCCTCGTAAGTGTTCCATCTATTCAACACAAGAACAAACATCTTTCTAACTTACATAACTTAAGCATACTCCACTTTTTGCACAAACCATATGAAACATCCTATTGCCTCATACATCCACATTTCCTCACCATTGAACCAAACAAATTAAACCCTCGAAGTGAAATTTTATATCGTCTCAAACCGCTGAGTAAAAATACGAGGCTACAACCAACATTGCCGGTAGTATAGACTACTCAATCTTACCCCCATAGTCAAAAATAATTGTATCCATTATACCCTTAATTCAGTATACATCAAGCTTAAATGACAATCAATGAACTCATTTTGACATTATTCCATTAGCTCAAAACACCAACGTCAACATGTGACCAAAATCTTTAAATCATGCAAGAGAGAGAGCGGGGGATTGTTAAAATATACCTAGAATTAGCTCTAGGAGAAGAAGCGCGAGGGGCAGAAGAGCGGAAAGCCTGACCACCAACACGGCCACCAGACTTGGCAGCTGAAGCATCACCAATTGAACCTAGAGTCAATACACCTGCTGCCAATGTCACCATTGCTAGCTTTGCCAACTGCTTCTCTAGTTTCCTGACCACCCAAATTTAAACATAATAAATCAGTGAACTCATCTTTGATTAGACACAAATAGCCTATTTCATCAAGGAACAAAATTTTCCAATATTACCCTAAAAATCACTTTGATATCCCAAAAAAGCACACAAATTTAAGTACGGAGTACTATCACCAACCTAAATTTCCAAATATAGAAGAAAACAAGAACCTTAAACACTTCAACACTGAGATCACTTTCATTTTTCAAATATACTTTAGAAATTAACTACAATTCAAGAAAACTAGTCATTTTTACACTAAAAAAAGTCACTTTGAATTCCTAGAGATACACAAAAAAGATAAATAAAATAAAATAAAATTCAAGAACTATCTCAAAAAACCAAAATAAACCCCAGTAATTATCTCCAAAAATACGCAAAAAAAAGGTAGGATTTTTATTACCTAGAAGAATCAGTTTGTTTCTGGTGATCATTTGGTTGGTATTTGCAAGAAACAATGAAGAATTGATTAGGGATTTTGGGTATGTGATTTTGAGTTTGAATCAGAAGTGGGTTTGAGAAGAAACTCTTCTGCAAAGTTCCCATTATCATATTTTTCACAATTTACTTGAATATTCAGTGAAAGATCAGAGTTTTAGCAGTTTAACAGGTTGAGTTTTTTCAGTAAAGGATTTTTGTGACAGTTTTTTGAGCTCATTTCTAATTTGGACTTCTCAGCTTTCCATGATAATGAATATCCCACGTGGCAGATGGATAATGGATGAAATTTTTTTGAACAATATTGATTGTGTTAGTGTTTGAAAAATGATGCTGTGTGTTTTTTATATTTTGTTATTTCTTTTATTTTAGGTGTCTTTGGTTTTGTACACACTTGGTTTGTTCTAGTCCGAGTCTGTAGTCCACAATTGTATCAGTATTACTTCGTTTATTAAAGCAAAGATGAACTAAAATGAAAAAAATACATTTTGAATTTTTTTTGGTCTCAAATTACTTGATGAACTTTGATCAAATATATATGTCAATCCATCTAGTACCTCTTCATATAACAAGATAAAAATCTAGCACCGATATTTTAATTTTGGAATTTTTTTTCTAAAGAATATGAGATAGAGATGATTCAAATTTTCATTGGACCATAAAGTCCAACATGACTCATCAAGTTAGAAATTATGAAAAGAGACTAGTGGGAAGAATAAAACATGCTAATAATAAAATAAAGACGAAATATGCAAAAAGTGTTACAAAAAACATAAATGTAAGTTTGTCATATATCTTGTATTAAGGATCATGAGCATGGATAAAAGGTTATTGGGTCAAATCTAGCGAGCCTACAACTTAGACGATCCATACCACATTTAATAATCCATTAGACTATAAATACCCTTTTATGGATAAAGGAATTCAATTTTTCACTTAATAACGCAAACAATAAGTTTTTGGTATTTGAGTGGGTATTTATACGTTTAAGCTCAAAAGAGCACTCGTCAATAGATCCACAATCAATTTTACATCAACAACACCCTTACTTCGTTACTTGACTACCAAATAGTCTATTTTAAACTATTGAACAGAAACAACTAATATTAACCACAACCTTTTTTTTTTTAGCAATACCACAACAAAAGCTTCTAATCTATCACCGCATAACTTCTCGCGCTGCCCTATCACCGTATTGTAAAATGTAAAAACAAGTAGTTGAAACTATCAAAAAAGTACCACATCAGATTTGTCATAACATACTACTTACAATAAGAAAAACAAAATTTGGAGTATTATTTTACCCCAAAAACATTATTGAAACCACCACATTTTTCGCATTATTACATAGAGACGAGTATTAATTAACACAACAAAAAGGTGGTTTCTTTTACCTTTGAAATTTATGTAATAACAGTAGCTTCCTGCTACAAAGAAGGGAAAAACAAAACACTATCCTATCCACATCACTCTTGTTAACGAAAATGTGAAGAGGTTTCTCTCAACACCTTAATGCAAAGTGCAGGGGAAAACTTTGGGCTGTTTTAGGAGACATTTTTATGTCATAAAATTACATATGTTCTCCATAAATTTTCTTGCACAAACTTCTGCACTACTTGGAGACTATTCACTTTAGGCCTCGCCCTTCAATTATCACTCAATTAGCAAATGTCTTAGTCATTAACTACACGCCTTCTGGAGGCGTTGATCTCTTGTTCTCTCTCTTTTGCTAGGATTTATCAAACGGTGTAGTTTTGTTGGATGGTGTCAATGTCAAGACCCTTTAGCTTCACCACGGACTCAACGTGTCCTTTGAGTGTGTGCAACTCACGAAGCCTGCATTCATAGAAGTAGAAAAACACGTCATTCATATGAATTCCCAAGTATGAAAACAAGACAGCAGAGAAATGTAAACTAGTGTTCTCTCATACCTTGCAACTTCAGCACGCCTTTTGGCTTGCTCAGCGATCTCGGAGAGTTCCCTGTAGCTGTTCTTGTCTTGAAAGAGAGGGGCAGAAGACTCGGGTGCTTGAAGCCCGTGCAGTGTCCTCTGAGCGAGGGCCCACTGGGCTTCCCTCTCTTCTTTTCCGTAATCCTTCTTGGAGGTGAAGGCAGTCTGTGTGCATCATCATCATCACAGTTTAGTCACTAAACCTCAATCGGACTTCATTAGCACTATCAAGAAATTGTTGCTAATTCTCTTTTACTAATAAGATTATATGAATCTGTTATCTCATCTTTACGTTTTCTCAATCATTCATGTTGTTGTCAGAACATTTCTAAATATTTTTTAGAAAAATTGATCGTAAATGTGTGGTAGTATCATTTCAGAGTAGACAAGAATAAATGTATGAGATCACGCACCTTGCTCTCAAACAAGTTGAGCCATGCTTTTCCACTCAAGATGTAGCGGATGGCAAACTTGAGCAAGTCGAGTGG
Source organism: Dysphania ambrosioides (assembly GCA_026401315.1). Lineage (NCBI taxonomy): Eukaryota > Viridiplantae > Streptophyta > Magnoliopsida > Caryophyllales > Amaranthaceae > Dysphania > Dysphania ambrosioides. Next base: position 661,358 of record CM048665.1, read on the forward strand.
GAAGTAGAAAACTATGTTGTAGAGCCATACTACTCCGGCCCATCCCCATCCACATCCCTTGATCTCGGCAAAGCCCCAGGTAGGATATACAGCAATAATTGTTGCCACCTGACCCAAGGAAAAAAATTCATCAACCTTGACATAGGCTTTTTTCTTTTCTTTTTCTTTCTATTTTTCCTTTTTACACAGAGGGAGAGGATTGATTAAAACACAATTCTTACCAGCTGAGCAATCAAGAAAGCTACCATCAACAGCATACCGGGACGCTCAACAAAGGACCAGCTGCGAGACCGAGTCACGAAAATGAGGGCTTGACTTACTATACTCACTTGGAGATAAAGAGCAGCCATCATTTCCTCACGACTGTCTCTAATAGATCTCACTCCAAATTTTTCCTGCATAACAAAGAGCCCAAGCCCGAGGAATAATACATAAGAAATGGCAGGGAATTATTCCTTACAAGTTTTTGCTTACTAAGATGAACCTATTTCAAGGACGAATTATAACAGATTACGTACAGTAAAGAAATCAGTGTCCTTCATTGCCCAGAAGAAAATGACAGTCATCAAAGCAAGGTAACTTCCAAGAACAATTCCAGTGGCAAAGATTTCTTTGAGTTTCCAGCTGTCAGGAATTGGAGATGGCTTGACTCGATCCTTTGAGATAGTCATGATTGTTCCTTGAAGAAGAAAGAGATGGTTTTGTCAATACTAAGGTATTATGTTATACCATATGAATGAAGAGCTTAAATAAAACAGATTAGCAAAAAAGATTCTTACCATCGTTCAAGATGGCGATAATCAGAACCATGAAGGGTGAGAAATCGAATTTCCAGATCAAAGCAATAAGCATGAACCCAAGCTACAGAGTCAAAAACAAGAAATTCAAATTATCAGCACATACTTGAATGACTTGAATCAGGAAAATAAAATAGAGAAAAAACTTCTTTCAGAACAACAAAGTGACTTTTACATACCACAATACGGATTGTGATGGAGACTGCATAGATCTGCATTTAGAATAAAGGAATAAAACAGCAGGTTAGACAATAAGACGAAAAAAATTGGAAAGAAAAAGTAAGAAAGAGAAGGAAATAGTAAACAAAACCCACAGTGTAGTTTTTCATCCTCTGGAAAATAGCCCTACTGGTTAGCACAGCACTGATGATGACACTAAGACCAGGCTCAGTGAGAACAATGTCAGAAGCACTTCTTGCTGCATCAGTTGCATCATCAACAGCAATACCAATATCGGCCTTCTTCAAAGCAGGGGCATCATTGACACCATCTCCGGTCATTCCAACAATGTGCTTCTTCTCTTGCAACTTCTTGACGATTTCATATTTATGCTCTGCATAAAAAATATAGTAACAACACTCAGGTTTAGAAGATGAGCTTGCTGGAATCCCCTTTTAACATTTGACATAGAACATTACCCACCTGGGAAGACTCCGGCAAAACCGTCAGCTTTCTCAATCAACTCATCAACAGGGAGGGCACCAATGGCTGAATCTTTGTCTGTTCCTAGCAAAGCAGCTGATGGATACATGTTTGTTCCCATACCAAGCCTTCTACCTGTTTCCTTAGCGATGGCAAGTTGATCACCTGTAGTGTTGAACAATAACTGTTAAATACATTGCTAAGAATTGATGACCAATATCAAAATTTGTTAACAGATGATGTAATTACCGGTGATCATCTTCACATTGACACCAAGGTTGAGGGCCTTGCGAATGGTTTCAGCACTGTCATGCCTTGGGGGATCAAATAGTGGCAACAAACCAACAAATTGCCATGGTGCACCTGGAGAATCCTTGTTCTTTTCTGGAACTTCCTGCAGAATTAAATTGAAGTTATACGCCTGCCTGATGAAATAAATAAGCATAAACTGTTCAGGCTTCTTTTATCTTCAGACCTGCCTCGCAACACCCAGTGAACGGAGACCACGTTCAGCAAACTTCTCAATCACAGAATGAACCCTCTTCCTGACATCATCCTTGCAGTTGCACAAGTCAAGAATCTGTAGAATGGAAAATGAAGAAACACAAATTCAGTTTTGTACACCAACATTGGTCAAAAAGAGCGATCTCAAATCTCACAGAATGTAATGTTACCTGCTCAGGTGCACCTTTACTAACTCTATGCCAGTTTCCATTGCCATCAATGTATGTCAGTGCAGTTCTTTTATCAACAGGGTTGAATGGGAGAAAGTGTACCTCCCTAATTCCAGCTCTAGCCTGCATTTAACATTCATGAATGAAATCAGTCAACTGAAAATCTTGAGACAAAAAAAAGGATGCCAAATTGCCAATACCTCCTTGGGGTCAGCAAGCATTCCAACCATGCAAGTATCAATAGCATCTTGATTTTCAACACGTGAGGCCCTTGCAGCGAGGAGGAGGACATTCTCCTTGTCAACTCCCTTGCAAAATACCTCAATCAGATTCTTGTCAACGCTCAACTTGTTGAGAGTCAAGGTACCAGTCTTATCACTGCAAAGCACATCCATACCGGCCATTTCCTCAATAGCAGTCATTCTCTTTGTAATAGCCCCTTGTTGAGACAACCTGTGGGACCCAATAGCCATAGTCACAGATAACACTGTAGGCATGGCAATTGGGATACCTCCGATCAAGAGAACCAACAGATTGTTGATTCCACTCCTGTATCTACGGTGCTGAATTGGGTACATCACGATGATCTCAATCCCCATACCGACCGCAATGGAGATAATACAGAAGTTACCTATGGCAGTAAGAACCTTCTGGAAATGACCAACTTGGTTGGTGCTGTCGACAAGGTGGGCAGCCTTCCCAAAGAAAGTGTGGACACCAGTGGCAATCACAACAGCCTCAATCTCTCCTTGTTTACATGTTGAACCAGAGAAAACTTCATCCCCAGGACTTTTGGTCACGGGGAGTGATTCTCCAGTAAGAGCAGACTGATCAACCTTTAAAGGATCTCCTTCAAGAAGACGTGCATCAGCAGGGACAATGTCACCCAATTTGATGCTGATGATGTCTCCTGGTACCAATATTGCAGCATCAGCCTCATTCCAACGCCCGTCCCTAAGCAACTACATTCCCACCCAAAGAGGGAAAAAAGAAAAAGAAATAATGAGACACAAGCACCAATTACCAACAAGTCAGAAGTCAGAAAAATACTTGGCCTTTCCAAATTCAAAAACAAACTTGAAATGCTTTCTCATGAAAGAGTGGTCCATGCTTTGATTTCTAAGTCAAACAAAACTCAGTTGAGCGCTAAACTTCATAAATCTTACCTTACACTTTGGAGCAAGATTAGCCATGAGGGCGGCAGCAGCATTTCCAGCATTGTTCTCTTCAATGAAAGAGATGGTAGAGTTTATGACCAACAAACAAACGATACCTACAAAATCTTGCCAATCTGGTGGCTTCCCATCTCCATTAGCAAGTGCTATGGCCATGATAGCAGCAGCTTCCATGACCCATGACAAGGGGTTCCACATAAACCCAAGAAACTTGAGGAATTTGCTTTCCTGTCAAATGCATTGCAGGGAAAGAATGTCAAAATATATTGAACTGCAAGTATTCCAATTACTTTTTAGCAGCTAAAGGCCTTAGAAATGTAACCTTCTTCTCTTCTAATTTGTTGGGTCCAAAGATTTGGAGCCTGTCGGCTCCTTCTTGGGTGGTTAAACCTTCCCTGGAGCATTTCAACTGCTCAAAGACTTCCTCGATGGGAATGTTTTCCTGCAGCAAAGCAAAACAACTTCAAGCGTTAATGGCGATTTGAGCTATAAAGATCTTATATGAGCTACACCTGTCAACAAACATTGTCTTAAGCATACGGATCATTTGGAACAAAATTCATGCTCCCATCAATATTGTAAAGCTTATAGTTAAGTGTTTGCTTCTTATGCTTAGACTAGAATATGGACAAACACCGCCAGTTGATCGTGACTAAAGATAATTAAATGATTTGATGATTTGATCTTAGCCACCTTATACTCCCTTTCTTTCTCATTTGTTCTGCTTATTCAGACTTAACACATTTATCAATACATATTTTTGACTATTAATTTCTTTGATTACTTATTCATAAAAAAGATTATAGAAATGTTAAGTATTCATTGAAACAAATCAAATAAAACTTTATATGGCTATATTTTTTCTTATACGAAAAATATTTAGAAAATATTATCTAATTACAACAAAACATGTCAAAATTCCAAATGAATTTAGAAAAAACGGATGGAGTATAACTCTTTCGATCACACTAAGAAAACATCAAAGCCTTCACGGTCCACTAACATGACATAGGTACAACTCATTAGTTCAAAATTTTTAATGAAGTCAAAACTATCCCTGACATTATTTTGGAAAAAAAAAAAATTCATCTTTTTATTGTAAAATTTTTTCAGAGAATCGTTATGCTAAGTAAATATCTTATTGGATTGTCATTAAAAAATATTTCTTCTAGGGAAACAAAATCATGAATAAAAATATAAAATGAAATAGCAAAATAGTTTAATCCCAATAAAAAAAAAAAAACACTGAGCAACTCTGGTGAGAAACGGTAACCCAAAAAAGCCGTTGGTACGGAGAGAGAAAACAAACCAATGACAAAACAGTCTGGAGTAACGTGAGTGACAGACAAAAGGTTTATATTATTGAGATAAGACCAAGTGGTCTGGTGGGCTGTCAAGTTCCTAACCCATACCCACGAGGCATTTAATACGCGTAAATTTCACGCGTATCAAATTTCCAAAGATTAACATTCAGGTTCCCAAGACACAGAATAGATGAAACTCCTTTTATGCGAACCTACGTTTCATTAAAAATGGAACCTATTTAATTGGAACACTATATATTTACTAATTTAACGATATTTTTCATCAAGTTAAACATAAACAAATATTATTAGATTAATTTTTTCGCATATTTTTATGATATCAAAATTTTACAAACCAAGTTAATCAATAAATGAAGAATTTAATGGTCAACCGTGCACGTATTTCAATTTTTTGAAAACGAAAACGGGTATTAAACAATTAAAAAAAAGTTAGAAACTAGTTTTTATTTCAGCATTTTTTTCCAATACAAGTAAAATAAAATTGAGAGTACAACCTTAAAAAAAGTGGACCACTAAAAATTTAGTTAGGTTTGGGTCAGTTGAGCTGAATGAGTGCCGTAAAACCCCTCTTTCTAAGGGGGGGTTTGGAAGTACGACGGAAGGGTACTTTGATTCATCCCATTTCTAGCTAAATTATTAAAGTCGTAGTCTTGTGTTATAGGGGTTTACTTAGTCATTCAGGCGTTTATCCATGAAATTCTATAGATCTAATGGTCAGAGTTTAATCTTAGAATGCAATAAGAATGTTTTGGGGGTTATATTGTAGACAAATCTAAGAAGAGCAGCCCTAATGTTAGTCACATACTCACGCATGCTATTTTAGATCATACGGGGGTTAGCAAGATATTCCGTGCAGAATTTTGCTCAACCTTGTTTTGGTATCTAGTCAACAAATACATGCAGCCAACAACAGTATGTGTATGTCACCTCTACTTTTGAACCCTCAAAAACCGTTTCCTTGCGCCTATCCTTTCTCTACCAAACGAGAAAACGTGATCGCAATAGCTTACAAGGGGCCAATAATCAACCCAAATGGCCCTTTCTGATGCCAATGGACGCCAGATTTTCTATTTTCGCCACTTATATTTAATCATTAAAATAGGCGAAAAGAAATATATTTGATACAAAGTATAAGTAAGAGTTACTAGTTAGGAACAGGAGTGGTAATAGTTGATTGATTAGACCATCCAACTATGCAATATACTCCGTATGTGACTATTATGTGTAGTGGGGTTCTTTTCATTCATTGTTTCTAAGAAAAGGGGATGTGCCTTTTGTAATACTATTTACAAAAAAGATTCTGAGACAATAATTAAGGTTTATTAGAACAATTGAATCACTTTGAAAAAAGTATTTCTTGGCTTGTGGGTATTGGATTGTTTATAAAGTAGTAGACATATAGAAGTGTTAGTTCCCATGAAATTCTACTTGTATATTATTAGGGTTCAAGTTAAGTTCTGCCTCCACACTAACCCCTAAAAGTCAAACAATTACCCCGCACATTAGTAAAACTTCCTACCTCCTTACACAAGTTTCTTGAATTCAGTAAATCTTAATATTCCATAGGATATTTAAACAAAACAGTCAATGGTCAAATTGCGAGAAGAGTAGTATATAGATAACAATTGATTTAGACGCGATTTAATATCAGGTAATCCCGAAGCGAATAAGGTCCACATAAATTATACGGACTATAAAAGCTACAAAATCCAAGGCATTAAATAAGTTTCATTAAGTGTAAACCTAAACATCTCGTTTGGTAACCCCGTGACAAAGGAAAGGTAGGACACTTAGCAAAAGGTTAGTATTAAAATTTTAAAGAGTAACAGCTTAACCCCCCCCAATTGAGTATCAATAGATGCCCATATTTATGATCTCCGCGATTTCCCCTTCTAAAGTGGATCAAAAAGAAAAAAAATCTTCCTACTCAACCAAACAGCGCCTTTATGATAAGGGTAAGATTAAAAAAAAAAAAGCGACAGGAGTAACGAACTAAAAAGTAAAAAGCATCTCACGTGAATTGTATTAAAGAGAGTAAGTGGAGTAGATCTTGGACTGTCAATACAAACATCACTCTTTCATTGGTTCGTTTCCATCACAAATGATAAAACTACGGCATTATCTAATTATATTGTTTTACAACTTTAAAAATATTATAGTATTTTCCCTTTGTAGAGGTAAACAAAATAAATAACCAAATCTACCCAAACAAAGAAGATAGTGAATTCGAATCAAAATTATTCAATCACCCAGATTTATGTAACAAGATCTTCATGTGTGAACTAGTGGGTGGAGGTAGGGATCCAAGGGAGGTCAACGGTCAATTTATGCGGACCATATTAATGACGATATAATTTTAACCAAAACTAAATACGGGGTATAATAAATCAAATTACACAAATTGCTCCTAATTAAAATAAAACAATACTCCGTATATGTATGGGAACCGACGGTAGCAGGTAAAAAAAAAATAAAGGAAGAGTCTTTTGATGGACCGGCAGTACCCTTTTGCAGAAAATCAGTCAGAAATTGGAAGAAGAAAAATAACTCCGTATATGTGTATATATTTTTATTTTCTTTTCAAAAAAAAAAAACCCTCAAATAAGCACTTCAGTCAGCTGTATATTGACCTTTTATGCAAAATTGACTTTAAATAATCAAAATACATAATTTCATGACTTTACAACGACTCGTGAAAATTTTAGGAAAAACAATTCCAATAAAAAGTTAGGCACTTCAATAAGCGCAATCCATCGCCAAAAACAAAGCGCAATCAATTAATATTGACATAGGAAGATACAGGATTCAGATCTCTGATGTAAAAGAAAGCCCACATATTTGGAAGTAAATAAATAAAAGAGAACGAAAGGAGAAGAATTACCAGATCAACGGCCTCATTCTTAATATCTTCGAGATTAAAGGAGGCCTTCGCCATAGCTTCAGAGGAACTGAGAGGTGTTGGGAGAATCCCTTAACTATTTGATGGATTTTTTTTTTTTTTTTATGAGAGAAACTTACGGTTTTATAGCAGATTTTTATCAGAGTGGGTTCGCCATTCAATGAAGTTGCCCCCCTTCTTTTTTTTTTTTTTTTAATTGAAAAAAGAGGGGAGAGAATGAGTGACCAAGTGAGGTGATGACTCAGGACTCTTCTATGTGTCTATATATTGTTTTTATAATGCAATATTGTCTTTTTTACTGTTTTCTTTTTTAAACTTTCTTCTTTGTTTTTACATACTTTGTTCGATATTGACTTTTATTATTATTTATTTTATTTTCTTATCATTAATTATTTTCCTATAACGAAATAGTCATATAGATGGTTGTTAGGTTCGTCTACACTCATCATCATAATTCTTTTTATCTTTGTACTTTGTGTATAGCGTTGACAATTATGTCAAATTAAAGTGAAATAATTAGAAGAAAATAAAATTAGAAAAAAGTATTACTTTTTGTCATTGTTATAAACTAGTGGTTTGATAAAAAAAATTATTTTTGTTAATTATTTTAATTATAATACTATTTTCATATATTGGTGAAAACTTAAAGGTTTTATAGAATTAGTGTAAAATATTTAAATTAGAATAATATTTTTTATCATATTAAACAAAAATTTAATTATAGAAAAAAGTAGAGAGGAAATAAAAAATAAAAAAATGAAATTAAGGTAGTTTTAAATGATTTATATAGTCGTATAATTTTCTATGTATGACATTTTTCAATCTAATATTAATGTAAAGTAGGGTGAAAAAAAAAAAGTAGATGACATTATCCTTAAAAAAAGGCATGGAATTTTTTTATCATAACTTGATACGTGTTAAGTATGACGTCAGCATGGGTTTTGTTTTACTAATAGTTATAGAAGATGGTTCACGGATTTTACTTTTGATATAGTACTTTTTATGTATAAGATTATTAGTAATTTATTATTTGAAATTGAATTTTTCTTAATTAAATTAATTCTAACCTAATATTAAATATTTTTAGAGCAAAGGCTTTAATTTGTGCTCAATACATGTTCCAATTTACTAAATACTTTCTCCATCAAATTATATTTGCTTCATTTCTAGTTATGGAGTCAAAGTTTTAAAAAAATTTGACCATAAATTATGACCATATTATAAGAAATAATATATTTAAGTCTGACCTTATTGGGAGCATCTCAATGTAAATTTTTAGAATATCAAGTTTCCATAATTGTTTGTGTTATAAATTTGGAGATAAAAACATTCTAAGTTGTATCTTGAAAACCATAAAAAGACAAATGAAAAAGAAAAAAAAAACTAGAGAGGAAGGTTATAGATAAAAATTATAATATTTTGAAAGTGAAAAAAAAAAAGAAACAGAGAATGGAAACTGTCTCAAAAATGGCTATAATTATTTTCCTTTTTTATTTACTTTTTATTATGTTAGGGTTACTCGTTACATGTCTAGGCCAGCATATGAGCCGAGTTGAGCCCTAACTTGAGAAGCTCATGGCTCTACTCACTCGATACACCTAAAGCTCGGGGCTCGGGCTCAGGCTCAGGCTCGTGACTCACGGAGCTCGAAAATTTGAGTTCAAGCTCAGCTCGACTCGACTCGGTATAAGCTTGTCTCTTGGCTTAGATTCTCCAAGGGCTTGTTCGAGAAATTAAGCTCGGTTTATATATATATATAAAGCTTGTTTAGGTTCGTCGAACCTTCGAGTATGAATTGTTTGAGCTCAAGTTTGGGCTCGCTTTTGTAAAGCTCAGGCTCGGCTCGGGATCGGACTCGTCTAATTTCGAGCTTCGAGCCGAGCTTAAAGCAATTTGATCCCGAATTACTTACGAGCTAGCTCGGCTCATATCTAGCCATGTACAATTTGATCCCGAATTTGTTAGGGGTTTGGAACTTTGGACTTTGGACTTAGTCATTGAATAATATTTGCCAAATGGCTAAATAGGGGGAAATCTAATAAAAATATTGGATGAGAATGTTGTGCTTTTACACGGATATTGATAAACAGGTTATTCCCTCCGTTCCTATTTGTTCTTCCCATATTCCTCAACCAAAAATTCCAGAATGATCTTCTAATATTGAATCTTTCTAATTTAGTCTATTTTATTCTCCATAAAATAACCTCACTTAAGGAAAAAAATGTTGAAAATACCCTCATACGAAAATCGGATTTTCCATATCACCCCTTCCTTACCCTCGTTTTTATCACCCACCTCGTTCCTTTAACCCACCGAAATTACTGACTCACACTACTCCTCATTCACACTCCACTCCTCTCAAACATCATTTCTTTCACCCACCTCGTTTACTCACACTCTGACCCCCTCATCATCTTCCTTCACCACCCAGCTTCAACCCTAGATCTCCTCCTGTTTAGGCATCAATTATCTCTATTAAGCACCTTAAAATTCTCCCCTTATCGTGATCTACAGGACGATACCCATTTCGTCCACATCCTTCACCTTACTTCGAGGTGACTCAGTCCCCTTCTTCGAAATTGTCCATGGACTACTCGAATAAAACTCGCCTAAGAATGGATGGGCTTGTTCGTATGTCCATGAGTGTTTTTGCTCAGATCATGGGAGATCTCACTCATATATCCTCGAAATCCTTCGACCTAACCCTATTTCCATTGAAGCTGAGAGATTGTACAGAGAGGAGCTTGAGGATGATGCCATCTCTAAACACCGACCATACTGCGTCAGTACATGTGACCCGGATCCTCCTTATTATGGTCCCTTTTAATCTCCACCTCCTTCACTCGTAGCAAAGCTGAAAAAATCGGCAATTTCTGTTAGTCTTGAGCTTCATTCGGCGGTTAACAAGGAATACTTGGTTGTCCATGATACTCCAGAGCATGTTATTGCTTCCAGTGATCGTGAGAAGCCTCAACAAAGGAAGCCATAAAAATCTTGCTCCTAAACAAGAGGCTAAGACTTAGTCACTGCCTTCACGCTTCAACTCCAAAACCCCATTGATATACTCCTCTCCATACACCAATTTCATGCATTCTTTGACAGCCCTCTTTACCACCTGTTCAGGCAGTAAGCCATCATCTTCGAGCTATTTTTGTTGTGATGTGATAGATCGCAGTAGTTTGACCGCTTTGCCTTCAATATCTCACTCAACACATATTGCAAAGACATCCACACATTTGTGAGTGTTTTTGGGTGCAACTCGTTGTATGCAAGTTGTATGATTTGAGATAATTTATCCATTGTCTTGGGCATTTTTTTTGTGCATAAGTGATTGGATGCTTCTTAAAAATTTGAGGTCCAATATGTTGCAATCAGGGCTGTTGTACTAAGATGAATGTAAAACCGTCTTGTTAATAATGTGCTTGCCATTCATGATCCTCTTGTGTGATGTGTGCTTTGGCATTGTCTTGTTGGATATAAATGACTTTTTTCCCTTCTTCTGGTCACTTTTCCTTGATTACTGGTATATTGTGATTGATTAGCATGCTTCTTATGTTGTCTTGTTGATTGATTCAATTGGTTTTGTTTCTAAAGTCCCCTTTTGCCTTTTCTTTGATGATCTCTTTGCTACAACCTGCTCTGTGAATGGGAAAAATACCTATCTTTCCATTGAATGTGCATTGACCATCTTCATCCCATATTGGTCTTGCAATAGTCCTCTTAAACATGATTTTAGGGATGAATTTTCTTGATTTTTCACTCCTATATGACTTTGACTCATTCTTTTCTAGATAAACTCTTTGTGATTTCCTTGACAAGTAAAATCATTTTTCGTCAATATGAACAAAATCATACATAGTATAACATGTTGGGGTTGTTGTCAAAGTATCATGTTAGTATCATGTTGAAGCAAACTTAAAGCTCAATCTAACCTGATTTATTTGTTTTCATCTGATAATTCTGGATGCATACTGTTTGTGCGTGGCTTCAAAGATCTCCTCTTCACCATTCTCCAAACTGTAGATGCTGCTAGATCTAATTTTGTTGCTAGATCTCTTATACAAGTTTTGTCCCCATTTGAATGCTTGCAATTTGTTCATATGGCATTGTGACTCTTTTTCTTCCACACAAATGGTATTTGTGATCCAAATCAAATGGTTGCATTGCTGTCTTCTGTCTCTTTGCTCTGTTCCATAGTGCAATGATAGTTCTTCTACTATATCCAAATGTTGTTGTTGTCTTGTTAATAAACTCATGTGGTAGGGACCCTGATGTAGTATTGTTTAACAAATGTAGAAGAATTTGTCTCCATTTTTTTATTGTTGAGCCTCGGTTGATGATAATTTTCCTGATTTACTTGATTTGGAGATGGTGGTGGGTGTTTGAGGTTAATGAGTTCACCCCTTGCTCCTCTTGATGTCCTTGTTGTTCATGATGTCCCTGCTATTCTTGGTGTCCCTATTGTTCTTGTTGTCATTGCTGTTGTATTGTGAGTGCAGCATGAAGTACTTCATCACCATCATCATCTCTAGTAGGAAAAGACTCATACAACGAAAATTGCTTAGCTAAGATATCAAACCGGTCTTCTAAATCTAAAACCATTGAAGGCGATGATGTTGTTTTGTATATTTTGTAAATTTTTTGTGATCTTTTTAAGTTCTTGGTTATGTTTAAAAGTCCCCTAAAATGTTTTTTTTTTTATAATCAGATCATATGTTGACAATCCCCTTAATCCTTCCCCTTTATGCTCATTGGTTGTTAAAAGTTGGTTTAGATTACAGAAGTGTAATCCGTGAGCTGTATAAAGTGAATTCTCATTGGTTGATTCAAATCGTCCATGCATTTTGGTTTCTTTTGGCAGCAATACATATTTAATGTAATGATGAATGAAGTGACATATTTCCAATGATTATTTATTGTCCATATCATTTTCAGAATTTGTTAAAGAGAATCTATATTTAATTTTATATTATTTTAATTCTTGTATTAAAGAATCTTCCCATAATTATTGTCTACTTTGGTTCCTTCCCTGATTCTAAATGGGAAGAACATAAAAGATCGGATGGAGTAGTTCTTCAGTTTAACAACCAATAATCTCATAAAATAGGAAGGCTGCAATATAATTGTAGACACCTAAATCCCTTTTATAATCCAATGACTTAATTACACAGATTTCCTAAATTGATCTAGGCTTAGAGGATATGTTTATAGATTGCCGAAATTTTCTTGTAAGGAATTAGTTGATCAAAGAAGCATAAATTCTTTTCTATAATGTATACTTTTCAAAGTAATGAGTCTGATTTTCATACATCTCAAATGACGAAATTCAACTGATAAAAAAGTAAGTAAATAAATGTAGTATGAAATATAGTACTTTGTATTATATATGGATTGTTTTTTCAGGTAATTACAGAGTTAATAATACTTAATTATTCAGTATTTCGTAAAATTTATGTCATCCAAGAAAATTTCCGATTTGCACAATTTCCAAATGTTTTGGTTTTGGCAAATCCAATAAAAACTTAGATAAATTTTAGATTATATTGATTATTCTTTGGTTATACAATTATAAATTAAAAAGTTACTTTCAAATGCAAATAAGTTTCACTATTTCATATGGATTTCCATAGATTATATTTCATATTAATTTTTAATTTATTTAAAGGTAGTATGGGTTGATTAGTAACTTTTAGAACTCCTATTAATATTTTATTATTGTTAAGGCCGTAATTTCATAATTTGTAAACGATGAACCTTTGTTAGAGATAAAGGGGTTACTATAGGATGGCAAAAGGCCAAAAGCTAATTACGATGTATGATTATTTTATTTTATTTTTAGAAAAAAAACAAACAAACTACTACTTTGATGTAGAGAGCATCGATCAAAATCTTAAGTGGAAGCAATATGTACCACAAATTTATACCAAGCGGGTGTAAGGAGGTTTAGCCTTTTCCAATCTATTTCTACTATGTTGGAAGAATATTAAGACCCCATAAACTTACTCCTATAGTAGTATAGTATAAAGACTTTTCGATAACACTTTCTTAATATATATAAACAAATGACTTAGTTAGTGACATGAAATCGTATCATGTTACTTAAGAGCGTCTATTAAAATTTCCTTGAAAATTAAAAGAGTGACTCTTTAGATCATACTTCTCAAATTTTCACAATAACATATGGAGTACTTTGGAGAACCAATTAATATCGATTTCAATCAATTCAATTTTTCAAATCTCGCTAATACTGATTTCAATCAATTCAATTTTTCAGATCTCGTTAATGTCGATTTATATAGTCTACCGGTCTATCCAATATATTATGCAATCCCACCAGAGATAAAAGAAGCATTGTTGTACGTAGAATATACGAAAAGTCAACAATTAGAAATTTATAACTTTTCTTAAGACTAGAATTAAGGTTATTATTAAGTGTCAAAGGTGAATAATGAACAATTTGAATCTCCGTAAAAAGAAAACACCGTATGAAATAGTATGAAAGTAGATTACAGACAAATCGGACACCGAAAATGACTGGGATGCGTCATAAAAACGACACTCCACAAATTGGTGGGACCCGACCCATCTGGATTGTTGAGCAAAGTGATAACATACACTTGTCAACGAGGAGCCAGTAATAGTAATAGGCTCATTTCAATTGCTGACCATAATATGTTGCCTAATTCGTTTAATAACACATTAGCACAACTACTTCATCATATGATTTATATAATGATAACTATAATAATGCAGTAATTCTATAATCTATTGTTTGAAAGGCCATTCTGTGGAGTGCAATTGAGAGCTGTCTGGCCCTTTGTTTGGAAAGTTGACTCATTTTTATTTTTATTTTTATTTTGAATTTCTTTGGGCCATTCATATTTGTCTTTGTTTTGTTGTATTTCAAATTAAAACTTATTTTTATTGATCATTGTTATGCTTGTTTCTTCAAGTTATGACTTTTACTTAATGTAAATTATTTTTCTAATTCTTTGAGGTGATGAAGATAAAATTGGTTGTACAGTGTAATATCATACTCCCTCCGTCCCTAAAAGATCGCCTCAATCAATTATTTAGAGTCAAAGTTCAAAAAGTTTGACCACGAATTCTTATCTTGTTATAAAAAATAATATATTCAAGTGAGATCTTGTTGGATGTATCTCAATGTAAATTTTTAGAATATCAAGTTTTCATAATTTTTTGCCTTACGAATTCGGAGATAAAAAAAATTAAAGTCGTGTATTGGAGACCGTAAAAGTCAAATTGGAGCAATCTTTTAGGGACTGAGAGTAGAAGGACATTCTTTAGGGCTGATATAATTGGAAAAACCCTGATGATTGTTGCTGCTACTATTCGACTATAAGAAAGATCAAAAACCAAGAAAATTGAGGATCATCTTAGGATCTCTATGTAGAATATTGACTTCAAATTTTTAATTTTTTATTAAAAAAAAGTAGAATATTACCTTGGAAAATGAGACCTGTGAGGGTAATGTTGTTCCATTGACTAAGAATATTGGCAGCGGGCAGTGTCGTCCTTGTTAGTACTACGATCTCCACTTTATTGTTCAACGAACTTTGAGATAGGCTAAAAATAAGGTATGGTTATCCTATCTATTGGGCTGAGTTTTCTTTGCATCTTCCATGAATTAGATTTAGCTTTTCAAGTCTTTTTCAATTTATACGACACTTTATAGATTGTGTTCCTTTGTTCTAGAAATCCACTATGTGAAAAATTCTAGTAATTCAGCTACCATAAACTAAAAATAAAATTCACTTCAACAAACTCAATTTTGATGCGTCTGAAATGTTTAATGAGTCATAATAAATGTTTTCTCAGCTCTGTTTCTGTGGCATGGCTGTGATAAAGATGTACAGATTTGGCTTTTGGGGATGAATTTGAGTGGTGTATGGCTATGTCTTTTTTCAAATAACAACAAAATCAAGTTTGTAATTAAAAAAAGAAAAAAATTATTAAGTTTGATGAATTTATAAAATTATAGTTAAATAAATTTCGGAGGAATTAAAAAGATAATACTATGTGATTTATCGGGAGACTAATAATGTTACACCAACATTTATGCGTATGATGCGTCACAGAGAAGACCAATTGTTTTTTAATATTGTCTGTTAATCTCTTATACATAGTATAAATAACCAAACTTTCAAAATTCTTTGTTTACCTGTAGACTATATGCATCATTCTAAATTGCTAACAACCACAAGGTTATCGTATTCAAATGCCAATGCAAATAATTTTCTAGTCAATTGTAAATAGAACGTCATTATGCTAAGTTATGATATCAGTTATTATTCAAAGGTTAGATTCAAACACATCTAGCTAAGTTGAAAATTTTAATTGCAACAATATCTAAATCTATCTTGGCACCGAAGATGTGGATTTGAGAAGCAATTTTGATCAATTGAGTTTTGTTCAATAAAACGGTCTAGTAAACTAAAAAAAAAATGAAAGAGTAGTAAAATTTATAGTCGTTAGAAATGGAAGAGGTCAAGGGAATGCATGAGCTTTATACACTCGGTGCATATAATCATATAAGGTTATTACACCAATATCTTCGCGTTTAAGGATGTCGGGCTCAGTAGCTATAAGTGATCCGTATTAGTATGATGTTGTCCGCTATGGGACAAGCCCACACGGATTTGTTTTTTGACATCTCCCAAAAGGACTCATACTCACGTGGAATTGAATCACTTATAAATTTATTTGACAATTCTTTCTTCCTTAGTTGTTGTGAGACTTGTGATGTATACTCTTCAAAAGAATTAGTTGATAAAAGAAGCATAGAATACTTCTGTGGAATGTATACATTTCAAAGCGTTGAAATACATTAAACAGAGATTACCTAATGAAAGTTAATAGTGCTACGTTCAAGTACATATACACAAGTGACAATATCTTAGCTTTACCTTTGATGAATGTTGACAACTTTGAACACCAAGATTGAAAACAATTCACATGTACAAAATAAGCTTTGTTCAGAGCAATAATTCATAGTAATATAAACAATTGTGGGCAGCAATTACTTTATGGAAATCCCTTTACGATAAATAAAGGAATAAGTAAAGCAAAGAAGAACGAAATAGTTGTGCTACCAATTGGATTTGACCACGCCCGTCAAAATTCACATCTGATGGCTAAGGATGAATTTGATTTTTGTAGACCTAACGCCGGCATCTATGAGGTTAGTAAAAATTGGACAGCCCCCCCTAATCATATTAATCATATACTATACTAATTACAAAGTGCCATATGATATTTCCACGGTTTAAGGGGATCATTGACTTCCCAAACATTGTGGGTCCTCTCTTATTGTCATAAAGTCGTTTCATCGTCAGAATATTAATGAGTTTTTCTATACCTCTAAATCTATCCCTACTTTACACCTATAAAAATGAATGAATAACACGTCTTGTTCTAATTAACTTATTTCAATTATTTGTACTTATATAGATCTTTTTAGCAAAATTAGCTATAGTGATGATTGTATATTTCGTAGGAGTTGTGAGTTATACAACAAAATACAGGTTAGCTATTCCGTATTAAATAACTACTAACTTTTAACATGATATATAATATTTTAGTGTTGTACAGAGTAACTGTTACTATACTAATATATGAAATATTGTTAAAAGAGAAATATACAAAAGCTATCTAAAACTAAAAATTTTAACATTTATACTAGTTGAACCAAAGTAAAAGCTACCTTACCGAATACTGTATACTCCGTAGATTATAGCGTAAGACTTTCGAATAGTATAATAACTTTTTTTAAAATACAAAATATTTCGGCTCCACAATAATAGTGAGAGAGAGAGAGAGAGAGGGGCAGTGCGTGGCCGTGCTGGACCACATCAAGATTTAGACTGGCAATTCACGAGCACCACTAGCGAGCGTCTATCCACGGCCGTTCGCTCCTTTTAAAAGCTATTTTAACGTTTGATTTACCTCTAATATCACTGCCTCTCTGACCCTCCATCATATTTTCTAAGCTTTATTTTATTTTTGCACCTTCTAGGTTTTGTTAAAGCTATACTAACCTTATTTGCTGCCTAACCACAATTTCATATCTTGTTTCTTATATCGCTATTATTACTTCCCCGTTTTCATCTATCCCGATTTAGTTATTATATTTAACTTTTTACGGTAACTTAAAATATTTTTTCTCTAAATTCGTAAAATAAAAAATTATGAAAACTTAATATTTTAAAAATTTACATTGAAATGCATCCAAAAAAATTAAATTTGCATATATATTATTTGTTACAACATGATTAAAATTTTTAAAATTTGACTTCAAAAATAGAAATGCAATAAGTAAATCGAGACGAATGGAGTAATAAGTACACTATTGCTAGTATTAATTGAAAAATGCTAAATATAGCTTTTAAAACTGTTAATAAAAAGTTAAAAATATAAAGATTTAAGAAATAAAAATTAAATTATTAATAACACTAATTTACACATAATTTTGACATTTATTTTAAAAATTTCCTAATAAAGAAACATATTTAATACTTAAATATAATTCTAAGGACTGTATATAGCATTATCTTTATTATTATTGTAATAGTAATATTACCAAAGTCGTTTTGTGATAGTAATGTCATCAACAATGAACATAGTTTCTCCATCGTTCAATTCATGTGAGTAGACACAAAATCGTAATACAATAAGTTTATACTTTAACATAATCTTAAAAAGTTGACAATTCTGTTTGAAAATTTCAAAATGTTCTGTGCTCAATCAAAACATTAATCCAGGTTTGAGAGGTGAAACAAGCAAATGATTTTTTTTATAGCTAATCCAAGACAAATAGTTTCACTCTCTCATCATCTTCAAGACCAATAAAGATTGTTCAAGTTCAATTCACTATTACAATAAGTTTGTGACCCATATAAAATAAATTCAATGTTAACAAGTTTTGGTAAACACTTTGTAACAACAAAATGTTTAATTCTTGGAATGAAAGTGTTTTTTTTTTTTTTTTTCTCACCCCTTGCAAAAGTAAGTTAAATTGGTAGAGGTGATGAATTTTTTTCCTCATGTTAAATAAATATTGGAATAAAGTATTTTCAAAACAGCAAAGCCAAAGGACACGAAGCAGGAGAGAAAAACAACGTGAACATGTTAAATTAGCGGTTGATATATGAGGGAGTTGGAGATCGACGAGTCAAATAATAAGAGAAAGGAAAAAGAGAAGCCTTTCACAAATTATAATTTCCAGCCATATACCTATCTAGACAATATGTACGTAGGCAAATCCATGAAATTAGGATTATGCACTTTAGTTTATTAAAGTATTCGGATTTAAAGGTTCACCGTGCATGGTTCATAATATTTTGACAATTTTTTTTATGTGGCTGTTGAGACTTTAATATAAGTTCATATAATTGGAAGCATTGAAAAAAAAAACTAAGCTTTAAATATATAGTACTCCCTCTATCTTTTTATTTTAATTCGTTTTTATTTATGGCGTTAGAGTTTTAAGATACTGATTTCTTATTGGGGCATTTCAATTGACAATAGTTCAATGGCTTCCAAAACTAACAGAATCCAAATTAAAACTAAGCAAAAACTTGAATACTCAAAACTTTATGAGATTATAACCCACATATATATATTTCTATAATCTTATTGTATATTGAAATTCTCAATGATACTCCTCACTCCCATTCAACCTAAACTATCCTCGATTCAACCCATTTACCACTCTAATGAGATAATTAAACATTAATTTTTAAATGTTAGAAATTAAAACTTTAAGACAACTAATCCGTATTATAATTTATAAATGATGAAATTATATGTAGTACAGAAATTTCCAAATTTCTGCCAAACTAGTAGTTGACTAGTAGATTAGTTGGTACTCTAGTTAGGAAGACTGATGAGTGGTGAGAGATGATACACTTGCGCCTGGGTCCACATACTAGCCTAAAATACTGTCAACACACGAGTTTGGTGGGGCTTGCGGGGCGATAGGTTCCTATTTTTATGGCATTCTGATAAATGATGACGAGCCAAGGAGTATAGGGGGCCATTAAGGGCAGTTGTAAGTATAGACTTTGCAGTGCATTCTACTCTCCTCTTACGCAGTAATATGTTGTCTATAATTTGTATGACAAACTGCTTCATGTACGTAATCACCCTTTAATATCTGACTTTTTGATGCTAGAATTTAATCATTCTTCATTTACATTTTTCATTTTTTGGAAGGATTGCTTGGTGCAAATATCAGCGTAAGTCAATCAACAAGATTTTCCCTATGAATTCAAATCATTACATTGTTCCGAGTCTTCGCTTTCAAGCTCATCATATACATACTGCTGATTATACATGCTCTGATTTACTACTTTAAGGTACCGCTAATCCTCTATCAAAATCTTCCACTATTATCAGTATACCACAAAGCACACCTATCGGCACCCCCGAATTCACCGCCCAAATCTGCCAAACACTCACCCTAAAGTAGGCATGTCAGGCACAAAACAAGTTCCACATGCTCAGAGTTGCCTACTCTGCTTTCATTAGCCCTCCATAACAGCCACCAACATTAAAGAACACACTTAACTTAGATAAACCACTGCACTGATCTTAATTGGCTAGCTTAGAACAAACTCACTCAAAACACTACCAAATTCTTCGCTTAAATAACCAATTTTTTGATCAAATTCTCTCTTCACTATCATAAACAGTTAAACACCGTCCATGCTTGGCCACCAACTGTTATACTATAAGCAATAGATCATAAATTGTTTACTTGTTGATGTGTGATCCAAAACTTGCAGTAGCCGTATTGTGGTGAACCACTGATCTAAAAGATGATTCTGCGCTACCTCCTGGTGCAGTACACAAGAAGCAGTCGCCCTCCAAGATAAGCACATTGCCGGATTTATGTACACTCACAAACCTGACTGTAACTCAAAATATTTGCCCAAAAACAGAAAACAATGTTTAACTTTTGAGAGAAGAGAATGAGATACGAGAAATTGTTGTATATTTTGGCTGAAGGAAAACCGAGTATAATTAAAGGGAAAAACGGCTAGCGGAAAAGAAAAAACCTACTTAACCAGAAAACCGTCCAAATTAATATGGAGCAATGAACAAGGGAAGTAACAACCAGACAAAATCCCAACAGTCAAAACTATAATCACGGAATTAATTGCTGAAATCCCAACAGTCAAATCTGGAATAAATAAGGAATATTCACAGATAAAATTTCTCCAAAAAAATAAAAGGGACCCACAATCACACATCGCATTCCTCAAGATCCCAAAGCAACCACCTTCATGTCATTCAACTAAATAGTGCTAAGACATTACAACATATAAACAAATAACAAACTCTCCCCAAACCAATGTGGGACTCTTCATATTCTTCCAACACTCTTTTTTTATAACAAGAACTTCCAACACCGACCACAAATAAGACTATGGATCCGGGTGCACAGTGAGCATCGTGCACCCAGGACAAAACGCACGTATATTACATATAAAACGCATGCAAAGTCAGAGAAAATGAAATGAATGAACATTCTTTTACCAGGCAATGAACATTGGGATATGTGATGTTCATTATTCCCCATGTAATTGACTTCATAATTGGGAAAAGCGGAATTATTTTTGCAGTAGGTGTAGAACAAGTCCCAAGGTTCTTTAAAATTTTGATTTTTTTGCATTGGGAATAGTTCACGTATTGTACATAAACAATGAAATGAATATTATATATTATTCTACTGAACATCATATATTATCTCACTGAATATCGTATATTATAACACTGAATATGTTATATCAAGAAATGAAGCTGGAACATTCGTGAAGAAAATTTCTGACAATGAACATGATGTACTACTACAATGAACATTTAGTATTATCATAATGAACATTTAGTATTATCACAATGAACATAATATATCAATTGAATGAACTAGAATGCGTTGGGATGGAGCATTAATTTACAATAATGATGTATTGACAATGTATTGGGATTCTATTATTTTTATATATTTTTTTAAAATATGAACTTTTGCATTGGGAATACGCACCGTACACATATTTGTTTAATGAACATTGTGCTTTAAAGAAATGAACATTACCTATTCTTCCAACGAACATTATGTATTATTAGAATGAACATTAAGTTCAAAGACACTTTACATTACATTCAAAGGCACTGAACATTACGTTCATAGACACTGAACATTAAGTCCAATAGCAATGAACATTACTCTTACATACATTGAACATTACATACATAAACATTATATTCAAAGGCAATGAACATTAAGGTCAAAGGTACTGAACACGAAGTTCTAATGCTATGAACTTTACGTTCATAGACACTGAACATTAGGTCGAAAGGCAATGAACATTACTCTCACAGACACTAAACATTACATACATAACCACTTAACATTAAGTTCAAAGACAATGAACATTACGTTCAAATATATTGAACCTTACGTTTAAAGGCAATGAACATTACTCTCACAGACAATGAAGATTACATACATAACCACTGAAAATTACATACATAACCACTGAACATTAAGTTCAAAGACAATGAACATTATGTTCAAAGACACTGAACATTACTTTCAAATGCAATAAACATTACTCTCACAGACACTGAAGATTACATACATAATCCCTGAATTCTAAGTTCAAAGGCAATAAACATTACATTCAAAGGCACTGACCATTAAGGTCAAAGGTAATGAACATTACGTTGAAAGGCAATGAACATTACGCTGAAAGACAATGAAGATTATATGGTAATGGTAGTGACAGTGAGGGGGGTTCATTTTGGTTACCGGGAGAGAAGATGAAGGGATTTTTTTTTTGAAAAATGGGAAATGATGAATAATACTGGGAAAGTTGCAAGGGGAATACAAATAGTCGTGTTGAGTGAAAAAGGCAACTATAATCAGTTAATAACTGACGGTTTATGAGGGGGAATATTTTGAAACTTTCATTGTTCATTGCCTTACACCCAAATGTTCATTACCTATGTTGACGTATAAATTTGTCAGCGTTTTATGTGTTATGTCCGTGCGTTTTGTACCGGGTGCACGATACTCACTGTCCATCCGGGTGCAAGGTCTAATTACTGAACACCTACCATGAACTTGCCATGGGCAACATAGAGCTTCTATGGGTTGCCTGAGCTGTACACCAAATCTGGATATGATGTTGACCAACATCATTTTTACGTTAGGTTGGAATACAAGGTGAAGACTTCAAAAAGTATTTCAACCCTAACTCTTGGAGGTAAGTAATACGTACCGCATGCACAAGTATCGATAGCTAGCTAGGTTCAAATGAATGCTAGTAATGCTCCTTAGTCTCTTTGAATGCCAATATACTAAATACCCTCCATGTTCTCACCATCTCCAAGCTCTTCTTGAATATATGCTTCCTCTTGAATTCTTGATCTGAAGCCATATAGATCAATGATGTTAAAAAAGTTACCACCAAAGTTTCAACCCATGTCTAGAGTCTGAACAACCTTGCAGCTTTACTCAAGTAATGTTGCATAATAGTCTAATAGATCGATGCTTTGAAAAGGCCAATCATGTGCACTACAAAAACAAGACACTAATACAGTCAGAAAAATTTACAATGTGCATTGGACGTTTATGAAAAATAGTCATATGTCTCTGTTACACGTTTTTCTGCAGACCATTTTGACGTGGTTAAATGCAGATTTCTATCGAAAGCGAAACTAGCTGTAGTACCTTTTACGGTAAGATAAGTTTTTTTTTTTTTTTTCTGAGGTGATAAAGATCATAGGTTAATCGTTACCCCCCAATCACTTTTGAAGCTGATCACTCCAACATTATTATAACCTTTGAATGTACGTATATGTTAGCAATCTAATACTCACTCCTTCCTACTAAGTTTGCAATATTTCCATTTATAGAGTTAAAGTTTGATGTATCACAAATTCTCATCATTCTATAAATATCAAGTTTTCATAATTTTTTGCCTTGCTGATTTGGAAATAAAAACGTTTAAAGTCGTGTATTGGATATCGCGAAAGGTCAAATGTAGCAAGTTTAGTGGGACGAAGGGAGTATACAAGAACAACACCCCCATTGCAACTCATGCTCATCCATGACAACTTTTTAGTACATTTAGTGGTACGGTTAACGGAACTGTTTCATTCCATTTTTATGCACTTGTACACCTAATATTGTGAAATTATTTGTATGATTTCTTAGCTCATTTGGGTCTTCTACGATAGTAATAACACATATTTATACAAGGTTTGATCATACATAAAAAAAACTTTAGATATTCATTCATGTTTTAGCTTTTTAAGTTTATTTTTTTTAAAAAAATAATAACGGTTAGCCATTACAAAAATTTCAATACCGTAACCGTTAATTCTTAATGGTTCTTTAAATTAACCGTTAATATGAACTAGTCATACACGGTTAACAGTTACGATTATTTTGCACACCCTATTATAAAGTACAAGTGTACCTATAGGCATAGTTTTATGTGACTGATAAAGAGAATCAAAGTTCTAAGTTTAAATAATTTCCGCAACTAGCCTACAATGTTCTAAACGAGCTTTAAATCATAAGGTAAGATTCGATATCAAGGTGACGTTGTGTCATGATCCACAGGGGAACGATTGGCTTTAATTTGGTTGGAAGTTTCTTAAATCATATTTATAAAGTATATTTCTTGAAAAAAGCATGATATATTCATTTTCAGTAAATTTTATTTTAACATATTATGTGGCGATAATTTATAAGATGGCATTTGTCACATACTAGTGCTACGTGTCGTGGAAGTACATACTTTCATGTGGATTTAGTAGTTAATTGTCATTAGTTTTGTCTAAATGTACTAAAAAAAAGTCTCAAATATCCACCACATAGAATAATGTCAAGAGCTCATCCTTAATTCTGTCATATTTAATAAAAGGCATACCATCCGTATAATGAAAGCATCTATAATTCCGTACACCGTAATTGCGCACCATACAAGATTCCCACTCACTATTATTATAAGTAATCAATATGCCTTAGCTAGCTAATGTCACATGGCGGCATGCATATGCACTGAACCATACGACACTAACATCCAAAATATCAGGTAAAGCACTCGTCATGTAGAAAGAGATCGGATAATCAAGCTAATTAAATGGTTAATCACAAGTGCGTACTTAGTTTCAATTTGTATTGCACATAATTTGTTTCATGTACAAATTTTAAGTTTACCTTCACAAGAAGGTAGTAACTAGACCTGTTCAATTAGATTGGGGCTTGTTAAGAGCTCTTGACCAACCCGTTTATAAAATGATCTAATTAATAATGGGTCGGTATTTTAAAGAGTCATGTTTTATTGGATTATTAATGGGTCAAGTCGGGTCAATAATGAGACCATAGTTTCCAAAACTTTTAAACACTATCAGTTAATAAATTGTTTTCACTTACTTGCCGATGGTCCATTACCAAAGATTGGAGGTGATACATGTAAACTATCATCCTCTATTGATAAAAATTATACTCTTTTTGGACGACCCGACTCGACCCGTTATATATCACTTTGGCCCGACCCGTTTTTGATCTTCTTTGACCCGACCCATTTTGCTTGTGACCCATCCCGACCACGACCCGACCCAATGCACAAGTCTAGTATTAACACAAGTGTACTCCACTCGTTTTCCAGATTTTGTTCCAAGAATTTGGATGATATCTTGGTTTTTAGTAGCTAGTTCTTCCAAATAAGTATGTTAGGATACAAGCTAGACTCATAGATTTCTAGGCTGCCCATGTGACACAGGAAAGTTCAATCTTTCATCACTGGTTATCTTTTTGTAATAGAATGTCTACTGTCTTATTGTAAAACACACACCCACACACAAAAAAAAAAGATATTCGTTTCGTTGATGTCATTTACAGCTGAAAATCCACGAGCATGCAGCATGTTAAAACTTTCAACTTTCAACTTTCTGAGATCGATCATTATATGCTTTAATTTGTTCCTCATTCCATCACATCCAGTTTTTTTGTAGTATGTTAATGCGAAATGGCTGCTTAATTATGTATAAAATATTTCTCCATGTAGCATAATCTTCCAACTACTTTGATACAGACAGCGGTGTGATCTATGAAATTTTATTGCATGGTTTGAGGATGTTACCTGGAGATAAAACAGATTAATGGTTTTCTGGGGTTAGATGTTAACATCTATGCATGATGCATCATGTTTCCTTGTTTTTTTCTTTTCACCTATCATATGTACACTTCTCAATTTTTCTGAATAGATCATATTAGACGCCCTTACATTATTTACTATGAGCTAACCCCAATACTAAATTAATAAGGCGTTTCAAAGTTTTCAACAACATACTTTGTCCACCAAATTATTATCTTCAATTTATTTTTATTTTTTTTAAAGAAAGACAACAAAATACGATTACAAGAGTACTTGTTCATATTCATATAGGAAGTATGTTGTAATCGTTGACTGAATTGAAGGAGTACTAATCCAAGTTGCCAATCAATCAGTAATGTGCAAGTAGTATGATTAGGAAAGGCCATGTGCACGAGTCGATGCCCCCTATAAAAACATGCTCTTGACGATCACATGCTAGTTCAAGGAAAAGCTCAACCGCTTTTCATGGGAGTGAGACTGAATAACACCATTTTGCAGTTGGCTTGACAATGTATTTCGTGCAATGTTCTTCAACTAAGCTTGTCAATTATTTGATCTCTACAGGGTAACCTTGCAATAGACTTTTCAATTCTTCGTCGAGCGCTTGAAACATTTTGCACGAAATGATGGGACTAAACTTGTTGTGAGGTTGATTGGTAGTTAATTATGAGATAAGCATTTTAAAATTTTTTAAAGGCTACATCTAATTCTTACTTGTCAGGGTATAAACTCGAATATCAATAATATAACGAATCAAAAACACCAAATAACATGTTTAAGTGATATGTAATAATAATAATGTTGTAATTCTAACATGGTTTAGTCCATGAATTTTCCAACATCTACTCTGTAACTATTTTATTAACATGGATCTTTAACTATAATATTAGATACTTATATGAACGCCTTTTTATTTTTACTACTCTTTTTTTTATGGGAAGGAGGTACAACCCAAGAAAAAAGAAATAACAAATTAAAAAGAAAAACAAACAACAACAACCTAACTAGAAATTAAACGAGAAAAGACTATGCCTCTAACATCATCCTCTAAATTTTTACTATTTAATATTTTGTAGAATGATTGTACCATTTCGATCACATTCCACCTTATCTCCCTTTATAGCCAGCTCATTATAATAGATCAACGTATTTGTTGTAATATATAACATCAAATTATCTTCACATATTTTTCTCCCGAAACCTCTCCTCCTCCCTTTATTGTAGTTAGTTATGTCTAGCTTGTGTGCAATAAATTCACATACTCTTACCATGTACTTTATTTCGTATGATATACACTTTTTTAAAAAAAACCTAGTCCAACTAGAATCATGATTCATGAAACTTTCGTTACATGAACAAGGAACCAAATAAAGCACATTAATTCGAAATTAAATAAGAACTTGACTTAAATTAAAAAAAAAAAAAATTAAAAACATGTCTCCTCTTTCATCTTTCTACGAAAACTAAATTCAAAGACCAGTCTCCTCTATTTGCCCGAGGCCTGAGTCTCGCAGCTCCTTTCACGTCGGTGGTGAGCAATTTACATGCAGTCAATCTATTCTCTTCTCTTCTCTTCTCTTCTCAACTGTACACACCTCCGATCCCAGGGTAGGTTTTATCGGTGAAGTTGGAATCAACAAAAGTCATGTGTTAAACGTGAAGAATCTTTTCTCATATCTTAATTCAGCCGTCAACGGCGACATATTCCCAAATCTTTGACATTATCCCCGGATGTTTTATTCGGATGTTTCCGTCTGATGAGTCATATGTAATAAATTTTTTTTACCAAATAACCAAATAATAATATTAAAAAATACATTTAAATGTTTAAATAATACAAAATACAACCAAATGTTTAAATTAATTTTTTTTGCCAACTACTAAACCACCAGGAAACAACTGTATCCGGCCTTGGGTGTAGTAACAATAAAGAGAATATTGTTGGAACCTCCTATGCAAGATAAGCACAAATAAGCAAAAAAGACCACTTAACATGACATATTATGAACTACGGGATCATGCCAAAGGTAGTTGTTACTATTTCATGTCATGGCCCTCATTAGCTTCCATCTACTCTATTGAAAAAATCCCTAAGTAAGCAAACAAAGTCATCAAGTATTGAATACAAAAGAAAATAGACTTTTATTGATTCCCATATTAATTTGCCAAAACTACCATCCCCAATATAAAAGCTAAAGTAACCATTTACAAGTCAGTATACTATACTAGACTTTCTATCATTAGCCAGAGACATTGTATCTTTAGAGAGGGTAGGATAACAAGTTAACGAGAATCGAAAAGCGGGAAATAAGAAGTGGTGAATGAATCAGGAAATGGGGAGAGTGTAGCAGACAGATGAAATGCTAACGCCACTTTGAGATTTGAGAAATATAAGATGAGGGGGAAAAAAAGAGTGAGTTGGGGAAGATTCGAACCCTTGTGGCTGGTGTAAAAAGAAGAGTTGCCTTACTAGTGAGCTAAAATTGCATATATAATAAAATATGTTGTAAATGGTACATAAGAGTTTTTGGGCCGACTGGTGAGTCATTTAATCCACTAGGACAAGGTCTGAATCCGCTAATGATCTACAGTAAATGTAAAATTCGTGTTAGAGCGAGGTTAGTATGTTTAGTTGATGAGTTTAAATGTATAATTTAATTAGTATGTTGGTAAATTTGTGTAGACATTGGAGGCTAGGCAATTGCCATTTGGATTGTTGGATCATGTAGTGGTAGTGCCTTACGGGGTTCAGGTATGGGGGAAGGAGTTGTCCCACTTCCACCTGTTGTCGAAGAGAATCAGTAAGCCTAGGTAGTGGTCTTGACCCTCGTATTCACTTCATTGAACCATGCAGAGTGACTTTAGCACAAAATTTTCAACTCATTAGTTTTAATTTGATTGGAATTGAAAAACATAGTTACTGGGAGAAATTTCAAATTTATATTTAATATAAATATATTATGAGATATTTTTCGTAATTTTATTTATAATGTCTATATTTGATATACGTTTTTTTTTTGTATTTTTATATTTTTTGTATTTTTATATCTTATATAATAATACATATATATATAATATAATAATAGTTATATCTAATATAACAATATCTATAAATGAGATTTTAATATCATGATATAATTTATAATAGTTATAAATTAGGAAAGCCTAGTTATGCTAATGCTCACTCTTGGCCTCATTCTGTTTCCTCCAAACAAGAGTTAGTATATCATTAAATAAAGCGTTTACTCAGCCAAAAGTAAGCGCTCACTCTTAAGCTAATTATCAAACCTTTTCGCTTCCTCTAATTACTAAAGAATAATTTGGGAAAAATCGGCAATTATTGTCGAAGTCCAAAGTAATATGCTATTCTGATTATTAAGATCGGGCCAGTGGACTGGGCTTGCATGATGGGCTCATATCAAAATCGATAGAGATTTAAAAAAAAGAAAGAAGAAAGAATAAAAAACAAGTTATTTTTCCCTCTAAATACATCATGCAATTATAAAAACAACCAGACACCGTGTCGTGCTCTTCAGTGAGTCTAAAGCATCAGTTTCAGAGTACTACCCCCAAGTCTACAACTGGAACAGTCTTGTCCTGACTCCTAAGTGTCCTAACTCTTTGACGTCCCACTTTTCCTCCATTTTTCGTTTTTATTTCTAAGTTAATTGAAGGGACGAGAAGTACAGAAAGAGAGATGGATTCATTGATTATTGGCTCATTTTCCAGACCAAATTCCAACAAATTTCCTGCTGCTGCTCATCTTCCTTCAGTCCCATTTAGTAAGGGTTTTCAAATATCTCTGCTTTATTTATTATTATTTATTTTTATTTTCCTGAAACTTGCATTTTGTGAATGATTTCTGATTTTTATTTTCTGGGGTTTGCTTGAAATATGGATTCAAGATGTGGGTTTGTTTTCCTTTTCTGTTTTATTGATTTTTTTTATAGGATTTAGGACAAATCCAATTATGTCACATTCTCTTTAATTTTAGTGGGTGTTTTTGATATGCTTTTTGAATGTTAGGTGGTGAGTGGTTTTCTAGTTTGAATTTTTTTTTTTTGTTAGTTTGTATTTTCTAATTTTGGAATGTGGGTCTAGTAATTTAGTTTTGTTGCTGCAATATTGTGTTTCTAAACATGTAAGTACAAGAAGATGGTGGTACAAAACAAATGCTGGTTGTATAATCCAATTAATGTTGCTTGTAGTTTTGAAGAGACAACCATTGTTAAAATTATCTTCTTGCTTATATTAGTTAGAGGCTTCATTTGTCGCAGATAAATCAAATAAGAAAACGTTACTTCTTTTTTGGTAATTTGGTACTACATTTCGAATTGCATGTTATTTATTTTGTTCGGTTTGGTATCTAGAAATATAAGTCTATGTGGGGCAGAAAGCAAGTTCCCTTGTAATTGGAACGTTGATAGTCTCATTGATTTATTAAGTTGATAAATGTGCTGTTATTATATAGAAAGTGCTCAAGGAAATCTGTTTCATTCTTTCCGCTCTGGATTTGAAATATTTTTTATTTGCATACATCTTGAGTTCAACTCCATATAGTTGTCAGAATGTGATTAACCAGTAACATGTCCCTGCAATGAAGGATGCAGATTGAAACTGAACATGAAATTCTGACTATCAACGTTCTGAACATGAAATTACTGTTACATTAGTGAATGCAGAGAAGAACATGAAATTCTGACTAAGCCATTCCAATAGTCACCTGATAATCACTCACCTTATTCTGGCTGTAAAGCTGTAAATCGAGATTATATGATACACTCTTTTTGGTTGTCTGCATTGCTGTGTGCCAATGTGTGCTAGGCTAATGTTATGGTTGATTTTTCTAATATAGCAGTTCAAGGCTTGAGGTGTAAAGAATGGAGTCACATGGAGGGATTTCGTAGTGTGAGGTTCCAGCAACATTTGGTTGAGAATCACTTTATAACTGGCCAAAAAAAGTCTATACTGTCTCCAACATACAGTAGAAAACGTTTGATAGTTGAATGCTCCGGGCAGTCTCTTGGATCTGATCCTAATGCTTATGATTTCCGGAATCTTTGGACGTCAGTTGGTACTTTTTTGGATGCCTTTTATAGGTTTTCAAGGCCTCACACGGTTATAGGAACAGTTGAGTTTTCTTAAGTTTGGACCTTATTATTGTCTTTCAAACATGATGTATCTCTGGCTTTTTACTCGTCCTTTACTTATACAACTTTGCTTGAATTTTATAATTAGTAAAAACTTGGATGTTTTATTGTTTGATGACAGGCATTGAGCATAGTTTCAGTTTCACTACTTGCAGTGGAGAAGCTTCCTGATTTATCTCCTGTGTTTTTCACTGGGATGTTAGAGGTAATGTTCGATATATGTATACATTGTCCTTAACTAGGTAGCTTTGACATGTCTTCTCAATCAATAAATTATTCTCCTGTAGAGATTTACATTTGTGACTCTTTTTCAGGCCATTATTGCTGCGCTTTTCATGAATATATATATCGTGGGTTTGAATCAGATATCTGACATAGAGATAGACAAGGTAGGGACTTGAAATTGTTTTTCCTTCCATTTATCGCATTATAATTGTATTACTTATATATATTGGAACATGAAGTAGATAAGAGATAATTTTTGCCATATCTACATTGATATTAGTTGAGATAGGTACTATGTTGTTTACATGACAATCTTTAACTCCTAGGTCCCCTATCAGAACCATGATGAGGTATCTTACTTGAAGCTGCTTTAGTATACACCATAATTTTCGATAAATATCAAAATTCCTGCCACTAGATCATATTTTTAATTGTTGTACACAAGAATGTTGGAATGTACTGTGAATTACGTCAATACTCATTTGAAAATAGTGATATCCATATCATGTAGATGTTGTTTTGAGATGACATATTCCATGTAACGTAATGCGAATGCACCCCTTTTGTGATTTCAGATAAACAAGCCATATCTTCCACTGGCATCCGGTGAATATTCCACGGGAACCGGTATCTTCATTGTCACATCATTTGCCATATTGGTAAACTTTTTTAATTCAATTACCCTGTTGAGAACAAAAACATAATCAATGTTAGCATATGAGATAGCGCTGTGTATTACTAGCATTTATATCATGACCTGTATTTCCTAGTTTTCCTTTTGTTGATTGCTATTTTCGTTCTTTTGAAAACAATATTTCAGCAATCATGCCTTTGGATTGCATGTTATACATCCCAGCATGCTAGCTCCATTAATGTTCATTTCATCCCAGGTTTTCTGTCTCAACTTATTGGGATATGTTTGGAATAAGTTTAGGAAAGGATATTTTTATCATAGGATAAGATATATTTGTAGGATATTTGTTAACTATTGGTTTCCTATCTTCTAGCTCTCATGTTTATCTTAAGATAGGATTTGCAGTGTATAAATAGGGTTTGATGTATCTCAATAACACACATGGTTTTCCAATTCTTCATGGTATCAGAGCGGTTATATTGTTCCACTGCAAACATAATTTTCTTTTCCCTTATGTTCTCTTGTTTGTTCTTTCGGTGTTTGCTATTTGATCCACTGTCTTTCTTTTTAACTTGCTTGATCATTCGGTGGATTTCTATTTGCTGTTTGTGTTCGGTGCTCTCGTTGTTCTTTTCTCTTTGATTATTTGCTGTTTGTCCGGTGCTCTCGATGTTTGTGTTTGAGTGGATTGTCTTGGTGGATTTCTATTCCCTTTTTTGGTGTTTCGGTGTTCGGTGGATTGTGTTAGGTGAATTGTATTTGGTGATCTCAGTTTTCCTTTGTCTTTGGTGTTGGTGTCTTGTATTTGGTCAATATTCTTTGGTGATTGTTCGTAGCTCGGTCATGGTTGGCAGTGTTAGTCCTCCTAAGATCGAATCTAATTCCCCATATCATCTCAGCCCACAAGATCGTCTAGGAGATTTTATCACACCCACTCGTCTCACGGCAAATAATTATGAGACTTCTCTTTCGAAATTCAGAGAGGCCAAACCCTTATGGGATCACCTTAAGCGACGTTTTGCTCAAACTAATGGCTCACACATTCAACAACTCCGAGCCTCAATTTCAAATCTGAGCATTCAACAACTCCGAGCATTCAACAAATCCATGCCTGTTTCTGCATATTATAGCAAGCTACATGCTTTATGGCAGGAGCTTGATCACCACGAACCGCTGATTTCGTGCTCGTGCTGCTCTTCGTGTTCGGCAGGGAGTTTGCATAAAGGACGCAGAGCTCATGCACGTTTTTACCTGAATTTTTAATGGGTTTGGATTCTGATTTTTACTCTTCATTATGCTCACAGGATCCTCTACCAAATCTTGATAGGGCGTATCAACTTGCAATACAAGCAGAATGCGTGCGTTTATCGAAGTTGGAAGTCGAGTCCAAGCCACCCGAGGTGGTTGGGTTTGTTGTGCGTATAGAGGCAGAACATGGTAGGGGTCGCGGATTTGCCAAATCAGTGTGTTATCTGTGCAAGAAGTTGGTCACGAGGCCTTAGTGTGTTAGGCTAATTCAATATGTGGCCATTGCAAGAAGAAAAGTTATCCGGAGAGTTGGTGTTTTGATCTTGTTGGTTTTCCGGATGACTGGCCCAAGAACAAGAAGAATTCCACGTCTGGTCGAGTCCGTGGCCAGGTACGTGCGAATGCTGCTACAAGCTCGTCATTGAATTCTCCTGCTTTGGGCTTGGGTCCTTTATACACATCGGAGTAGTGGAAGGCAATATCGGCTGCTCTTGGTAATGTTCAAGTTCCCGAAAACCGACTAAGTGGTAAGTTCGATACTTCTTCCTGATAATTGATGCTGGAGCCACCAATCATATCACAGGTAAACTTTCTTGGTTGTTTGACACACAAAATGTTAAATACCCAGTTGGTTTACTGAATGGTGACACTGTAATTACCACGTTAGTCGGTTCAGTACATTTACCATACATGCTCACCCTAAACGGAGTTCTTTATGTGGCCCATTTGAGTTGTCCACATAAAGAACTCATCCAATTTTATTCTTATACATGTGCCATACAAGACCGAACGAAGGAGCTGATTGGAATGGGTGTTAGGAGAGACGGAATGTACTATTTCAGCAAACCGAACTTTGTGTCCACAGTTGAATCTATCGAGAATCGGTCTGGAGTTATGGCATCGACGGCTCGGTCTGAGAAAGTAGTTAAGTTAATTCCGCTGGTTCGTAGTAATAAAGAACATTTAGTTAAGGCTTGTGAAGTGTGTATGCGTGTTAAGCATTATAGGGATAAATTTACATTAAGCAATAATAAAACCTCACGAATTTTTGAGAAAGTGCATTGTGATTGTTGATGATTCTCAAGAGCAGTTTGACTTTATTCATTGTTTGATAAATCTGAGGTTTTAAATATGTTAATGGCCTTTGTTGCTATGGTTGATAGACAATTTACTCAAACAATTCAAATAGTTCAGAGTGACAATGGGATATAATTTAATTGTTTGCATTATTATTTTACTAAGATCGTGTACCAAACTTCTCATGTGGGTACTCCGCAACAAAAAGAGAAGGTTGAGAGGAAGCATAGGCGTATTCTAAATGTTAGTTGGGCATTACGGTTCCAAGCACATTTACCTATTTCTATTTGGGGGGAATGTGTACTTGCTGCAACTCATTTGATCAACCGCACTCCTTCTCTTTTACAAATAAAACACCTTTTGACGTCTTATTTGATAAACCTCCTTCTTTTGACGCCATTCGAACCTTTGGTTGCTTGTGTTTTGCCCATATTAAGAAAACAAAGGGTGATAAATTCGCTAGTCGAAGTCGTAAGTGTATCTTTGTTGGTTATCCGTTTGGTAAAAAGGGGTGACATTTGTTTGATTTGGATACAAAGGAGTTTTTTGTTTTCCGGGATGTCAAATTTGTGGAAGAGGTATTCCCATTTGAACGTACAAAGGGTGTACGCATCATGCCTCCCTCCACTATAGATCATGATGTTCATGACGATTTTGCCGATTTGGTCCTACCTGATACCGATTCGTGTAGCTTGGGTAATGGCGATGTTGGCGAGGCTTTGGGAGAAATTGATCCTACTCAGCAAACTGGATCTACTCTAGAGCCTAATGAATCTGCATCCAGCAACTCTGTTGCACAAGATATGGGTCTTGGTTTTCGGGATAAATTCCCGAATGTCAAATATTGAGATTTTGTGACGCATTCGGTTTTTGCTAAAAGTACGTCCTTATCTTCTTCTCCCACCAAGCACTCCTCAGGTCCTCCATATCCTCTCGCACATTATATAAATTGTGACAATTTTTCTATAAATTATCGGAGATTTCTTGCAGCTATTGGTAAGGGTTATGACCCAAAATCCTTTTAGGAGGTTATGAAGTATGATTGATGGAGACGATCTGTGAAGGATGAAATTCGTGCTCTTGAGGACAACAACACTTGGTCTTTGGAGTGTCTCCCGCCAGTTAGTGTGCTCTTGGCAGCCAATGGGTATATAGGACTAAATATATATCAAACGGGGAGGTCGAGCGCTTTAAATCCCGGTTGGTAGTATTGGGCAATCATCAACAAGAGGGGATTGATTACAACGAAACATTTGCTCCAGTTGCCAAGATGACTATAGCTCGTACATTCCTCGCAATTGGAGCTTCTAAAAATTGGGAACTACATCAGATGGATGTTCACAATGCCTTCTTACATGGTGACTTGGATGAAGAAGTGTACATAAAACTACCTCCTGGCTTCGAGAGTTCAGATCCTTCCTTGGTTTGTCGGCCGCGCAAGTCATTATATGGGTTAAAACAAGCTCCTCGATGTTGGTTTGCAAAATTGGATTCTGCTTTGAAAGGGTATGGCTTTCTTCAATCCTACTCCGATTACTCCCTTTTTACGTATTCTAGGGCCACTATTCTAATCAATGTGCTAGTTTATGTGGATGATCTAATCATCTCTGGTAATGATTCCACTGCTTTTACCTATTTCAAAGCTTATCTCAGTAGCTTTCTTCACAGCTGCATATTTATATTACTCTACATCAAAAATTTTCGTAGATAACGGTGATCAGACAAATTTAGAAAGAGTTAGGATGAGGATTTGGAATTAAGGAGAGGAAGGATAAAGTAAATGATCCAAAATCCTTGTCTAAACAATAATTAAGTTGGATATGGGAAGAGGAAGGTAGGGAATATGGAAAACCTTTGATACTGAGTCTGTCCAAAGTTCGAAAAATTTAGAAGAAAAACACCTTGATCCTGTCCTTCCTCTGCCACTTTGAAAGTGTAGTACAAATGCCCCCCCTCCTCCCTTCTTTTCCATTTTTTATCCGTCCTCTAAGCCTCTAACCTCCAAAATTAATATCTAAACAGTGTTCTTGTTACCATCTCTAACTTCACATCTATGTGATCCATTCTGAAGTTGCCTTAGTTTACCAATTACCATCCCCCACTTGCTCAAAAGCAGATGATGTTTGGATTTTTATCGTGCTTTTTGATGAATATGAGAAAGATGTAGCTTACCATAGGTGTGTACTGCCCATGGAATGTAGACAACTGTGGTTGTTAAATTTTATTTTGGAGTCAAACAAGCAGGCTTTAACTTTGGCTCATTTCAAATAGCATACCAAGTTTTGCATATATTGTCGAGTGGACATGTTTCACTCATTATCAGCTTAAACTAGTCTTACATTATGTAATGAGTGCTCTTGAAATCATCTGTGTTGCTGGTCTACCTGGACCTTCTGTCAATCCTTATCTAATAGAGGGTTGTATTAGATGGCTGAGACCTAGGTCCAAGAGTAACTGTGAATGTTGTCGGATCATTACTGCATGATCTTTTGCCTGTTTTAAAATATTTGTGGTCGAATACATATAATTGTTAAAGGATTACATGGTATTTTTTATCTCTCTCAATTTTGAAAATTCCAGTCTAGGAAACTGGCTTCCTAGGTTCAGCATCATCTTGTTAGCTTCTAATCAAGTTTTAAATGCCTTTAAAGTGCTTACTGTGTGGTATTTTTTTCTGCAGAGCTTTTGAGATGAGAAATTTTTCTTAATCTTTTAATTATTTTACATTGATACTTTACTGCCTGGCAATTTTTTAATATTTGGTGACTTATAAGTTGTTTTTCACCTTTTTAACTAGAGAAAGCTAAGACTTCTTTCTGGTGATTTTCTGCTGGAAAATTTCGTCAAAGTATTCATTGTTTTCCTCATAATTTGTTGTCTTTTTTGCAGAGTTTTTGGCTGTGGTCGGTTATTGGTTCGTGGCCCTTATTCTGGGCTCTTTTTGTAAGCTTCGTGCTTGGTACAGCATATTCCATAAATGTAAGACAGATTTATGCTCAAGTAGTTTGTCTAGGAAATGTATGTGAATAATGTGATGCTTGGTTTTCCTTGTTTTTTTTGTGGTCAGTTGGCTACCTAATTAAAAATAAAAAAGCCATACTGTTGTGAAAATTTTTAGATGGAGACAAATTGAATATCTCTATGACTGATGAACAATTTACCTAGCTATAGTTTACTCTTTTCATTCATCTCTAAATGAGCAACACCTTGATGATTTTTTTTCTTGATTTTAGCAACGGGAATCAAAGAGACAGGGGTGATTGTTGTTCCACATACTTCAGTTGTAGTTGTTTTCCATATCCCACTTAGTACAAACTTCTAGAAAAATCATGTGTTCTTTTGAATGTACTACTAGTTTCACCTGTAAAAAGCCAGCAGGTAATTGAAGTTTTCCTAGATTATGTTCAAAATGGACAGTATATTAAAAAGCTGCACATATGAATATGGAAGTTCCAAAAATGAGTCAAAGCCTTTTTGCAATATTTCAGCTCAATTTGCTGTATTTGACAAGTTTGATTTTGTTGAAAGTATTAAACTTGCCATATGAAGTGGTAACTGTGGTAACTTTAACTTTTTGAGTTTGCTCTTTTACTTGCAGCTGCCTATGCTGAGATGGAAGAGATCTGCTGTTGTTGCAGCTATGTGCATCCTAGCAGTTCGGGCAATCATTGTTCAAATTGCTTTTTTCCTGCACATACAGGTGCTGCTTTTACCCTTGTCATAAATATTGTTTGGACTTGTATATTCATACTGTTATGGACTTTTTAGCATGTAGTGTCGAAATATTGATCTTTGTCATCCACAATTTTGTTCGAAAATGTCCTGTTGTCAACCGATAATTGTGCTAAGTTGGTTGAAGTCATGGAAGTTGTGCTGCAGGATTGCTACTACCCAAAACTCTAAAGGGTGTTTAAGCTCCTTAACTGTACTCCCTCCTCCCACTAGAAAAGGCTGTTGACCCCCACCCCCCAATTCTGCTGTACATTTTCTGTCACCTCCTTGCCATGTAGAAAACGTTGTAGAGACTGATGCCTTGGAGCCTTTACCGCTGATGGAAAAATGCAACACATAACTGTTGTTGAATGTACATCACTACATAATCGTGTCTTTAATAATTTAAAGATGCATGCCATTTCTTCATTCATTCACTTTTATTTTCCATTTCAACCTCTAAGATGTTTGGTTTGTGTGTAACTCCTGCAGACTCATGTCTTTGGACGACCAGCTGTCTTTTCTAGGCCAGTGATTTTTGCAACTGCATTTATGAGTTTCTTTTCAGTGGTTATAGCATTGTTTAAGGTAAAGTTCCTCTATTTAGTTGGTTTACTTTGACTTGGCATGTATGCCAACACACTTTTTTGACCTTATATAATCATAATTATATAAGTAAAAATTATAAAATGTTGATACTATGGAATTACATATTAAGAGAATCTAACAAGATTCTTCATGACGTCGACTTGTTGCTAACCTATGAAAAATAACCTAACTAAACGTACTACTATTTAGTCGGGTAAGTAATGATCGAATTCCACAGAAAAGGTAATACGGTGTATCAAATTGCTATGGAACTAATAGTCGAGTCTATCAAATAGTGAGTTGTGTGAATTATGGTCTCATAAACTAAACAATGAACCAAAAGCTTAGAATTAAGTATCAAAGCAATTCTTACTTCTTCCCTCACTAATCATATTATGTTCAACAGGATAGATGTACCCTACATCAATACCAATTATCTCTTTCAATGTTCAATGACTTTTTTAACAATGCAATCTTGCGTCTATCATGTAGTCGGCAATTTATTGGCATTAAACATAATTACTATCATTATTATTTCTCTTACTTTTGGTTTTAAAGTCAATTAAGAACCATCTGTCATTGTAAACTTAATTATATTCATTAAACATACTATGTCTACTAGAATAATGAGAATAGAGCCAACTCTAAAATAAGATGAATAATAATCAATTAAATTGGAGATTGAGATTAAATCATAACATCAACATGCATTAAAGTTCAGTATAATTCTAGAATAAAACAAATAAATTACTAATAAAAAAACATAATAATATAAATGATTAAAGGGAAATAGTAGTACTTCAATCTTTTTCAATGTAAACCAAAGAAAAGGTTGTGGAATATACTCTTAGAAACGCAATGTACAAAGAGACAAGGAAGGGAAAAAAAGGAAAGATTAATTTTCTAGCTAATATTCCTATTTATAAACACTAGAGTTAGAGAGTTCAATTTGGAAAAGGACTCCTCAAAGTCAGCCAAAAAATCCTGTCCAGTGAATATTTCAGTCTTCCCATGGTTTGGCCGTGGGAGGAGCATCATTGTTCTTGGGTAGCCTATGGAGTGGGCTGTCCATGACTTTCAACTCCCTGTAAAACGTCCGTCCATGGCTAGACTTACTTCCTATGGATAGAGTGGCTGTTTTTTACACATTGCACGTGAAATCTTGATTTTTGACGTCGCAACTTTATCTTCATCTCCGCTCAGCCTTATGAGTTGGATATAGTATCATTTGATCTAAATATTTCTCCCATGCAAGTGTTTTACACAATAAACCAAACGTAGATGATGATTAGCAAAGACTATATTTTTGTTATGAAAAAATAATTAAATGATGGTCAAAAGAAATGTATGAATAGTGCTAAAGATAATATGGAACAACTAATAAAAAGGGAGGAAGTAACAGTGATTCAATAGAGAGATATGACCTCCGAGTGTCAAGCATTAAACTAGAAAATGTGCTTGTGTGCCTTGTCGATATTTGTCTAAAATGATTAATAGAAGAGATGTATCAAATATTAATGACATAAGTTTGAAATAGCTAGTCTTGCCACTTATTTGAATTCCAGTAAATAAAGTTATTTCGTTTTGAACTGCTCTTTTATGTAGGACATACCTGACATGGAAGGTGATAGGATCTTTGGAATAAAATCGTTTACAGTACGACTGGGACAAAAGCGGGTTAGTTTTGCATTCGAAATAAACCATAAATGTGCAATGTATGGACTTCACTATAATTTCTATTACTGCAAATGTGACAGGTATTTTGGATTTGTATTTCACTACTTCAAATGGCTTATGCTGTTGCCATTTTAGTTGGGGCATCCTCTTCCTTTGCCTGGAGCAAACTTATCACGGTAATGTACAATGTGTTTTATAAGTCTCTAATCTGAATATAACATGTCAGAATGTAAAATATTTCTTATCGCTTGATGTTCTTTAGTTGATTGTGGTCTTTGGTTCTGTGATGATGTTTAAATGTTGTGAGATGTTGAGAAGTAATCACAGCATGGAAATGTTCCTTTGTAAAAAGTCTAATTACTCTAATGCACTAATTGTAACTTTTTTTTTTATTGTTGCTGAACGCTAGGGTGTGAAGTTACTGTGAATCATCACAATGTGGCTGATGTATGTGCAAACTTAAATGGTTATCACTGCTTAACTATTATTGAAAGAGCACTTTGCTACTTGATTTCCATCTCTTGTTACCTTTTCGAAATTGAACCTAATGAGACACGCCCTAGAACGGAATGTTTACAAGCTGGCATGATATTTGAAAAGGAGAGCTTAAGTGTTTCGAGCAAACTTGCCTTCACCATGATGGTGAAACTGCGAGTATTGAAATACTTGTATATTGGATATCAGAATAGAAACAACGTAGAGCTCTATGCTGAGCTCAGGCCTATTTTAAGAAGCCTATCCTTGTCTGATTTCAAAAAATGGGGAGTAGGACTAAATAAAGGTTAACTTAGTTCCTTCATTTGGGCTCTTGTAGGTTGTTGGTCATGGTATATTGGCCGCAATACTGTGGAGAAGTGCCAAGTCCACTGATCTCAGCAGCAAAGTTGCAATTACTTCTTTCTACATGTTCATCTGGAAGGTAATGCTGCAGCCACTCTCATCTCTCCCTATTCCTAATTGCTTCAATACCCAGTCACTGATCCAAAAAGGTAGAATTGATTGTCTTTGCTCTGGCATGGTCTAGTAACTGTTGAATATACTCGTAAATGAAGTCATTAGTTCAGTTCACTAGCAAGCATATCTTCTTAGTGATAAATTTGAAAACTGGAAGTAGAGTTATTTAAATTCTGTTATATAATTCAGATACCATGCACTCCTAATTATGTGATGGATCAGAATTACATGAGCAAAGACAATAGTCGACTTTTCAATGATATTAAGATAAATTATGATGGAAACAAGTTATTCTGTCCTACAAACTTGGAAGGAACTTGGTTGTTTTTGTGCCAACTCCTGAATTATGTGCATGAGTTGATTTTCAAACGGAGTTTTATACGCTCTTCTTATTTCCTAAAATGGCACTATTTTACAACATTCCAAGGTGGTTACCATAAGATAGTCAACTGCAAATATAGAAACTTACCTACCTTTCCAGTGTGCAATCAAATGCTACTGGCCATAGTGATGAGAAAGAACCTTTGTAGGAGAGACATCAGTTTGTTAGATTGTACTCTTTTCGGGTATTCTGTTGCTAGTCATGAGTCCTTCGACATATACTCTTGGTTTTCACTAATAATAAACCTATTTTCATGGCCAGATTTTTTTTTATTACATCGATAATCATCTGATAAAGTCATATGCTTGCAGCTATTTTATGCAGAATATTTGCTAATACCACTTGTAAGGTGATTTACGGAGAATGAAGCAGACGCTTTTCTTCCCCCTGATTAGTGACAATTGACAATGTGTACATATAGGGTTTTTTTTTTAAAAAAAAAAAATTCTTTTTGAGGAGAGGGGCATTAGATATTGATCTAAAATAAGTATTGCCCATGTATTCTGATTTTTTTCATAAAAAACTGTCAGCTTCTGTTGCTGTCGTTTTCATTCTCCTCTGTACTTTCAATGGATAGATTTCAAGATTCATATTAGCTGCCCAGCTAGCATTGTGTCCTCCAGTTTGATTTTCGCTAAATATTACTTATCTTTATTACATTTTACTTCAACGAAAGTACGAAACCCTGAGGCTGAAAGCCTGAAACAAACAAATGGCTAATCTTACTGCTTAACTGAATAAATATTCAGTGGACTGGAATCATTCACGCAGATATGATAGGGAATTGAATTAAATGGTAAATGTCATCAAATTAATGGTTGGACATGACTTACCAATTACCACTGATTCACTAACAAGAATAAATACAGATAGAGAAAAAAGAATCCCCAAAAGCGAAGGAAAAGTAGGGAAATGTATGTCGAGAATAAAAC
This sequence comes from Dysphania ambrosioides, assembly GCA_026401315.1. Taxonomy (NCBI): domain Eukaryota; kingdom Viridiplantae; phylum Streptophyta; class Magnoliopsida; order Caryophyllales; family Amaranthaceae; genus Dysphania; species Dysphania ambrosioides. Next base: position 703,642 of record CM048665.1, read on the forward strand.
ATGACAAACGAATCAGGGTTACAAATTTTGTTAGGTTTATAGGCCTTGGTCATATGACATTAAGTGTAGCTTAAAACATCCAAAAACTTTTTCTTTCTTTGTTTTTATCATAATTCAAAAACCTTTATATAATAGTAACATAAGTTAACAATATGAGTTATGACGAAATAAAAATCAACATTACTTATTTATTCATACTCTATGATTCATCATTAAGTTGATTCAGTTTTTGGTTTCAAACCAAATCAATAAGTATTTTAATCCACTCACCTTTATTTCTACGTGTAATATTTACTGTACTGAATTCAGTAAGCACTGTCTATTTTTAAGAATATTCTTTCAAAATCGCTCTTATTTAGCCTTCGGGTGTTAATTGTATGGAATTGAACTAATGCATTTTCCCCTGAAATCTAAGTGGTTATGAAGTGGTTGGAAGCTATGGTCCAAGAACAATGTGAGTTGCATAGCTGAGGTAAGCCATAACATTTAAGACTGAGTTGTATCAGCCTATTACGAGATAAATATATATTTTGGCATATGTTATGTACAGGATACAAGTTTAATTTGGATAGTTCAAAAAAGTGGGTATATATTAATTTGACAAAGACGTGAGTTTCGTTATTAACGTTTAGGCTCCGTTTAGTAGGGTATAAAACGTTTTCTTTGAAAACTGTTTTCCCCATTTTACGTTGTTTGGTTTGGAATAAAATATAAGATGTAAAACTTGAAATGTATATTCATTTTACACCCTATTGAAAATATTTTCCCCCTAAAACTATGAGTAAAATAATTTTACATCCATTCACTCCAAAAAAAATTATCAACTAACAAACAATTCACGCATTACCAAATCACGCATAGAGGTGGGAACAGGTCGTGTTGTGCCCACCATGGACCGTGCCAGCTCATACTTGGCTTCTTGTCATGTCGTGTCGTGCCATGCCTAATTGTGGTTGTGTCGTGCTACATTTCCCTAAAACTCAATCCATGGCCTACCACAACCCCCATGCTTTGCGTGGCGTGTTGTAACGTGCCTCGTGCTAGCCTAATTTTTTTAACAAAAAAATAATATAATAGAATTGAAAAAAATAATTTTAGATAATTTAAATTATATTATAAGAATATAATAATATTAAAAATAGTAGTAATAATAATTTTATAACCAATAATAATATTAAATAATATCATGCTTTGGGTCGTACCTCGTGCCAAATTGACATGTCGCTCGCGTGCTCGTGCCTAATTTTTTTTGCTGTTTACGGCTTGGCCTGCGGCCCACTCCACGGATAGTGTACCACAACCGTACTTGTGTTTAGGGGTGTTCATAACCGGGTACTCAGGTTTTCGGCGACCCCGATAGATTGGGTACCCACTTAATCTATTAGTTTGAAAATCGGCCTATGAACCGACCCGGTTTAAGCAAGTACCTACTTAAAGGGTCGAACTCTTTTCTGAACCGGGTTGGGTTACAAGGTACCTTGCTTATTTTCTAAACTCTTTTCATTCTCACTAAGGTACCTACTTAAATCGGGTCAAGTTATAGACTACCCGCTTAAACAGAGAACTCGCTTAGCAGGTACCAACTTAAATCAAGTCGGGTCACAGGGTACCCGACTAAAACCCTACTAAAACAGCAAAACCAGATTTTAAAAAAATTATTTCGAGTATTCGGACCCGATTATATTTTTTATCCAGCCCATGACCCGACCCGAGTACCCGATTTTTTACCGGGTCGGGTACTCCACCCAAAAAATCAATATTTTTTTAAAAACAACTATTTATTTTCAGATCACGTACTATATCATGAATTCGAACAAATTTTTTCCATTTTAGTCGAAAATAAAAAAAAATCTAGATTTTCCTCGATTAGATTGAACCATGAAAGTTAATAGAAGTAATTGATTTTTCAGTTCAACTAAACAACGGAAAATGTTTAAATGTAAAATCATTTTCCATACAACCAAACAACGAAAAAATTCCATGAAAATGAGTTTTCTACCGTAAAAGATTTTCCATAGAAAATTATTTTCAGTTGAAAACATTTTTCGGCCTACTAAACGGAGTCTAAGACTCCATCAAATCATTTTACTTTTAAACCGCAAAATTTTTGCCAGGTTAAACTCCTCCTAGGACACCAATGTAGGAAATCAGGTTAAAAAAAACTCACCTTTACTATTAATTTTTTTTTCATTGATAAGATTCAACAAAACAGAGCCTTGGCAGTAAAATTTTAACTCAGAAAACAAATTGAGTGACAGGCAGCCACAATCATCAACCGTAATATTCATATTCATATTCATACAAAAGGCAACATTACCGTCACGCTGGGCAGTTCGGTGTTGGAAACGCTGCATTAAAGGGAAGCTATGCAAAAAAAAAAAAAAAACTATCTCGTCCAAGAGTTCAAAATTTATTTCAGGCAAATCACAGAATAAAAGGAGGCAAATTTTTAACAGATACTGAAATCGAGGGAAATGATTTTAATTGCTCTCGTTTATCTTCATTCCCTAAGCAAAACTCACAATATCCCTAGCTCTTAGAGTCATAGTTCACAACATGATTCAAGCAACAATGGATCAAGAACAATATCAAACGTTCAAGCTATTCAACGGAATATGTTGGAAGACATTCATCAAAATGTGTGAAAATCCTTAAACAATAGCAGACTCTGACCTTTATCAAATCCTTAAACATTCATCAAATCCTTAAACAATCATCAAATTTTGATCACATTAATAATTTGAAAATAATTTCTTTATTGAAAAGCCTGAAAGAGAAGCCATTCAGAGGAACAGCTAGGCTGCTAGGGGCACCTGCATCGACTTCTTTACCCTGTTTCATCCATTCCTGAACATTATACCATAAGCAACCATGCCACCTGCAACTCATTCAACTATGAATCCAAAGCTATTGGAACCAAAATAAAGGTTCTAGAAATATTTTACGCAAAATAAGATGTGAGAAATTTATGTCTCTTCCATACTTTCAAAATTTCTGTCGAAGGGGAAAAGCGAGAGCTTTATGTATCTATCCTGACGATATTACATGTACAAGTTCTGTGACCACAATAGGTGGTGTATTGACACTGATTGTGCATGTATTCAGATTAGACATGCCAAAAAAAAAAATAGCATCTATTTATATCGAAACATTATTTGACCCTAGTTCTCAACTCAATCTGCCATAGATCATTGCAGAAAAACCAAAAAAAAAAAGACCTGATGAAGTAACATCACACGATCCACCTCAATGCTCCAACTTCATATACAAAGAGCACCACAATGACACATCTGTTGCCAACAAAAAATAATGATCAAAATCAGATCAGACACCTCATAAAATGAGAAGAACATTTTTAATATTAGCCAGACAAAACAACAGCCATGTAAAATCCAAGCATAAGAAAAGCAGCAGAGCCTTGATTCAGCAGTAATTCTCCATATTTGATAAGTGATAACTCGTGCTGCTATAGTAGTGTACATGAATAAATAAATAATTCTGCTGAATACTATTCATTAAGTCACAGCAATCTAAATTTACAGATGCCCTAAGAACTCGTGCAGAAGCCTGATTTAGAGGCTAAGAAAAACTAGATGTCAGAGGCCAGAGAATACTTCTTGCTCTACTTGTCAATATTCGATCTAAAGGAAATGCCATGTGCCCAAGTTCAAATTTCTGGTGGATAAAAGTCTCCAGTTATTTATTTTCATCCAATGAATCATAGGATATCGAGTGTGTCTATTACAACAATTAGGCAAATGGACAGACAACACAACAGAAACACCATACTGTCTAAAACCTACCATTAACTAGTTTTCGAGGATGCTTCTATACAAATGAAAATATACGGGAAATGAATTATAACCAAAGTCCAACCAAACCTAACTGTAAATTGCCAAAATCTTCAAGAATAAAGGAAGCTAGATATTGGAAAGAACCTGTACAGGACATTGATGACAAAAAAACTTTAGCTTCCCAGTAGAACTTTCTGAGGATCAAGCTGCCCACTACAGTAACTAGATGGAACTGAAGATAGTTCCATCCTGCCTCTCCACTCCTCACCTGGCTTGAGCACGATCGGGTATTCAATATCAGCAGGTTCCACACACAACATATGTTTGTACTCATCATCTCCAAAATCAGACATGGCTTTAGCTTTCTTGTCCCAAGGATTCCATACCACTGCAAAATAAATCAATTTTACAGGTAAGAACGACAGTAAGTAAGTCGGTCAAAGATCAGACAAAATTAGGCACGAGGAGAGGGTTACATCAAAAATGAATTTCAATTCAGGCAAATAAGAGGATTAAATAATTAATACAACTGTCCAATTACAGAAGGTGTCTCTATAGTCATAGAAGTGCAAAAGGGCACAGTCCACCCAAACCTTCCATGGTGCAAAAATACTAACATTCCTGAGATGTAGACCACAACTGTCCTTATATGATCAAGAACAATGCGTCAGCCATTTTAGAGAAAGCAATATATCTAGCCTCCCAGATACCAGTATACTTTGCCCCAAAACATCCAAATAATCTGTAGTTCGAACAATTTGGAGGGGAAAAGATTTTTCTCAGAGTTGCTATTGCACTACATTATTACTTCCATGAGATTGAGAGCATTAGAGTTCTCTACAGATGAGCCATGAGACGACATACATTCCTCGAAATATATCCTCAGCGCAGTTTTCTCAACACAATCATACAAAATTACAAATACTACAGCTATCATATATGTGTCATAGTGTGAATGTCTTTAGCCCTCTTGCCTATCTGTGGGCAAGGATGCAAGTCTTGTGGAGAAAGCATACTAGGGAACACATAGGCCACACGGGCTGAGCAAGTTTGGGAAGCTTTCTTCATGCGTATGGATGCTTGTTCTAAGTATGCACGAGCAATTTTGGTTTTCTGTTTCCAATCTCTTGCAGAGCATATCGGCTTCGTCCATCATCGAGACTTTGTTAACCTGTCACTAACTAAAAGGGGCTTTTGTTTGATGTCAAGTTCTCGTGAGCATTGAAGCACAATTGTGCACATCTAGCTACTCAACCCCTATGTGTGAACTCACAAAGTGGCCAAGTATTCTTCCAACAGACGATTGAACCTCTGTGTTTGCCCATCTAATTGAGGATGGTGACCTAATGACATGGTAAGGTCCAATCCATCATATAGAAAAGTGCAGATCGCAAGAGGCTTGTGAATCTTGGGTCTCTGTCGCAGAAGATGATGTTCTGAGGAATTCCTCGATACTTCCCATTGTTTGAAGAATAGGGAAGTTATTTCATCAACACTGCAAGTCTTCAAGACCGGGACATAGTTGACATACTTGAAAAGCGATCTATCACAGATGATAAAAAGTTAACCAACTTCAAGTGTCTGCTAATAAAATACATTAACATACTGTCCCTTGGGTGAGTAGGGACACACAGAGGTCCCAGGAAGCCACTAGGTTTCTGTCTATCAATCTTGTCTTGTTCGCACACCAAGCAGGTTCTTGTATATGTCAGAATATCTTCTTTCATCCCGTCCTAGTAGTACCCTTCCTAAGGATAGTAAATTGAGTGTTCTCTGCCGGTGGCCTACCCATAAGTTGTCGTGGCATTCTTTCAAGAGCATTCAACTTGTAGCCTTTGGTGCAGACCAGAACATCTTCCATCCTAAAGTGCTTAGGTTTTTCCATCTTCGATCATCTTCTTATTCATTTCAGTCATAGGGTCGCCTAGCATGTGTTGCTTGCTTAACTTGATCTCTTGACAATAGTGGGACAAGTCTTTGAATGGGCACTAGATCAACTCAGCGCATCGGCCACTTCATTGATTGCTCCAGTTTCGTAGATGAACTGTGAACTTATAACTGACAATGAACTTCAAACCGAGTAAGTACTGCCCCCAAAACCCTCAAATGGACGGATGACCAAGAGTTCCATCTCTTGCGTTGAGTTGCATACTTTCTTTCTGAATTGCTTAGCTTACGATTCTCAAAAGCTACATAGTGACCGTCGTGTGACAATAGTCCAACTGCATTGTCTGATACGTCTATTTCGACCACAGAGGGTTCTTTATATTCAACCATCAAAAAGCTTTATACCTTGTCACAACTTGATGGCAATCCAATCTCAAAATCTAGCTTGATGAAGAAAAAAACATCCCTGAGTTGATCAAACTAAGTCAACTACCTGGCTAATGATTCCACATTGAGTTTGGTTAGTGCTCCATAGTTGATGCATGATCACTTTTATCTTGTTTCTTTTGAAACAGCATCGAGGCACCTAAGGGCACTTAAGAAGGTCCAATGAATCCATCATCAAATAGTTCATCCAACGACTACTGAAGCGTGCCAACTCAGGAGGCCCTATTTAATAAGGTGCATGCGCAAGTACAATAGCATTAGGCTTAAAGTCAATCTCATCATCAATGGCCCTCTCCTTGCCACAATAATTTTCGGCATCTTGTCAAGAAGATGATTGACAAGTTACTTCAGAATGGCCAACGGAGTCTCCTTACATGACTCTACTCTTCCTTCATGGAAAATGTAGCACAGAGGCAAGGTTGTCGCTAAGCTATCAAAAATGGGCATCGAAATCGCCTTGCGACACAAAAGAAGTCAATATAAGGCACCATGTCGAAGTCATCCATGGGTGCCATCGTGAAGTCTAGACAACTTTACCAATCTCTAAGCTTCATTTCGATGTTATTCGCAACATTGCGAATTGGTCTAACATCAAAGTTTATGGCCTTCATGCTACCCCCTTCATGGAGTTATTTCGAAGCAAGTCTAGTGACAAAGTTGCAAGTCTTCTTCTCATCTACTACAACTTCCACTTACATAAAAATCGATCGACTTAGGCTTACTACCAATTGTCTCTATTACCATGGTTTTATGTGTGGTAAGCTCCTAATTTTGAAGGTTCTTCTTTGCTAATTTGGGATACTTATGTTGCTTCTTCTCAGGGCTAGCTAAGCGGACATAGTACACAACTTTCCTGAAAGTTGTCGATCTCCTCTTTGTGGTGGCACTCCTAACCATCAGTGAGGACTTCTACAAAGTACGCATGTCATTAGTTTATTCCACAACACATTTCGTGATTGAGAATTTCTACTTATTATTGATGGTTGACGATCATTCCTTTGTGAGTCTGCTCCCTCCCTTCAATATTTGTTCCCCCACATTATTCGAGCTAACTAAGAGTTGTTAGTTGAGCTTACCAAAGTGCTTATAAATGCAACATCATTCCCCTTATTTTGTTGGTTGGATGGTCTCTCCGAAGAATATTTCCTGCAAATGTATTTATTTCTATCGCCAAATCTCACACTCAACCCACTCCTTGTAGAATAGATCCACAAGGACCTTAAATTCCTCCCTAAGTTTTGATCGATACCTTTTTGGCCTAGATGTTGACACAATTGGTTCACCACCACAATTTGGCGGTGTCAACAAGGTACATTTTTGTCATGTCAACCTTCATGTCATCACCAAGTTGACAGATCATCCCCAAGAAATGTTTCATGTCGAAAATGAAATTGTTAACTTCTTAGAGTCTCTTGAACTGCTAAAGCTTCAAGGTATGGATTGTATGATCTTATCCTACTCCCACCAAAGTCTCGATTAACTCACATAAGGTGAAAAACATGCTCATAGAGTGCATCTCTTTCCATAATTATTTACTCGACACCCATTTCAAGGTTGGCATTATTCTATTCGAGGGTGGAGCATTGATTATCCAACCCAAAAATTTCCTCGAGTCGAATCCGTGATTCTGATTTTCTTCAAGCCATGTGAGTCTCGCCTCCATGGAATACCCTTCACCTTTTTCCATAATTCTTTGAGCAATTAGGTTTGGCTCTAATAATGTCACAATTGGACGTTTTTAGATGTCGGATAGTACAACGCACTCTTGCCTATCTGCTGGCAAGGTTGCAAGTCTTGTGGAGAGCGGTGCTTGCCGGCGTACTAGGCAATACAGGTGAAACGAGTTTGGGCAGCTTCTAAATAGGGTCGAGTTGCAAGAGTGCTTCTTTACGTAAAGAAATCATAAGCGGGACCGACAACCAAGGTTTCTGAATTTAGGAGTGAAAGGGTACTTCAAAACAAGTGCAACACAGTATCAAGATTACGATAATACACAAGTTGTAAAGCCAGGAATGGATACAACGCATGTATTTCATTACTAAACTCATTACACTGTATAAAGGATTACTTTGAAGAGGCTACATCCTCCTAGTAAACACTAGAATTACAGTTCATAATAATCCTAGAAAACATTAAGAAAAGTACATTAAAGCATAAAATAATGAAGTAGAAGTAAAAAGGTGGATTCTAACACTATGGATTCTTGCTAGAAAAATGAAAGGAGTGCTAGAACATAAAGATAAATTTAGCTAGAGGTAATAAGGGAGTGGACAATATATACTACTAGTGTTGCATGTAACTTATTGTTTTTACATAATTGTAAATACTAAACTAAAATGTAACTAAAAAAGTCATGAAAAGTTAATAGGAATTGTCTTACCAGCATCCGGTAGTCCATCTTTACGAATCACAAATGTCCTCTTCCTCTCATGATCCAGTATTGCAATCTTAGTGGGAGTGCTAAGATACATCTTGTCAAGCTATTCATATAAAAGAAATCAAATATATTTCATGCTGCGGCAGAAGTAAAGAGAAAATTAAGAAAGTAAACACTCACTTCGCCTTCAAATGTGATGGAATCCCCTTGTTCAGTAAAACGCTCCTTATTATTCAAGTTATCAAGGTAATCCTGAGTCTCCAATCCTTCAATCCGGACTTCACTAAATAGAAACAAGCAAGTAAACTTATAAGGGAACCTCTAGCTGCTATTAATTTCTTAGACATGCTTGAAAGTGATGTTTGAAATCAACCGCTCTTCAGGAAACATAAATTAATAACCTGTAAATGTATCATCAATTTGCAACCAAAAATACTATAGATGGGATAAGTAAGTACAGGGATATATGGAGCCCCCAAACTTTGCAACAGTCAGGAGGACATGATACATATTAACTTCTCGTATAAGCACATGACTATGAATTTAAGTTGTTTAAGACCAAATCTACATAAAATTCGAGCATATTGGTTCCATCTTTGAAGCTTAAGCTCGCAAAAAGGTCACATAGAACTTGTATTATCTCTCAGATTCATAAGAATGCATATTACATAAAGGCAAAAAGCACATTGAAAAAGACAGTCAATTACTGTATTTAGCTTCAAACTTAGGACCCCGAAGTACAGTAATCCGGCAGTCTGCAACATGCAGGAAAATCTTTTGGCAGCGTCGAAGACACTATGCATGTTTACTTCTGTCTTAGAATACTTATAGGCAGACTAGCTTGTAAACAACAGCGGACTTGAAATGAATTTTATCACTTTCTCCGCACCAGCTTACCACATCAATTTTCCATAACATGAAAGATAAAAAAGATTATGGAAGAGGAAGATGAAAGACAAAGACACAAATGTGTCCTAGGTATGAGGTACTATACCCATTATAATAACAAAATTAAAAAATTAACATAAACTATCCAATAAGATAACATTGTAATACCTGATATCAGAAACAGAGAAATAGGCGTGATAAGCAAATGTAAAGCTAAACGGCTTTGAATCAATGTTTCTAACACGTGATATCAGCATCAGATCTCCTCCGGGACCCAAGGTTACTCTCAGACGAAACTCAAAACTACAAAAGAAAAAAGACAAACTGCTTCATTTCAAAAAAGTTCAGCAACAAAGTTAACAAACCAAAAAAATTCAGATTTTACATTGGAGTATTGGACTAGGACACACAGTTTCTTGGAAAGAACATTAACATATGCATCAATACAGTTTCTTGGAAAGAACATCAACATATGCATCAATACAGTTTCTTGGAAAGAACATCAACATATGCATCAATATTCAGACATTCATACAAACAAGTGACAGGATAAAGTACCGGTGAGGCCAAATCTTCAGATCTTCTTCAGATGGTTTCAGCAACAAATCAACAAAAGCCTTGTTGGATGAATTCCCAAGAAAAGGTGGTAGCTCGGGATCAACAGTCCAAAATTTATTCCTGGCAAATCCATGGAGATCAAGGTGTCCAAGATTGCCAAACTGCATAACGATAAAGACGCATAATGTTGAAGACTGACACAATCTAAACATGAGGAAGATGAGGACACATAATGTTAACGGGAGAAATAATTTTTTTACTAAAAAGAAGAAAGAAGCGCAAACCTGAGGGAAACATATTGGTATGCCTCCACGTATTGGTTTTGGGGGCTTGTAGATAGCCTGGACAGCATAACAAATATTACTAAAAACAGATGGAAATTGAAATCTCAATCATATTCATTCGAACTAAGTAATTTAACTTCCAGCATGTTATGGCATGTTATGGCATGTCAAGCACTAGATATTAAGGGGAAAAAAAGTAATTCATCTTACTAATACATTAAGCGCAGGGAGAATATCCAACCTAAGGCTCTGCTTAATTAGGAGTAAAAACGTTATCGGCTGAAAATGGTTAGCCGTGGAAAATACTTTCCAAGGGAAAAAAACTTTCCATGCCCCTTTTCTTTTGTTTGGTTGAACAATCTTTCTCTTCTAATTTAAAACAATAAAAAATCAAACTTATTTGAGACAATTGATCAAACACTTTGCCAGCAAGCCATCAACATGATCATATGAATGAACAACTACATAATTAATAAACTAATTCAGGATTCCATTCCCATACCAAAACACAATGAATTTTGTTTACACTATTTTTGGAATGAAGAACTCTGTTTCCCTAAGAAACTCAAATAATCAAATCATTATTCAAGCAATGGAAGAATTGAACCTCATTAGCCTGATCAAGGAAATCAACAATCCATAACGCCAAAATAAAAAGGCATCAAAACATCAAAATTGAAAGCACAAGCAAAATCGAATTTAGATCAAACTTTGAGCAAAAACACGTTTAAAAGATAAAATTCTAAAGAAACCGAAAAAATTAGACCAATCCACATTAGAGGGTGAATAGAGTGATCTGGGAAGCAAGAAGGTATAGTATAGAGAGAGTGTGAAATCTTCAGATCTTTAATAATTCAAGGCAGTAAGAAAGTTGGGGGGGGGGGGGGGGGGGGAGAGAAAAAGTTGTCAGAGGGAGATGACAGAAAACACAACTTCCTTTGTTAAACAAATTTTCAGCCCATGTTTTCCTTCATAGACCGGGCCAAACCAAACAATGGAAAATAGGGAAAACAGATATCCAGGAAAGTGATTTACGCCAAACCATACAGAGCATAAGTGTCACAAGAGACTCCTATGAACAAGGACATCAGTACAGACTAATGCAATTAGATAACGCAAGCAATAAACTGTGAGAGGAATGACTTTGTAAATGAGAATATGAATGTTACATTCATAATCAGGTTAGTTATGAAAGAGAAATCAGGTATTAAATAACTTCATCCTCCTTGATGCAAGAACAAACAGTAAATACAGAAGTTAGAAAAAGGTTCCTGGGGTTCTTGGTATGCTTGTTACCTGTAGACAGCAGTAGTTCCAGAAAAAAAAGATGAGAGGGAGAGGAGGGATCAAATGAGAAGAATGAAAAGAGATCTTAGCCCTTCAAATGGTTAGATCCAATTCATAAGTTTTCAAGTATGAAAAGGGTCACTATATGCGAAATATATAACTAAGTCATATATGTTAAGAAGGATCACTATTTACATGTGAAATATCAAATGTTAGATCTACCTATCTATCTATCTCTCTATCGTGTGTGTGTAGATAAATAGAGAGAGAGAGAGATTGATTCCTTGAACTCATGAAGCACAAGAATAAGGGGCGCCACTAATATTTGTTTGCAAGGGGAAAAGGTAATGCTATAAAATTGGGAGATTTTTTCAAAAAGTAACATAAATATGAAAGCCGACCAATTGAAAGATGAGTGAATCCAGTATTTACAGCTAACTACCACCTATCTTCTTGTATTATAGCACTTTTACCAATATATTTTGTAAATAAAAAATACTAATTTTTTTGGCTTCCAACTGGGATCAAATGCACCACCCTATACAAGGATGAATCCGGCAGACAGCCACTGCCAGTACATGTCAGCTGCTTGGCTCAGATTGCATACAATGGATAGTTTCCTCAGTACAATAGTTCTGGACCATGATTTACTAAAAAGTGATGACAAATAATGTTAGAATCCCATTTCACTTCCCTTTTTGTCTTCATATTACTTGAACGGTAAAAACAACTGCAAGCGTACACATAATGAGGAGGCCTAAAGACCAAAATTGAAAGATATCCACCCAGATCTTAACTTATAGAGGTCTTAAATTAACTACGACAAGAAACTTTGTGACACAGAAAGTATTGTCTTTATTAAGGTATTGATTTATCTCCAACAAATGTCTCTTCAAAGAACAGAAATAAATTATGGAAGAGAAGTTTCTAGTTCGGCACAGCCATGCCATTAAATAGTCGTCCAGCAAGGTACTCATGTACTCCACTTACTTAACCACCAGAGAAGCTCATGAATCAGTGTACTTTCTTTGTCTTAATTCCTCACCCATTCCAAGACGGACATCCAAATCCAAAGATGACAGACATGTTCTAAAAATCCTTGAGGTTCTTAGTTTTCTACTTCTTTATTCATATATGTGGGTGGCCATTTTCTACAATATACACCATTACACCCAATGGACTCAGACAAAAGCAAGTTCCACTGCCCAAGAGCTCGATAAATTCACCAAATAAGGACAATTTACAGTTAGTCAATGAGAGTGAATAAGCAGATACAACTATGCTAGAGTGTTAGACTGGTTTTCAAAATTCATGACACAACCGTTGCAAACATTCATAAACATGTTAAACACGACATTATATCAGATTACACGCATTTTAAAGTATCAAGACAGCAAGACATTAGATCCTTAGCCTTGACTGTAAATTATTAATCTCACCTTGCTGCTTACGAAAAGTAGCTCCTCTTTCTTTTCATTCTTCCATGAAGTCACCTGAGCTCCATACAGATAGATCTTCAAGCAAAGATGACACTCTCAGAATGTTAAGTAAAATAAAGATCTATTGAAGAGCTGATAACTAAATTGAAGATTCTTCAGTCCTACAACTAGATCAATAAAATTTCACAGTCAAACAACTAAGTGGAAGCATCTCAGAAAAAGTAAACACATTAATATGCTGAGGGATCAATAATATAGCAAAGAAACAGAAGCAACATCAACAAACAGCAACTCCATATAGGAAAAATAGTCAATAAAGGGATGAGTATATAAGCATATTATGTATCAAAACCTTGATTGAAAGATTAAACAGATTCACAATAAATCTGAAGAGTCTGAACTGTCATACACTTTTACAACTAGATAGATTATTATACCATTATAAAAATTAACTGAATCATTTTAGAAAAAGCAAATATGTGGCAATATCATCATTATATAGAAAACACCAGAATTTAGCAAATAAACAGCGACCATTTCAAGAAACAGCTCTATACAAATAAATCTTCAAACAAAGGAAGAGAACATCAGAATATTGTTTAAATTAAAAACTGAATTGAACACTCTACGATTATACAGATTTAGAACTAAAATGAACAAAACTGAACAATTATTCAGATTTGCGACTAGATTGAACAATTATACAGTTTTATAACTATTTTGAAGCACTTCCGAAACAGCTAAATCATAAGAACATAACACATTTATATACAGATATTTAAGAATCTAGCAAACGATCAGTAACAAGTAACAAACAACAAACAGCAGCTCCATGCAGGTAAATCTTCAATCGAAGGACAAGAATAAAATACATTCTACAAACCAGAGATTGATTGTAGCAATTTGAACGATTTTTACGAAATACATTAAATGATTAAACAAACCAAGTAAGCAACAGCGTCATCAACACACGGAAAATCCAAGAATCTAGCGAACAAAACAGCAATTACAACCACAAATCTCAACTCTAGGTTAATATTCAAACAAATGATGCAAAGATTAGTATATTACGCAAATGTGAAACCGATTATACACAGCAAGTATGCAACAGAATCATCGTTATAAAGAAAATTCAAGAATCTGACGAACAAACAGCAATAATAACAACGAAGAGCAGTTCAAGGACGAGAACATTAGTATATTACGCAAATTTAAGGCTGATTATACAGTTAAAAACAAAATTAAGCGGATTATTCAAAGCAAGTGTCCGACAGCATCTTCATTACACCAAACATTCAAGAATCTGGCGAACAAACAGCAATAATAACAACGAATATCAGGTCTACATTAACATTCAAGAAAAGGACGAATTGTAGTATATTATGCAAATTTAAGGCGGTTTAAACAGTTTGAAAACTAAAATCAAGGCCGACGATACAGTTTTACACTTAAATTGAGTAAACAAAGCGAGATTGAAACGACGTCGTCACTTCGCAAACAAACCGAACGCAACAACATCAACGAATAGCGATTCAACAAGAAGTTTATCTCTGATCAAACATGCGCAAAGTAAATCCGATTTATACCAAATGCGGCTCGAACATCAACGCAAAATCAATAAGGAACCTCAAGAACTAAGCAGATTACCAAGAAATCACCAAGAATCGAAATCGAGGAGACTAATGCGCGGATTTTGGAGAGAAAAAAGCGAGAGGATACCTCAGCAGAGAAGCCATTAGGCACGCGAAGAATGAACTTCTCGAGGCCATTGTTGCCTTTGGTGAGCTCGACGAGCTGAAGAGGAGTCTTCTTGTTATCGGTTTTGCTTGGGAGTCTTGAAGAAGACGCCATGACTATGTTCCCATACAAAGCTCACTCCAACTTCACTGCGCACTTTCTCTCTTTCTCTATCTAGCCTATGAATAACAGAATAAGATGGTAACAAAATCTGAAAAGTTTTTCGTACCGCACTTTTTGCCATTTAGTAAGCATATATATAGTGTTTATTTGGATGACGTGTACATAAGAATTTGGAATTCTTAGGAATGGAAATAAAGGATGGCCTATTTGATTTAAATAAAATAGAATAAATGTGAAAAGGGAACTTCTATGAGAAATTCCAATTCTCATGGGAGGAAAGTGGCTTACAATGTCACCTCAAATAAAGTAATTTTAAATTTTCAAGGTGTAATCAAATAATAGTATGAAAGTTTTTTAGAAAGTTACGAGAAAAGTAATTTTTCATGTAATTTTTTTATGGGAATTAACTTTTTATGTTAGTGAAACAATTATTATAGAATATATTTTTTACCTTGTCCCTCTAGGAACATGGTCATTCGAATAGGCATGTCAAAAATAATCAGGTTCGAGTTAGTCACTCTAATATTCTCGAGATTACAAAAAAAAAAAATATTTTGTTCGGTAATAAGTAAGGGTGTTCATAAACGATTAATCGTATAATTAAGCCTTAACATTGCGGTCAACTGTTATAACGGTTATTAGAAAATGCTAACCGTAATCGTACCGTTAAGTAACGGTAACCGATAAACGATTAACCGATATTTACGGTACGGTTAATGGTTAATTGTTTTATTTCATTTTTATACACTTATACATCTAATATTGTGAAACTACTTGAATGATTAATTAGTTCATTTGGCTCTTCTATAATAGTAATTTTTGTAAAATAATTTTTTTTCAAGTCATCATAAACCCAAAAGTCCAAAATATACCCAATCCACTTTAAACATATATGTAGAGAGAGAAATGAGATCATGTAAGAACCCCTTAGTTATATGAGAACCTTTCTTATATAAGAAAGAATATTATTGGTTTATTGTATCTACATGGTAGTGATTAAATCTACGTTAATGAAAAAATTATAATTATAATAAAGTCAGATTTTGGTAGTTGAGAAAGATTCTTTTTTCCATGACTATTGGATAGTTTCCTAGATGTCTGTTTATATTCTCTAAAAATCAATAGTTTCCATAATATTCATGTTAGTATATATTCAAATCACATTATTCGAATTCTTCTTTTGCTAGATATCATATTCGAAGACTACTTTCGCTATTTTGGGATTAAAAAATAAGGTAGTGATTCAAATTTTTTTCCGCAATTGATTCAATGTTCTAATACATTATACCGTATACAGTGTTTTGAATATGATGATAAGTAAATGCATATTGTATTGATTGGTCTAATACATCAAAATTATGAGTAATTTTCAAATTTGCTCGTATCATTACCGAAAAATTATATGTATCTATTATAGCGAAAAGAATTTATTTCATGCATGTATGATTACCGGAAAAAAATTTAATGGATTATGTTTTCAATAGTAATAGAACATTTAGAATATATATTTAGAATATTAGAATTAGACTATAAGACAATAGGTATTATACGAGCATATGTTTAGATTTTTAGAACAGTAGTATACATTTTTAGAACACTAGAATTAGAATATAGAACAATAACAATTTTAGAATTGTAATTATAGAGCAATTATATGTATAGAACATTAGTATAGTTTTTTAGAACATTAGAATTAGAATATAGAACAATGGGTATACAAGCAAAATTATAGAATTTTTAGAACGTTAGTATATATATTTAGAACAATATTTTTCATTTTAAGAACATTAGAATTACAATGTAGAACAATAGTTATTTTAGAACAATAATATACATTTTAAGAACACTAGAATTACAATATAGAAAATAGTTATTTTAGAATTCTAAATATACTATAATTATATTTAGAACATTAGTATAGATTGTTTGAATATTAGATTTAGGCTATAAGACAATAAAGTACAATACGAGCAATAATATGTATTTTAGAACATTAGTATAGATTTGTAGAACACTAGTATACGTTTTTTGAACATTAGAATTACAATATAGAACAATGGGTATATTAGAATTGTAACTATGGAACATTAGTATAAATTTTTAGAACATTAGTTTAGAATATAAGACAATAGGTGTGTTATACGAGTAAAATTATATATTTTTAGAACATTAGTATAGATTTTTAGAACATTAAAATAATTTGGTGAATAATTATAGAACAATTATATTGAAGAGGAAGTATATATTACTCCTCCTAATTCAATGTATTTATTGGGTTTATAGAACAATAGGTATATAGAACAATTGTGAATTACATAGAACAATAGGTCGAAGTATTAGAACATTAGAAATGTAATTCAGAATAATAAATATATACTTTAGTACAATAGAATAAATTTTAAGAACAATAGTTAACGTATATTAGAACAATGGGGTGATTTTTTAGAACAATAGATATAGTGTTTGAAGCATTAGAGCGAATCATCAGAATAATAGAATTTGCATTTAGAATAATAAGTGTAACAATAGGACGAATCATTTGAAAAATAGATGTAGAACAATAGGAATATACTCAATATAATAGAACAATATTTTTGAACAATAGTAAAAGTACATAAGAACAATAGAATAAATTTTAAAAACAGTAGAAATACACTTTAAAACAATAGATATGTATTTTAGTACAATAGAATAAATTTTAAGAACATTAGTAAACGTACGTTAGAATAATGGAGAGATTTTTTTAGAGCAATAGATATAGATTTTTTAGAGCAATAGATATATATTTTAGTACAATAGAATAAATTTAAAAACATTAGTAAATGTATACTAAAACAATGGGAAGATTTTTTAGAGTAATAGATATAGTGTTTAGAACATTGTTCCTCCATAACATTAGGACGAATTATTAGAACAATAGAATTTGCATTTTAGAACAGTAAGTGTATATATATGTACTTAGAACAATATTTACTTAGAATAATATTTACTTAGAACAATAAGTATAATTACTTTGAACAATAGATATATTTACTTAGAACAACAGATATATCTATTTAGAATAATAAATATATTTACTTAGAACAATAACTATATTTACCTAGAACAATAGATATATTTACTTAGAACAACAGATGTATCTATTTAGAATTATAGATATAGACTACAATAATTATAGATTACAAGATTATAGAGATTAGTACAATTGAAAAAAAGTTCATAACAATGATTATCGAATACAATATAATTTAACGTAATATTTAACAACTTGATAATAAAATGGAAGTTTTGCACACAAAAAAAAAATTTATGAAAATTCGATTTGACCAGAATTGATACTGGTGGCGGAAATCAAGGTAAATTTAAAAAATTAGAGGGAAGTTGTATTTAGTAGGCTTATTAGTTATTAATAATTATCTAGTATTTACGTTTATGTCATTTGATGATCAATACATCTAAACCGTTGATTTAATAATTTAATGGCTGAAGATGGATTTCCATATATAAGGAGTTCTTATATATTAGGGGTTTCTTACTGAAACTCGCCCATATATGAGAGGGATCCTATGAGAAGGGTGCTTAAAATAAGAAGAATAAAAAGAGATATTGGTCATTCAAATGGTAAGATCCAACGCTAAAGATTTTACGTAAAAAAATGGTAACTATAACAATAAAAAATGGTCACTATAATAATAAAAAGAATCATTATAAGTTAAAAAAAATTATTTGGTCACTATGAATATATAAAATATAATCCGTTAGATTTAAGAGATGAAGGGCTAAGATGTCTTCTCATCCTTCTCATTTTAAGTACCCTTTTTTATTTTAAATTATATATATATATATATATATATATATATATATATATATATATATTCTCATCCTTCTTATTTTAAACACCCTTCTCATTAGATCTCTCCCCTATATATATATACACAAATCAGAAATATAAAAGAGAGAGGAGGGAAACCATAGGAGCATCCAGTTTCTTTTCTACCACCCGATCGTCACCCTGCCAGCAGCCACTGTTGGCCCTTCCTTTTTTTTCTTCTCTATTTTTATGCCCTATAAATTATGATTTGGGAAAGCTGTTTCAATGATTGCTTTAATTATTTTCAATGATTAATTATATATTAAAAGTGTTTATAATCATAAGTTTTATGAATTTATGTATGTTTTACATATTTTTCATATTCAGTACACACGAAATTATGGATTAAATGCACTAGTTTTCATATTTTAGGGTTTATGACCATATACTGTTGGTTATTTCATGAAACTAAAAGCATTATGTGATTAATTTAATGATATTATGTTCAAAATAAATTTTCACATTTCAAGGGATATGAAATTTGGATTTTTATGTTGAGAATTTGAAAGGTTTTTATGATTTTATGTGTAGTATACGATCCTAATTAATATATTACATGTTTTGAACATTATAATCAACATGTTGTAGACTTTGGAATTTTTTTAAAATTTATAAAACTTAATCATTTCAAAGGATTTAAGTATCACAAACAAAGGTTTAAAGAATTTATATGATATTTGAAAGCTTTTTTTTTACAAAAAAAAGGTATAATTGTTGTAAAATTGTTTGCTAGGGAATTGATTAAGGTTGCGCTATTTGGTTTAGAAAAACAATTCGTGGGAAACGATTCATAGTTGTGAAAGTGGTAATTCGATCGAATGTTCTATTCAAGGTACGTACAAGTTATGAAAACCTTGCCTTTAAGAGCATGATCTACGGTAAAAAGAAAACTTAGTATCATGTTTAGGGACCCTTTTGGATGAGATTATTTGGTTACATATTTAAAAAGGTTCATGTTCTTTATTTAGAAGCATGATTTTGTATTGTTGGTGAATTATGTATTATAATTTGTTAATACTAATCAGGAAAGGATTATGTATGGTTGAGGAATCTCATTTGATTCAAGTGGAATTAATTTGCTAGGTAATCCATAAAGTTTTTTATTATTAATCATGCATTGCTAATGGTATGAATTAAATGAAGGTGATTTTCAAGTCTTAAAGACGAGATTAGTTGACTTTGTTCAACAGGTTAAAAATTTGATAAGGAAATCAAAGGGTTGAAATTTTAATATAGAAGAGGTTGATTGTGTGATTGTAATGTTTTACATGTGTGTTTTTTGATGAATTGGAACCAAAGTTTTAAGCTGTAAATCACGTAAAGTGAAAGAAGGATAAGCAATAAAACTATGGGCTAGTGTACCTCTAGAGTATTGACAATCAGGGGTTGGGCTTCATAGAGTATTATCCGTGGCTTTTCTTAGAGGTCATATGATCTACGAGTCTCTTTTATAAAGTTTTAAACTTAAAATTGGGGTTTGTTGAGATCTCATCTAACTATGGTGACGGAGTCGCGCCAGTTTACCATCTGAATTTATACTATTTTTGATGCCCTCTGACAAGAGTGTATGGGTTTATTTATTTATTTATTTTGATGTTCCTGATTGAGATAAGGAGAGACAACCCTATCTGTTATTTAATCCAAATTATTAATTAATTAAATAATGAGTTAATTTGAGTAGAGGATTGTGTTATACGAGTAGGAATGTCATGCATTTACTCTTCTGAATCATCAATTTATTTTTTTCATAACCTTTATGTACTCGACTTTGCTGATTACGTGCTTTGTGTGTGATCTTTTGGTCATGGTCTTCATTTTTCAATGACCCTATAATGATCCAATATTTTAACTTATAATTTTGGGGAGCTTATTTCTAACAGGTATCACGGGGGATTTGCATGCATTACTGAAATGAGTGGAGAATAATTTATTTTCCTTGCGTTGTTTGACTTAACATTTTCTATTATTTTGAAATTGGTTTGATAGGTGTTTCATATATTTTAATAAGGGTCATAATGGTTTCAAATTGTATGTTTGATTGAGTTTGACATTTTTAAGTTTTATTTGAAAGTTTTATGTAGTCCGCTGTAAGATTATAATTTAAAGCCTTAACGTTTGAACACGTGGCGGTAGTACAACGATAGTTCTCTCAAGGCTTTGATTTTCGGAATGGTGGAATTATCGAGGTGTTACATAATCAACCCTAAAAATTGCATATATCATTTTTCATGATATTTAATTCACATTGTGTGCATCAACCAGTTTGATCAAGTGATAGCATTTCAATTATCTCAATAAATATGCTTGTAGTTACTATGTTGTTATAGTTGATAGCACACTCTTTGTAACATTATCACCAATACCTTAACAAAGTTATTATTTTCAAAGAAAATGAAGTACATTCTTAAAGGTTAGTAAATTTAATCACAATATGGAGAGGATTGCCATTGCACAAATAAAGTAGTGGTAATCATTTGGTGGGCCAAGTTTGGCTAAAGTTTGGGCTACTTGTTAAGTAGGTTATTACTTTCAATTTTGGCTAACCAATAAGTACTAAAATTATAATTCATGGCTTAACCCAAAAAAAAAAAATATTGGGTTGGGTTAGACCAATCCTAATTTTGGCCCCAAATAACCTGTCCAAACCTATACTTTTTTCAAATCGAGTCGAGCCAATTAATCAGGTTATCTTTAGTCAATTATAAACTAAATTTGTAAACCTCTTTTTCGAAAAGTTGCCAATTTCTAGCTTTTTTAAAACTAGCTTTTAAGTCAAACATCTCTTTTAATACTCTCCTAATGAAATACTCCCATCTTAGGATTAAACTAGCTACACTTCACTATGTGCCTCAAATCTTTATCGACCACAACCCATATATACAATATTTTAAGAACATGTGAATTAATTACATACTCTTTTGGATAAGTCTTTAGAGTTTTGTAAAAGTTATGAGTTGAAGGCATGTATAGGGAGTTAGTGATGTTATTATATTAGATCTTTGGAATGAGTGAGAATAACATGTGGTGTAAGGATTAGAAAAGCATGTATGGACGGCTGTAAGATCACTTTTATGAAAATATTAACTTTACATATGTTTAGATTCTACTCTTTACAAATTATTCAAATAAGTTTTATTGAAAAATAAATTTAAAAGTTGTTCATTTTTTTTTTTGAGAAAAAAAAGTTAAGTTCATTAACTTAAGCAAATGTAAGCTGATATATAACAAAGGAGCAATGGAGCATACAACCTTAGTGGGCTTTTGATCAAGATCTTTGACCATATGTGAATGTCTACTATTTTTAATGGGTCAATTTTTGAAGTTCAAGATGACCAATTTTGATTTTCCAAGTTTTAAGCATATTTTGAAATATTTCATGTCTTGAACAGTAGTCATTCTCGCTTTTTGACATCCTTAATTACCTACCAATTTAATTAGTGTCGTTTCTATTATTTGTGAATTGTGATTGATTATAAACTTCACTCCATATATTGTGATAAAAATTAGTATGGTTCATATAGGATGCATGATTTGATTGTAAACTTTTCTTCTAATATAATGAAATGTACTTATAAATCTTTAGGTCTTATGGAATGAGTGATGCATTGTCACATTTGAAAAGCTTAAGTACCTTAAATTAAAATGACAGTGGCCTTATCAATCTCGGTCACACACACCCATTTCCTTCAAGGCTTCAACTAATTTCACAATTTTTTTTATTTTTCACTGTCTACTGGCTAGTCTTCCCAAGTAATACTCCCTCCATTCCAATTTGTTCTTTCCGTATTCCTCAACCAAAAATTTCAAAATGATTTTTCCATATTGAATCTTTCTAATTTAGTCTATTTTTTCTCCCTAAAATAACCTCAGTAAAATAAAAAAAGCCCGAAATTATCCTCATTATAAACAGTAGAATACTCTACATACCCCTTCCACACCCTCAGTCTTTTCACTCACCTCGTTCCTTTAACCCACCTAGTTACTGATACTCTGACCACTACTCCCCATTCACACTCTACTCCCCTCGTTTCTTTCACTCACCTTGTTTACGCATACTCTGACCCCTTCATCATCCTCCTTCACCCCCCACTTTCAACCCTGGATCTTCTCTTTTTCACGCATCAGTTACTTCCAAAAATCCCCTTAAAATTATCTCTTCATTGTGATCTACAAGACGATATCCATTTCGTCCACATCATTCACCTTGCTCTGAGGTGACTTAGTCCCTTTCTTCGGTCTTTCCATGGATTACCCGAATAAAACTCGCCCAAGAATGGATGGGCTTTGTTTGTATGACCATGCAATGAGTGTTCTTGCTCGGATCATGGAAGATCTCACTCTTATAGCCTCGAACTCCTTCGACCTACCTCTAGTTCCATTGAAGCGAAGAGAATGTGGGAGGAGCTTGAGGATGATACCATCTCTAAACACCGACCATATAATGGTCCGACTTCCCAAAGCTTACTCCTTGTGTGCATTAGTCCATGTGACCCAAATCCTCCTTATTATGGTCCCCTCTTATCTCCACCTCCTTCACCCATAACAATAGTGAAAAAAATTGACTATTTCTGGGAGTCTTAATCTTGGTTCGACGCTCAACAAGGAATGCTTGGTTCTTCCTAACACTCCAGAGCATGACATTGCTTCCAGAGACCATGACAAGCCTCAACAAAGGAAGCTAGATAAAAATCTTGCTCCTAAACGAGAGGCTAATATTGGCAACTCCAAAGCTAAGTTAACTTGGTTGTATTGCTTGATAATTTGGATTACATTCATTGTAACTGTATTGGTTGTACTATCCTACAAAATGCAATCTTTTAACTACTCACTTAGAGAAGAACTTCATGCATTATATGAAAATAATAGTCATTACATAAAAAACAAGAGTCTTACATTACATGAAATATTTAGGACTTAGTCATTGCCTTCACGCTTCAATTCCAAATACCCCATTGGTATACTCCTCTCCATACACCAATTTCATGCATTCTTTGACCTCACACTTTGGTACTGTCACATGTTTAGGTAGTAAGACATCATCTTTGAGCTGTTTTTGTTGTTGTGATGAGGTAGATTGTAGTAGTTTGACCCCTTTGCCTTCAATATCTCATTCAACACGTATTGGAAAGACACCCACACATTTGTGAGTGTTTTTGGGTGCAATTAATTGTATGCAAGATGTAAACTTGAACTAATTCATCCATTGTCTTCGGCATTTTTTTGTGCATAAGTGATTGGATGCTTCTAAAAAATTCGAGGTCCAATATGTTGCAATCGGGGCTGTTTGGTGGTTGTTGTACTAGGATGAATGTGAAACCATCTTGTTGATAATGAGCTTTCCATTCGTGGTCCTCTTGTGTGATGTGTGCTTTTGCATTGTCTTGTTAGATATAAATGACCTTTTCCCTTTCTTTTGGCCACTTTGCCTTGATTGTTGGTATAATGTGATTAATTAGCACGATTCTTGTGGTTGTCTTGTTGATTGGTTCAATTGGTTTTATTTCTAAAGTCCCTTTTTGCCTTTTCTTTGATGATCTTTTTGTTGCAACATGCTCTGTGAATGGAAAAATACTTATTTTTCCATCGAATGTGCATTGACCATCTTCATCCCATCTTGGTCTTGCAACAACCCCCATAAACATGATTTTAGGGATGAATTTGCTTGATTTTCCACTCCTATATGGCTTTGGCTCATTCTTTGCTAGATAAACTCTTTGTGATTTCCTTGACAAGTAAAACCATTTTTCGTCGGTATGAACGAAATCATACATAGTATAATGTGTTGGTTTTATCGTCAAAGTATCATGTTCTAATTTGTTTGTTTTCATCTGATAATTTTAGATGCATATTTTTTGTGTGTGGCTTTAAAGATCCCCTGTTCACCATTCTCCAAACTGTAGATGCTGCTAGATCTAATTTTGTTGCTAGATCTCTTATGCAAGTTTTGTCCCCCATTTGAATGTTTGTAATTTGTTCATATGACATTGTCACTCTTTTTCTGTCTCTTTGCTCTTTTTCATAGTGAACTGATTGTTCTTTTACTATACCCAAATGTTGTTGCTGTCTTGTTAATAACCCCATGTGGTAGAGACCCTGATGTAGTGTTGCTTAACAAATGTAGAAGAATTTGTCTCCTTTTTTCATTGCTGAGCCTCGGTTAATGATGGTTTGGTTGATTTACTTGATTTGGAGATGGTGGTGGGTGATTGAGGTCAATGAGTTCACCCAAGAGCATTATGAAGTCCCCTTGCTCTTGTTGTTCTTGTTGTTCTTGCTGCCTCTGCTATTCTTGTTGCCCTTGCTGTTCTTGCTATTGTACTGTGAGTGCAACATCACCAGCATAATCTCCAATAGGGTCAGATTCATACAATGAAAATTGCTCAGCCAAGAAATCAAACCTGTCTTCTAAATCTGAAACCATTGAAGGCGATGATGTTGTTTTGTAGATTTTGGTCTGTTTTTATGATTTTTTTTAAGTTCTTGGTTATGTCTAAAAGTCTCCTAAAATGAAGGTTATTTATAATCAGAACAAAGTTATGTTAGTCCCCTTAATCCTTCATATTTATGCTCATTGGTTGTTGAAAGTTGGTTTGGATTATGTAAGTGTAATCCATGAGCTTTGTTTCTTAATTCCCATTGGTTGATGAAAGCTGGCCATGCATTTTGGATTCTTTTTTGCAGCAGTTTACATTTTAATGTAATGATTAATGAAGTGATATTTTCAATGAACATTTATTTTTTCATATCATTTTCAGAATTTATATAAGAAAATCTACATTTAAAATATTAATAATTTAATTTTTATATTAAAGAATCTTTCCATAATTATTGCATACATTGATTACTTCTCTAATTCCAAATGGGAAGAACATAAAAGATAAGATAGGTAATACATGCAAATAGGATAGTGCACCCGGGTGCACGATGCGCATCGTGCACCCTGTGCAAAACGCAGGGGAAATAACATAAAATGCAGAGTGATTGGACGTGCTTATGCAGTGGAAGACAGGTCAACATGGGGTGGAAGACATGTGAAAATGATTTCTTGCAAAAGTTGGTAAAAGTGAAAAGGTTGTACTTGGTAAACATGAAAAGAAAAGATTTTTTGCAGAAGTCACTGTAGCGCATGGACTATCTGTTTTTTATGCATCGGGAATCATGAAAAGAGGCCAAAATTAATGATACAATACACGAATGAATATTATGTAGTCATTCACTGAACATTTAGTTATACACCACTGAACATATGAGGAGAACCCAATGAACATTTCTATACTTGGGTGAATTAGTTCAAAATAATTCATTGAAAGTTTTTACAATGAACATTTTATAACGAGCCACTGAACATTTAAGTGTAAACGAATGAACATACAAGTGTAAACGAATGAACATTTACAGTTTAGTTTGAATGAACATTACATATCAGTACAAAAATCTAAGAGATTGCATTGGGAAGGAGCATTTTTTTGTAATGATGATGCGTGGGTTTTTTTTTTGCAGAGATCTTATACATTTTCGATTCACTATTCACATAATTCCACTAACCATTTTCAATGACCATTTAGTAAATATCACTGACCATTTAGCTTATTCCACTAAACATTTGTCCATTTTCACTGACCATTCACATAATTCCACTGAACAATTCATTTATTTCACTGAACATTCGCATAATTCCACTGAACATCTCCCTCTTTTCACTGAACATCTACTAAATCTCAATGACCATTTACTAAATCTCACTATATCATTTACCTTATTCCACTGAACATTTCTCCATTTCCAATGACCATTTATATAATTTCACTGAACATTTCATTCATTTCCCTGACCATTTACTAAATTATTTATCGATCATTAAGTCAATTCCACTAAATATTTTACTCCCATTTTACTGAACATTTTAGTCAATTACAATGAACATCTAATTACATTCAATGATCATGTTCTTCATTTTCAATGACCATTTTTTAACTCTCACTAAACATTTAGTTATGTACACTGACCACGTATTTTATTTCACTGACCATCTAGATAATTCCACTGAACATTCATTCTGACTCCACTGACTCTACTTCACTGAACATTTTAGTAATCTCACTGAACATCAAATTAACTCCACTAAATAAGTCCTTAATCTCAATGACCAATTAGTTAATTGAAATGAAGGGAAGCACCGGGAGAGAGAGAGAGAGAGAGAGAGAGTGAAATGGAAGTGGAAGGGTTGGAAGTGAAAAAGTTTGTCTTTTTTATTTGGGAAAATGGGGAGGAAATGATGGCAGTTGCATGGGGAATGCACAACTGCTGTATTCCTTGAAACGAGGCACGTCCAGTCATGCCCAAATATGACGATTTATGGGGAATTGCAAATGGTCACTGGGTTGGGGTAAATGATCAGTGCATTATCTGACGTGTAAAAGCCTCTCCAGCCTCTTGCGTTTTGTGTTATTTTGGATTGCGTTTTACACAGAGTGCACTACAAGTAATACAATGAGTTGTACCATACGAACTCCCACAAAAGAGGTTAGCAAACAATTGAAAAAACATATTACACAAACCATCTCTCGAAAAACCCCCCTCCAAAAATAGCACAGAAGTAGAGATTACTTAGATTAGTGGGAGTTGCAAATTGAGGCAATAGCTAATATTGCAGCATTTCATAGCCCCTTTGATTGTTTGGCATCAAAACCCACCAAAGTCATGCAAATGCATTGGCCTGCGGACAATTGTATGCGTTTCCGCCGCCTCAAACCCGTGAACAAATTATCAGTATGGGCCTCTGAGAAGAAGTAGCTTCAAGAAGAGAGCAAACTCCAATTTCGACCCAAAACCCAGGTTTGAATTTTGGATGGGTGATTTGTGACGCAAGTCCGTCCTAATTTAATGAAAGCATTTGAATTCTCATTGTAGATGCCAAAACGGAGGAGTTATGAAAAGGAGAATGGTTGTCTGCATTTCCCCATGTCTTGACATTTGAATTCTCATGGCTAATTTTTTATTTGGCTATCTTATTGGGTAAGTTCTTAATTTTGTATTTTGGAATTTTTATATTGTAGTTTTTGTTTCTTGACGAGTCTTAAATACTGGAATATGTCCTTTTGCAGAGTCATGAATGGCCCTATTGTATCAGTGGCATAACAACTTGGTTTTGAGGGTAACTCTATTATAGAGGGCCTTGGGGTCAGCATATTATTGCTGCCGCCTTCATCGGAAGCCTTGTTTCTGGCTCCTTGGTTGACCAATTTGGCTGTCGGCGCACACTTCAGATTGACCAATTGTTGGTTGACCAATTATTAGCGTCATCGCTGTTATGACGCTAATAATTGTAGTTCTAAATCGTCATTCTACTATGGTACCTACAAATCATGGACTCAGTGTACATGGCCGTACTGTTTTTCTCATATACTCTCAGGTTTACAAATTATCCTTAGGTTTGTGGTGAATCATATCTGTTTTCTTTTCTTGGTTTTTTTGTATTTGAGATTTTTCAAGTATGAATAATGGTCCTGTAAGGGGTGGATTGAGTGCGAGGTTCGTTTTCTGTGGTGCTTGAGGAGAAACTGGATGGTATGTGGGTGATATTAGGACTAATTGTAAGCACTTCTATTAGATGGCAAATGGTGGGAGGAGGAGTATGTAAAGGAGTTGGAAAATAAGGATGGTAAGCGAATTGAAGAGCATGAAGCCATAAGGCCCATAATTCTTAACACTGCTGTTTATCTTTATATTTTATTACAAAGATAAGGATGAGGTCAATTGTTTTGTACTTTTAAGGGTTCTCTGAAAGTGATACTTCTTAGTGGGGAAGGCCTCTCAAGGTGAATAGCGTTGGTAATTAAGGATTATTGTTTTACAATGGAGATATTAGGTTCTTGAAAATCTATGGTTTATTTTGACTTTTCTTCATAGTTTCTTTAGGCTTTTATGAGGTATGGTAATCTTGGCTAGATTATTAATTTGCATCCATCACCTCTTTTGATTGAGGTATAATACATTAAGGCTACAGTTTAGGCATATTGGCCTTGTGACAGATGCTTTTAAATCATTTTATCAATTATTAGATTACAACAAAGATGCTCGCTAATAGTTACCTTAAGGTAGAAGTCGCTTTAGTAGATAACAAGATGGTTGAATTGGCTTTGTAGGGGTTTTATCTAACGGATTAGGCTTAGGCAAGGGCATATGGCTTAGACTTTCTAAGTAGTGTTAAGGAAATTAGAGGTTTTGGGTTTAGATGAAGGGAGCTAATCATGAAGTTGATTTGGTTCTATTTATAGTTCATTTTATTGAGTAGCTTAAAGATTGGGATAGTGTAAAAATATATGTCCCACTTTTTTTTTTAATCTCACTGTGGTGGGGTGTATGTGCATAATTGTTGAACAAGTGAAGGTGAGATATGGTTTTTTTGGTTAGATTCAGTGTATTCTCTTTGGAGAGGTTGATGAGCTAATGGAAATGATGAGATGGTTTTGCTGCCTGATAAAAGAAGCTTTTTTTTAACGTTCAAGAATATTTGTAATGTTGAATTCTTGAAGAGAATGTTTCACAACTTGAAGGCTCCTCCTAACACATTTTCTCCCTGAACGGCCAGCAGTTTTAGGAGAAGATCAGAAGGAATATGTACTTGTAAAGATTTGCAAGTTTTGTGGATAGAATACTACACCGTGGCCTTTAGTAGTTGTGGGCATGATATTTTTGGCTCTATCCCTCCTCTTGTTCATAATTGAAATCCCCCTTGGCGTTTTTTCGAATTTTTTTTTCTTTTCTAAAGAATAATGTCATCGACATTATTCTTCTTCCCAGCTATTTAAAAAAATTATGTTTTGGCTTTTATAGGTCAAAGATTTGACAAGCTTATAAAAATCCTTTTTTCTGTATGACTTAAATATGCTTTAACCAACAACTTTGTTTATGAGCTGCAAATTATTTTTGACATTAATTTCTAAGACGTTTTTTATTTCTTGTTTACTCATGAATCTGTGTGCTTTTACATCCTCACAGTGCACGAGCACACTCTATTAGTGAAGTACTTTGGGAAAGATTTCTTGTGGGCAACACAGGTCTTGTACCAATATACATATCAGAGGTATTGACTTGGTAATTAGGTTTTGTGAAGCTTTAATGTACGAATGCATGGAGTAACTTGCAGTCATAAGTCTTATTTAATGCTTATGCATCCTTCTGTTAAGATGCTTGTATTTGCCATCTTGATTTCCCGAACCAATTATTATATCATAGACAAACGTGGAAATTTAGATACATGATAATACAGCCTGGTTGACTAAATGAGAAATTGATAATATCTTGGTACTGATTTTCTCATGATATAGATTATATCTGATTTTCCTTTCACTTTTAGTAACTCGTGAAAAAGTTCCTGTACAGTCACAGAAGATTAGAGCAATCAAATGTTTCCAATTTCTTTAATTTTGGAAAATTGACTGTGAATGATTTTCTGGGTGGAGTTATATCTCTTTCGATCCTTATTAAGTCCTCAATCGAGTGCTATCCATGGGCCCTCCCTATTACTGAAATTGGTGGACTCATATATACTCTGAAATTTTGTAATTTATATTGGTCTTGTTCGTTTAATTCCATCAAAAGCAGCTAGTGTACTCATCTGATAATGGACCATCTAACGTGTTTTTTTGGCTTAACCTGCAATCAGCCCTGGCTTGCATTTCACTTGAAATATGTTTTCATTGAATGTCATTGAAACTGTCTGCAGGAAGTATACTGCAAGATTAAATGCGAGTGCTATGTTCTACCTTACTGAATAGTGGTAACAATTGGCCGATTGGGCTTTGGGGAAATTTGAGCAATCAGCTATGAGTTGTAAGTTCGGTTTTTTGTGGGGTTCTGGTAGATATGTCCTATAGTTGTATTAGAGAGCCACTTTGACCTTTGTGCTAAAAGAAAAATAACGAAGAAGAAAGAAACCGGTTACAGTCTATGGAAACTACTGTTCCTTCAATTCTACACTGAAATATGCATCTCATTTCATAAGTCATATAAGGCAATTCATCTTGTGAACTAGTCAATTCAAGTACAAATTGATTCATGGTGGACCTAGCATTCCCTGTTTTATGCTCATTTTCTCATGTGATGTGAGCATTGGAGAGTTCTTGTTGGTTTGTGAATGTGCAGCAGAGCTTTACATTGCTGTTTATTGATTTCATCATTTTTAAACTTGTGACCTTTTCTGAAGGTTCTAAAGGGTTAATTGGTTCTATGTACGGAAGCAATTGGGTGATGTGACTCCTATGAGTAAGGCTGGAGAGCATATAATTACTGATTTTAGGAATATTCTCAAGTTTCTAGATTTTAGGCAATACAGAGGATGGACTTTCACAACAGGGATCTAGGGTTTTATCTTTCCTCCCTCAATTTGGATAGGCTAGTATTAGGGATATATTCAGTTGACAGTTGGCCTGATATGTCATGTATCTGATCTGATTATTATTGTTGTTGTTGTTGTTGTCATCATCATAGCTTAAGTTCATAGAATACATGAAGCAGCTAAGTTCCTTGGTGGATATCACACATCTCCTTCAAGTGAACACCATAACTCAAAAGAACGTAATCCTTAGTGGATACCATTTACTGTCTAATGCTCTATCTACAAAGACCCATGACCCAGTTTAGAACCTCATTGTAAAAGTTTTAAAAATCATTAAAATGGTTGTTTAGATTCAAATTAGATGGTTCCATCACAATTAGGGCCTAATATGATCTTATAAGACAGTAAGCATATGAAATGGTTCCCTCATCAGTCTTGGAGTTATCCAAAGTGACAAAAGTTATATATTGTTTTTGAGATACTTTTGAAAAAAATATTTGAAATTGAACTAATTGTAATAGAGGCCTCCTAGTGTCATATGAGAAGATTTGGAATCATTTAGTGCCTAAAATTTATTAAAACATATAAAAAATGGATCTTACTTTAAATTGCTTTTCATTACAAGTTTAACGTTATAAATATTATGATTTATAAAGTATTATGTTGTTATAAAAGACTGAAAGTTGAGATATACTCAGTAGTTTATATATATGTATGGTAAATTGGTAACTTTTTTTGGGCAAATATAATATGGCCATATTTTATTAGGCAAATAGAATACGTTAATTTTGGACTCTTTTTTCAATAATTGCAAAATGGTTAATTGTTTTGCATACATGGCGCTGTCTATGTTCTCGAAAAATTCCTCTTTTATATATTTAGTCAAATTAGATTACGAACTGGTGAAAGAGTTTAACTATATTTATTAGTTGAATAGAGAGATATAAAATAGTTTTTTTTTGAAATAAGGCCCTCAAGTGTTTGAATAAAATGATAAATTGTACTGGCTTACTGGGCATAGTCTAAAATTCTCATTCAATTTGTATGACTTCAGAGGGAATTCTCTTTAAATACCTTTACTGTATCAACTTGTCTACGGCGCTGTGTAGATTGCTGCTACAAGATATAGAGGATCTTTGGGATCACTTTGTCAGATTGGAACTTCCCTTGGAATTATAGCCTCTTTATTTATAGCAATTCCAGCTGAAAATGATCCACATTCGTAAGTTTTATAATTTAAGATCTAATCTCATGTTCACTGATGAAATATATTTTGGTAGGTAGACATTTTTCCCCTTTCTTATAGTTGCAGCCAATTTCATATTATTTACGATGGAAATTTCTTTTTGTATAATACTCTGTTATGAATCATTTCTTTTTTTGCCATTAAAAAAGTATAATTTCTTTATTAGGATCCCACCAAGTGTAGAATATTGCTTCAGCTATGAGCATCATGCATCCCTTCATTGTACTTCGGTTTGCATCATAAATCCCACCAAGTATGTTTTTTTCTTTTTATCTCCTAGTGTTACTATTATGTAACAATTCAGAAATACGATAGTTAATCTGTTTTATTGCTTGTTTACTTGGATTCCATTTTGTACCATTTGTCAGGCTTTAATTTGTTGTGTTTACGTTGTATCCATTGTCTGGAGTCAACTCCTAAAGCATTGAAGCAATCAATAAACCAATTTATAGAAGAATAAGGAAACAAACTATTTTTGACACCCACCCACGTTCACGTACATTGAATATTAATATATTTGTGTTTAGAAAGGACTCCTGATCTTTTTTCCCCTTTCTTAAAGACCTACAGTAGTAATACTAGTTGGGGCGATGATTAAGATATAAAGATTGTAGTTGTAATGGACATTAAAAGTGCTATTATAATTTTTTTTACATATTTTAGCCCTGTGATTGTCCTTCATAGAAAGAAAAAGTAGTGCACTTTAGTTTTAATAGCTTGATAGTTTGGTTTACAATGGCTAATTTCAATAAATTCTTCCAAGCTGCCTCAACAGAGGTCTAGGTGGGGAGAGTAGGTCAACCTATTTGCCTGGAGCTATATCTTGACGATTATGCTACTATTGAATCCTG
Organism: Dysphania ambrosioides; assembly: GCA_026401315.1. Taxonomy (NCBI): domain Eukaryota; kingdom Viridiplantae; phylum Streptophyta; class Magnoliopsida; order Caryophyllales; family Amaranthaceae; genus Dysphania; species Dysphania ambrosioides. Next base: position 736,771 of record CM048665.1, read on the forward strand.
GAATGTGGTTATAACATATACTATATTTTGCTAGATTTGAAATGGTCTCACACACTTGGGCTACGTTCAACCCTCTGCTTTCTGAAACTTCTTATCATTTACCCTACAATTTTGTTCAAGGTGGAGGACAATGCTATATATTGCAAGCATCCCTGGGTTTCTTCTTACAATTGGCATGCAGTAGTGGACAGCCCTCGTTGGCTATGTAAAGTATGTCTTGTACTAGGAGATGTATTTTTTGTTGTTTGGTTGTCTGGAATAACTTTTGATCCTGGGACTGTAATTTCTATGCAGATGGGGAGACTTGACAATGCTAAATCTATTGTTCGTTACCTTTGGGGCCCTTCAGAAGTTGATAGTGCTATATAAGAGTTTCAGTCAGTATTCAATGGGAGTGAGGGAGATACCAGCATGAACTGGTCGGAACTCTTTGAGGAGCCAAATTATAAAGGTTGCATTCGTATTTATCTGAATGATTGGTGTAATTTCTAAAGTTAGTGAGTGATCTTTGTGCTTTTGTTTTTTTAAGGAAGCTTACAGCATCCAAAAAGTAAACTGCACTAAGGTGGTCTGACCATTGCTATCTTTAATTTTAGCATGTCTTGCTAATATGAAACATATTTCTCTTTACCTTCAAGATGTTATGTGATAGCAGAACAACTTTTAATCTATCACATAATGGTTACCATATCATACAATTCACTATATGAACGCCTCTAGTAAAATTTTCACCTATTAAACCTTGAAACTCGAACCATAAAAGTATCTTTACGCATTTGCTGAAGTTTCTATGGTTGAGCTGGCTCTTTAATATTTTATCTATACTAAAGCACTAAAGATCTTCAAGTTGAACCTATGCTCTTCTGATTTTAACCGTGTAAGAACTGAGCACAAGGCTTAAGGACCAGATCATTTCCATGACAGGGTGTTGTGGAGAATATAACTGTAAGAGACACCTCCCTTTACCTGCCTTAGCTTTTGATTGGGTTTTTCACTTCACAAATGGAAAAGTAGGGAGTCCTCATATGTTGCTTTGCCATTAATTATTATTGAAAATTGGCTTTTCATGGAGTTATTGATGTATTTAAATAGTAATTTTCTTTTTGCTGCATTATCTTTGATTGGAAACTTCATAATCCCTACCTCCACTCTGTGCCGTCAAACTTATTTTCTATTGGTTGAGATGAAGTCTGATGTACTCTTGTCGGTTGCTGCAGCTGCACTTGTAGGAGGTGCTCTTTTTCTATTCCAACAGTTTGCAGGGATGAATGGCCTTTATTTTTCATCTTTGACTTTTCAAGATGTTGGGATTACAAATGCTGCTTTAGCAAGCCTATATGTTGGACTCACCAACTTTGCAGGTGCAGATATGTATACTATCTGTTCCTTTGCTTCAATGCATATAAACTTTATGTACTTTCCTCTATATGTGTACTTTACATTGAAGCAAATTTGCGTTCTATTCTTAACTTGCCCGTCAAGTAGTAAACTGATTCCTTGGTACAAAGTTCATATTTCTAGGCCGAAAAGGGTTCGATTATTCTTGTTTCTTTCTCCCATCAATTGTTTTCTGAAACTTTGTCACTGATTGGTACTTTTCATGTGAACTTCAGGGGATCTTTCTGTATTGTGCTTGATTGATAAGCAAGGAAGGAGAAGACTTCTCATTGGAAGTTATTTAGGAATGGTGACTTCTTTGTATGTTAATGGGTGTCTACTGGCAGAAAGTCTAGTGTGCTGCCATGTCAGGCTATAAAAGGATGAAAAGATGCTTTAGTAGAGAGATGTGGAGGAGGGAGGGAATCAATCTGTTCCCCCCCTCTCTCTCTCTCTCTGAGGGGAAGGGAGGCTGGGTTGTGTGTTAATGTTCTGTAGCAAACCCAGTTGGGTCTGCCTGAAACTCAGAAGTGCTCAAGAAACAACAGAAAGGCAACTTGCGTTCGAGAGGCAAGGTCTCTCCAAGAAGCTTGTATTTACTGATTGTTTTATATATCTTTACAATATTGAACTTCCTCCTATATAAGCTCTCCGATATTCTAACTGAATTGGCATCTTATATTCTCTGTAACTAAATCAAATTATTTATAATATTTGTTATATTCTATTCTGTTACGTCTCTCCCAGTGGGTCCTTCCTTATGCTGTGGGTTGTGTGCATCCCCTTCTGTCCTCTTCTTCTTCTTGCGCGTATAGACCTTGGTGATAGGTGGTTTGAGTCGATTCATAGCATTACCCCGGTCCCAAAGAACCACCTTGTCCTCAAGGTGGAAATCAGGAAAACGTTGTACCATATGCTGATATCCTTCCCAGGTTGCTTCAAATTCCGGTAGATCCCTCCATTTGATAAGAACTGTCCCATCCTCCAATCCGCCCGAAGGGCCCTCCTTGACGTCCAGTATACTCTCGAGTGAGGAGTCCAAATACAACTCAGGCGAAATCACCCCAGGAAATACCGGGTTTGATGCTACAGCTCCTATAGCCTTCTTACGTTGGGACACATGAAACACAGGGTGCACCTTGGCGTGGTCAGGAAGCTTCAGCTTGTATGCCACCCTGCCAATGCGCTGTATAATCTCAAAGGGCCCATAATAACGGGGTGCCAACTTCTCCCAGGATCTCGTGGCTAGTGACTTCTGACGATAAGGTTGCAATTTTAGGAAAACTCTATCACCCACCTTGTATTCTATGTCACGTCTGTGTGCATTCTCATGTTCTATCATACGCTGCTGGGCCTGGAGCAGGTGCGCCCGGAGATCATCAATAATTGCGTCCCTCTCGACCAATCTGTCCTCCAAGGAAAACACAACTGTTGACCCCTTCTCATACCTCAGTAGGGTGGGAGGATCACGACCATACGCAACCTTAAAAGGAGAGCACTGTATAACCGAGTGATAGGTGGTATTATAGCAGTATTCTTGCTAGGGGAGCCACCTTGCCCAATCCTTGGGTTTCCCATTGATGAAACAGCGTAGGAAAGCCTCCATACCCTTGTTGACTACTTCGCTTTGGCCATCTGTTTGCGGATGATAAGCTGTACTGCGTTTGAGGGAAGCCCCATGCGTAATAAACAATTCCCTCCAAAACACGCTCATGAAGATCCGGTCCCTATCTGACACAATAGACTTCGGAAAGCCGTGTAGGCGAACAATCTCTTTCACAAAAATTTCAGCCACCTTAGGAGCTGTGAAAGGATGCTTCAGCCCTATATAATGAGCAAACTTAGAGAAACGATCAACCACCATTAGCACACTGTCCCAACCACGAGAATTGGAGAGTCCCTCCACGAAATCCATAGCTATGTCCTCCCATACTTGAGTGGGTATGGGCAGAGGTTGCAGCAACGCGGCAGGTGACAAAGAGGAGTGTTTCTGCTGCTGACAGGTTGCACAACTCCTCACGTAATCTGAGACTGCTCTACGCATACCCGGCCAATACCATTCCGATACTAGCCGTTGGTAGGTCTTTAAGTCCCCCGCGTGACCACCAGTGGGTGTGAATCGGCCAGTGATGTCACCCTTCACCTTCGTAATGAACGGGCTGGTGTCTATAGCCTCCTGTATAGCCTTCCACTCCACCCCTTTAGCACTGACCATGTTCCCCAACTCAAACTCCCCCGAGAACTTACGTGATAAGGCATCAATCGCTACGTTGGAGGAGCCTGATCGGTATACAATATCAAAATTATATCCCAACAATTTACTCAACCAACGCTGATACTCCGGGCCTACTTCCTTTTGATGCATGAGGAACCTCAAGCTCTGGTGGTCCGTTTTTACAATGAACTTATTGCCCAATAAATAATGCCGCCAACGTTGGATTGCGAGGACTAGTGCCATCAGCTCTTTCTCATAAATTGGTTTGGACCTTGTCCGAATCCCTAGAGTTTTGCTAAAATAGGCCACGGGGTGACCATCCTGAGATAGCACAGCCCCCACTCCACTGGCACACGCATCTGCTTCTATTATGAAGGCCTTTGTAAAGTCTGGTAAGGCCAAAACGGGGACACTCACCATTGCCCGCTTCAAGTTCATGAATGCCTCCGTAGCCTTGTCAGTCCACCCAAAGCTATCCTTTCGTAACTGTTCGGTTAAAGGGGCTGCCAACTCAGCATACCCTTTAACAAACTTGCGGTAATACCCTGTTAACCCCAGAAATCCCTTTAGCTCCTTCAGTGTTCTCGGAACTGGCCAGTCGATCATCGCTTGGATTTTAGAAGGGTCAGCTTCCACACCATCTCCAGAGATCACATGGCCTAAGTACATCACCCTGGTTTGTCCAAACTCGCATTTCTTTTTGTTAGCATATAACCGATGCTGGTCCAGCAGCTCCAAAACCGATGATAAGTGATTTGCGTGCTCCTGTTCGTTACGACTATATACTAAAATGTCGTCAAAGAATACCAATACGAACCTCCGTAGAAAAGGGCGGAAAATGTCATTCATGAGCGCTTGGAAGGTCGCCGGGGCATTAGTCAATCCGAAAGGCATTACCAAGAACTCGTAATGACCGTTGTGGGTTCTAAACGCTGTTTTGGGAACGTCATGTTTAACGTGAATCTGGTGGTAACCCGACTTCAAGTCCAGTTTGGAAAATACCGTAGCCCCATATAATTCATCCAATAGCTCATCAATTACTGGGATCGGATACTTGTCAGGAACTGTAACCCGATTCAGGGCCCTATAGTCTACATAGAATCTCCATGAACCATCCTTCTTTTTCACAAGCAAAACTGGGCTAGAGAATGGGCTACAAGATGCTTGGATATGTCCTGCCTTGAGCATGTCCTGAATCAGACATTCTATTTCATCTTTCTGCGCCTGGGAATATCTGTAGGGTCTCATACTGATGGGGTTTGTTCCTTCCATCGGTGTAATAGCGTGTTCATGCCCCCTGTCGCGCGGAAGTCCCTCCGGCCAATGAAAAACCCCTTCAAACCTCTGAATTACCCCTGCCAGAAATTCTGGAATCCCGGTTTCCCCCGCGTTATTTCTCACAGTTCCCTTCAACTAACCAAACTCCACAAGATATCCCTTCTTTTCCTTGTATAGGGCTTTGACCATCGCCTTAAGAGATACCAAGGACCTCCCTAATGACGTATCCCCCCTGAGTCACTGTTCTGCCTCCTACCTCGAACCTTAGGGTCTGTGTTTTCCAGTTAGTTGCCATAGTACCCAATTTCTCCAGCCATTGCACCCCTAAGATTAGATCAGAGTGTCCTAGAGGTAATACCAAGAAGTCCTCTACCACTGTTAAATCGGGAAAATGCAACTCCACCTGCCTACATTCTCCTGCCACCTCGTCTCCCGTACCTAGAGCTACCTCAAATGGCTTAACCATTTCCACCGGAATCCCAATCCGTCTAGCAGTATCCCAGGAAATAAAGTTATGGGTTGCGCCTGGGTTGATTAATACCGTAACTTCCCTGTCCTTCACCTTACCCCTTATTTTCATTGTTTTCGGGTTGGATAATCCTACTACCGAATTCAGGGAAACTTCGAGTCCTCTCTGATCTGACCCCAATTGCTCAATCTCTTCCAGCGGCGGCTCTTCTTCCTCTCTCAATCCTTCCCACGCCTCATCATCTTCCATGGCTATCATTACACTAATCTCCTTTTTCTTACACATGTGTCCCGCCGACCATTTTTCATCACATCGAAAACATAGTCCGCGCTCCCTCTTCTCCTGAAGCTCTTTATCAGTGAGGCGCCGTATACTGCCATTGAAACCTCCCTCCCACCGACGGTTGTTGTTCACTGAACTGCTGGTATGGGGAGTAGAGCTAGAAGAGTTCGAGAAGTGAGCAGCAGTTCCAGCGTTTCGAACCTGTGAGTTTGAGCCTGTAGGTCCGAATTTGGGCCCTTGAGTGAATGGGCCTGAACTGGGAAAAGTAATTCCCTGGTTTCGGCTTCCCAAACTCCACGTATCACCTTGTTTCCTACCCAGCACCCTCAATTTGTCCTCCACCCTCTGGGCTATTTCCATAGCCTGGTCCAGGGATCGAGGCCCAAGCAGCCTAACTTCAGCCTGTATCACCTCCTTCAGCCCATTGATAAATTGGCCCTTGGACACTTCCTCCGAGATGTCTAGCAAAGGGGCCATGAGCTCTATGAATCTACTTCTATACTCATACACAGTAGCCAGCTGCCTATGCTCGAGCCATTGCTCGTGCAGCGAACTTGTCAAGGAAACCCTAAATTGCCGAGTAACAGATCTTTCATTTCTTCCCACCTTTTCACCGGACGTCGCCTGTGCTCCCATTGATACCATAGGATGGCATCACCTTCCAACGCGACTACGGCGGCCTCCAGTTGCTCCTCCTCTGTCAGATGGTAGAACTGAAAATAACGTTCGGCTCGAAGAATCCATCCATCCGGATTTTCCCCACTAAACGTTGGTAAGTCCAGCTTCTTGAGGCGCCCATTATACGCTCCCTTGGCTCCCCATCTATTCCCGCTGTTTTCACCCTCAACCTCGTCCGGCGTGAATCTGGAAGGGGGTGGGCGGTTCATCAACTCCTCCCGGAGGGACAACTGCTCCTCCCTTAATTGGTTCATCATATGTTCTTGGGCCGTGCACGATTGGTGGAGGCTAGCAACTATTTGGGCCATTTGCGCCGTTGTCTCCCCCAGCTTCTCCGAAATTTGTACCCTTAGGGCTTCTACGTCATCCTCGATTTTTTCCATCCGTTGTGACTGCGTCGGTGCCATCATTCCCCTCCCTGTCGTGGCCGTGCTCTGATACCAAGTGCAGCAAACCCAGTTGGGGCTGCCTGAAACTCAGAAGTGCTCAAGAAACAACAGAAAGGCAACTTGTGTTCGAGAGGCAAGGTCTCTCCAAGAAGCTTGTATTTACTGATTGTTTTATATATCTTTACAATATTGAACTTCCTCCTATATAAGCTCTCCGATATTCTAACTGAATTGACATCTTATATTCTCTGTAACTAACTCAAATTATTTATAATATTTGTTATATTCTATTCTGTTACGTCTCTGGTCCCAGTGGGTCCTTCCTTATGCTGTGGGTTGTGTGCATCCCCTTCTGTCCTCTTCTTCTTGCGCGTATAGACCTTGGTGATAGGTGGTTTGAGTCGATTCATAGCATGTTCTCAATAATGTTTATGGGAAGGATATTAGGATTATTTTATTTGGTTTGCTATTTATCCTATGCTGTGGCTTCCCAGATGAAGATGTCAGTCACAACTTATCAATCCTTGGTACATTAGGGTATGCTTCTTGCTCACTCAAATTCTAAAATTTCTTCTGTTTTAAGATGGCTGATGTGTCTCGAGCCTATTATCTTCTAGTATGTTTCTGAACCTTTATGTCCTGTTTGGTATGAGGTTGCAATGAAGAATATGGTAATGTGTATATGATTATGCTCTGTGAATGTCCTAGTCTAATCAGTCTCTGGGGTCGGGCCTGGTTAGTCCTAGCCTTGAATGAAATGGCTCCACAGTCTAGAGTCTCCTGAGCAAGTGTTGTCATTGGCTGAGTTAGAACCAACTAGGTTTTTTATGAACCGGATGGGCCAGTAAGCCCGAAGCCTGCCCCTATAATCAAACGTAATCATAAATTGCTGCTTTGAACCCTGGGCTAGGTAAGTTCAGTTTTGTATTTTTGCGCAGCTTTGTTTGGGCATATGGGCTATACCAATCTACTGGCATGTTTACGAAAGTTCTTGAACAGAAAAACTTACTTGGTGGTGCAAGTGGAGATGCATTATTCATTCATTTGTGACATATTGACATCCCAAGTAAATAATCCGTCTCATTACCATCCCGTTAATTTCTGACCTGGTACTAAACAATTTGTCTGGGTAACGTGGGGTTCATGTGAACATCTTGTACCCATGCACTTTTCTTTTTGTTTTCTGATATGAAAGCTTTCCTGTTTTAAGATGTCATATGTCCTCAACACTTTGTATAGGAAGAAAAAGAGCTACCTATTGTATGCAAACTTTTAGGCTCAGTGAGTATGTGATTTGACTAGGGACAGAGCTGGTGGACACCTGCCTAGTATATATCCTTTATATGCTATCTTTTTCTTTGCTTACCTTTTCCTGCTCTCCTATTATTAATGTTTAGTGAATCTTACTTTATACTTGTGGGGGCCAATAAGCCGTTGGTATCCAAAAATTTCAAGGTGCAAGTTTCCCTTGATGTAGCATAAAGTTTGTCAAATCTTATACATTTCTGTCAATGTGAAAACCAACCCTGTGGATTGAGTTTGATAAATTTCTATGCTAGAAGTTCTATATATATTATATACTATCATTATCCCAGAACCATCATTCAATCAAGTGTCATACAAATGTCCTCTTCTGTCTTTTAAGTCCTTAAGCATGTGAGAAAGTTGTGTGTAAACTACTGATCATCACTTGGATCGGTGCTGAGCTTTGGAACTATTTTTATAACCTCAAGACCTGCTATTAATGAAGTGTGTTGTATGCTAAATAAATTGATATGGAGAAGGATCTTCTTGCTGCTTGTCAATTATCCCTTTAGCTGGCTTTTAACCTAATATGTTAGAATTTGTTCTTCTCTGCTGGTCTGGTTTTTCTCAGCTCCTCATTTTTTTGTACATTTCTTTTGAATCAGCCCTTCTCGTATTTTAGGTACATATACTCCTTTGCAATTGGAGCTGGCCCAGTGACTGGCATAATTATTCCAGAGCTCAGCAGCAGTAGGATGCGAGGGAAAATTATGAGTTTCAGTTTCTCTGTCCACTGGGTATGTCTGCTATTGTATTAGATAAGGAAACAAAAATGTTAATAAGAAAGAAAATGGTGTGTTTATATAATCTGCAGAAAGACTATAGAAACCTTCCATAAGTGTGGCAAGATGAGAAGTAAAGCTTCTCAATTTTATAAAACCCACACCTTTGTTTATCTAAAGTTGAAAATCCTACCATTTGCTTAGAGGTGCTTCCCTCCCTTTACCCCTACAACATACGCTAGGAATGACCATGGATTGGAGTCGGATCGGACCCAACAAATCCGACTCTGATCCGACAAGTTTGGACTCTAATTTTGGATCCGACTCCAAATCCGATCCGATTAATGGTTTTGGATCTCCAAATCTGATGCGATCTGTTGGATCTTCATTATGATCCAAAATTTGCTTTGTTTTTAAATTTTGTGCTTTTTTCATAATTTTTTGTTAATTTCATTGAAAGTATTGTAATTTCCTTAAAAATTATAAAAAGTAAAAAAAATATGCAAGAGGGGACTGAGGAATTTAGGAATGGAGGACTAAAGGGCTTAGCATTAGAGTAGTTGATGGAGAAGTGAGGAGTTAGGGGAGAGTGATGGAGAACAATCAAACAAAAGAAGTGACTCTATGAGGAGTTAGGGTTTGAGCAAGTGAGGAGTCTAAGTAATCGGGTGTTATATATATTAAGCATGGCTGGATTTTATTCGGGTCGGATATAATACAAGATTCGAGTCTGATTCATCTCCTATTCGGACTCTGTCTTATATTATTGGATTCAGAGTTTTTAAAAATGGGTTTGGATCAGACTTTTTCCTTCAAATCGGATCGGATTTAGTTTGGATTCGGATTCGGATTGAATTGTCATCCCTAACATCACATGTAACCATTAAATGTGCCAAATTAGATGGTGAAGCCCACCAGATACCCATGATCACATTTTGCCTACTCGCGCTTTGTTGAGAAGGCATTGGCATGAAGCTACGATGTGTTGGATTATGCTTGATCGCCTCAAAGTCAAAATTGATTTATGTATTTTCCGGATGATTGGCATCCTAGTATGGGAATTGGCTCCTAAGGAACATATTTTATGCTAAGCTGGCGCAATGAGGACCGCCTTAAAGTAGAGTCCTTTGCATGGGAAATTGTAAGTGGCGTTTGGGCCTCTTTGCCACAATCCTCTAAAATTTAGCCTATATTTCTTCGATTTGTCCCTTCCCCTCTTCCCAATCCTTAAAAATACCTATAGTTTGTAGAGGCTACGACTATATTTTTTTTTGAAAAATTGCAAAGTACCTTGTGCACAAGGTCCTCTATGAGCATAAGAAATATATTAAAGCTCCACTTGAGTAGAAAATGTATATTGTATGCCATATATTCGGTTTCAAATGTGTATGAATAGGAGTTTCGGACCTACTAACTTTATAAGACCCATGATAAGCATATGAAATTGGTTGAAAATCATAGCATCTAATATGATCCTATAGAATCATGAGAAGCATATTAAGGTTCTTTTGAATTGTCTTAAATGATTGAATTTAGAAGGTTACATTATTTTTTAGCATTTATGAAAAAGTACTCGAAATTATACTAATGTTAGTGGGTGCCCCCTAGGGTCATGTGAATTGGTTTGAAACCAGTCACTTCCTTAACTTAGGTCTATAAAGGTCTTAAAATGAGTTTAGACCAAACTGTAAGAGTTTTGGTAATTAATTGAAATGGGCCTTTAAAATTAACGTAAATGGTTGCTATCATCGTAAAGCCTATTATAGCTTTTTAAGATCTTAATAAGTATATCAAAGTGTTCTCTCTCTGAATCTGAATTTGTTGAAAATGAATGAATTTTAAAGGTTTATTACATGCAGTTTTAAGCCATTTTGAAAAACCGAAATTGTCCTAATATTACTAGGTGCCTCCTAGGTTAATATTAGGAGGTTTGAAATTATTCATTGCCATAATTTTGATGTACGAAAGCATGAAAATGAATTTAGGACCTAATTGTAGGATTTTTGGTTATTGATTGTAATGGGTGTTTAGAGTGGAAGTAGTTGGTTTTAATTACTCTTAGTGCCTAATATAGCCTTATAAGACATGTGATTGGAATATCAAAGTGTTCTCTCACCGGTTCAAATTTGTCCAAAATGACTGAATTTTAAGGTTATTATTATATGTTGTTTTTGAGCTATTTTTGAAAAAAAATCCCAAATTGTCTTGATATCACTGGTGCCTCATAGGGTCATATGAAGAAGTTTTGAACCAACCATTGCCTTGAATTTGATAAAGGTCTGAAAATGAGTTAATGACTCAGTTGTAGTATTTTTTGTTATCAGTTGAAATGGTTGTGGTTGTCTAAAGTTGAAGTAAAGGATTCCAATTATTCCTAAGGCTCATTATGACCTTATAAGATCTATGATAAGCTTATCAAGATATTCTCTTACTTTTGGATTTGTCAGAAATAATTAAGTTTTGTCAGAAATAAACTGTTTTTGAGCGATTTTGAAAAAAGAAAGAAAAAACCCGAAATTAATGTTACTTGGTGCCTTCTAGGGTCGTGTGAGGTTTGGATCCGATCATTACTTTATATTTAATCTATAAAGGCCTAAAATGAGTTAAGAATCTAATTGTAGAAGTTTTATCGGTTAATCGTTGAGCAAATCATTTTCTTTTTAATATAGTTTATTTTTTACAGGACAAAGAAAGAGGGAAACTGGGTAATTTCAAGGATACCATTAGCTTCTGTGATCTCAATGTTTTTTTTTAATTTTGTGACCTGCTTGCCTGAGTAATTGAACATTTCTTTGCTACCTTAGGGCTCTATCCTGCTATCCAGTCCTTTTCAGATGGCAAAGTTAGTGCATTAAGTATGGCAATTAATGAAATTCTCTTTTCTTTTTGTTTGTGGGAAGTATTTGTCATCACAATTTGGTAACGGGATTTGATCCTCGATTTTGGATACCATCCTCCAAGATTTTAACCAAATAAGCTAGTTGGTCCACTGACTTATTCATAATTTTATTTGCGCAATTGGTGTTTCTCAGGTCTGCAACTTCTTGGTGGGTCTGTTTTCCTTGAATTACAAAGGATCTTTGGTGTTGCTCCAATCTACATGAGTTTTGGTGGAGTATCCTTGGTGTCAGCGATATTTTGTTATTCCTTCATAATTGAAACTAAAGGGAGATCACTTGAGGAGATCGAGATGTGACTTCGGTCCGAGCTTCCTGAACGTGAGAACTGATCTTGCTGATGTAGGCATATTCTGAGCTTGTCAGCATTTTGCAATGTTTTGTCTGATTGCTTAAAATGCATCATCACCAACTAGCCTTGCCAAAGAGTGTTTAGACGAGTCTGCATAATTGGCAGAGGTTCTGGTTCCATCATCCACATTTTGGATATGTATTGGTTTCTTTGCAACAACTAGTCACCTTCAGTTTTACAAGTTCTCAATGCCAAAACTGTATGTGCAAACTTTGGCATTTTTTCATGGTAACTACTACCAAACAAATGACATAACATATAAAAGTCTATACCTTCGTTAACATGCTATCAATTTTTTGACATCGCGCAGGATAAAACAAGCTAATTAAACAAGAACATTATGTGGAACTAAGCTCGAGTCTACTTTTATTTACCATGACGTGGACCGTATAGACGTGTTCTCTCGGAACCTTTGATGCTTGTCAAGTAAAGTGTAGGAACAAATCTCAAAGAACATGTATCATGTTGACATTATAAATTTTCCCACCTAAAGTTGTTTACTTTTTATTTTTATTGTTAATTTTGTAAATTAAAAAAAATAAAAGCATCAATTATTTAGTTGGTTCCTAATATAGAGTAACAACTTTAGATTTTTTTAGGACTTTTCATTTGATTTTTTTTTATAGAACTTTAGTTTGGATTTGATAATAAAATAAATAATTAAATGACAAAAATATAATTTAAATATCCTACCAAGCTACTTTGTGGAAGTTAAGAACTTCAATGATTGATAAACACTTAAGATAAGGAAAATATCACGGCCATAAACTTTCGGCTACGAATCAATTAATTACAAAAGGATGTAATTTTCTCAATTTTAAATTTTAGCATTATAAGAATATTAATTTTTATGTAAAATAAGAAAACACATACATATTTAATAGTACTAATTATAGGAAATATTGAAAATATGTTTCTATTGTAATATTAGTTCGATATAGTTAATTAAATTAAGTTTAATGATTTAGAATTGAAATGGGGTTCCATGCACAGAGTAATTTAATTTTTACCGATTTGAGCTGATCTGGTATTTTAGTGAGACAAATTTTGGGTTTTTATTTTAGATGCACTTAGTTGTCCAAAATATCGAATGATGAGAGTTGAGAATTGGGGGTTGCTCTCTCGTAAAATAATAAGATAGACATATATACTTCTTTCACAAGGAGTTTCATCCATTTGGATCATGAAAATCAGTTTTCTAACACAGGAGGCATTGCTTGGGAGGGAAGGGGATATGCTATGTAAATAGGGGAAGGAGGTTATTTTCATAGAAGGCTTTCAATATTCACGCCCTTTTATGTAGGAATGGGCGATTCGAGTATCATTTAACCAATGCCATGAACCAGAATGAGAAACAGTATGGTATAAACTCTATCAAAGTCCACATCCATAAATCTGCACCAATTACATTGAGCAAATAATAATAGCGATTTTAAATAACTGGACTTATATTTCAACAGAAATGCACACCTTATTATTTTAAAAAATGATAACTCTGGAGTCTGGACTAGTTTTTACACTCTTCTGTACAACCCTTTAACCCCTTGGCTTTTCAGTACAACCTACATGGCACTGACCTCGAAAAACCTATAATTCCTCTTCAATCAATCATAAACAAAGACACAAATGGAATTAAACAAAAATGCAAGCTCACAACAATGCTGTGACCTAAAGAATATGACAAAACTAAATTGAAGGAACCAAAACTAGGTACCATACCACCCACTCCAGAGCAGGGGTAGGGAATACACATATATTCGGTGAACAAATTCCTAGTAACCCACCATTTGCAAACCGAAAAAAAAAGTAAGTTACAGGGAGCAGAAGCAGCCTAAAAACACTGATGCTGGTCCCTTCACACCAAAATGAAGTATCACTGCAGGAAAATGCAGAGATGGTCAGAATTGCTGTCAAGAAGCAACAAAAGAATCAGAAGATCTCAAGTACTGTAGAGGGAGTTCATACAGATTTCCTATTCGAGATCCTTCAACACAATTTTCATTGAGAATGAGAAAACCAAGACCTGTTGTAGATACTCAAAACAAGTGCAAGGCCATTTTTAGCTTATTTTGTTTCCACTTAGGTAGCTTATAGAAAGATTCTTTTGGCATCCCGAATTTTTCCTTGAACTCTGCTGCCGAGAGGTAAGTCTGCACAGGAGGATGCAATTGCAAGTCAAAGATGTACAGACTTGGTATGACAGTAAGCCTCAATATTTTACGCTCATTGAAGGTGATCTGTGAACCTTTTTAGTCATATAGATTTTTTTTATTAAGGTTAGGGAGGTGCACAAACAAGCATAAAGACAAAAGAGACAGACCTCCCGCTTAGTGACATCAATATCAGAAACAGGATCAGTTGATATCGTCTTCAGACGTTCATAGGGGTATATTGTGAGTCCCTCCTCATCTTCAGCTTCATCCTCCTTGGAATCCTCTTGGATACTGCCCATGGAATTCTGCTTGGAAATTGACTCCGGTGTTGGTGTTGGGGTTGGTGTTGGTGTTTGTTTGGGCAATTCGGGAGTCGCTTTAGCATAGAACAAAGGAATCCTTACAAGTCTGATATAGAAGATTAAATACCAAAATAATCTAATACACAATCCAAGGATGCTCACCTTTACGAGAGCGGGGTATAATAACAGGTTCTCGCGGAGTTTGCTCAAAGGTCGAAGTAAGTGCTGCAATAGCAGCAGCTTTTGGAGCTAGCTTAGCAGAATCTGGGGTGACCGATTTCGGATAAAGCTTTCTAACAGTCGGAGGTGGTGTTGAAAGATTTCTGGTATTTTGACTCTCAAAAGTAGCAGCAAGTGCATTAAATGCAGGAGATCTGCCTCTCACTCGTACACGGTCAGGGCTGAAAGACATACTTCTTGAACGTCCCTGCGATTTGTCCGGCACACTAGACCTTCCCCCATATGATACAGGCGTTCTCCTCTTTTGTTTCTGGATATATATCAAAAACACAATCAAACATTACATAAAATGCGATCACAAGATTAAATGTCATTAGACTTTTAAGGTTATACCTATATCAGGGATATTTGAATGCATCATCCATTAAAATAGCAAATAAAGAATTCAACCATGACAATTGTAATAACAGTTCAAATGAGGATGTATTGCAATTGAAGTAGTTCACTAAAAAGTACTTACAGTCACAGAGGGGGTCCCTCCGTTCTTTAGTGATGCTAATTTCCTCTGAAATGAGTTTCCATGAATCTGTCACAAAAACACACAGTAAGATGTAAATGCTGAGTTTTAGATAATGTAGTTAATCATGTAAACATATCAAGAATACTAACGGTAGATTTTGCCGAGTCCCAAGTAAAAAAGCGAGTGAAGAAAGGAGGTTCGCTCCCTTCCATGACCACGTATATAGGCACTTTAGAGGAGAGCTTCTCTAGCAGAAAATCACGTTCCACAAATTTCTGTCACAACCATGATCACAGTTTAGAATATCACAATGGGAACAAACTAAGATAAACATAAAACTTGTTAGAGGGTTAAATTCATAGAGAAATCATGAAGAGTACAGGAGTGGTGTCTACTAACAAACTCAAATCCAATTTTTTGATGATAAAACTAAATCTTTTGCTTTACCAGTACAGCACAATGTGAAACAGAGAAAAAAAACAAAGTTAAGCCTTAATCCCAAAAGATGGTGTCGGCTACATGAACCAATAGTCTATCTCACACGATCATCCACAAGAATCTTTTTCCTCTATCCCCTCCTATTTAGAGCTATGTCTTCTAGTAAACTTATTTTCTCCATATCTGATTTGACTCCCTCCATACAAATCGTCTCCAATCGCCTCGTTTGAGATCTTCATTGCCAACATTCCAACTTTCTCACTGGTGCATTTACAACGAATGTCTCACATGTTCAAACTATCATAACCGATTCTCCCTTATTTTATCCCTACTATTCCAACTCTCTTATGGACATCCACATTTCTAATTTTGTCCCTGAAATTGTTCCCTCACATCCAACTTAACATACAAATCTTTTGATATACCCAGCTTCTTAACATGCTCCTTGAAAGCCCAACATTCTAACGCATACAATAATGTCAGTCTAATTATTGTCCTATAAAATTTCCATTTTAACCCTAAGAGTACAATACAATCATGAAATATTCTAGTTTTTCAAAGTTTATTCCATATGTGATTTCTTGAAAAATCAAGCCCAAGTATTTGAAACATTCGCTTACGGGTAACTCCTTGTCATCCAAAGTCAAACTATCTTCACTTGGCCTCTTCTCAATGCTAAAAATGACACTCTATACTTTGTTTTACTACTACTTATTCTAGATTTCAACATTTGTCTTTAATGCTCTAACTTAGCATCTACCCCCACTAGTCTCGTCTACACAATATCATATCAAATAGCAAACACCACATCTTGTATAGACTTTGTTATTTCATTTGGGACTATCGCAAAAAGGAAAAGGTAGGCACGTCTTACATGGTATGCCCTTCTAAGTCATTGTCCACCAAAGTACATTACAATGAGAAAGGTATTTGTAAATCAACTTCCAAACGATAATTGAGTAAAAGAATGGTTTGGTGTCGCAAGTTACAAAAGCAAAAGCTATCAATAATCTACGTTACCAAAAGCAAAAGCTCCACAAACATTAAGAGATAATAACTTGCAATAAAGTTTCAGATAACACCTATTTTTCTTTCACGAGAATTTAGAAATGGATGATGAGGAAGCTTAAGCAAGGGCAGTGGGAAGGGGCAACAAATCAACCCCTCAAAGTCAGGAAAAATATAGATACACAATGCATGGGGCTATGCTGGTCCAAGATCACAACTCAGATTTATCCAAACTCTTAGGTCTTGAAGAAACTGAAGGCCTTTGCATGCATAAATAACTTGTAAAGGTTAAATAATATGAACAATGAAAAATACTCCATATGCATCCTTCCTTGATGAGTATATTTACAATTAAATAGCCTAAAATTTCAGAAAGGCAGAGAGTTAGCTCGCAATAATATATCTTCTAGTAGCATTTGTGGATTAATTATGCTAGCTTTTGAAGAAATAAGTGAGAAAGAACTACTAGGGGGTCTGATAGCTTGCCAATTCTTTAGATTGTGGTATAACAGAGATAGGACTTTATAGTTGTGAACTTTTGGGGATGATAGGATTTCACTGGTGATCCTTGAAAGATTTTGCATCTTTTCCAAAGTAAGTTTTTGATGATTTATGTTAACTAGATTTAAGAGGCCTATTTTTCCTCTTCTGCTGCATCACATGTTCCCTTTATTCTTGTCCATTGAAAATGTTTGTCGTATACATAATTACGCAGTACATTGGAACAATTCAAGGTAATCTTCCATGACGTGAAATCAACAAGTAGCTCCCCACAAAATAAAAAAATTCTCACCTCCCCTATAGTCAAAGCTTGCATTTTGTTCTTGGAATCCACTTGTTGTCCAACCCACACAAAGATATCCGAGTGACAATCCAATATGAATATATCTTCAGTCATCAAATCATCCTGAGAGAAATTATGTATTTCTGCCACCTGTGATAAACATTCAATTAGCTAAAATTTCATTGAAAACGTAAACAACTATGAAGATACGGAAAGATTCAATGCATATGCATTGTAAAGTATTCAATGCATTCATCCGTACAAAACAAGTTATGTAAACTTTATTCAACAAAATCCAATTCTTTACATGCTCTGGTATATATTGTCATTGGAACTATAAAACATGTGAGCCTTCTCTCGTTAAGAAACTTATATTCTCTATTGCGCAGTTCTTTGGTATCATTTACTGAACATGGGTCCAAGATTATCAATAAAACGTAATATTGTGCTACATAATTAGACTAATTGGATGACCTTTGCAGGGCAAAAAAGTGTTTATGACCACATTAAGTTCCTCAATATTTTGATCCTTTGAAGTTTGAACTGTATGTGCTTCTAAAATTAGCTGATAAAAATTTCATAACAATATATTAAAACAGCTAAAAAACGCTGCATCAAATTATAAAGTCATCTCACTTTCTCTAAAATGGGTTTAAGGTAGAAGATTAGTCCAGTACAGTGCATGAAAATGTCCTGGTCCGACATTGGAACAGTAAACCACTTGATATATCAGGAAAAGTGAACTATCACCGATAATCAATAATGCTTCACAAAAAATAAAGCTACAAAACTTACCTTCAAAAATCCTGCAGACCAGCAGCAATTCAGCAATCATTGGTTAAAAAAAGAAGGAAAAAGTCAGTGGAAAAATGAAGTATATTGAGCTATATAAGATAGAATATGATAAACTGAATGTAACACTAAATACCTTCAGAGAAGTGGATGGAAAACAAATGTGGATCGCTTTCAGGATCCCTAGCAGTCTTCTGGCTTGGGTATTCGGTTTTCTCTCCTAACAACTTCCAGAACTGTTCTGATTCTGATCCTTCCTTTTGTGTTTTGCATTGCAAATTTGGCTGCAGTAAATATCACGCACACTTGAATAACAGCCTGTACCACTAGTCTACTAAAGCTATAGAAGACAAACTGATTCTTGAATGTGGTGATCTCCTTTCCTTTCAAGGTAGAGTAGAAGAGAGAATGCCAAACCTTGATTATATCCAACTGCCTCTCAACAAGCTCCTGATCCTCTGCCAACGTGAGATTTCCAGACCATGAAAATACAGTGGAGCCACTGTGTAATATGTAACAGTATGACGAATTTAAAGACGATGGAACCTAAAGCAATTTACATGATTAGTTGATGCATTGAACATAAAATATACAAATGAAAATGAACATAGAAATTGCATGACACTGATTAGAATATAGTAATGAAAGTTTGAACACAGTCCAACAACCTCATCACTCTCTCCCTCCCCCAACAAAAATAAGAAGTTTTGATAAGGCCTTCGATAATTTAAGAGAGCTGCAACAGATATTAACTAGAAAAGAAGACTTTCTCATCCCCTAGGCTGATGCATCACACTCAGAAAACAAACTCAATCAATCTTTAATATACAATCTTCTTCTAATTTTTGGGGGTAAGACAAATAGGAATATCTCAATGCCTTTGATTTCTGTTCTAGGATACCACTCTTAGATGTAAACATTCATAATTGAGGCAATCTGAAATCACTGTTATAGCAAAAATTAAGTTCAAACCAAACAGTAAGTCAATTTAAGATTTTAGGTTACACATATTAGTTACATGAGGAATTAGAAGCAGATAATCCCTCTTAGTGCTTTCCAGGGGCTATCACAGGTGCTAAGAGAAGCTGCAATTTCCTTCTTTAGACCTAATGTCAAATGAAAGAGAATTCTTATTTTCTTCAGCAAACCTCAAAAAGTTAAGAACTTGAAACTTTATGTTACTGCTGAACGAAGTTTCAGAGGCTTTGTTGAAGAAAGGCCACCACAGTAATATTTCTATAGAACTTGAATTAAGCAAGTGTTACACACAATAAAAATACACACCGGATCAACTTGTATAGCTTGCATATTATCAGGTCCAGAACCCTGAACTCGAAACAAAGCAACTCCGTCCTCCGTGTATGTATCATCAGGAATCTCCTTCTCCACAATATACTTTTTGTATCCTTCACTGAGTCCACCCTGGATTAACGTTCATAAGATTTCATGCACAAACAAAGTAGAGAGGCTAATTGATGATTTAATTAATAAGAAAGTACATTTTAACTTTTGAGTAACCACACACCTTGAAAACAATAAAGCTTTGGAAGATAGCAAAGAATTGGATCGGCTCACTTCCTTCATAAAAACGAGCCTATGTGAAAAAGTGTGCATTGAATATCAGTTCCAGGATATAATAACAAAATCAAGTAAGCCTCATCAAATAGGAGAAAAGTTGTATGACAGTAGTGATATGGTACCTGAGTTGGCACAAACTTCATTGTTTCTACCATCTTGCTAGCCAGGGTTGTAGCTGATTCTTGTTCCTCCTGTATGCACAACACGAAGATCAGGCAAAGCAAGGAGGCCATCACAGGGTAACTAATAGTTAAGGTTTTTCCAAACCCATTTGTGTGGATTTGTGGAAAATCGGATACTCGATACAATTATAAATATGTTAAAACATGTAACGGTCCCTAAGAGAACCATTCTGGACTGAAAAACTTGAGATAATTTTGATTAAAAAATTCATATTACCATTCCACACCTCCAATCAAACCAACTGAAAAAAAAAATATATTCCACCATTCCACCCCGAAAAAAATAGTGGTCCCAGAGGGAAGTCTCGATGAGGCTAGGGGAAGGAGGAGAATCCAGAGTCCAGACCCTAGCACAATTGGCTTAACATTGGTCACTGACCAACCCTGACGGCCCAGCCAGCCATCAGGCTGGGAGAAAATCAGAATCAAATCCTGATCCTTATGGCTGAGACATAGAATCCATAACATTGAGAATCTCCTCATCTCACAATCACCCATGTATGGGCTGCCACATCACCAGAACTTGAAACTACGAATTGAGCTAGGGCAGCCTTTATGGAATAAACTTAAAATTCCTACATGTAACTTACCTGAACTTAATTTTCATGAAAAAAAGGAAATTAAGGTGAGAACAGAGCCTGAGCTTACCCTCCATATCATAACAGCAATGCTAGAAAACAATTAATCATCTTTAAGATCAAACTTACGCTTGAAATCTAAAATGCCTAGACGGATGAACAGTTATATTCTCACTGAGATGCACTGTTTCATTTTCCAAAATACTTCTAACAATAATAGCTTGGACGTATCCAAACAAATCATCAATTGCTAACCTACAGATAATATACTAACCTCAATGCTTTGCTTGCCAAACCAGGTCCCAATAAGGTGCTCCTCCTTATCATCTCCCGGGTATGAATACTGAAAGATGTAGCAATCTCCACTGTAGAACTTTGACTGCTCAGAAGCAGAAAGGAGATTTTTCTTATTGCCATTTACACGCCAAACCTGTACAGCCATGGTAAACAAAAACATTAGAAACTGAATTTAAGATTCTCTACCACTTAAGCAATATGAAGCTGATGCAGCATCTGTGAGCATCAATGAAGCAATGTTGCCGAAGCGACATCAATGCAATGCCAAGTATCCTAACATAGCACATTTATGCCATTTAAAATCACTGCATGATTGTAATTGGAGTAAAATTTGGCACTAAGCTTTAGCCTTGTTTGGGTGTAGTTGGGTCCATCCTTATTTAGTGAGAGATGTTCTTGTAGCTTTGGAAAGGATGAAGAAAATATAGCTTGCTCTAGTTTGGAATATGGAATATGGAATATGGTTCCAACGACAATTTGGAGATGAACTTGGAAAAAATTCAAGAACTTTTTTTTAAGGATTTTATATAGCTGCAGAAAAGTTTTCGATCTAAAGGATACTTGACATTTAAAGATTTTCACATACATTGTTTAATGATAGCTTGAGGGATAAATCTTAGTTGTAATTAGTCCCTCTTCTGTATAAGGGTGAGACGCTATTAGTGTCACCGTGCCCTGCACTAAGGTTTGTGGCAACATAACACACATATAAGATTCTAATGGCTAATGGCATCCACATGTACTATACCTGCAAATTTCCCGTGCAGTCAATGTGTACTTGAGGCTCATCTCTTGCCGGTTCAGCTTTTACAAGACCCTTCACATTGACACCCTGACGTTTGAGAAGAGCTGGATAGACAAAGAAAAGTTGATTTTTCATAAATCATAAGGCAATAAAAAGGTGAAATTATGAAGAAAATCATCATCTAAAAGGACGAAAAATTACACAGTAATTGTGGCAGAAGAGCCTTATTTTCAATACTTCCCAGACAACATTTATAGAACATCTCAATCACTTACCAGCAACCTTGCCTCTTCCATCTTCAGATACAGCAACCTCAGCAGTTGGAGGCCATGAATCAAACTTTGTTTTAAAGACCACTGTCTCAAATCCTTCAATAATACGGATTACATGAGACTTTGGTCGGTCAAGGCTCCGGAGCAATTCCTATTCAGCAAAGATGAGAATTAAAGGTTTCCCAGAATCAATTCATAAAAAGAGAACATGAGGATCAGATTTTACTTCTGCTGCTCCACTTGTACTTTTTCTCTCATCAAGGGAGGTATTTCTTCCAATCCATACAAAAACCTCAATACCACAGTCCAGAATATAGCATCTATTTGTTTGTAGCAGATCCCTTGTTAAAGCATCAGCTTCTTCTGATTCTGCCTTTCCCTTCTCAACACTTAATAGGAAAACAGATAAAAGACATAAATAAAGTCAATCCGTTGCCTAAAAGACAAAACACTAGCATGAGAGCCAAAAGTAACAATAAAGAATAGACCTAACCGGAAAAGCTTAATCGGAGTAGGATCTGCTTTTTTATTGCCTTCACTAGCTATTTTCCTTGGTAGTGGGGCAAAACCACCAAAAAATCCCCAAAATTCACCGGATTCAGCATCAGCCATCAGTTTCCCATCCTCTGTAAAAGCATAGCAGATCATAAATTCAAAAGCATCCACAGTTACAGCGTTATTTTTAGGATGAAACAAATTTTCTAATGCAAGGTTATGGAGTGCAAAGATAAGGATCCCCCAATTTAGGAGATTTAATTGGAACTTCAATTACTCTAGAGAGGGACATTCCAGGAAATACCCTTGAACATTATTTGGAAAAGAAAGGAACTGGGAATTACTAATCAATTCCTCAAGAAAATTAAATGAGACTCGATTTTAGAAGATACTAACATTCCACTCCACCCACCACATAATGAAACAGCCTAAGAATCTGAATGGTAGAGAACACCCTGCCATCTATGATTACCTAAACAAATATGAAGAACTGCAATTGCTACTGCTCCAACCATACCAGGATGAATCCAAGAGATCCTCGCAGCTTCAAAAAGCTGATGTCACTATTACGTATCAAGATAGGAATACAAGAATAAGAACATGGGATTTATTTCATCAGCAAAACAAATCACACACAGGTAACATTGCCTCTTTGCCAATGAATCTTCACTATTGTCATCTTTATTGAGTTTATGCAAAAAGGTTGCTCAAGTGAAAGTCTTTAGTAGCTAATGGCCTCCAAGGCTCTAAGTTCCATATACAGAAAGAGACAAGGAAGAAGGCAAGATTTGGAAATGCTCTTGAAGAATATGCAGAAATGAAGTGACATTGTCCTCAAGCTCTTGAATGCAGGAAAGCTGAAGAAAAGCACTAAAGAATGCTTAATCCTAAGCGAAAAATCTTTCAATCGAGGATGGAATGCCTCCAAATCCCAGATAGAGGGGATGATTTATCAAGGAAAAGCAACAAAGATGAAGACAGAATGGAGAAGCACTGTCCCCATGCCCATACACCAATGACCCATCCCATAACTTCACTGGTAAACCGCGAAACTTGACCAAAAAATATAAAGGATAAAGCATAATATAACTTGCAATAGCTACTCTAGGAAACTAATTTCCAATATTCTTGCACGAAGATGTTAAATCCAGGTAGGGTACTAATGGATATGTTTAAGATTAAAAGATTGCAACAAATCAAGCCCCTGAGGCAGTATTTGTATAGATATGAGTTTGTAAAGTTCATCTATTACAGAAAGTACACTAACCAATTGCAGCTATTTCACATTTTCCATGATGATTGTTGTCTTTAATATACTGAACAACTTCCAATGCTTTAGCTCGCTCTTGTATGGAAGAATTGGATCCATTAAATTGAAAAATTTTAAATTCAGTATCCAAAATGAATATATCATCATGATTCAAAGAAGATCGGGCACAAGGAACCTGCAAGCACAATATCATTACATTAGACAAAAAGATGCCACGTATAAATGCACCAATTACTTCAGTGGTCCAGTATCATATCAAAGAAAGTCATTAAACTTGCCTCATTTACATGGACTACATGTTTCCCTCTACAGACATAAAGGCGTGACTTATATTCTTCAGATTCATGATGCTTGAAACCAGATGCGACTCCACCTTCCAGAGGAATAATACATGGTTTAAAATAAGAAAGAAACTTCTCGGTTTCATGGCCCTGCACTTCTCTATATTGAACAGCACGACCTCCCAAAGCAGCATCTAACTCCACAGTTTTGACAGCTGCAGCACCAGCTTCATCCTATTTGACAAGAATCAATATCCTTAAACTCTTAAAATTAATGGTATTCCACAAAAATCTCTGTAAATATTTTATATAATTGGAACTTTTAGGCAATATACAAGGTGTGAAATCTCAACTGTTAGGATTAATAGGAAAACATTGCTTTCAAACATACTCTACAGAATAATTTAGATAGAAACTTACTTGAGAGGTATCTTTACCAAGCCAATAGTGTATATCTTGACGTAATGCACCGCTCTTTAATACTGTGGTCTGATAAAGAAAGAACACAACATATAAGAAGCTGGCCACAAAAAAAATCCAGGGGTAAAAACATGCAGCCAAACAGAAGTGCAAAAAACAACTCCAAGCTACTATGAACAAATTGACAAGATTCTGAGCACCAGATGGAAGGATAGAAGCAGGACAAATTAGCTTCCACAACTCACACAAACAAAAAGGTAAAGCTCCAAACACTCATTTAAGCATATAGTAGCCATCCAAAATTCAGCTCCTTTACCTTCTGGAACTGCTATTTCATGAATTACTTTCCTTGAAATCAAAATCACCTTAACCCTATGGAAACAGAGCCATAGCCAGCAACCCACACAGAAGTTTTTACAAAATCACTTTCAAAAGCAGAACAATTTTATAGGAGAAACTTCAGAGACAGTGCCAAAAACAACAATATCAGACCCTTAATTCCACAAGTATGGTATAGCTAAGCAAACCAAGAATAATCCCAATGAGTCCCTCACATTACTCCTCCACTCACTCCTTCACACTGCAATATGACTCTAGGGACTCAATTCTTTCATGTCTTATTTTACGCCTTACATCCAGGTCGCCTAGGTTTATCTCTCCATCATCCCAACTCTCCAAAAAGGATAGGAACCTCATTTCCTTTTTCTTTTGTCACAATACCTACAAGCAGCTTTTTCCATGGAATATATACATTTCGATGGCTGTAATTACCTGAAGATAACTGAGGCAAGAAGGAGCGCATAAAGTAGCTCATTGACTGCACATAGTGATTCTAGATACTTTATTACAATTACATAGCACACTACATTTGACAGACCCCCCACAGTAGAGCAAAGGATTTACATCAACAAAAGTATGCTGGAAATGGTTGGGAGTTCAAATATTTACCTTCAAAACAATGTAAGAATCTCCTGTATAAAATTTTCCATGAGAAGAGTCTGGGACACGTACTGGACGAAAATTCTCAATGCGCCATATTTCCAATCCACTACAAATTGTCAGGGAAATTCCAAAAAAAAAGTGTACTCAAAAGGTTAATGAAGTAACTTTTATAAGGCACTAAAATTTTCTCATTGTTTCTCAGTTTATACTCAACACTACCAAGTACTGACCATATACACTATGACATAACAGATTCTAGCTCATGGGAGTAAAGAAGGCCATAATATCTGATTTCAAAAATAAATTAAAAGCAAATATACTCCAACCTTTTTTTTGTTCTACCCTATAAGTGTATAGCTGTAGACTCTTCATTTTAGGGGAATTGGAAAGAGATGAGTGATGTAAGAAAAGGTGGACAATATAAGAGAAAGTGGAAAGAAGTAACCATGGTGGGGTAAGGAGTATTTGAAAAATAGAATGAAGTAGATAGAACCCAAAAAAACACCTCAAAATGGGAGGTGGCTAGAAACTAAAAAAAGGGAGGAACTAAAAAAAATTTATTCAACAAGACAGGATTAGTTGAGGAGAAATAAGCTAATAAGCACATGTCCTAAATGAAAGATAAGTCATAGTGTTAAGTAAGATATTAAAGCAAATCGAAAATAAAGAAGATACACAAACATATTCATATAATAAAGGATACGCCTTTTGACCAGCTCCCTGGAATGCTGAATCAAGATCTCTCAGGGAAACTGACATACTGTAGGAATTAAGAAGTAATTAAATACGTCAACGGCAGATGTTCTGCTTCAAGCAGAAGAAAAGAGAACCTGAGGAAACACCAAAGGAGACATCATAAAGTAAGTTCGCATTTCCTCTCATTCTTCCCACATAACGAGTGCACAAACAGTCAAGAGGGAAGGGAAGATAAAGTCAGAAACACCAACATAAGCAAAAGAAAACAATTAATGATATCAATTTTTTGACAAGTGAATAGATAATAGATTTTGTGATTTAGATCATCAAAAAAGCTAGCAATGATCAACTTACCACAAATACGGGGGAAATTCAAGCAAAAAGAATAACAACACATATAATTCAATAGCTTAATGACATAATTAATAAGCTAAGCAAGAACAAAGCCGAGTGACATAAAAACACAAAGGTCAAGGACTTTTGTAAGACCTGCAATTGAATCTACTTAAATACAAGCACTGAACACTAAGCCAAGTTAACAGTAGCTTTAATCAACAAATTCAGGGGATAGAACTCTTGTATTGCAAAAAAAAAGGTTTACTAGAAATTGAAGAGAAATTTATGAGCAACAGTGACAATTATAGAATATGTGCATCAGTGTGTGTTTTTATAGCGATGGGCGACAGCTTGTATTCATAATTGCCATCATATTACTCTTTTCAAGAAAAAATGAGGAATTATTTTGAAACATGTAGATTAGACAGCGACTTATACATAACATGAAATGGCAATTGGCACTTTGTCAGCAGTTGCTAATTTCATCAAGTCAAAGGAGACTAGATTAGTGTGCATTCTATTTGGCTGATTTTTACTTATGTTTCCTGATATTATCTAATCTGATCTTATCAACTGTACAACAGTTGGAACCAAACTTTTAAATACACACTAATGATATCCAGCATGCCCTCTTTGCCTCCACCTTTAAGCTATTAAGATATTTGCAAGGCATGCATACTCCCTAATTTTGTTTAACAAAAAATTTACTCAAAATAAAATTGCTAGAACTGTAAGATAAAATACATTGGGGGTTGGCAACTAGCCTCTGCCACTATTCCAGTTGATCTTAAGACAAAGCTACAAATATCTTTCATGAAGAAATGAATTCCTTAGAATAACTTCACTAAGACATCTAGAGACAGACTATCAACATATAAGTAACTTTTTAAGGGTCAAGTACTTTCAGAAATTATGAGATCTTGTCAAGAACACACCTTTCCAGTAGCAAAATTCAAAGTATTTCCTTCAACAGAAGCACTGGATATGTCTACAGTTTAGCACTAAGGCCACAATAAATGACCTCAAATCATCACGCCTTTGGAAAAGGGAAAGGTTGGTCAGTTGACCACATTTGTTTGCAGATCATAGATCTTATTATCCACATTGGGTTGATCATCTGGCTTCTCATCAAATGGAGTTCAACTTTTCATACAAAATCAACCCCACACAACGTTTGTTTATGCTGATTATTACCCAATCTTACGTTACACATTAGAAAACAAGCTTCGATATTCACTATAGTTATTAGATTCATCAAATAATTACGGCTACAATGAAGTTGCAAATGATCATTTAGGCACAAAAGAGAGAACTAAAAACAAGCATAACTTTCATGGAGAAACCTCATAACAATTGGTCTTGTCTTCTCTTACTGCACATTTAAAATGGTTTCTAAAGATTCCATGGAAATAACTCCACTACATAGCAGCAAATTCAGACTCTTTTTACCCAAGCTTCTGAAAATGTAAGAGTCTGGTTCAAGCTCAAACTAGGCCTCTGAAGCTGCAGGAGAAGATGTTATTAACCACATATCCCCCCCCCCCCCCACACACACACACACACACACACACAAAAGAATTGCAATATACTTCTCAATCCTTTAAACAAGTTGTGCAGGCATTCTGTAGTGCCAAGCTAACAGTCATTTAGTAGCAGCATAAAATGAGCTTAGAAGCGAGGTGTGACAGACAGCGAACTAACGGATAAACTATAGCAAATCTACGATTGGTAAAAGCTGCATCAGTAAGCACCCAAATCACTGGCCTTGGAACTTGCAAAACAAAGAAAATGACAGCAGTTGGTGGGTACTGTTCCATAAACAAAACCCTTGATATGACAGCCAATTGGACAATTCTACAAGAATGTCATCCAAATCCCAAAGCAATGCCACAACTGGGCACTCAATCAGATACAAGGAATGAAATATTCAGGAATGCAAATCTTAGTTCGATCTCGAAAATGCCAAAAATTCCATAAGCATCCAATCTAAAAGAGACAACATTCCCTTCAGGGCACTGAAACCCACCCCTCCACCTTATTAAAAAATCAACAAATTCCATAGAAATCTACACCTACTAAAATTAGCCCAAAAAACATCCTTATCGATCCAATCCATTGCTTAGATCAGCGTAGCTCAAACAGATCAAAAAACACAAATTCAACGAGCATCCACCTCCCAGAAAAAGGTGGCAAGACATCAGAAAAAAAAAATTATAAAAAAATCCCCAACATATTGAATAATTACAACTAACAAAATCCCACCTAAAATATCAAATCCCACCCAATATCATAAATCCATAAAAAAAAAAAAAAAAAATCAAAACTTTCTCAAAATTAGACAAAAATCAAAGCATTTAACGTTAAAAAAATGATGAAATCAATCAGATAAAATTACCGTGTATTATATGAAGGGGGCACAAATCCAAAGCTCAAAAGATTGAATCTTTGATGATGAAAATGAGGAATAAAGAGCTAAAAAATGGAGTGGGAAAGAGAGAGAAAGAGAAGAAAGTGAAAGAGAGGAAGAGAGAGAATAGCGTGCTTATCACTAACGTCCCCCACAATACAGCTGATGATCTGTTGCAAATATACACAAATAATCATTTTTAATGTAATTAATTATGTCCCAATAATGATGGGATAATTTTAAGTCTTAAATAATCAGAAATTAAACATACTTTAGGAAGTTAATTTGATGAATGATTAAACGAAAAATGGAGATGATTTGAAGACGGAAGAAATTAAATAAAGAACGAAACATGAAATATATTTAACTAAGAAATGGATTACGTATTTGCTAATTTGGGATTCTTTGACAGCTAATCATAGACTAATATATATGTGTACATATACAGGTGGGAAATTGTTGTTTTTGTTTATTTCCAACATCAAGACAAGGAAGAAAAAACAGATAATTTTAAATAAAGACAAGGATAGCATATACCTGTTGTGGCATGGTATATTTCGTTTTATTTTTAATTGTCTTATTAATATTTTTTACAATTAAAATGTTTAATGTATTCTTTTAATCATATAGGTAGTGAAAAGAATATAGAGGGAAAGAGAAGCTCGGGTAGTGATGCTTGTTGAATTTCACTTGTAAAATTTTCTATATGCTTTGCTTTTAAAATAATTTAGATTTTAGGTGAATCCTCTCGTATACAAGTTTCTATAATATGTTAGAAGGAATATAAAAAGGGTGCATTTAAACCCCAAGTGTCCTTAAACCTTAGATACTCTTGTGATAGAAGATGGTGACCGGCCAATAGAAACAAAGCCAGACTTAAAAAAAAAAAAAAAAAAAAAAAAAAAGCCCAAGAAAGTGACCTAGTTGTGGGGTACAATGATACAATCCCACCCTTTTGTCCTTTTTAACACCCCTCTTAAGGACCTTTTTAATCACTATTGAGGTTTTCTCTCTGCTTTTTCACTTTTTTGACCAATAGGATTGGAGGCAAAATTTTACAAATTTTTTCAAGTGATTATTTTGGAAGAAACTTGATTTATAAACTAACATGGGTCAATGAGTACAACCTTGTTTGGGTTCAAAAAGTAGGGCTCCCATTATTTTAGAAAAAGTACAATAGTATTTAAGGTTGAGAATATAATAAATAAGTTATTGTAACTTGTGTAGTATTATTAACCATAAGAAGCCCCTCTCTTTTAGTAATGAGCGAGCGACGTTGTTCTGTCAAATGACAGGACAAAGTAGAATCTGATGTATAGAAAGTTGGTCATTTGTAATAACACAACTATACTTCGTAAATTGTTTCCAAATGTTACTAAGGGGACAATTATTTTTGCAATAGAAAGCCAAGGTCTTTGAGAGTACTTACGAGCACAAGCAGGATTCCTGAAAGTAGACAGCACAAGCAGTATATATGTATTATCAAGTTCCGCACTAGCAAAAGCTCTTGCTAATGAAATGTCAAAAAAAAAAAAAAAAAAAAAAAAAAAAAGCTCTTGATTGTTAGCAAGCGTTTGATTTAGGAAAAAGCATCATCACTTCACCATGAAGCTAACGCAAAATGAAGACTGAAGAGAATATGTGGCAGACAATGCAAGGATTCATAACCCAATAAATGCGCTTAAAGACTCGCAGTATAAACCAGAACATCCAATGGATAGCCAAGGCAAAGCAAAGTAGGATATTGCAAGTTTCAAAAGAATTTGGAGAAGGCTACAAAACTTTCCATCCACTATATAGCCCAGAATTTATTCAACCTAACAATTCTTGGGTTCGAATTCCTTGGCATCACCAATAAGAAAACCAGAGAATAAAACTACTTAGAAAAGCAAGTCAACGCAGCAACCGACAAGTCAGAGAGGCAATTAGAAACACACTATGTTGACTTGCTGTTGAGGCCAATTAACTACCTCTTTTCACTGTATGATTTGCAAACTGATCTTCAGTGCAGATTTATCCTTCCACAGATTGCAGAAGCACCAAAATTCTTCAAACCAACAAACAAACTAATCTAGGGTCCAAACCCATTTGCACCAGCAACTTAATGTCAGAGACTACAATTCCAAAGAAAAGCGTACGTCTCTAACACTACAATTAACAAGGCAGAGAAGCAATTAGAAACACGGCAGTGTGTTCAAAAGATTAACAATGAACATCAAAGCACCAAAATTCCAAAAAGAGAGTACACAGTTCCACAGCTTTTTGCAAGAAAAAGCCACGTCTAAGAGAAACTTCAATTCTGATCAAACTAAACAGTTTCTATTCTGACCCCTTTTTTGGGTCAAAGAATCAAAGAAAAATTGATAGTGTCCTAGAAAAAACAGTTACAAAGTAGCAAAACAGAAGCTAAATCTAGGAAAATTTCATATTCTAAACTAATAATGAGTCTAATCAAAGCGATCACGAAGCATGTCTCAAAGGCATGGGCAAAGAATGAATTCAATTTTCTATTCATAGATTCATGGTAACCATGCATAGAAAATCCCAACTACATAAGCATAGTCTGCCTCATTCAGCATCATACTACTATCTTGCAGTTAACAACAGAGAAATCCACAAGCATAACCTCATGCATTTCTCACCAACCAACATAGGAGAGCAGCAGCAGCAGCAGAACCTAGGCAGACATTGGCTTCACCTTCTTCTTGACATGTTTGACTGAAGGAGATATGGTCTTCGCCTTCCTAGCTTTCTTAAGTGGACTCGGCTTCTTCTTCTTCCCCTTCTTAACATCTTGAGTAGTATCCCTAATCGGTCCCGGTGATACACCCTTAAAGTGCACTGCCTCGAGGAGTAGAGGACGGAGGTATCCTCACATTCTGAGGCGGCTAAGGATTAGTAGTTTTCCAAACAACGTTATTCTTCATAGCAAACCTAACTCTCTCTTTCTACTCTTCCCCTCAGTGTTTGGCAAAGGCTATTCCTTTTCGACACATTGGCCACTCGTATCTCCATTCGCCACTGATTTCAATCTCTTACGCTTCTTAGCAAGCTTTCCACTGACTTGAACAGTTTTTGTAGGAGAACCATCAAGCGCACTCACACCATCACCCTCTAATCCAGACTCGGCAGCAATCTTCTCAAACTGTTTTTGAAGATTCGAAATCAAAGCCTCTCTAAATTCTAGTTTATTATTCCCTCCATCATTGACTTATGCATTCAAACTCTCACTCGCATTAACCAATTCATTATCTTCAATAGCATCATTCCCGCTTCCTCCATCAGAATTAGTACTACCCCCATTCTTCTTCTTCGAATTTTTTTCTTTTGAAACTTTCTTCGACTCCTCGTGTAACGCAAACACAACCTTTCTATTCCCCTGAAGACACTCGGGACTCGACCCCAACTCGTAAAACCAAAACCTCGCCACAAAACCCATCGACAACGCAATCGTCCCGAACAGCACCCTCTCATCCCTCCCATCAATCTCGCTGCCATACCCCGATTTCTTAACCTCCAACAAACCCCTCCCATTCTTAATCAAATAATCAAACAGACAACCTTAACCTTCCAAACCAACACCTTATTATCACTCCTACCTAACACCCCAACAAGCGGCTGAAACAACAGATTCAACGCTCCCAAATTCAACGGCAAAAAGGGCTTAATCTCATCACAGAAAACCGAAACAACATGATACGAAACCCCATTTCCCAACCCATTATCCCCTTCAAAAAAGAGCGCACTTTCCTCCAGAACCCTAATAAAATGCTCCAACATGGTGAGACCCCAGTTGGTATTCTTCATCAAAACGAAGAAATTCTTGAAGAATTAACGGATTAAGTAGAATTTGTCGAGTCGGAGGTGGTCGATGCCAGGCCATTCGCGGCTCATGGTGAGGAGGAAGTGGGAGAGGTAAGAGAGGGAGAGGGAGGAGAGGCGATTGATGAGTAGGGTTCGGTTTTGAATCTTGTCGCAGTGCCACATGCAGTAGAATAGGGCTTTCCAAAGTTTCTTGATGTCGTCATCGGAGACTAGGGTTTGGGAGGAGAGGTATGTAAAGATAGTTTTGACGGATTTGGATCGGATGGCGGTGTCGCAGGAGGCTAGGCCTTTGATCAGGGTTGGTGTCAAGGTTGTGGAGGTGGTAGCTTGGGGTTGTGGAGCCGCCATTGAGGGCGGTATGAGGAGAGAGGGAGAAATGGAGGTGAGTTGAGAAGAAAGGAGGGAAAAGCGGGTGAAGTGAAGAATATTCTGGTTTTGCACGTCATGTTGTCAAATAGACTTTTTGCAGGTCGAGTTTAGGTCCGATAGGAAGTCAATGTGTTCATGTAGGTTGATTGCACAATCCAGGTTACTTGGTCTTTTTCGGGGGTTATATCCAACTGATACATCAAGTCCACTTTTGACAATTTACACTGCATATATATTACATATATTTGATCAGATTAGGGTTCGTCTATTACATTAGTCCAGGTTAAACAAAATCTACATGATATCCAAAAATTAGGCAACAAGCCATAATCAATTTTAGTTAAATATGGGTCTTCATAATCTACATGGCGATCATGTTGTGCATTATTATATAGGCTTTTATAATGTCACACAAAATATTTTCATTGAATGCAAGTATTGGTTGTCGCAATATAGCAAACCTAGCTTGTAAAACTCCAAAAGTTCGTTCAACGTCTTTCCGAACTGATGCTTGTTGATCAGCAAACAACTTGTTTTTCTGAACCTGAAAATGTGTTATACCCTGTATAAAAGTTGGTCATTTCGGGTAAATTCTGTCGGCCAAGTAGTAGCCCAACTTATGATGATGTTCGTTCACCGCAAAATTTATGGGTGATTCACGACCTTGTAGAACATCATCAAACACCGGTGATCAGTATAAGACATTAAGATCGTTATATGATCCAGGCATTCCAAAGAACACATGCCAAATCCATAAATCTTGATCAGCAACCGCTTCGAAAACAAGGGTTACACTTGCTACGACCAGCATATTGTGCTTTCCAAGCCGTAAGATAATTCTTTCACTTCCAATGCATGCAGTCTATACTACTAATCATGCTTGGAAAACCACGCAAATCATTTTGATGAAGGATTCTCCTTAAATCTTCATCTGTAGGTTTTCTTAGATATTCACTTTCAAATTGTGAAATA
The DNA here is from genome assembly GCA_026401315.1 of Dysphania ambrosioides. Classification (NCBI taxonomy): domain Eukaryota; kingdom Viridiplantae; phylum Streptophyta; class Magnoliopsida; order Caryophyllales; family Amaranthaceae; genus Dysphania; species Dysphania ambrosioides. The sequence goes on from CM048665.1 coordinate 770,577, forward strand.
ACCCCTTGACAAAAATACTGCAATGCCATCCTAGATGTTGGTTGCTCGATACATAAATATTCATCCACAACATCTGGGGCTACGCCATATGCTAACATTCTTATTGCAGCGGCACATTTCTGCAATGGTGATAAACCAAGCTTTCCAGCTGCATTCCGGTGTTGTTGGAAGAATTGATCCCCTTCAACTACCTTGTTCATAAAGCGACAGAACAAAGATTGTTGCATATGAAATCTACGGCGGAATTGGTTGTCATTATACATTGCATTATTCGCAAAATAATCGTTATATAGTTGTGCATACCCTTTTTCTCTTTCCCTATTTCTTTTAGGCTCCGGAACACATTCAATATCATTATTAAGTTGGGATTCTTGTGGTGAATGTTGGGGAATTATAATATGAGGTAGGTGGTTTGCTACAAAATCATCAACTAAGCAATCAAATTCAACATTATTTGAGAAATCAGAAGAGCTTGAGCTTGAGGTGGAGGAAGTGAAAGACATATTTTGGTTATGGTTTGGTAGTTGGTGTGTTTTGGGTGTTTGGAGTGCTTGTTTCCGTTCAGTATAACACATGTATATATAGTACAAGTGACTACCAATGCATGTGAGTTACTTTGAAAGTGTATGTGAGTAACTCTAAATTGAAATTGACTTATCAATGCATGTGATATATGACACTTTAACGCAAATCTCTGAAATAAAATTAATATATCAATGCATGTGATGTGGGACACTACAATACATAGCTCTAAATTGCAATTGATTTATTGATGCATGTAAAGTTGACATGACTCTTCAATGAGTTGCTCTGAAACTGCTTTATTGATGCTTGTGAAGATTTTATTGAGTTGCTTTATTGATGCTCTGAAGCAGATTTTATTGAAATTGATATGACTCTTCAATAAGTTGCTTTATTGATGCTTTGAAGCATATTGTATAGCTGCTTTATTGATGCATGTGAAGATTTTATTGAGATTTTCATGTAAATAGCTTAATCAGATTTATGATTTACCAATGCATATGAATATTATTAAAAACAAATTTAATAAATTAAATAAGTAAAGCATAATTATTATTATTATATAAAACATAATTCATTTAGCATTACTTTAAATAAAAAAGGGTTACATCTAACATTGATTTAAATAAAAAGGATTATATTAAACATTACTTAAAATTAAAATGGTTACATCAAACATTACTTAAAATAAAAAGGATTACATTAACTAAATAAAACATAGATTTAACATCAACTAAATAAAACATAAATAAACACATTAAGTTGATCATAAAACATATGCAATAACAATAGTTACATGTTCCTTCTACCATAGAGTAGTACACGTAATTCTTCTTTGTAGGCCTCTTAATCAGGAGTTAGGTCCATACCTTTTGCAAGTATGAAAGTCGAGCCTTATCTCTTGTATGTCGACTTGTCTTTGGTGAATTTTGACTTATTTTTGTTTCTTCCTTTCCCTTTCCATGTCAAATTCCAACTTCTTCAAACATAGTTGTGCCTCAATTTCCCTACTTGCATCATTCTGCTTCATTTGCTCACCAATTGTTGAAACTTTAGAAGCCACCTGTTTGCCCTTATTACGCTTAGTCTTTCCCTTTTTAACATCATCGGGCCGAGAAAGACCTCTAGAAGAGAAACCGGTGGAGGAAACATGACCTTCATCTTTATTTCTACACTTCGTATCACTTCCACTACTATCATCTTCAATAGCATCATCACAAGCTAATCTTTCCTCTCTTGACAACGCCCATATATCTTAGTTTTATCCTCCACTTCGAGTCATTTTTAACCATTTTCCAACCATGGTGACAATTAAAATTATGTAGAGTAGGCTTGGAGGAAATTTAGAATAACTTACTTGTGTTATTAATTCGATCTGCTTCGTTGTAACCACTTCATGTTGCCCTTCCAGCTTCGTCATAGCAAATATTCCATTTTATTAAATCAGTTGTCATCCCTCTCCAACGACTTTCCAAACTCGTCAAAGGTCTTGGTGGTAGGATGTGGGGCTTCTTATGGCGCATAAATTTTTCGCCAAAGCACAACTGCTTTTTGGTTTGTACCAACAATTGCATCTTCACTGAATTGCAGATACAGACCAATTAGAGCTTCATCCTCTGCAACAAACCACATTCGATTCCCTTTCGCAAGTGGTTGATTTTGATCGACCGACATTTTTGGAGGAGGTGGTGGGTATTGTGGTGTTTCTGGAACAGTTTATTCCGGTTCATCATCATATTGAGAATTGCTCCCTTGATAAACAAGAGGTGAATGTGATTCATATGTATAGTTTTCGAGAGGAATTTCATGAGGTGTTTGTTGTGATGAATTTTGCAAATTAGTGTACGTTTCCTAATCTTTGTAGGAAAAGATGAAATCGAGGATTATTGACAAAATCATCACTTAAATCATAAAAATGATTAGAGAAATTAGGATTGTTAGGATCCATAAGTTGATAAAGTAGTAATATAATAAAGTTTTTAATAATGATAAGTGAAAATAACAATAATTACTTAAAATAACAATAATTAAATTAAATTTTTACAAAATAAAAACACCAATACTAATACTAATACTAATACTAACAAAAAACATTTTTAATAATAAAAATGGTAATAATAATAATAACCGTAAATAATAATAATAATAATAATATAAGAAATTGAGAATTTTGTGAATATAGGAGATTTATGTTGTTTATGAAAGTATATCAAAATATAACAAAATGGATGTCTATTTATAGAGTAAAAAATTTTATGACTGTTGGTGAATTTTTTATTTTTTATACTTTAAACGGTAATATTACCGTTTGAAATCATATATCCGTTGCATTTTTTCCATTGGCTAGCACACTCACACGTGGCTTTTTTCTATTCGCCCTCTTGACATGCACAACAACAGGTAAGAAATTTCCGCTTGTCACTTGCCCATTGGTCCCCAATCCCGGTGGTAAAAAAAAAAAAACAAATTAAATGTAATGGGTGGGCCCACCACTGGAAGTTCACAGTTTTGTTCCCTCTAGCGTGATTAAATGGTGCCCACATGGTCTGAATTCATCCGGTTTTTCCCTCCACGTGTGCATTATTTAAGCTCACACTACTCTACTGTTCACGTACGAATTTCCTCAAACGTTGAGTGTTTTTATTTTCTACTCATCCGTGATTTTTTTTTTCTCACTTGTGTGAAGCTCGGGTAACAGCTTCCAGATAAAGACTCAACTTTTTGACGTACCTATGCTCGGAGAATCTGATAGGCGAAGAGACCTTCAGCAAGTTGGCAAAATCCATATATAATGAATGAAAAAGTCGTGTACATCACTGCTTTTGCAGCATCTCCACTAACATGGAGGCAATGAAGCAAATCATTCATATACCAAATTTATCTCCTATTGTTAGCCAGATAGTAATTGCAGCGATAACAATTACGGTTTTTCCTATGAATTATTCTGGAAAAACTGCTCCAACAAAATGAAACCATCGAGTAAAAATAATTTCAGAAAGTTTCCATTGTTTTGAGGCCTAATTCTCTGTATTTAGGAATATAGCTGACAGTATTTACTGTGACTAACAGAAGAAGCAACCCCAGGCCAAACCCTTAAAGCACTCACAGGCACATACCCGTCGAGGTGGAGCCCAAATCTTCATATCTGTTTCTGTATCGGAAGCAGCTTCCTTATTAGCAGGCTTCATACAGTGTGCTTATCCAACTAGGCACTCTCCAAATTAAAATATTTGTTCCCCCTACACGAATGTACTTCAAAAGAGAACTTGAAAAACCTCATTCAATAAAGATTTCGTACCTCACTAGCATCAAACAGTGAGATAAGAATCTCGAAAGTATTGGCCATACATCATCACTAAACCTCCATGTACAACAACATTTTCATCCCATCACTGAGCTATCAGTTCAACATTCGAAAAACTCGATAGTGGAGGTTCATTACTTACTGCCCATCACACAGCTAAAATGACATGTTTATACAAAAAATTTCACAAACCAGCCTCATCTTTTAAGTCACAAATCTATCCTTTTCTAAAAAAGGGACTAAGTCATAGATACTAATTCTAAAAAAAAAAAACATTAAGATAAAAATGATGGTTCTATTATAATCATCAAACATTAACTACTGGGTGTTGGATCACTTGAGGTATAGTATAGTATATTATAGTATAGTATAGTCAACAACTGGGTAATCTTGTACATAAATTATATAATCATACTACCAAAAGAAATATAACGAATCAAAATTTGTATACAAAGGGATTGGACTTTGGTCAAATGGCCAATGACCAAGTTTTACTCTTTTATTTACTTCGTCTTTTTAGTTGTAATTGCTTTACTTTTACATTATTAACACACATTATTTTATTTCTATTCGGTGATTTATGCCTAAAAAAAACATAATTGGTTAAATTTCTCTTAACGTATAATTTTATAGTATTAAATTTTTATAATCTTTACATAAGTATGATTAGAGATATTAAAGTTTAAAAATATGCATTAACAAGAACCGTTGTAACTGAAAAAACAAAAGGAAAAAGTATATTTATAGTTCAAAATTTTATTTCAATAATTTGAGTTGATTATTATGCACCAATCACAATGATGATTCAAGGTGATATGATATTTTCTTAGTAAGTAGTCCTAAACTTCTAGTGAACTAATCAAATATAACTCTTTGCTTTAGCCCGAACTCGAGTATATTAGTGAATCAACTCATGTACTATAAGATTTCTTTATATTAATTCCACATGATTTAATTTGGTTGATCAAAATCAAACTCAAGCAACCAAGTTCGACTAAATTTCTTATCATGCTCAAGTTACCCTGTGAATTGATCGTTTTCTCTTCACAAATGCTCTACGCACTGTTTTAGGAGGAAAAGAACAGAATTGGTTCAAGAACGTACTCATCATTCATCACAAAAGCACAGAGACATATTTCACACGACAACAACGTGCACAAAAGGCCCAATGAATAGCTTGTTATGTCGTTGAATCCATCTTCATCCTCAAAACAATTAACAAATGACAACCACATCCCCCCACCCTCCCCATCCTCTGATAATGGTAGGTTCACAACCAACAGACAATTGCATGATTGATTTTTTTAGAGAAATTTCCTTTGGTGATTTCGTTTTTATGTCTACTGTTTTTCTTACATATTCCCCTTCATATTACAAAAAAGTAATTAACAAATGTTGATATATAGATGTTGATCGGGGTCGTTAACACTCTTCAATAATGTCTTACCACATTTAATTACTCAATACATAAAAAAAAAATTAACAATTTCTATCATTTCTTCGTCTTATGGTAATCCCTTCTCAATGTTAGACCTACTTGAACTTACTAGAATCAAATAATGAAGTAGATAAAACAACTAACTAACCATATTAGTTGCTCACATCAAATTAACGATGAAAACTAACGTTTACTTGATGGAAAGTTAACGATAGGGACGCCACTGAAACAAAATATAAAGTGTATGAGTATAAGTTGGAAACAAAAAACATTAAAGATAAAGGGGAGACTTTAGTAGATAAAATTTCCCTTAATTCTATTTCTTACAAACTACCATGGTTTTGAAAATGACAATTCTATACTCGGGGAGATTGGATTCATTCTTCATTCTTTAATTCAAAATGAAGAGGCTCACTATGACCGGTTAAGATTAGTTGAATGAGTGACCCCTTTTCTATATTTTTTCTACCCCGTCGCATTATATTCTAATTTTGTTATGCGCTATTTGAAAATCTCCGTCAATAACTCGGTATAGGTCCGGAATAATCAAAGTGGCGGATACACGTAGTAGTAAACTACGTACATGAGTACATCTTGATCGAATTCACGGAGATCGTGCTGCACTGTTTTCATTATTTTCGTTGAATATGACATAACACTCAAGGGGTGGTAATTAAAATTTGTATCTTCCAACTACCCTATTAGTTTCATTCCTTTTCTCTATTTTCTAGTCCTTGTGTTCCGCTATTTCCTTTTCAATTCCCCAACCATTGTTTCTCATGCACCTTGTGTTTGTTTTTACCTCTAACTCCAACCGTTGTCCAATATTTTCCCTCATTTTTTATTACTTAGCTTGCATCACTCACTAGCAAGTAGCAACAACCAAAAACATGTCTTGCTGTCCTTGTATTCACTTGTATCCAAAAGACCAAAACTAATTGTTCTCATTATCTTTGTCCTTTCCTTTCACTTGCTAGTTCTCTTTTATGTAAAAAAAAAAAAAAATTCCTTTGCTTTCCCACCACCTTAACTTTCCCCAAAGATGATGATCCCCTTGGCTTAATCGATAAAGTGTACCTTGTTTTTTATGAGTCATCTTGATTTGATTCATTTCAAGTCATATATGGTAAGTGAGTTCAATCATAACATGTGTAGAGTTATGTTATTTGCACTATAGTAGTGTCATGTGTTAGTTAGCACATTTTGGAATTAACATTTAATCAACTAACTCGTACTATATATATTGATAGTTTAATATTACCTACGTCTCTAATAATTTGCTCCATTTTAATATGTTTGCTTCATCAAATTTTGATTTGGTAGAATTGACAAAAGAGAAAATGAGTGGAACTACAAATTACAAATATATATATATATATATATATATATATATATATGTTAGAATAAAAGTGTGGTCCTTTATAATCATTTAAAATATGAGATAATATTTTAGAAATATTTATTTTTGGTATATAGAGCAAATAATTAGATACAAAAGAAGTATACCAATAGACGTACCAAAATGAGTGATCATTGCATGATCCAGTATACAACAAACAAAACTAAGATTCGAATAAGAAGTATGTGGTTTCAATTTTCACATATAAACAGAAATCAACCAAAGTAAAACGAACCCGATGAAAAAATGAATTTACTGAATATTTATCATAGAAACAAAGGATGTAAGCCTAAGCAACTAAAACCAAAGAGAGTATCAATCATCTGAACATGCCGAAGCTGAAATGACTAAAACCGAAGCATATGGAATAAGTTGGTAAACTTTATAACTGACATTTCACCATGCAAAAACCAACGCCCCCCCTTTTGTTTCCTTAAAATTTGTTTTCACTTTTTACCATCCTTCAACTTTCCCTCCCTTTTCTTACATTTTTTCAAAATTAGAACATTCCCCAGACAATGAATGCCATCTAACAGACCTTGTGCCATTTTCCATTAACGGCTTCCCTTTTATATATCCGCTCTCACTCTCTCTCTCACTCTCACAGTCTCACCCTCACTCCCCTCCTTCGGCTTCATTGCCACCACCATAGTAAAATACTTCTTCTGTTCTCTTTCATGATTTGCGGTTTCGAACACGAGTGAGTAGATTGATCTCGTTTTCTCATTGCAATGAAAATGCCTTTTCATTTCCGCTTCTTAATCGCGTTATTATCACTGTTCATCTCTAAAGTAAATTCCCGCCAAATATCTCCGTCGCCGGGAAACCCAATTCCGCCGAACTTCTCCCCGTTCAAACCCAGCATCACCCTCATCGTCGTCGTTGTCACCGCGCTATTTTCTGTTACATTTCTCCTCCTTATGTACGCTAAGCATTGCAAGCAGAGGGTGGTGTCATCGGAGCCTGGTTCGTATTACTATAATCGGGGCTACCCGGTTGCTGGGCGGAAGAATTCCGGGATTGACCCTGTTATCATTGAGTCATTGCCGGTTTTTCGGTTTGGTTCTTTGAGAGGCGAGAAGGATGGGTTGGAGTGTGCGGTTTGTTTGAACCGGTTTGAACCGGCAGAGATTCTCCGGCTTTTGCCAAAGTGTAAGCATGCCTTTCATGTGGAGTGTGTTGATACGTGGCTTGATGCTCACTCTACGTGTCCGCTTTGCCGGTTCCGCGTCGACCCGGAAGATGTGCTGCTTATAGAACGGATAAGCCTGGCTGAACCAGAAGACTTGGGCTTGCCAGAGTCGACTCGGCGGGTTTCGGGTCGTCACTCGTCTGCTGGCGAGGGAGGTGGGATTAAAAATGGAGCGACCCAAACGACTTCGTCAAGGCGATCACTAGATGGATCAATCTCATCCGTTGACCGTAGAAAAGACGGGATGTTACTGACCGTTGATAAAGACAGAAGAATAGAGCACAAGATTATAATCGGGAAAAGTAGGGCCCTGGAGAGGTGGAGCGACGTACAGCCATACGGTCTGTTTTATCTACGGTCAGAGATGTTGATGAATGAAGGCCGTCGATCTTCGGCTTCGAAGAGAGCGCAGGGGAACCATCATGGAGCGAGGGTGCAAGGGATCGTTGACGGCGGGGGTGGTGGCAGGAACGTAATAAATAAGAGAAGTGTGTCGGAAATCACGGGGGTAAGCAGGTTTTCCAGCAGAAATACAGGAGGAGGTGGTAACGAGGAGAGGGAAAGGGCGAGACATATTGGGGCTATTGCCAGGTGGATGGCCTGGATTTCTCAATCCAGGCCAGCTGTACAGTCGTCGGAAACTTAATATGTTCATAAATTTAGGATCTAGTTTTAACCTTTTGTTTAGAGATAATAGAGAATTTAGGTTGGGTTTACGTTTAAATTCTCTCTTTAATATGTTAGGGATTAGGTAGGGAGTAGTGGAGTAATAGTCTACGAATTTGGGTTTGGGGTGAATTTAGAGTTATTACTTATTACCCTCTATAGTTATTACTTATTACCCTCTGTTGTAGAGGTAACGATTAAGTTTAGGTCGAAAATATATATATTTGTGTTTAGAGTAATTGAAACGAAATATTAAACAGAGGAGAAAGGTAGTCAATTATAATTTGTATGAGATAAAATTTGGGTATTTATAACTTAAAAATTGACCTACAAAAAGTTCGTCGAGTTAAGCTTTTTAAATATATATGAGTAGTTCATTAGTTTATTACTCTCTAGTCTAATAGTTTGTACTCGTCAACTAGTTTAGGGGGACTTAGTACCACAAATACATTATTATCATAATTTTCGTGATTATGTATTATTTTGAGTGACATAAGATTTTCATATAATTCCTAAGCTCATTTGGGTTTTCTACAACATTAATAACATATATTTATACAATGTTTGATCATGCATAAAAAAAAACTTGCGTCATTTATTCATGTTTTAACCTTATTGATTTAGTTTTTTTAAAATAATAATATCGGTTAACCGTTACAAAAATTTTATTACCGTAATCGTAATCATTAAATACAAAGACAACATTCGAAGTATTAAAGTGTAACAACTGTTTTTGACGAATCCCAACCAAAGATTATTCACATAATACTTCCTTCATCTCTTAATAATTGTTCTATTTTTATCTATGAAGTGAAATTTTCATTATATTATAAGAAATAATATATTTAAATGAGACATTCTTATATAAATATAAATGTAAATTTTTAAAATATTAAGTTTTTATAATTTTATTTGTTAATATCAAGTAATGGGCCGGTGAATGAGAAAGATAAATAGCACCACAACCCTTGCATGCTCATAAGCAAAACTCCACGATTTGATTCCATCACTCTAGCGAGCAACTGAAAACAAAAGCCGACAATGGCGGAGGCATTGAGCTTAGGTATTCTGATTGACATCGTCGATGAAGATTGGATGAGAGACACACTTCCCGATGACGGTACGAACTCCTCTTCCGCCCTCTCCCTATTCTACTTTTAGTGACTTTTATCTTCTCCTGTTCTCCATTCTTTCTAATTTTGCCCAATTTGTCTCTTGTTTCAGAGATTGTATTACCCCCAGTTGCAGTTGCTCGAACTGAAGATGCTGATGAACCCAGTTAGCCCTCTAATTTATTTGCATTATTTTAATTATACTGTTAATAGGTGTTATTAGGTGCCTAATTGTTAATTACATTGTTGAGGATAATGAGAATAATTTTAAGGATTTTTTTTTGTTGAATCGCTTAAATGTAGCGTCTTCATTACCTTGTCTGATTATGGTTTTTATAGGGTATTCTTTAGTTAGGTTTTTGTAGCGTATTGGCAGTTGCAGTATTTTGGATTGAGGGATAGTCATCTTAATTCGAGTTATAGTGATACGATTGCTTTTTCGCTTCTGCTCGTAGTTAATCTGGATTTTGAGAATGAGGAACGAAGTGGATTCTGTTTTAGGTTCTGGTATTTTCTTTGAGCACTACATCAAATTGTAGGCTGTGTAGTTATCTCTTTAGGAAAACTGACTAGGAAGCTGAGAAGCTCAATGACTTACGTTCAATATCGGAACTAGAAGTTAGGCAGTTATATGTACTTTGACAAATACTAGAATGATACATGAAGAAGAATTGTGCAAGGAAGATACTCACATATTGGCTTGCTAGATAGTCTTACTGTCTAAAGTTAGTAGGACATTAAACTAAGAGAGTGTCAAGAAAAAAATTGTTGAAGAGAAAATATGGGGGGAGAACAGTTTCTTTTTATTCTACGAGGTCATTGAGGTGGTGCAGTGGAAAGTTTAACATAACATGGTCAAATCAGCAGCGTTTTAAGGTTTCAACATATTTAATGAGTGAGTTTAAGAAACATATCGAAGTTATTCTAGTAACTTCAACAAGATTACTGTCATTTATTAATATCTTAAGGAATATATCTAATGGGTAGAATAAAGTTATGCTCATGGCCTTTCCACAACAGTTGAGGTATCCATTCTGCATCTGATATTGGGAGTTTTCACGTAGAAAGTTTCAAGCATGAAGAAAGATAGTTGCACACCTTGAGCTCATCATAGCCTTGCCATAGAGAATCTTGAATGATTATAAAGATAGAGATTGCTGTCTCCCCTACCCGGTCATTACTTTTGGAAAGAAGTTAACCAAGAGTGAATTGCATAGTTGCCATTTTTAGTTAAAAATAGACATCAGTCCTATAAGACTGTATAGGAAAAGACAAGATAAGAACTGTGCTTCAGTATATTGATAATGGTCATGCTACTTAAAATGTAGTCTGGACTTCTGATTTTCCTTTTACATGCTTGGATAAAAACAGATATTATTCCTATATCACCTTATAGGAAAAAACGTCTCTTTGCCTAGAATATGCACTCTCTAGATGTTAAAGTTAGGCAGCAGTAGTGTGGTTATGTTTTGCCTTTGAGAATGTGCAGAGTTTCTGCTTGTCGTCTGCAAAAAGAAACACAAAAACATAGGTCATGCAAGGAAACAGTGCGTATGGTAAATTTAAATTTACTTGTCATCCATCGTCTATTAGGACTGTAATTACATACTTTGCAGAAGCTGTAATAAAAAAAATTAGTTTTTCAGAGCCTTCTAGTCATAGTGAACAACTGTTTAGTGCCAGATCCATGTTTACATCATACGTGCTCTGTGTACATCCATATCAGGCGAATACTTTTTATCGTGTCATGACCAATCCCTGCAGGATGATGCGTGACATGAGAGCTTAGATAATTTTTTGTGGAAGGGGATATTCTTAGAAAATACTTGGGAATCTTCTATTTTCTGTCCTGTACTCCTTTTAGTAGTTAGCTGACAGGCGCAGTAAGAAGATTTTATTCTGCCAAAATTAACTTATTACATTATTTTTTTTATTGAGGTAATCAATAGGGATTATTATTTCACTTTGGAGGGATATGACAGTCATTATATGGATGTCCTATGTAAAGGCAATAACATAGGCTTTTGAATGGTGGTATGGAGTTGGATTTTTCTCCCTTGTCTGCACTCTTCCAGCTTTATATGTCAAACAAGTCCTATGCTAAGTTCTATGTGTATGTTAACTTAAGAGTTTAATCTTTAGTGCTCCAATCTGAATATCCTATGGTGATTAAAAATTACCTGCTATGATGGTCACTAAGTCCGAAACATTGAATTTTTAGCCTTTGAGGAATACACAGTCCCTGGATGATTTCATCGGAATGTAGCACCAACTTCTGCTATTTACTAGATATAACTTAGGGGGAGTGTCTCTATGTTTCATCCTAATCTTTCAACCTCCTGGTTTAAACTGTCACAAATTTGTAACATTGAGTTTTTAACCTTTGTTGAATACACGGTTGCTGGATAAACAGTTTTGCTCACCATTTACACTTGATTGTGCACTGTCAATACATAATTTGAGCTGAATGAGGCACCAAACCTCTTTTGTTTCTGCTCTTTCAACAGTTTCCAGGATTTTATTGTAATAGATTTGTAGATTTGTTGATCCACGTACCATTGGATGCAGCTGGGCTTATGCGTGATATGCCCCATATGCCAACTAGGTGCACATCCCCAGACTATTTATCTTGCTCCTAAGATGAATTTTTGTCTGATTCTTAATTATGAATTATTCTTTTTGTTCTTTTGGGGGGGATTTTAGGTATGCCTTCTTCATTCTCTACCAGATTAATATTATGATGTTCAACAAGTCAGATTTCAGAATTGTGTTATGTTGCAACTATCTGATGATAGTTTTTGTAAGAAACTTTATTTTCTCACTCACTTTCATTGAAATGCTAATGCTTTGTGATTCCGCGTATTGGACAGATGAAGAAACTCCTGCTGGCGATGGAGACACTTGGCAGGACCTTGCATTGGGTAGACAGTGATTGCAAATTCCCAGGTACTTGTCATTTGACATAGAGAGCATAGGAATCAAGATACTATTGAGAAGTTTATGTAGACAGAACATTATATCAGCTCTGGAGTACTACTGTTTATAGCCGCAGAAAGAGTTTCTTGGTGATTTTCGTTGGGTGGAAGGTGAATAGCTCTCAAGTTTTTTAAGTTATTGTATCACCCGGTCTGTTGTTGTAAAGAGTCCAATAATGAAATGACAAGTATGCTGTTGAGATATGGTTAGTTATTTTCTTCATCTTGTTCTGGCTTTATTAGTTGTTTCTGCTCTGTACTCCTAATTCAGTTACTATGCTGTTGTGATGTTCTATTACATCAGTGAAAAGCTGTATAACTACAATGATTTAGGTTATAAATGAGGTTGGACACTCTGGTAGACCAAAACTTGGATGGTTCAATTGCTCCCCTACAAAATTTGATTTTTTTTTTTTTTTTTGGAGATTTTGGTTGTGTATAGTTCAAAAGAAAACATTATGAATGAAAAAAAAACATTCTATTTTAAAAAATCCGTTTTCTTTTGTTTGTATCATTGAACTAGAAAAGGAAAAAGTGAACAAAAAGTATTGTATACACACGGTCCATGGTACAAAAACATGTAGTTCATGTTACTTGTTTTTGACTCATTTGTATCATCAAGTCTACAAAACCTCACAAGTTTATTCCCAAACAAAAACAATGACAAAAATGTGTATCTGAAAAATGATTGATAATAAAGCTTAAAATGATTCCAAAAAAGTCAGAAGAAACGATCACACTCAAATTTGAATTATGAGACATATTTTCCACAGCAATTGCCCAATGAGATATTCACGTGAGGTAGATGACATACGTATAGACTTTTGAAGAGGTTTTGCGGATTCGAAGTTGTAACTGAGACAAGGTTTCATCATCAACTGATAAATATTAAATCAGTTAAACGACAGCATGTTGCAGCCAGATATTAAAGAAAGATTAATTTGTATTAATTTCAGACATACGTAGTAGTGTACAATAAGTCTTCCCAAGAAAAGGGAATGAGTTGCAAGTAAAATAAAAAATAACAAACAAACAAAAATCCGCTATAAAAAGTTGATACAATTAATTAATAAAATGAATCAATTATGTTGACTAAATAATGTAGTAAAGAATGAAGTAGTGTCACTAAGTTATGGTTCAGCAAGTAGATGAGCACCATCCCCGGATTCACAAACCAAAACTACAGCTTCCTGGTTTATGTTACGTATCAGTTCAGGCTGAAGCTTGCTGTACTCCCTTTTCACAAACGAAGCTGCTTCTGATGCGCGATCTGCATTGACTAATGCGATGCAACATCCTCGGAAACCAGCGCCACTAAATCTGGCTCCTAATACTCCAGGAGCTCTAAGAAGGACTTCATAAAGTTCTATCAGAGGTTTACACCCTGAAGATCACAACAGAATTATGATGTGAGTGAGGTAATAGTCAACTTCAACGGATTAGATCATTAGAGCATATATATATTAGATCAAAAGCTTACAAATGTTGTATTCGTCAAATAAACTAATTTCTGATTATTACAATTTTGGACTATGGAGTTAGGAGTTAGTGCTGAAGATGTAAGACAACATTTATTAGTTGATGGAGAAATACAGTACTTCTATAGAAAACATAAAGTATACAGTGTGCAGAGCACTAAGGGACCTTATTAAGCCTAAACTTATAAGTCGAGACCTGCTTGTTGGAATAGGTCACACTATAAAAATTCTAAACAAGAATATCATAACAATAACTCTGTTTATGCAAAACATCTACAATTATCAACAATAATCTCAAATGAGGGGGCAAAACAATGATATGATTCATACCACATTCATAATTCTGAATCGAACTTCGACCAGAGGCAGTGACCAATTTTCCAAAATCATCCATCCTACCTGAAGCCCACGCTTCGATTCCTGAACCAAATGGTACACAAGGTCATTATTGTTAAAAGCATGGAACAAATTTTGAAAAGAATGAACAGTTGGAACATATAGCAAGTAGCATCTGGAAGACTACCTTTCCTCACGCGCATATTCTCTGAGAAATAATGCTCTGCTCTTCTAGCAAGAAGAGGCTCCAGCTTATCCTATAAAGCAAAGAAAAGATGATTTAACAACATTGATAAAATGCTCTAGAAGTATTTGTCTTCGGTGTACGGCAGTATGCCAAACACCTCAACTCCATAAAAGTTGCGTTGAAATGTCAAGCTGTGGGAATTAAAGATAAAATAAAAAAGGGAAAATCATCCTTCTGCAAAGCACAAATCCTATCCCGAGTTGGCATATTCTAGATATTAAGTTATTTTTCAGGTAGAGATCACATCCCACAATGTAAGATCACCTGTACAATTCCAAGCAGTAATTATCTTTGTCAAATTTCTACTGCTATTTTATTAGTACGGGAGGAAGTAGATTATGAAAAAAAAATCATTCAGAAGCAGAGAACATCGGTAAGACGAAGGAAAGAGCAATAGTTCCTAAGGATATCAGAAAATGGAACATCGTTGGAGGAAAGACAAATATATTGCCAAATTAAAAGAACAATATTAGCAAACTGTGTGGGATATTTTCAGTTGGAAAACATGCTACCATTTCCAAACTTTAACACACAGCAGGCATCGCCAAAGCCTATCCAGATGATTGACTGTATATGATTTGAGAACAAGTTATTTCCTAGATTCTACTGCTCCCACTTCCGACTCTTCCGGTGGACATTTGTGCTAGAGATACTCTCCAATCTAGGAGCATATACATTGTCACATCATTGCTATTCAATATACAAAAAAAAAAAAAGATATAGGGGGCTTCAAAGATAATTTTATTTCCTCAAAAGTTTTGTTTCTTGTGGAGAGTCAATGATGATACGTCTGAACCTCCATCGAAACCTCCCAAAAAAAAAAAACAAACCAGAATGCTCATTGAAGTATAATTGCCACTTCCACAAACAGATCTTACCTGTGGAATAGACTCGGTAACCTAGTATAGAGGGAATTTTGTTTATGAAGCTTCTTTTTCTCTTTACTCAAAGAAATGATACAAAACTGATACATGCAATCATACACACTATGGTATTAAAACCAAAATGTCAATAACCAAAAATTGGAAACGTGGTCATGTATGGGAACAGTTAATCTGCTCAGAAGATATTGCCTGCTTGCGTATAAATTGTCTTTATTAATTTCTTTCTTGCCTTTAGCATTGCATAAACATATTACCAGGACTAGATAATCGGTATGAAAGGGAATAGGAATGACTACCTTGTGAGCTTCATAAACTTCTAGTTCAACTGTTCGAGGAAGAAAACCAAGCATTAGAATTACTGATAAGATCAACAGGTTTATAAGATACTTCAAAACAGCAATGTGAGAAGATTCTGACCATTAGATAGAACGGACTCCACTTCATGTTTCCCAGCAGCACTGCAATGCACGAGTTAATGCCAGTTACTGATATGAATACAGTCATAACTATAAAATTTAAGATTTGAAAGGTTACATATGCTTCCAAAGGCAACATTACAGACTCGTTCAATCTATTATTTAGATAATAATCTACAACTTTTTTAGCTTGAGTGCATAGATCCAATGAAATCAATGGCTTAAAATAGTTCACATTTTTTTTCTCAAATAACCAAAATAATGCACGAAATGTAGCATTCTCATATACTATGTAGTAATCAGTTGGTGGTGAGATGCAACAGAATGAAAGCTGACAAAGATTAACGAGTAAAGAATAAATCCTTACTCTAGGAGAACTCTTGCTGCCTCTCGACATTCAGCAACTCGGCGATTATACCCTGTGTCACTAGTCAAAGCATGCTTCAAGCCAGAACATGCCAACAGTATCTTATATGAGTATTGCACTCCATTGTCATTCTCTTTCAAGATTGAAAGGTTGACAAGCTTGTAGTCTTTGGTCTGTGCAAATGGATATTGAACCAACAAAACTAGTTAAGAGAAATCAAGAAATAATCTATTTTGAGAAGAAGAAATAACAACCAACAGTAAAATGCACAAGTCTAACAACTGTTTGTGTACTGATTTCTGACACTAGGAATCAAGTCAGAGTAAGATGGATTCTAAGCATGTAAGTAAACTGCTGCATAAAGTATTCAAGAACAGACTAATGATTAGATTATTGAAGATTCTGAAAACACCTTACAGTCCATGAAGGTTAGACAACCCTGTCTTGAAAGCAGTATTGCAGATTGATCCAATATGCCATTGTTCAAGCCTAGATACTCATTTTCAATCAGCCTACATGTAAAGGAATTTGATGTTTAGAGGAAGTTGACACTGGGATAAGTGCATAAAGATCCACAATCAATGATAAATCATGAAAAAAAAAAAAATTAGATTCCACTAGGCTTCAAATTATACTGTCCTATCCCCAGTAGCCTCCATTTTCAACAATATAATCCTATTTATCCCGACCCAGAGAGAGAATATCACCAACAAAAGGCTCTCATATCTCATTACTACCAGTATTGGAAACCACTACCACTATCAGAATTCAGAATTTTCTTACACCAGGAACTCCATCCTATCCCCATATTAGGATACACTTAACCTGACTGAGGAACAAGAAAAGAGTGAGTAGAAAAAAACTGAAACCTTTTAAAAATTTGTTTAGTTTCTTCATGTAAAATAGCCAGGACATGCCACAGGATTTAAATATAAACCGAGTCCTCATCCCTTATATGCAAGGAAGTTTTGCAAAAGAGAGTTAATGAGGTTCTTATAAATTTTCCTAAATGATAAGGGTTATGGCACAAAACTCATAGACTCTTGACTGCATTGAGTATCTCAAACTTGAGAACAAAAATTCGACGGTTAAATTAAAAGAAATATGTGATGGATTTATATTTTTGACAAGTCTTGGTGAAAAGCTATTTTCTTATAAGTTTTGAATATGATCATCAAATGTGTAACTTAAGCCAAAACTTATATAAAAATTCACATCAATACTTGGAGACAAGAACAAGCATGATTCTAACATAGGGAGTAGAATAATTAGCTTGTGAGCTTACCGATCATAATCAATGTTTTCTTCTGGAGATACCGACATATTATTTGCATATTCCAGAGCCAAAAGGTAAGCAATTCCAACCTGGAATCAGCATAATGTGATCCATCAATGCCGGAAACATCCCTAAAGCTAGCTTCATTTTTGAAACCAATCATAAGCGTGTCTCTAATCACCTACTTCATAAGCGTATCTCTAATCACCTACTTCTGTGCAAACCAAAGGTACAACCACCGACAGATAGACAAGTGTCTTCATGGGCATACTTAAGTCAACAGATTCTTTCAACACTTCCATTAAGAGAAATCAAAGTCCTCCCCAAGAAATAAAAATGTACTCTGTAATAAGATACTTGGGAAGTGGACGCAAACTTGCAAAAGGTAATGCCTCCAAGGGAGCTGTACCTGAACTCCTAGGCTTGGGTCAAAAATACGTCTGCTTCTAAAGAGCACACCTCACAATTCACACCTTCCCCCATCTCTAGAAAACTAATGCCAATACCTCATACAACAACTAAATAGGTCCTTGTTTAAAAACATAAATCTAAATTGAAGTGCAATGGTTGCATTTGTTTCAAGTTTTTATTTTAATAAAACCCTGTATCCAGTAGGACATCACCACTCAAACAAAGAATATTTGAACACGGGAGAGCCATCTGGAATGCCAAGGAATTGAATATAGCTATAACTGATTAATAAGATCGAACCTGATTTGCAGAAGTTTCCAAACAATGAGTAAAATATTATAAACCTCCTAGCCTCTTAGGTCTCTAGGGATACTACAAATACAAGCAACTGAAATGCTTGTTGTTGACATCTAAGTAAAAGTTCCATAATCAAGCATTTTGTCAATCAGTTTAGCAATTAGCACATAGAACTCAGTAAGTTTTCAACTTACAGCAGCAGAAGAGCTGAGACCAGAGCTATCAAGCCCCGAGGAACCGCTGATCAAACCAACAATACCCTGAAACATATACTTGCACTAGTCAGTAAGAACAAATATTATAGTAGTATTGATGATTGCATAAGCGGAATCCAAACATGGGTAAATCCGTACATCTCCAAAGTGGAAAAAAAATTAATTAGAAGAGTTTGATCACTAGTTCATCATTTTCTACACATGCAGCCCCTCCCCCTTTCTAGAATCTATTGATCCCATTATGTATGACTGATTTTGGCTGTTATCACAATAAATCAGTAATCTATACCATGAAGAAAACAGAGTTTAGGAATAAAATCAGGAGCAAATCACTGGAGTTATAAAAGCATAGTACCAACAAGAAAAGAGTTACCATGGCCATATTGGCATTTACTCATAGTGAAGTATGGTCAATGGATAATGTTAGATACAGGACGAGGCTAGGATCAAGGTTAAGATAGGCTAATATTAAGTACATTAATACTTGAGAAAATTTTAAAAGAAGGAAAACGGAGGCACAAAGAATCAAACTAAAGACCAAAGCACATAAAATCTATGCCCCAAACATTAGCGAAAAATCTCTAACCCGATTGACAATGTTCCTTCTAACTTTTAATGCATAAACAGCTCCTCTTGCATATCTTCCCCAACAACACTCTTCTTCCAATTTAGGTGAACCATTGGCCTTGATAACTTCAGTTTCCTTAGCAGCCTTCTTAGGATAGTGACTTTCATCAACTCTGCAAGGTGGATCCAGTAAAATATTAAATCGATTTCAGTAACATACACTTCACAATGCACGATATGGGAAATTATGAGAGCATGGAAAGATAAAAACACCTATAAAGTGTTTTTACTTTTATGTGCAAAACATGAAGTCACGAACCAAAATCAATAGTTTCCTATAATCCATATGACCAATTGGGTGAGGGAATTGTAACTTCATTAAGGCAAAAATATTTTGCTTAAGCGATTTTCACTTATTCTAACCTCACAAGGGTCTTCATTGACTCACGTTTTCCTTGCAATTCAGCTTGAGAGAAAATCAGGAGGCATCACCCTCCAACATCCTACCCTACTCAGATCTATTCTCCAAATGGAGGATCAAGCAAATGAGTCACAAAGTCACAACAATATTTGCCCCCTGTGAAATCATACTAGTCGTCTCCCCTTCCCCCTTCCCCCTTCCCCCTTCCCCTTATATGTAAGTCCAAAAACAAGTTATAGTTGATTTTTAAGAAAAGAAAATAACCATGGAGATATAAGTACTTTCCCGTTCGTACCTAAACCTTACTTCTCCTCCAAACTGCGCAGAACGCAATACCATCTGCATGAAACAAATCCTCATCGATGAGTAAAGGGACAACAATGTTTGTGACACCTATATGGTAGCATAGAGAATACCAATGAAATATTGCCACTCGATTAATTATAACTTTACTTGGAAATCAAACCAACAGCAAAGAATGAAACTTTGCAGATTAATGAATGGACAGAACACAAACACACACACACACAAACAAACAAACAAAAGAAGCATCCCCCAGTCAATATGCAGGGAAGGGATAATACAAAACCTTGGATGATGTCCCATTTCATATTTATGAGGAAATGAGCATACACTTACAACCACCATTAAAGAAAATAACAGAGGGAAGCCTCTATTAAACAGTGTAACAATCACCACATAGTCACAATAGGCAAATTATTGATGGACTTTGAACTTCTAACTAGAGTGTTAAAAGATCAACAACCTACGCTTACTAGTCACTCACCACTTGTAGGATCGAAAAAAATCCCACAAGTGAATACATATTGTCCTCAATTATGAGCAACTTCAGAAGTTATTCATCTAATATCATTCCCAGAAGGGAAGAGGAATGTGCAGCCATTGTGTCACAGATAATACCATCAATCCTTTCAAGAAGCTCTGTTTTAGTCACATGGGTGTTACAAAGAGAACAGAGAGCTAAAAATAAAATGATAACAGGATAACAGGATATCAAGCCGTAAACAAATTCTTATTCTAAATCTTTAAATGTAAACAGCTCAACCAAAAGGAGTTCGTAAACAAATTCTTATTCTAAATCTTTCAAAGGAAGAATAAGAATAAACCATCAGTATCCATTCCCATAGAGTATTATGTGTTATTTTATCCACAGAACAAAGAAAGCCCAGCTACTTTGGCAATGAAGAAATTTTCTTTTGTTATATAACAACCTCAAAAAAGAGAATTAAAGTCCTAGAGCAGCAAAACTTAATCCTTAAAAAAATAATTCTGGTTTGTAGTGTTCAACCTGCACCACCAAATTGCCTAAACCAACATCCAAACACAGACAGTTGGTAATCAGTTAATCCCGATTGAAAGAGTATGAAAGAACCCTGGGTTTAGCCATGGAAAAGACTGAATCCATTGTTTGTCCATGCATTGCCTTGGGAATCAATACTATTTTCATTTAATAATAGTTCGCCATGGAAGTTCAAAGTTCATCACATCCTCATTCGTTAAAATTCTTTCCGAATCCCAAAACTTTTTTATTATTATGATCCCCTCCAATAACTACTAGTCAAACATGCAATTTGATGAAGTTACTAGAAATGTAGACTGACCAATAACATTTATTCAGCTCCTTTTTCCATCCTCTCAAACTGCACCTCCTGTCTTCTAGACATTTTTCACTATATCAAATCTCCAATGAGTTTTGACTTTTGACCTGGTCACTCCAAAACCCTCAAATCACCCCCCTTACCACAATTCAGTTAAACTCAATATAGGCTTACAATTGTGAAGTTCGGAGTACAATTGTGGATGATCACGTAAGATAGATTCTTGTTTCGTTTAGCCAACCCCATGTTTTTGGGATTAACGTTTGGCTTTGTTTGTTGTTGTTGGAGTACAAGTTATGCCAAAATCTACTTATTAAGGAAACATGCGACATACCTCAGAATTTCCAGAAGGAACAAAAGCAAGAAGAATCCCCTTGTTTATCGTCATAGCAGAAACAGCACCACCCTAACAAGAATAAATAAGCATACAGCAGCAGTAAGTTCATATAACCATTAATCAGCGTTCATCATACCAAAGGAATACGACATCAAGTTAGCCATCAGTAGTAACAAAAGGGACCAAATTCGAGGCTACCTGATGATCAATGTGCGCTCCCAATGGACAAATCCTATAAGGGGATACAACCACCCTAACCTCCTCAGTAGTTCTTCCTGCCATCTCAGCAACTACCTTCTTTAACTCATCCAACTACAGTTAAAGTTTGAAGCTTTATCAATTTTCACATAAAACAACGTTCACAAACATATCAAACATACTGTTACAAAAATAAGGATCTTACAATTCAACATCATCGAACATAGTCTCATAACTTCGCATTATTTAATGAGACTAATAAGAAAAACTAAATAATACATAGAAATTCAATTACCCGATTAATTTTGATCATTATGTTCTAAAAGTAAAGCAATTATAACAAATAAAGTGATAAGAAACTAACAATTCTAGATTAAAAATAAAAGACATTTTTGGATTTAAGTAACAAGAAGAGATTGTTACCTCTGCATCAGAAGGCCATGAAAATCCAGCCATTGTATAAAAATAATCAAAGAAAGAGTGAAAGCCCAAAACTTTGAGTAATCTGCGATGTACAATATCCCCTATAATTTTCTAGGAGGGAACCAAATTGCAAAGTACTCCAGACAATGAAATTGAATGCAAAAAAGATAGGTTGGGTGGGGTAGGGATATCAGTTAAGAGGTCAATCTATGGTTGTGATTTTCGAGTATAATGTCAGAACTCAGAAGCCGAAGGATGAGCCGATTAAGGCGGGCTATCTGCCTATCTCACTAGCCGCCTACTGTTTCCCCCTACGGAGTAAATACTTTAATTTCTTCGAAAATATGGTTTTTTCTGTTTTTTCTTTTTTCTTTTTTTTTTTTTTTTTTTTTTTTTTTACGTTCTGATGTCTACTTCGTGTTTTTACATTTCTGTTAAGACGTCATGTTTTGCCGAGTTTTCCGAGTTTAATCACCCAACGTGAAACAATGCCATCACTTATTCACTTTGTCTTATTCGATTGATTCTAAATAAATATATTATGGAGTATTTTTTAAGTAAAAACCTTCTACGTTTACAGTTTATCGCCACTCACATTTTTATTATTGTGTTAGACGAAATTTATGGAGATTTTTTAGTAATTAATTAAAGTATTTGATATTATGTGTGACGAGTCATACCATTGTATTAGTATGATATGACAAACTTATGTTAAAAAAACTAGTTCATAAGTGCATTTATGTCCTTTCATTTCTCTACTTCACGTAATTTTGCCGCATTTTTTACTCTCTTTGATTTTTGATTTTGCAAACACCATATTTTGCTTCTTTAACGCACTTTTTGTAATTTTGATGCTTGAGTTTAAATTTAAAGCTCAATCTCGGAGTGTAATCAAAATATATCCAAGGTAAATTTGAAATTTAGGAATTCGAATGGTATATTTTGAAGCTTCTAGTTCGAAAATGACATAGTTCGGATTTGAATGGAATATAATAAAGAATGGCAATGAGCTAAACTAATATGAATACACCGCATTTTTTAGAAATTACATGCACATGTATATCTATTAAAAAGTTGATAGGTTTTTTTTAATAATATGTAAAATAAGACTTGTTAATTTATTTTTTCGTTTTGAAAAAGAAAAATTGTAATCATTGTCTTTTTCTAAGTATACTGGCCTATACTCTAAAAGAGTTATTTTTTTTATACCTCTGTCAATTCTCAATAGAACATTTGACTTTTTCTCACTATTCACAAACTCACATAACCATTAATAGATTCAATTGTATATCTAAAAAAATTATGAAAAATTATTACGAAAATATACATTGAGAATAACACAAAAATAATCAAATTGATGATATATATTTTATATAATGGTATTTTAATATTGTCAAAGTCAAAAAAATTGCAAAAAAATTAAATATTATAACTAAAAATAAATAAAGGAACTATTCGGTTAGATTTTGCATGGATGATACAATAAGTAGAGTAATATTGCTTAATTGTCATTATTTTCAAGTTAGTATTCTGAATGTCCATTATCATAATCCTAAAATACCACATGTTACTACACGAAAATTCCTTAAGATAATTTTTGGCAACGCCTAGACAGTGTAGACGAGTGCATAATGGGGACTGTGCACCTGTGCAAATTCAATAGCAAGAATGAGTTTATGCGTGCTCAATTAATTCTGAGCAGAAGATTGAGGAAAACTGATGAAAGTTTGTGTGAGAATAATGGTGTTCAAAGACTGCAAGAAAATGGGTATGAAACCCAGAGAGCAAAACAGAAAAAGATTCTTCTGTTATTGAGGTGTCAAGGGTCTTATTACAGTTGTACAACCTATATTTATACACATGTGCTTGCTCTTAAATTAGTAAAGCCTACATGTCATCACCCCCTCCTCAAGCGAGAATTAGGATAGAATAACCATCCCGAGCTTGACAGACAAAAAATGATGCTGAGCACTTCCTAATGCTTTTGTTAAAATGTCAACTAGCTGCATTTGAGAACTAACATGCCTAGTAATAATAAAACCTGCCACCACATTTTCCCTAACATAATAACAATCTAACTTTAAGTGCTTTACTCTTTCATGAAAAACTGGATTTTCGGCTATGTACTAGGCATCCTTATTGTCACAGAACAAAGAAATAGGCAGCTGAGTAGGAACTTCTAAATCCTGTAATAAACCTATAATCCATGTAAGTTCACTCGTAGTTTTACTCATGCTTCGAAGTTCTGCCTCTGTAGAACTCTTAGAAACAACCGTTTGCTTCTTTGTTTTCCAAGATATCAAGGAATCACCAACAAATATTGCATAACCAGACAATGATATGCCAGAGAATTCACACAAACCCCAATCCGCATCACAATAGGCAGTAAGCTTCATATTATTGTCTGTAGGATAAAATATCCCATGATGCAATGAAGATTTTAAGTATCTGAGAACATGTTGTGCTGCTTGAAAATGAGAGACCCTAGGATCTGAGATGAATTGACTTAATTGTTGCACGGCATAAGAGATATCAGGGCGTGTCATATTGAGATACAGAAGTCTACCAATTATCCTTCTGTAAACTTTAGGATCTGCTAACTGAGGACCATCATGTGTACTCAAACGTAATCCTTTAGGCAAAGGAAATTGAGCAGGTTTACAACTTTCCATACCTATATTCTTGACCAGGTCAAGAATATATTTCCTTTGATTCAAAGTAATACCTGAGGTATTTCGACTAACTTCTATGCCAAGAAAATATGTAAGAGGACTCGGATCTTTTATGGTAAACTGTTTATGTAAAGATGTTCTAACAGAATCAATCTATTTGAGACAAGTTACAGCTACCAAAAGATCATCAATATAAGCCACAATTATAGTAAATGAATCATCAGTCTTCATAGTGAACATGGAATAATCATTTTGTGATCTCACAAAACCAAACTCAGTCAAGATTTTGGTTAACTCTATATTCCATTGTCTACTTGCTTGTCTCAATCCATATAAAGATCGTTTGAGTCTGCAAACCTGTCCAGACGTAGCCTTGTCATAGCCAGGAGGAGGATGCATGTAAAGTTCTTCATTAATGAAGCCATGCAAAAAAGCATTGTTTATATCCAGTTGATGTAAATGAAAATTACAAGCAGCAGATAGAGCTATAATCAATCGAACAGTGGTAAATTTGGCAACTGGACTAAAAGTGTGTTTAAAATCCTTGCCTTGTATTTGCCTATCTCCACGAGCAACCAAACGTGCCTTACACCTTTTAAGGTTCCCATTAGGAAGATACTTGGCTTTGTACACCCATTTACATCCAATAGCCTTCTTTCCCTTAGGTAATTCTTCCAAATCCCAAGTTTGGTTTTGTTCAAGAGCATGAATCTCTTATTGCATAGCATGAACCAATTTGGGTCTTTAGCAGCTTGAGCATATGAAGCAGGTTCAACCTCAGTGAACATCTTAGCTAAACTTGCCAAATGTTCATGAGAATAATGAGAAAGCTCCGGACAAGAGTAAACATCAAAACTGGAAGCATATGAAGAAGAATAAGGGGTGACATAATCATTGTATTTTGCAGGAAACTTCTTCTGTCTTGTAGAAACCCGTTGTGAAACAATGGGAATAAGAGATTGATTACCAGATCTGCAGTCATTTCTATTAACATCTATAAATGAATTAGAATGAGCATTATTCTCCACATCATCAGAAAATGAAGCAGGCAGATCCATGTCATCCAAAGATGGAATATTCAAATCTCTATGATGATAATCATCATATAGAGCAGGATTAACAAGAGATGATGTTTGATCTTCAGCTGAAATAACATCTATTGGATTCTTGAATGGAAAAATATGCTCAATAAAATGCACATCTCTGCTCAAAATGATCTTATGAGTCTTAAGCTTATACAACTTGTAACCCTTCTGAGCATAAGGATAACCAAGTAAAATGCACTTCTTGGCTCTGGCGTCAAACTTATCTCCAGTGTTACAGGATGCATAACACAAGCATCCTATAACTCTTAAATGACCATAATCAGGAGCTCTATTGAATAACACCTCATAAGGTGTTTTCCATCGCAAAACCAAACTTGGCATGAGTTTTATAAGATGAGTAGCAGTGAGGAAATAATCCCCCCAAAATTTCTTAGGTAACCCAGCATGAAACATCAAAGATCTAGCACAATCAGCAAGATGCCTATGTTTTCTCTCCACTCAACCATTTTGCTGTGGATTGCCTGGAATACTTCTTTGATGAATTATGCCTTTGGTTTGAAAAATAACATAACACCTTTCTTGCACTATTTCAGTACCATTATCACTTCTTATCTTCCTGACCCTGGTCTGAAATTGAGTTTCAACATATGCTAAAAAATATTGAATAATATCAACAACACGTGTCTTGTTAGTGACCAAATGAGTCCAAGTTGATCGGGAAAAATCATCAAGGATTGTAAGCATGTATTTTGCTCCATTCATAGTAGGTTGTCGATAAGGACCCCAAAGATCTATATGAACCAGCTCAAAAGGCATGCTTGCATGAAAAGAAGATAGAGGAAATGGTGCCTTATGCATCTTCCTAAGAACACATGATTCACAATGAAATTTATTTTTGTCTTCATCAACATATGGAATTTTCAGCTTTGAAAGATTATGTACAGAAATATGACCTAATCTAGCATGGAGAAGGCTAGCCTTAGGTATGTCACATGTACTATTATTTGCAGCGACTACAGGACATTTATTCACATGCTCAGAAAAAGAAAAAGAAACCATTGAATTGAACCTGTATAGTCCACCAGACCTCTATGCAACAACCTTCATACGACTAGTTGAAAGGTCTTGTATAGTGCATTTGTCCCGTTCAAATGTAGTTGTTAGATTATTATTATCTAACAATTTTCCCACCGATAAGAGATTATGTCTGAATCTAGGAAGTAAAAGCACATTGTATAGAAGAATATCATATGTAAGTCTAACATCACCGATGTGACTAACCAATTGAACTGTACCATAAGGTAACCTAACCTTAATAGGTGATTGCAGAGTTCTAAAAGTCTCAAACATGCTTATATCATATATCATATGATCCGTAGCTCTAGTGTCCACAATCCAATCAAATATTCTAGGATATTCAGAATCTGAATTAGCATTTAAAGCAGATAAATTACCTGCAAAATTGACTGAATGATCATTATCAGAGGATTGCTTTCCCTTCATTAACTTAACCATCTCCTTGTACACAACATTCACAAGATTTGAATCAACTCTGGCTTGATTAGTGTCTGCACAATCCAGAGGCGTATCATCATAATCATCAGAACACTCCATAGCATTTGCAGCAAACTTGCTATTTGAGCCTCTGGTTTACTGTTTGTTTTTCATGTTAATACACCATTCAGGATAGCCGATTAACTTGAAACATTGCTCCATTGTATGTCCTGTGTTTTTGCAATGGTGACATCTTCTGTCATTTTTATCAGACCTTGAATCATCATATCTAGCCTTCTTGAAATCCTTTTGACTAGATTGAAATTGATGAGTAGATTGCCTCATTGAATTAAATGCACTGATTTGTGAAGGATGAGATGTTTCATTTATCTTGTTCTGCTCTCTACTTGTAACAAGATATAGTATGCTCTATTCACAGTAGGAAGATTCTCCATACTTAATATATTTGTCTTCGTAGCATCATATTCCTTTGTTAATCCAGCCAATAGTTGAATCAACTTCTGCCCCTGGTCTGCAGCCAAGACTTTCTTCAACAATCCACATGTGCAATTTGCAAGAGCACCACATTCACAATCTGGAAAACCTTCCAAAAGCTGAATCTCATCCCAAATTTTTTTTAACTTCGTGTAATATTCAGTAATTGAATCCTCTCCTTGTTCAATAGACATAATTCTTTTGTGTAAATCAAACAAGAGAGGAGCATTTGACTGACTGTATCTCTCTAGTATTTCTTCATATAATTGTGCAGCAGATTGTTGTAAAATGAATCCTTCTGAAATCTTCTTTTCCATTGAATTAATCAACCATGACTGAATCATGTAATCATTTCTAATCCATCTCTGTAAATCATCCGGATCCTCCTCTAGTTTTCTACGTGTTCCATCAATGAAACATAATTTGTTTTTAGCACCGAGTGCCATGCAGATCAATTTGTTCCACGTCAAAAAAAAATTCTTCATTAAATCGATGCAAGCTTAGACTCTGCTCTGGATTGTCACCATTGGACAAAAAATACTTGTCATTGTATCCGGACCTTGTTCGCTGACTGACCACAGCATCTTCTGTACTCGCCATCAATGGACTTCAAGAACAGCAAATCAACATGTGATTGAAATTGCGTTGGCTTCGATACCATGCAAACTCAGTAGCAAGAATGAGTTTATGCGTGCTCAATTAATTCTGAGCAGAAGATTGAGGAAAATTGATGAAAGTTTGTGTGAGAATAATGGCGTTCAAAGATTGCAAGAAAATGGGTATGAAACCCAGAGAGCAAAACAGAAAAAGATTCTTTTGTTATTGAGGTGTCAAGGGTCTTATTACAGTTGTACAACCTATATTTATACACATGTGTTTGCTCTTAAATTAGTAAAGCCTACATGTCATCAATGCAACCCATTAATACATAAAATGCGTGCATCATTTAATATGTGAAAAAACGTAATGAACATATGAGTCAAGTGTAATGAATATTGACAGCTTGACGTTTCCCCCAAAAACTTGAATCATTACTACGTGAACCGAACCGTCTCTTATCTAATATTAACTGCCAACCTATCTTTTCGGTTTTCCCACGCACTCATTATTAACACAATTCTCAGTGCTATGACTATTCAATTTTCATTTTTACATGTACATTTGATTCGATAATAATAAATAACAGAAATACGAATAATGTATAGTGGTGTTGACTATTATGTATATTCAATATCTTGTGCTTATGCTCACTTAAACTGCTGGCATATGAAATGAAGATCAAATATTCTACATGTACATTTGATTCGTAGGTAATAATCATTAGCAATGTGAGTAATGTACATTATATGTGAATAGTTTGTACATTTAATATTTGGTTGCACAATGTGAAACAATTGCTTATGAAATTTAACATGTACATTTCATTCGATTATAATGAACATTAAAAATATGAATAATGTACATTAAACATGTTGGTGCACATGCTTAGTGGAAAACTCCTTGCAAATGAAGTGTACATTAGAAAAACTGGTAGTAAAATGTATATTTGATCAAATGTTATGTACATTATAAATGTAAGTAATGTACATTAAAAATGTGAATAATGTACATTTAAGTTGAGTACGTTGTACATTATCTTGTTGCACATTTTAGCTGAGTAATGTACAATATAAATGCAAATGAATTTGTACATGTACATTTAAAATGTGAACAATGTACTTTAGAAATGTAAATAATATACACTTAACTTGAGTATTTTTTACATTAACATCTTGTTGCACATACTGAAAAAATTGTTGGGCACATGGATTTGTACATGTACATTTCAAATGTGTGTATATTAGAAATATAAATAATGTATATTTAAGTTTAGTATGTTAAACATTAGACAACTTGGTGCATATGCTTAGTGAAAAACTGGTGGCATATGAAACTTAGATAAAAAAAAAAATTGTTCATGTGCATTTGATTCAAATGTGATGAACATCACAAATGTGAATAGTATACATTTAAGTAGAGTATATCGTAAATTAAATAGTTTGGTGCAATTCTAAGAATGATATGTACATTTAAATTTTGAGTTTGCATATTGTAATCATAATAATATGGACGTATATCGTATGACTTTGTAATGAACAAGTTCCTTATAAGTAATATACATTTACATATCAAATAATTTCTTATTCACGGGACAAAATAAAATTATTGTATTTTTAATAAAACTGTAAAAATGACCCCTAAATATAATAAAAGTTATCTTTCAACACAACTTATATCAATTATTATCAACTTTAAGGATAACTTTTGTTATATTAAGGAATTAATTATCGTAAAAAAAAAAAAAGTCCTAACCTAACCCAAATAAAAAAGAAAAAACTCCCAAGGACAAAAATCAAAGTTGCGTCTTATTCTTCTTTAAATCTTCATTTATTCCCCACTTTTTCTCCTTTATTGCCTCCCCTCTTTTTTACCAAAATAATTTTTTATTTATTTTTAATTTATACTCACGAACTTTTTCAGCTTTTGACCGTTGCTTTCCTTTTCCAACGTCTCTCTTCCTCACTCTACTCACTCTCACTTTCTCTCTCCTCTCTGTGCTCTCTGTACTCTGTATGCTGTTGAGAGTTCATTCACTACTACAGTGAGCCATTGCTGGTACTTCTTTTCTTAGCACTTCATGTTCATGTCCATGTCTTAATATTCTGAGTTTAATAAATATATAAATTACAACAAATTAATACCAAGTATTACTATTCATGAATTTTAATAATATTTTTTATGTAAATTTGCAAATTTAATTTATAGCATCTCTTATTCATAATTGCCACATTTTCTGAAGTGGGTTTCTTCTAATTGGTGTAATTAACATTTGTGTGTGTGTGTGTGTTTATGTTTTTTTTTTTACCTTTGTTTGTGATTTGAACTGGGTTTTCTGTAATCATTAAACCCTGTTCTGGGTTTTTACTGTTGTAATTTTCATAAATCTGAATTGGGTATTCTTTAATTCTCTCATTTCATACAATTTCATCTGATTTCCAGTGATCCCTTGAGTATTTCCCAATAAATCATTATTTGAGCTTAGTTTTTTCATTAATTGAGCTCAATTTTTAATTAATTACATTTTTTTTGTGATTTTTGGTTTTAATGTTTGAGCTTTGCCTTTTAATTTTTTTTTAACCCTAAAAAAGTGGTAAAAATTATAGGAACTACAGTGATTGATGATACTTTTTTTCATGGGCTGTAGTCTTTTGGCGAAATGAAGATGAGAATATACAGTTTGGGGGTTTCCAAATGACTTGAGAAGAAAGAAAGGCATCAATTTCATTGAATTGATGCTTAGTTTTATATGATTTATGTTGTGTTTTCGGTGTTTTGAGTTTTGCCTATTGGATTCCTTTATGATTAGGTTGTTATTCTGTACTGTTCTAAGCCTTTGGCTTTACTTGTTGCTTCAACAGCCTAAGGAGCCTTATGAATTGGGGTAAAGGCATAGAAGAACTGTGTTATTATTCTGGTACCCAGCATTCGGAATCCAGGATCAGTAGTCTCTTCGAAATCGTAGTGCGAACGATTAGGCGAAAAAGGAGGGATGGGATGTAATACCTCGAAATTGGATGATGAGGAGGCTGTGCAAATATGTAAAGATAGGAAAAAATTCATAAAGCAAGCTCTTGAGCACAGAACTAAGTTTGCTTCGGGTCATGTTGCGTATATTCAGTCCTTGAAACGAGTTTCGTCTGCTCTTCGTGAGTATATAGAAGGCGATGAGCCTCGTGAGTTCTTGTTAGATTCGTTTATTACTCCTCCAGTGAAGAAATTGACACCGAAGTTTATCACCATTTCTCCAAAGTGTTTATCGGCTCCAGCTATTCAATCAGGGGAAAACTCTAACTTGAGGGTCAACTACTATAGACCTAGTGGGACGGCATCTGTTTCAGTTGAGGAGAGGCCTCAGTCCCCTGATACATATCGTGTTCAATCCTTTTCGCCAATGCACCAATATGATTTTGATGGTTTCTTCACAATGCAATCTCCACAAAGGAATTCTTCTTATTACCCTTCGTATTCTCCATATAATAGACCTGAGATACCATCTCCTGCCCCTCAGTATAATTCTCAATGGGATTTCTTTTGGAACCCCTTTTCCTCATTGGATTATTATGGATACCCTGTGAGGAGTAGCCTAGAGCAATCAATAGTTGATGACGACGTAGCGGGATTAAGGCGGGTTCGAGAAGAAGAGGGGATACCTGACTTAGAAGAGGAAACTGAACACGATGAAATTGATCATAGGAGACATAGAAGGGAAGAAATGCCAAAAAGTGATTCACATGTCATGAGGGAGGAAGTAACTGTCGAAGATGTAAATGAGGAGGAAGATGATGACAACAACGATGATGAAACAGGAACTGAAGAAGAAAATCAACGTGAAGCAGATGGGTTGCAGGAACATGCTAATTATAACACTCACAACATAGAATCAACACAGGTTCCAAATGCTGGACATGTTGAAGTTAACCGCCATGAGACTAGGGTTACTGAAAGAGAAACGAAGGAAGAAGCACCAGGATTTACTGTTTATGTAAACAGAAGGCCCACAAGCATGGATGAAGTTATCAAAGATCTTGACTCTCAGTTTATGATTGTTTGCTGTGCTGCTGATGAACTTTCTGCAATGTTAGAATCTAATCGAGCTCATTGCTTACCGGCATCAAGTGAAGTAACAGGTACATGGTACAAATTTTATGTTTTCTCTACCTGATGAATTTCGAGTATGGATTACATTAAACTGATGTATTTGATGTTATTTATTACAAAAATCTTATCAGTTGCATTTGAAAGCTTGACGCAGAATGCTTAGAATCCTTTTGTACAATTTTATTTGTGTTAATTTAAAGCTCAAACTGTGAGATTCTTCATTGTTGCTTTCTCATCAGTGTAAGAAGTTAGTGAAGTAAATGCCTTAAGCTTCATTCTGATGTTCCAAACTTGTAACAATTTTCATCTTTAGAGTAAAGAGCAGAAGTATTTTCAAACTTTCAGGTCTCTCAATGATGTCTCTTTTGTCAGATATTGCATTGATGGTTTTTATTGGCCATTACAAAAGAAACTAAAGAAAAAATATGAGCTAGAAGGATAATCTTCAAGTTCAGATTGGAAACTTCTGATCTGTTTATTAGTGAATACGAAATGTCTAATTTTATGCTTCAGCTTTAGGTCTCTTCTTGTGGTAGTATTTGTTTCGGTAAAGTTAAATTGCTGCTAGTTTGATTGCATGTAGTAGTGGGCTCCCATCTTTAGTCTAAAGTTTAGGTGAAATTAAGGCTGTTTTAATCCAAAATGCAAAGTTCTTGTTTGCAGCCATTAAATTGTTGAATCCAGCAGCATTATTTCGAACAGCCTCATCACGCTCGTCATCATCAAGATTTTTGGGTAACTCTTCAGAAGGTTCAAGAGATGAAGGATCTGAAAGCAGCAGTTCCTTTTCAGATGAATCATCCATGTTTTCTGGCAGCCATCATTCGACACTTGACAGATTATATGCATGGGAGAAGAGATTGTATGAGGAAGTCAGGGTAAGTTTTACAGTTTATCTGATGACTTTTGATTTGTTAAAAGATCTCTACGCCAAATATGTAACTCCTGCTACTTGTTTCAACAGGCCGGAGAACGAGTTCGGCTGGCTTACGAAAAAAAGTTTACACAACTGAAGAATCTAGCAGCAAAAGGAGAAGAACCTTCAACGTTAGAAAAAATTAGAACAGCCCTTCGAGATTTACACACCCACATAAAGGTTTCAATACACTCAATTGAAGCTATTTCAAAGAGGATTGAGACTTTAAGGGACAAAGAATTGCAGCCTCAGCTTTTTGAATTGATACACGGGTATGCTACCTTTGATTTATCTTTTTCATTTTTAAGTCAATTTTCTTTTCTAGTTTGGAACTGAAACGAAAAGGAATATTTGTCAAGAGATGCATTTATATTTTACATAGACCATATATCGTGACTTTGTGAGTGAATAGATATTTTTTCCTTGAATTGGTTAGCAAGAATATTATTTAAGAATTCATTGTTTCAATCATTCAATGTGATGCACATTGCAGGTTAGCAAGAATGTGGAAAGTGATGGCTGAGTGTCACCAAATGCAAAAGCATACTTTAGATGAAGCTAAACTTCTGTTAGCTGGTACACCTTCAAAGCTCAACAGATCAAAACGACATAATCCCACACTTTCTGCTATCGACCCACAACAACTTGCTCGCTCAGCCCACAATCTAGAGGCTGAGCTAAGGAACTGGCGAGCTTCTTTTGCATCATGGATCTCTTCTCAGCGATCTTACATACATGATTTGTATAGCTGGCTTCTAAGATGCATAAGGAGGGAGCCCAACACATCAGATTTACCGTTCTCTCCTCGTTGCTCTGCTGGGGTCCATCCAATCTTTGGAATCTGCATGCAATGGACAAGACTTCTTGATGCGATCTCTGAGGCTGCAGTGCTTGATGGGCTGGATTTTTTTGCTGCAGGAATGGGATCAATCTATGCCCAAAGCCAAAGCCTAGTCCAAGCCCACAATGTTGGTGGGTCTCAGAAATTTGAGGACTCTAGTGGAAGCATGGAAGTGGTGGAACTAGAAAAAGTTGAAGATGTTATGACACCGGAAAAAATGGCAGAAGTTGCAGTGAGAGTCTTGTGTGCCGGAATGTCAGTTGCTATGAGCTCATTATCAGAATTCGCCGTTAGTTCAGCTGACGGATACGCTGAATTGGTAAAGCAATGGGAAAATGTTGAGTGGCCTTCTAATCCCAATGCTGAAGGAATGTAAGGTCTTTTTTTTTGTGTTCATTATTGGATTTCGATGTAATTACTAAATTATTATAGCTTGGTCATGTAAAGATCTAATCCGGGCTTCTAATGTAGTAGTCAGTTAGGTTAAGATCAGGTAGAATGGTGAAAAGTGAAAAGTGGTTAGCTCTCTTGCTGTCTATTTAACCGTTGTGTCACCAGAGAATCAAAAAACACTCCCAAATATGGTGTTTGGATTTGGGAAAATTTTGGAATGATTAATATTGATTGTAGAAATTTTTTTCATCAAGATGAAGTTTCAGAATTTCTGATAATCAACACTTGGGTAAACCTTCCGTTGCAGAAACTCTTTGCCTATAACAAATGAAACATTTGCATCCTGACACATAGTGTGACTGTAGATGGAACTGTGAGCGAGACTAATGACTGTAGATGGCTTCTGTGAGCGAGCATCAATGAGTTATCTATCACTTGCGAGGAGTTTTACAATGTGGAAACATAGTGTGATTCCTGTTTGAGAACTAGAAACAACTCTTTGTAACCAATAGAAAAAGTTGTGTTCATTTAGGCCCGCTTAACAGGTTGAGATCATGAGCCAAGTACCGTTCTTGAGGCTCTTGTAAAACCATCACTGTGAAACGGTTAAACATGACAAGCAGACCCATATCATTTTCATATAATACACCTTGCCCAGCCCCGAATTGTAACCGTAACTTAATAATGTCGACCAAAATTCTATAATCAACAAGGCTTTTATTTGTAAATTCTTTGTAAAAGTTACGTTATTACTAGATCTAAATATAATGTATCCAATGCATCTCCTGAATATGACCCCAACCCTAACCCATTTGACACGAGGCTTTATGGAGTAGGTATAGATCTTTTCTTTTTGTAATAAAAGAGACACAGGAAGCATCTGATAGCATCTCTTAGACAATATCGTTCAATTTCCTGAAAGCTTTTTCCTTCTCTATTTACAAACAAATGTAAAAAGGAAGCACAGAGAGATACTGCCACTATGGGACAGGAAAATAGACCAAATTAGAAGATCAGCAAACAGCCTTTAATTGTTCTATCAAAACGAAACTACAATCACAAATTCACACGTACTTGGTGAACATTCTTTCACCACATAACAAATTTACAGTTGTATTTTGCTAAATTTGGAATCAAACTTTCAAATTACAAAAACAAAATTTACATCCAAATATCCAATATGAACGTAAAACCTTGTCCAGTTTCATACAGTCAATGAATTCAATAACACCGGCCTGCACAAACTCAAAGTGTATAGAACTGTTCAGGACATGATTAGCCGAAATCCAGATTATAACAAATGAATCAATTTTTTTCTTCCACCACAAAATTTGGAACAGATTTCTTCAAGTGTGAATAAAAACTCTTGAATTTCCGTGCAGAAAAGGAAAAAAGGGTTGGGGGATTATTACGTCAATCTTACAAAACTGATTGCAAAAAGCTGGTCATATGGACTATGAAGTAACGGGGCCTTGTAATCTACCCTGGAACTAAGTGTAGTTCTACACCATCATCATTCAGCATCGTCAAATTCCACTTCTCCCGTATCAGAGCCACTGAAAAGTGACAAGAACACAAGAACTGAAATCAGCTGAGCTGCAATGAAGTATTTGGTCCTTCGTCTGAACTTCTTCTCTTCCTCAGACCTTTCCTTCTTAGGTTCACTTTTTGGCTTTGAGCCTAGAAAGATTTCCCACAAGATGTCAATAAATTAATTTGGACAGTGTCATACATATATATCGAGACAGAATGAACTAAAGATCGGGGCGAGGAGGATGACATGGCAGCTCAAGAAAAAGAGAAAAACCAGAAACATAATGCTCATAACAATGGCATACCAAAAATCTGATAAAAAAATTTGCCTTATCATTACTGCCTCAAAATTCTAATGTTATTGTTTGGCCTTCCTCTTTCATTTTATCTTTCTCCTCTCTTTTGGAATCTTTTCTTCTTATGCCTCACAGTGTGGAGCATTAGAGGCGAATAGAAAACTTCAAATCAGAACATAGGCATCCAGTGACATGTATAGAACTAATCTTCTGATACATTCCATTCGTAACACATAGGTACCTGTGATCATACACAAGTTTGTGTTGAATGGTAAGGATCCATCTATGTTGCACAGTTAACTTTGATGGAATTAAAAACCAAGATCCACAAAAGATCTGACTGCTTTATTGCTTCGCCATACAACTATTTGTCAAGTTTACCCAGTTTCCTGACGATGTGGACAGCAAGAGTGTACACAGCTCAATATTTAAATCCAAAGTCCCTCTTTTAAAAAAAATCTAAAATATGATTGTGGGGTATTTGAGCTGAACAGTACTCACCTGCCTTAAGACTATAAGTAAAGAATGACAGATTTGTGAATATTTCTCATGTTGGGTAGCCTCAACTTATACAAGACAGATGTTTGAAAGCATCATGCACCGACGAAAATGAAAAATACTTCAACTTAGCAAATTTAACCGATGCCCTACTTCAGGAAAAGACCAAGATAATGTCATTCCATTCAGTTAATAATAAGACACAACACGTGAAACTTTCTTTGAGGATTTGTGTCTTACTCCAGTTTGAAAAGCCTCCGGGCTTATTTGTTGAAGATCCTTCGTATTGTGAAACTCTTGACCAAGCTGGAACTGCTGATTGTAGTGAAGTGTCTATGAGCTCAGTACTGAGCTTTTCAGTATATTTCACAAGATTGCAGAAATTGAAAAGCTTGCTCTTCAAAACTGATGCCTCCTACACATAAGAATAATAAATTAGACAATATACAAATTAACTCAGAATTTTTTTAGAAAAAGGTAACACAAAAACAAGGACTGAAAGCAGAAACGACTCAAAAATCAAAATGGACAGAAATACATCAATTCCATCAACCCCAAGGAACACTCAATTATCAAAATAAATTCATAACAAATAATTTCACTAAAATGATGCATACGAAAAAGTCAATTCAAGAAGAAAACTAGTGATTTTTTCATTTGCGTTTGTCCTTTACAGCCTATTGCCCCGAGTTCTTTCTTCTAGGGGTAGAAGAGATTGTTTCTTAAACTATGACATACTATATCTTACTGCTATAAAGATTGCAAGGTGGAGTTATATACTAATCCTTCCAGTGCTTGTTAGTTGCCCCAGTTTCCTTTTTGTTTTGTCTCTAAAAGAATTTGATTGCCCCATTTCATTTCAAGTCAACATGGTCCCAAGGTCTTACAAATTCTCTCTATCTTATTCCCTATCCCATAAGCTAAAGGACAAAACTACCTAACCACTCAATAAAACTCTCTAAAGTGAAATGAGGAAACGGGCAGTATTATAGGGATAGAGGTTTCCTTCCCACAATCCCACAAAACTACCTACTCCCTAGGATTTTAGGTCACAAAGTAGTGACACCATCACTTATCAAGGTTGGACAATTAAATTTATTCAAATGCTTCACATATTGGTAAAAGATGTAAAAAAAAGTAAAATTGTGAAAGAATTAATTAAACAAAGAAGGCTATACAACAACCAACCAGTACAGATGCACACCCATGCCCAACCAGGTAGAGTTAGGAGGTTCAGATGTACATAGACATAGCTTTACCTACTAATGAAAACCAAAATATCTAGGGAAAAACTAATATCTTCATATTGTGCCATCAAAAAGTATCTTCACATCATGAATTAAGATACTTTTACACATCTATCGCCAAAGTTTAATAAAACAGTTATAAAAGGAATATAAAATCTTTTACCTAGATAGAATGTACAGTTTATATGCTATCCAATTACGAATAACCTGATGACCTTTTTACCATTGACAGGTAACTCAAATATTAACATGGCTCTGCTTATCATTCGAATTGACACTAAAAGGTCCTAGTGCCTTTTATATGCTGATATCTGCTTTTTCAATTATCTTATTATGTCAAGGTTCTAAATCTAGTTGAGGTTCATTTAGTATTGTCTTCATGTTTTTAAACAGTTGAATTCTAATATAAGTTACATTAATATATCTAAAGCAGCATGCATCTATAAATACTCAAAATCTGTCAGGTTACATAGAAACTCGTCTCTTGGCCACTTATAAGCTGATTTCACCTTTATCTGTTACCTTATGGTGTTTAGAAACTAGAATTAGTTTAAGACTG
The DNA here is from genome assembly GCA_026401315.1 of Dysphania ambrosioides. Taxonomy (NCBI): domain Eukaryota; kingdom Viridiplantae; phylum Streptophyta; class Magnoliopsida; order Caryophyllales; family Amaranthaceae; genus Dysphania; species Dysphania ambrosioides. The sequence goes on from CM048665.1 coordinate 809,365, forward strand.
TTTAGTAGTGTCTTTAAATCTTTAAAGCAGCAGCAGCATCAATATTTATACAAAGCTGGTTGCAATAAAACTGCAGATGTTCCATAGCCACATATAAGCATCTCCCCTTATGAGGAAAACATAAAATTAATTGCCACTTTGTCTTTGCTTAACAGTTTAAATGCTATTGCAATAATTACATGCATCACTCCGGACAGCTCCCTGTCCCAAATTTCTATCACAATTTCAATCCTGAGCTGTTAAACCCAAACTGATACAGTATAGATCATAAGCCTGAGCAATACCACAGATATTGACATAATCAGAAAAGTGGAGGTCAAGTTTCAGCTAAATGGTAAGACATTGGTTAATTATTGAGAATGAAATGTTACATAAACGGGGAGCAACGCCGAATTAAAGGAAGCACCCACCATTTTCTTATTTCAGATTTGTTATCAGAAAAGAGAACTCTTTTAAGATCATAAAAGAAAGACGTATAACAGCTTCAGGGACTAGGTTTTATTTTCTAGAGACTTTTTGACAACTAACCCATATAACATTGGGACTTTCATCATGAAAACCCTGCAAAACAGAACTGCATAACATGGTTATATTACTCTTTCATGAACACTTAGATAGGCTAGATTACACCATGAATATATTTACATAGACCAAAATAGGAGTAATTTCAGAAAATAATTTAAACAGCTCCTTATGATGAGGCTTTAAACAAGCAGGAGACATAAGTTATAGATAAACTTGAAAACACATAAAAGCCAGCTCTCATTTGCAGAGAGCATTAACTCTAACATATTTTTGAATATAAAATTGAGAACAATTAAGTCTGATGCATTTCAAATTTTAGATATGAAATCTTACTAAGAAAACAGTCTAATAACTTACCGGTAAAACTTGAAGAACAATCAGCGAATGACCCAGGAATAAAGCATCCAAACTACTGGGCCTACAATAAAAGAAAAGTCAAAATCAATCCAAGCTGAATCAGTGGTAACGTGCACCCTGTGATTTGCATAATAATAAAAATCTAACGTCAACAATTAGAGAGGAACCTGTCACCAAAAAGAAAAGAATCCTCCCCCAACTGAGTTGACAGAGCTGCATATGCTACGCTTGCCTTCTTATAGATCTGAAAAGGAGGGATGAAAAAAAAGGTTCAACATTAGTAATATTTGACCTGGGAAGTGGAAATATGTTGACCTTCACAGAAGGGGTTAAAGGTAATATTTGGTCAGTCAAAGTTTACAACAGTACTTGAAAGGGCACTTTCTCATACCCCAGAAAATTGCTTGCAATTAAAAAAAACATGGAACTTATAGACAATCTAGAAAGAGATACTATTCAGACCTCAGTTTCTATTCTCTCAGCATTATCATTGGTGATTCCAAGATGGTTCTTCAAAGCATGATTTTGCTTGAAGTAGAGAATATTTCCAATGGGCCAAGGAAGATCAGAATAGTATATTTTCTGTACAGAAGTTTTGTCTGAAGCTATCCATAGCTCATATACAAGAGCATCCACAAGCCAGCTGCTAACCATCACCTTCATTGATATCCACTCTGGGATAGTGTGAAAATCAGATTCCAAATCAACAACACCATCTTCTCTTAAGCAATTGATGACCCCTCCATTCTCATTATTGTAGGCCACATAAGAACCAGACTCAACATATGGAATTTGATCTGAATAGAGAAGAACATAAGCCCATGTCATATAGATTACAATAATAGGTGCATTTGAGGAAGTGGGACTTGGCAACTGCTCCAAAAACAAAATACGATTTATCAGAATTAAATAGCATGACATAACATCTGAAAAGAATAAAATAGCATGACTAATTATCTAGCACACAGTAAACATGAACAAGATGAACTGGACATTTTCAACTAGATAATCTTTATTATCTACTGGCATAAAACCAATCTGAAATGACTCAAACCGTAAAAGCAAATAACATACAGAGTATCTTTCAACAGTTTCACTCATTATAATTTTTGCAGCAACCAAATCAGATTTTTCTAGGCAAAAATTACCGAAAAAAGGAAAATTGAATAAATTTAATAAATAAAGAGGTCAATACAACTTTATATTGTGCTTTTATCCCTACTGATATTTTGCTTGTCAATAAAAAGGAAGGAAACTACTACAACCTTGAAGCTAACCTATTCTTCAATAGTACTATGTTATTAGTATATAACCCCTCCCTTCACCGGATAATGTTTGGTTGTTCAAATCTCTAAGTTACATATTATATTATACATTATGAACTAATGTTGTTTACTTTTTATATTCCTTCAAACTTTCAAAGTTATATGGCAACAATTTATGTTTCACAAGTAGGGTTATACAGTTCGTTGAGTTAGCGCAAAATCTTATTACCAAAACCAGTCAATTTAAGCATTAAGGGTCCGATTTATTTTATTTTAGCTAATTACTTATTATGTATGTTTTACCAACTTATGCAAGATATCTGAATGGAGACAGTTCTTACTTATCAAACTTTCCCGATGCCTTTACCTTAGAATACAGGAAAAAAATATTTTGATAACTCTTCTTAAATTGTTTGTATTTTGTTCTGGAAAATTAACTAATTCTTTCCTGGCTATTAAGGACTCTCTCTTCTATGATCTTTGACTACTTAAAAGTAAGCTACACACATCCCACTATCTACCCACCCTACTTCACTGAGATATACCCAGAAATGATGCTACCCATCATGGTATTGTAATTTGTCTTCTTATAAAACATAACAAATCATAAGAAAGCTCTGTTTACAATGCCCACGCTAGGTGAGAAATTCTTGAACACCAGGCCTAGGCATTTTCAATTCTTCACACTAATATAAGATCCTCCAACCCATGTTATTTTAGATTCTCAAAAAGGTCAGACTCATTTGAAACGAGTAACAGTATGTCTAGCTTTATCTAAGATATGAAGGATCAGACTCAAGCCATTACCGCAAAGTAGGATGAGTTGTGAAAAATGATATCAGTCTTCTAATGTGTATTTTAGAGAGGTTAAGTTTGAAGAGGGGTGAGAGATTAGGGGAAGGAATTGAGAGTCAGCTAGTTGGACTGAGGTCAAGAAAAAAGATTATGTAGAGGAAGAATTTACATATTTAGCTGTCAATTCCACGTTAGGCAAAGTATGTGCTGTGCAAAAATATATACGGAAATCTAGTCAAATCGAATAGTGAAAAGTGATGGAACCAAACTTGGTCCATTGAGACTGCAGTCTTTCTGTGTCCAATGTCAAGGTCAAAGTAGCATACTACAGACCAAAATACAAAAGAATACAAAAGAAGAACTAATTCCTCCAATTAACCTGATGCTGGACAAATCCTTAGTTCCTTGATATTTTAGAATAGGTGTATGAAGTCAAGTAATGTTTAACATAGACACCAGCTAAACCTTTTGTTCTTCATCTCAACATTCAGAAATAACAACGAAGCAACCTATAATTTCCAGTGAGCATTTATTAAAACGTAAACGAGAAAACCTTCTAGACAATTTGATTGATTGACCACAAAACATAGTTCAAACTTGCAACCACAGTAACATTTATTCCTCAACACTACCAGGCCACTAAATACATTTTCTAGCTATCACCCCCAAACAGTCGTTTGTACACCAATAACTCCAAATAGCTCAACAGTGATTGATCATCATTTAAATAAACAAAATTTTACCCCATAAGTTATCAACTATTAAGAAGGGTATCCACGTTTCCCAATCTAATTTAGCTCCAAGGATACAATATTTCTGAATCAATAACCCATTACTACATTAATTAAAGGACTGTACAACTTTCTAACACCAACATCAATGAAACTAACATGACCCCTAAAAATCAAACAACAGTGCCTGAGAGAGATTTTAGTCAAATTAGCATTGGAGCAAAAAAATAAGTCAAGTTTTAATAATTTTACAAAAACCCATTATTAATTGAGCAAAAAAGTAATTAAATTTCAGCAAATTAAAAAGAAATCAATCAAATTTCAACAAATCAACAAGAACCTGGAAAAATTAAAGTGAACATGAAACTGGGAAATCAAAGTTAAGAACAAAACCTGAATCAGGAAAGGTGGAATGGAAGTACAAATCAAAGGGAACACGAGCAAACTTGAGGTAAAAGTAAACAGGCAAGCAGCTGGGGCAACTAGTAGGAAGCCCAAAACATGGTTTAGTTGTAACAAGAGTCAGTCTTTCATCTCTTGATTCCGCCATTGATGGAGATTGAAGCTTGCTTCACAAGTATATTGAATGAGGATCAATGGGATTTTTAAGGTACTTGGAAACTGATTGATTTGGTCCGTCGAACAAGAAAGTGGCTTGGGTTTGCGGGATACCTCCAAGGCAGGGTTTCTCAGTGGATTTGGATTCTTGGGTTCTTCAGTAAAAAAAAATGGTAAATTTTTGGCATGAAACAAAAAAATCTTGATTGAGCAAGACAAAACCCAATTTTTTTTTCAAAAAATTTCACAATTCTTTTTAAGTTCGATGAAATGCAATAAGAATTTAATTTACAATCCAAAGAGCATTTACAATCTTGCTGAGATAAATTGAGAAAATCCCCCAAAAAGATAAATTAGGAGCATGTGTTATATGCAATATGTTTTCATCCCAACAAATAAATATTAGCAAGATTAATATGTGTATATGTCTTGCAAATATCTATGAAATTTGCCTATGTTATGATATATTATAACTTGGACCCAAAAAAAATCAAGGGAATAGTATATGTATGAAGTTGTAAATAAAAGCAATTCCATTAGTCAATCTAAGGGTTAGTCACGGTCAAATTTATTTTGATAATTCATTAATTAAAGTTATATGACATCTTGGCTACAAAAGAAGTCAAGTATCAACAAACATGTATCAAATTGAATCAAATAATACTCCATTTTGCAGATACCACCATTGTTATATAACATGTCTGACAATTCTCCATATCATTTTTTCATACCGCTGGTTGCAAATACCTTTGGTTGATAAAAATATTCAACAAGGGTCTAACGATTTGTTGTTTGTGTTTGAAATCCTAACCTACCATACTACTAATATCAAAATTATGAGATTTAAAAATATATATATATATATCAAAACTATGATCATTGAGTAATTTTACACAACATTGACACTTTCCACCAATTGTCACTCCACAAATGATCCAACAAAATTAGAATTTATTCTTTATATAATTTTAACCTTATAATTTTTTTAATAAAATATATAAGAGTTTTGTTTTATAACTTCAATTTTAAATTTATAAAATCTATTATAATTTCTGAATTTTATTTTTAAAAAAATTATTTTTTACATCTTTAAATTCATATTAAAAAGAACTTCAATACAAAATTCATTTATACTTTGTATATATAACTAGATTTCAGTTATAGGATCCTTTTAAGATTTTAGTTAAATAAAAAAAATCACCAAAAATATCATTGGACAAATTACCCTAATTAGGCTTCCTGTCCAAATACAAAGCACTTAATCACTAGTTAAATGCACTTCTTGGTAACTCTACTATATTATGGGAATCAAATAAGCAATAAACTATTCCAAGGAGCTATAATGAGGCTGAATACAAAGCCATGACAGCCTCAACCTCAAAGACAACTTGGATGGTATTGCTTGAGGAATTACGAGTAACTAATCTAAAGTTTGTTACTCTATGTTGTAACAATCAAAGTGCCATACACATTGAAAGGAATCTTGTCTTCCATGAAATGATCAAACAAATTGAATTGGACTGTCATTTCACTAAAAAAAGGCCCTTAAAGGCTTGACTAAACTCACATATCTTCCTACTATAAAATAATTAGCTGACATTATGACCAAAGCAATATCATCTACTCATCATAAGAAGCTAAAGTCCAAGATAGGGATGTTTGATTCTCATAAATCCTTTAGCTTAAGAGGGGTGTTGATATACATGACGATGATGAATAAATCACCATATTAAAAGCATAAGTATAACAATAAGTACTGCGGCTGTGATCACAAGCAAATACAGTGGCAAATCTATAAATATCTGAAATTGAGATGTTTCTGTGCATTTGTTCGGCTAGCACATGTAACGAAGATTTATGGTGCAGATTTTGTCAGTTGCTTTTCTACTCTAGTAAGTTACTGTACTTTTCTCCATCATTGTGATTTGTTTTCCTTTTATATTTTCATCGTTTTCTTCATTATTGTACATTAATACACAGAAAAAATATAGAATATTAGAAAAAGACATTAGAACAATAGGAGACCAGTTTAGAATAATGAGAACATTGGTTTAGAACAATAATACAAAAATTTTAGAACAATTAGGCATTCTTAGAACATAAGTTATAAATTTTGTAATTTAACATGTAGTTGGTAAAATTTTGGTGATGTTTGAATATTTTTTTATTTTTGGAATCTTTGATATTTTGAAATTTTATGAAATAGTAGCTTAGTATATTTGAAAAAATATAGAATATTAGAAGAAGACGTTAGAACAATAGATGATTAGTTTAGAACAATGAGAATAATAGTTTATAACAATAACACAAAATTTTAGAACAGTAAGGTATACTTTAAACATTTGAACAAAAGTTATACTTGACGTTAATTTAATGATGTTTGAATATGTTCTTATTTCGAAATGTTTGAAATGTTTGAAATTTTATGAAACACTAGCTTAGTACATTTGAAAAAAAATATATATAGAACATTAGAAAAAGACGTCAGGACAATAGGAGACCAGTTTAGAACAATGCGACCATTCGTTTAGAACAATAACACAAAAGTTTAGAACAATAAGGCATACTTAGAACATAAGTTATAAATTTTGTAATTTGACATGTAGTTGGTAAAAATTTGGTGATGTTTGAATATTTTTTTATTTTTGAAATCTTTGAAATTTTATGAAATAATAGCTAGTACATTTGAAAATATATAAAACATTAGAAAAATACGTTAAAACAATATAAGATCATTTTAGAACAATGAGAATAATAGTTTATAATAATAACACAAAATTTTAGAACAATAAGGCGTGCTTTAAACATTTGAACAGAAGTTATACTTGACGTTAATTTGGTGATGTTTGAATATGTTCTTATTTCGAAATGTTTGAAATTTTGAAATTTTATGAAACACTAGTTTAGTACATTTGAAAAAAAATATAGAATATTAGAAGAATAAGTTAGAACAATAGGAGACTAGTTTAGAACAATGCGAACATTTGTTTAGAACAATAACACAGAATTTAGAACAATAAGTCATACTTATAATAGAAGTTATAAATTTTGTAATTTGACATGTAGTTGGTAAAAATTTGACAGATCATTTTTTTTTATTGTTCTAAACTTTTATTTTATTATTCTAAACTATTGATCTAATGTTATAAATTTCTGCATATTGTTCTAAACTTTTATCCTAATGTTCTAAACTTTTGTTCTATTGTTATAACTATTGTCCCAATGTTCTAAACTTATATTATATTATTCTAAATTGTTGTTCTATTGTTCTAAACTTTTGTTTTATTGTTTTATCGTTCTAAACTTCCATTTTATTGTTCTAAATTGGTGTTCTAATGTTCTAAATATTTGTTATGTTATTCTAATGTTCTAAAGTTCCGTTCTAATGTTCTAAAGTTCTGTTCTAATGTTCTAAAGTTCCGTTCTAATGTTCTAAAGTTCTATTGTTCTAAACTATTGCCCTAATGTTTTAAACTTATACTTTATTGTTCTAAAATTTTGTTCTATTATTCTAAATGTTTGTTCTAATGTTCAAAACATCAGGATTAGACCTTAGAACACTAGTATTAAACTTTAGAATATCAGTATTAGACCTTAGACAATAGAATAAATATTTAGAATATATGTGTCAATCTTTAGAACAATAGAATAGAAATTTAGAATAAGTACATATAAGTTTAGAACAATAGAGTGAAAGTTTAGAACATTAAAATAATAGTTTAGAACAATAGAACAGAAGTTTAGAATATTAGAACAATATTTTAGAACAATAAAACAATATTTTAGAACAATAGAACAGAATTTTAGAACATTAGAATAATAGTTTAAAACAATAGAATATAAGCTTAGAATATTAGAATAATAGTTTAGAACAATAGAATAATAGTTTATGAAGACTCCACCTTGATATAAGTACTAACTTGCTTTTATTTTAAGTGATGGAAGTCATAAGTTTGTGTGTGTATATGTACAAATGCATAATGCTATATATCGTTGCATGATATTATGTACATTGCTATTGCTACTGTTGTGTGTTGGTATGTGTTGCTATTCTTTAGGAACCACACTCTCATAATCGAGCCTAGATAAGGATGAAGTGTTGGCTGTATTTCAAACACCACAATTCAAGCAAGATCGGCTACTATGGGATAAGTCGTGGTTTAGTTGTTATGTTGGCTGGCTCTTTGTCTATTGAATGATTAAACAAGATAAGGATGAATTTTGAAGTTATTCAAATTCAAATCAAGTCAAGTAATTCAAATGTCAAGACTAAGTCCGTTCAACAAAGTCTCCTATATTCGTGGAGTTAGTTATGCAAGTTCTGAAGAATATTCAAAGGCTCAACATCCCTTGAAGCAACTTTCATAACTGCCCGAGAAACATGGAATCATCTCTGAAGAAGTTAGTCAAATGAAGCTCCGATTCAAGAGCAATGGTCACCTTGATTTATCCGTTGTAATTGGTGCTTTAAATAAGAAAGTATGCTGAAGCGTTGAATATATACAAGTCCTCCAACGTGATACAACATTCAAGCTACATCAAATTTAAACACATTTTCTCTCTAGCGCTTTATACTTTATTGTAATTTAAATTGAGAGAGAAGATTATCAAGTATATCTTGTGAGTAAAAGAATTATCAAAAGAGAGATATATCTTGAGTAAAGTTTATAATACTCAAAGGTTTAGAAAAAGAAAGGAGATTTTTAGTTCTAGGAATTGAGACGCTAGAGTGTAGCTAGGGAAAGCTACGATATAGAAGATTGGGTGATAATCTTCAAAGGTGGCTTTAGGTCTCTAAAGGAGGAAATAAAGATCATTAAATCCCACGGGTAGGAAACCTTAGGCGGAGACATAGGCACATTGCCGAACTTCGTAACAAACAATCGTCCCCTTTACTTATTGCATTTACATATTCGTTTGCTTTACTTATTTCATACATATCGCAAAAGCCTTATCAAGTCAAAAGCTTGAAAACCTTTTCAAAGCCCTTGAAACCTTTTTTACTATATTTCCGCATCTCAAAACCGTTTCAAAGCTTTGAAAGCCTAAATTTGAAAAACGACCATACTCTATTCACACCCATTCTAAAGTATATTGATCCTAACTATCTCCTATTGATTCTTCAGTTTAGAACATTAGAAAAATAGAATAGAAATTTAGAACAACGAAACAAATCTTTAGAATAATAAAAAAGAAGTTTAAAACATTAAAACAAAAGTGTAGGACAATAGAACAAAAGTTTAGAACAATAGAACATACATCTAGAACAATAGAACAGAAGTTTAGAACAAATGTTTTCGAGAAAAGTACAACTGTAATGATGTCAGAAAGTACAACTTTTTTTGGGTTTTGCAAAAGTAGTTTTTGTCTCAGTATTTTTCTGAAAATGGGAAAACGTGTGTCAGCTTTTTTTAAATTAAAGAAGTATGTCAGTTTTGTTATTATTTACGCTTTTGCCATTCTTTTTCACTCAATCTCATCCGTTGGATTTGGAGATTGTATGGTGTAAAATTGGTTCTTATTTAGCAAAATGTTCTCATATAAGGAGACTCTCACATGAACCTGCCCCTATATATATATATATATATATATATATATATATATATATATATATATATATATATAATAGATTACTAACAAAGATATATAATACACAAGAAATTCTTCCTACACTTATCTGTGCTATGTGCTTCCTTTTCTTTATTATGCCTTCTTCATATATCTTGTTATGCTTCAAAGTTTAGCAATTTGAGTTACAACGATCCTTATGTACTTTTAATTTTTTATGGACGAAGTGATAATCAATGAAACCTTGTTCATTAAATTATCATTTACCGTAATTTGACGTGGAACTAACATTCTTTCTCGAACATTGCTTATAGTAGTTTTGGTTACGTGACATAACTTTTCATAGTTTTGGAAATAATGTAGTAAAGATAAATATTAAAGAAATGTAGCATGTTACACATAGAGTTAAAAAGGTCAATATATTAAGATGATAACGATATATGAATACAAATCACATGTTTAAAATATTTATCAAAGTACTTAAAATGGGATCAAATTTAGAACCATAATTTAAAAAAAAACAAAATATGTTACTGGTGCAATATAGAAACTTTTGTGCTAAGAAAAATACTTATGAATAATGATCGAGATGATTATTTCATTAGATGATTGAGAGCAATACACACAAGGGTTCATACTAAGATCATGTAGCATTTTTTTTAAAATGTAGAATTAAATTTCTAATCATAAAAAATATATTATAACTTGTAACAAGCCTTAATTTTCTCAATCATATAATACAATAGACAAGTAGATGCTTGCCCTTATTGTACATCAACACATGCAAACTATCCCATACTAGCTACTTTGCCTATTAGCTTCTTGTACTAGTAAAAGACCATTTCAAAGAACTTAAACTTATGATAACACTTATTGTCTAAAATAGCAAAGAATGCATTAGAGAATTGTGTTTTTTTTAGATCGATACTAAAATCTTACATGTAATATGTCACCAAATCTTAGGCAAAAGTTTGGAACTAGACTTTCCTTGCCAAAAGTCCAAAGAACTATCCCAATCAAGGTACAAAATCGGGCATTTGTCCAATGGTGCCCCCTAGATTTTGGCACTAAATCTAGTAATAACAAACTACTAACAATCCAAGCAAGATAAAGAGAGAAAAAATCATTAATTTTTTTAGATATTCCCAGCAAGATACGTGTCAACATTTGAATATTTGAGGTCAATTTCATGTTAGCTACCCTTTTACTTTGCCTTGTCTTTTTATGCCAATAAACAACAAAAACAGTGCCTGAAATTGTTAGATATTTCCTTCATGTTTGGGTACCTTTGTCTACAAAATAGTCCCCTTCTTCCTCATTTATGGGGTGACCCATCTTCAGTTCTAGATAATATTATCAATTAATTGATAAATAAATAAATATATAAAGGTAATGACTTGGGTTGTCTCATTTAAAACTGAAGTGGGTATTTGTAATAATACCTCGGTTTATGTCCAAAGCTTGATTTAGGTTGTGTCCAATTATTGATTTATATATATTTTTTTTCTCCCTCTCTCTCTCTCTCTACTCAGTGGACTTCTTCTCATTTCATCATACTCCTACAGAGGAAGAAGAGTCTAGGGTTTTGCTCAGAACTTTGCAAATTTTTTTTCCTGGGTGAGTTTGTTTTTGTTAAAACATTTTAGCATCTGGGTTGTTCTTGTTTTTGATTCTTACGTACTAACTACTGATTAATTGCTTGGTTTTGTGATTAGGGTTTTGTTTTTTATAATATGCTCTGCTTGAGTTTTAATTTTTTTAGGGAAGAATTTTTGCTGCACTTTTTTTTATTGTTTGCTTCGAAATTTTTGTTAGGTCTCTTTAATTGGAGTGGGTACTTGGTTGAACTCTGTTTAAGTCGATTTTTGTACTGTTTGAATGAGTTTGATGCTCTGTTTGTTTGGTTCATGAAGAATTAAACTGAGGGGAGTAGAAAGTTTGAAACTTTTGCTTCAAGATTGGATTTTTTTAGTGATCTGGTGTGTTATTTTGTTTGCTTGTTTATTTTGTGTACTAAAGTTTCTTGACCATTTACGCTTAACTGTTATGTTAAGATTGAGCAAGGGACAAATGGTTCAAACTGGTACATAAAGATTGAATTACAGCTTAGACTATTTATTTGGTTTCGAGAGGCTAAAGAGTTTAGTAGTTAGTCTATAGCGATACCCGTGCTTAAAAATCGAATCTTTAGGTTTTTTTGGTTCCTTGATTTCACAAATCCAGTCTCTCTTCTTGAGTAGGATGTAGTATAAGAAAACTGTGGGAAAATAATTTGTGGATTGAGATTAGCGAATTATGTGCTTGGAGGAATGAATTGGTTATAGTTGGGAGGTGAATAATTATTTGGAGTTTGGTTCGCAGGTAAGTTTTGGTTCTTGTGAGTAAAAGGATTCTATGAATATTTCCGAAATGAAAATGTTTTCAGAAATAGAAGTGAAACCGGAGGATTAGTTAAGCGTAATTTGTATCTTTTGGGTGCTTAGTTTCCTACCTTCGCATTTGTGTTCTTGTGCCCGATTTTAGAGCCAAAATTACGAAGCAAAGAAACTAGTTCTTGCTCTGTCTTTATCGAACATCATGTCTGTTTTGCAGGAAGATGAATTTATTCAAAAATTGATTTTCTTGGAGAGAATAAATTATTCCTTTGGATAGGATGGCAACTGAGAGTCCTATTAGAATGCTTGAATCCCGTGGAAAATGGGCCTCCCACAAGGGGGCTGCAAATTTTTCTTCATCTAAGATGGCTGTGGAGGAGGAAGCACTACTTCTTAAGGGTCACAATTACCACAGTGGGAGGGGTTCTTTTCCCTATCGAAGTGGTAGTGCTCCCCCAAACATGGAAAACTCCCTTGCAGCCATAGAAAATCTCCTGCAAAACTCAGGTCTTAGTGCTAATTTTGCAAATCTCCAGTTTCATTACCCCCTCGACTCAGGTTTTGATCAACATTTGGCAACCAGTCATGTCAGCGATCAAGTGGGATTGACCCCTTTTAGAGGCAGCAGTGATAACTTCTTGCGTTTATGTCATGTCATCCTCCCAACACACAAAGAGGAGTCTGAGGATGATAAGTCACCACCGAAGTCTTCTGATGACGCCAGAGGTAGGGGCTCTGCAGCGTTGTCAGGGCAGGAATCACCCTTATCAGTTCTCAAGACTAGAAATATTGCAGAGCTTATAAAGGTGTAATTCTCTGTTTTAGATTTTTCAGTATTCACTTTTTGAGATAGATGAAAATAATTTGTGGTCGTGTCTTTGAATGTGGTTTTCCTTAATGCGAGATTGTAAACTTTTCTAATTGTTTTGGAAGATTTAATTGTAATTTTGACTGGATAAGATGTGAACTGATCTGGCCTGTTTTCAGAGTTTATTTCCAAGCTCGAAAAACTTGTTCTATGGAGTATTGATTTGTGGTATGGTTTGTTTACTTGTTCCATGGATTGCAGCTGTGGGTGTATATGTATTCTGGTTTTAATTGCTGCCTTTTTATCTAATTTATCCTATGTTACTTGGCCTCTTCATTTCACCATAAGTACTGATGTTGGATCCTCAATGCATCGGTTTTGACACTTGACACTTCACTGTAGACAAGAAACATGGAATTCAATAAGTTGCTGAATCTGAATTTTAGACACATAACTGTGTCTGACATTAGTTCCCCCAGACCCCAGTCCAAGTAACAAAGTCTAATTGTTCGGAATTTTAGATTCTCTGATCTCTTGTTTTTTTCCTGTTTACAGCTGTATCTTGTTCTCCCTGTTTTAACTTTGAAATTAATCTTATGGTGAAACATGTATTCATTTTCAGGAGGAACTTACATGTATGTCGTCACCTGCAAATGGATCAGCAGGTGACGAAGCTAATAACATTAATGCTGATAAGCCTCCCTTGCATGAAAAGTTAGCTTCTGGCATCTCCGCAGATGATACAGTGTCAACAACCCCTGCATTGATATCACTTTCAGGTGATGTTAGACAAGTATCATCGTCATCAATTCAAAATGAAGGTCCAAATAGTATAGCTGTACCTCCAGAAAGAAAAAGTCCAATTAGTGGTGATACAGAGGTATCTAACTTGCAAACAGGAATTAAGGCTTTGAAAATATCCTGCCCTCCCAACTTAGAAAACCATGGAGGTCGAGGGGAAAGGCAGAACAACTTCCAAACTAGTTTATTGCAAAACCAGATGCATCAAGATGGTAGTTTCCAATTTCAAGGCTCTATGCCTCACATAGTTTCTCAAGGCACAAATAATCCTTATGCTGTCGCAAACCAATTTTTTCATGGTGGAAAGTTATCCTCAACGGAAGTTCAACCTGTTCTTCACTCATCAGGTTTTACTCCACTTTTTGCTACTGCAGCAGCTACATATATGCAGCCAGCAAGTCCTTATTATGCTGGCGTTCAACCAACTGGAGTAATATATCCTTCACAATATGGAATGGGTGGGTATCCTTACAATCCGAGTATTATTCCTCCTTTTGTGGCAGGATACCCTTCACATAGTACTGTTCCTTCAGCCTTTGATGGACCTTCTTCTGGCTCTGATGTACATGCTCCAGTTTCTGGGTCATGGGGGAGCAATTTACAAGGAGTTGATTTGCAGCAATCAAACAAGTATTATGGACAACTTGGAATCCCGCAATCTTTTGTGGATCCCCGTTTGCAATTTCCCCAGTCTTTTGGTGATTTATACAGTATACCTGGTCAAGTTGATCCTATGGCATTGAGAGGGGGTGCTGTCGGGAACCAGATGAGTGCTTTTAATTCTCTAGCTGGACCTGATTTTTCATCTGTTTCACCTGATCATAGACCTCAACATCAGGGATCTGGTGGACAGAGTAATGTAAGTCTGAGAAGGGGACAAATTATGGGTAAAGATTTTGCTGGAATGTCACCTAATATGGGTTTCTTCATGCCTATTCCAAACTCATCTCTTGCTAGTCCTGTTTTACCGGGATCTCCGATTGGTGTTAACAGTCTTCCTGGTGGAAGAAGTGGTGTGAGCTCACCTAATTCTGGAAGAAGTGGGAGTTTCTATACTGGTTGGCAAGGTCAAAGAGGATTTGAGAACTTCAGTAATCAAAAGCCTTATTCCTTCCTTGAAGAGCTTAAATCTGGTAAAGGTAGAAGGTTTGAGCTAGCTGATATTGTAGGCCATGTGGTTGAATTCAGGCAAGTTCATATGCAGTTTGCCATTTTCAGTTCTGTATTATTTGAACTCTTTTGTTAAAAGTGATTTTTTTTTGTACTGCTCTTTTAGTGTTGATCAACATGGGAGTCGATTTATTCAACAGAAACTAGAAAATTGTAGCCTTGAAGATAAGGCATCTGTGTTTCAAGAAGTTCTCCCTCATACTTCTAAACTGATGACTGATGTTTTTGGAAATTATGTTATTCAAAAGGTAGAAATTCTACCTTGCGATTCCTCTTTGCATGCAGGATGTTTGCTTGATTATATGCTTCAATTTAATTTGTTTGATTATATGCTTTGGTTTAAATTTTTATATACTGCAGTTTTTTGAGTATGGAACCCTTGATCAGAGGAGGGATCTAGCTAAGGCACTAGCAGGACAGATTTTGCTGATGAGCATGCAGATGTATGGCTGTCGTGTCATCCAAAAGGTACATATTGATATTGTCTGCTTGTTTATTAAATAAATTTTTTGTTTTATATAAAATTGGTTGAATCTCAGATTGGAAGACTTCTACCGACAAATATTCCTGTCATATTTCCTAAATTGATTTTTTGTTTTATATAAAATTTATGTCGGCAGTAATAGTAAATGCGTGTTTTGGCACAAATTCATGAAATTGAGCCATGAATATTATTGTGGCATGAATATGGTAGACCTAGGGACATGTTTGAGCAACAGCTTGGGATCCTCTTGTGATTTTTAGATATCTATTTTGTGCCATACTGGTAGTTGGCCAAATCCACAAGTTAAAAAATCACTTTTAAGTTTGTACTCGATGCCACTGTTGAAGCAATGAATTTGTATTAGCAAATTATTCTCTCCCTTATCATGTTAGCTCCATCATTTTTGGCTTATAATGCAATAACCTTTCCCCCCTCCTTTTTTGGCTTCAGTCAACTTATGGTTGATTGGGCCTAAAACAAAGCGTGCTTGTGCTGATTTTACCGAGGACCTTTTCAACCCAAGCACACACCTTGTATAGTGACATGTGATCATGTGGGTGAATTGGGTTACAAATTAGATCCTACATGTGGGAGCATGGCATACATCATGTTTCTAAAAGCATATATGTTCCAAAAAAAAAAAACTTACCGTTCAAAACAAAAGAATATTTATAGGCTGATTCCGCCTTAGGTGGGAGCCTGTGTTGGCATTTGAGTAACATTGTTTTTTTTATGAAGGAAATGTATTAGTAATTGTTTTCAGCTGATATTACTTTAAATATTTGATCCAGGTACTTGATGTTATAGAGGTTGATCAGAAGATTGAACTTGTTCATGAGCTGGATGGACATGTCATGAGATGTGTCCGTGACCAGAATGGGAATCATGTTATCCAAAAGTGTATTGAATGTGTTCCATCAGAAAGAATCGGTTTCATTATTTCTGCTTTCCGTGGTCAAGTCGCCAGCCTGTCAATGCATCCATATGGGTGTCGTGTCATACAGGTAGTATACTGTTTCTTTTTGGGTATTGGAACCTGTATGATTGTCCTCGTATTTTTTTATTGACATTTCTCTTGTTCAATTTGTCTGATAGAGAGTCCTGGAGCATTGCACTGATGAATTGCAGAGTCAGTTTATCGTAGATGAGATTTTGGAGTCTGTTTGTATCCTTGCCCAAGATCAGTATGGCAATTATGTTACCCAGGTTGGTTCTTCCTCACATCTATCGTATATGCCATTTTCTTTCTGGGAAAAAGCATCCTAAAATGATGTTATCAGTTATGAAAATACAAAGAAAGTTTAAAGATAAATTTAAGAATTTGATTCATCAGTTTGATAATGAGAGGTAAACAGCAAGATAGCCAAAATTCCATGTCAGTTTGATTCGTGAGCTAATGAAGACTTGTAATATTCCTAAAACAAGTTTATTGTCTCAGATCCTGATTGCCAAGGTGTAGCAGCCTCCATTGGGGGCTTTTTTCTTGAGCAGGGTATCTGAGGCATTGAATATTAATAGATGTTTTAATAAAGGCCAAGACAGGTTCATGGCGCATAAAACATAAAGGGTACCTACGTGATTCAGACTGGCTTCTGGAGATCACCTAGAGGTACACTCCAGATCTGACTCCTGAAGAGACTTTGGATGTTGGTGAAGTCCAGTAGTCCACACCTGACATGATGCTGTAAATGAGGATGAAGATCATTATTGGTGTTGCCTGGAACCTACTACGGAGTACTTAAGTATTTTGTTAGAGAAGAGTCCTGAGAGAAATCATTTGGGTGTTGCAAGTTTCAACCCAGAAGAAGGATAGGAAAAGGGGTGTGGGGTGTGTTGGTAATGGTTCATTAGCATATGCTCATCAATGATCGTTCTCTTTCTGATTTGCTTCACTTCTCTTCTTTCTCCTTCTGCTCCTTATTCTCCTTTCACGAGAGCCTATGTGGGATTTTTAAAGATTGTTACATCTTGATCTATTAGAACGTGTTAAGACTTTGGCTGTTTTGTCTATGAAAACTTCTTGTTAATTTTTTGTAATTATTGTTAATCTGCTTGTTCCTTGGAGACGTGCCTCTAGAACAGTGTCTAGTGGATATATCTAAATGACCGTTGACTCATTGACTACTACAAATCTACAATTATTGGAAAATTACATGTACAAAGTTACAAATATGTTACCTTAATTTTCAAAGAACTCAAAAATATTTAGTTTGGACAAGTTGAATTGGATGAAGCCTGGGAAGAGTAATAACATGTTGGGAGTGAATGGTCTGTGGTAAGAACATTGTATTGAACTATTAACAGCATGCATGCCTTTTATTCAGAGAGGAATACTTACTTTGTGCTAATACTGCATTTGAGATTGCATGTTATTGTGATGAAGCTCTTTCTTGTCAGCTCTCTTTGATTGTGGTTTTACACATTTATTGCTATCTGCTAGCATTTTATAAACACTTTCTGGATAATTTTTAACTATGTAATTGATCTATCTTCTTGCAGCATGTGCTTGAGAGGGGGAAGAATCAAGAGAGGACCACAATCATAAAAAATTTGTCTGGGCAAGTTATAAAAATGAGCCAGCACAAGTTTGCATCAAATGTTGTTGAGAAATGCTTGGAGTATGGTGATCCTGCTTCAAGAGAGATCTTGATTGCTGAAGTCATTGGGCAAAATGAGGGGAATGATAATTTGCTGGTAAGCCTACTGTGAAGTCTTTGCTGCCTTCATTGGTAAGGCACATTAGGTTGTAGAACTGCCATGTCTACTGGAATGAAACTGGAATTCGGTATTCTTAATTTGCATCTTTAAGGCCATAAAGGGTAACATTCTTAATGCATTTTTGTTGTTCTTAAGGGTTTTGATGAGCACTCTTAAAAATGAATGTAGTTATAGTAAGATGACTATATGACAGATAAATGCTGTTTTGGATAAAAAAAAACCTTTATGTATGTGATGCAAGGAATTCTTTACTCAATGTTAATATAGAATACAATTTGATCAAAAGGCCTACTTCTTTTTTTGAACCTTATTACAGGTGATGATGAAGGACCAGTATGCTAATTATGTGGTCCAAAAGATTCTTGAGAAGTGTACTGAAAATCAAAGAGATCTGCTTCTTGGTCGTATTAGAGTGCATATCAATGCTTTGAAGAAATACACTTACGGAAAGCACATTGTGGCTCGTTTTGAGCAGATATTTGGAGGTTTGGTTCCTTGTTAACTGAAGTATTATGTGATAATAAATGTTTGTGCTAGCTGGGTTTTTTTTTTCCATGTTGTCTAATCCTTCATTTAGGAATGGCACGAGGAAAGTGGAGTACCTACTCTTAGAAAATTGACTACCTGACAAGCGTCCCAACGTAGGAAGTATTAACTTGGGTTACTGCTTTATGATCATGCTGTCTTTTCATATCCATATTTCAACTCCCTCCCTCTAGATAAAGTTTGTCACGTTTGTAATGTGGGCTCGGCTTAGATTATGTGGGCGTTTTTGGGATGCCTAACCCATTTTAAGTTCTCATTTTTTAAAATTGGCTTTTGCACAATATTTTAAAATTTTCCTTTCTAGTAAGTCGATAATGTCCACTTTTTCTCTAGAGTTGGGCACAACTATTCCACACCCATCCATCTACTTTATGCCCTCTTCTTTTTTACTGTCTAATCTTCGTGTCAAAACCTAATGCACTCTTTAATATGCAACAGAAGGAGTAAAATGCTTGATTTGAAAATTTGGATTGATTAGTCTATTATAATTAGACGAGGACTAGATTTTGTACCACATAACCTTGCATCAACAGACCTTTCTTTGCTGACTTGGGTAATAACTTAGATTATGTTTATATTGCTAATTTCTGTTTGAGTTGCAGAAATTGAAGCACAAGGATCATGAAAGTGGCAGAACTTTGAAATTGGCAATGATTCAACAGCTCCAGAACACGAAACAACATCAGAGTGTAGATTAAAGGTGTTGGTTCTTGCATCCGGAGGTGTTGCAGTTTATGTTGTACTAGTATCATTCCACGAGTAGAGACTAACTAAAGAGATACGACAGAGATTTCTAGGGGTTAATGCTGTAAAGTTTAGTAAATTTGTGTATACAAAAGAATTTATGTAGTTTACGGGAATTGGCAATCATCTGGGCAGTTAAAGAAAATTCAATGAATTACCGGAAAAGTTAATTCCCTTGGCAAAGGAGCAACACTAAGACGCCTCATTTTGGGATGTCTACTAGAGAATATACGAGTAAAATTGTTTTACTTTTCAGATTCCTATGCCGAATTCAAACTGCAGAAAGATGGTTCCCATCATGTATCATTATACTAAAATGGGTTGGATATACTTATCATAAAACCGGCTATAATTTGCACCACCTTGCAATGTAAGCGTAAGTTTTATTACAAAACACCATGAAAAGACGAGGGAAATTCATTTGACTGGAGTGAAAGGTGGTTATTGAGATTGAAATAAAATCTAATGGTGGGTATGAAAATGACCTTTGTCAATTCTGTATATAACTACTCATCTGGAGAAAAGATCAAATACGTGAACATGGTGGTGCTGGTAGACATAATCTGATTCTATAAAATATATAAAGGGTAAATGTGGCACGCAATGAAAAATAACGTTTCATCATTGCGTTCTACATTTTTCCACAATTACACATCTTGAATTGTACCAAACAAAAAGACTACGCAAAATACACCAGTAACATCCAAAATTTTGCCCAGACATTCTACATGGAAGATAAAAGCTCAGAAACGAGACTTGCGTTTACGAGCAGTGTACTTTGTATCTGCAGGCACCGTGGCACCCTTTCTTCTCATCTGTTCTTTTTTCTGAAGAACCCAATTCCTTGATTTGGGCTTCTTGTCAAACTTGTGTTTTTTTCTAGGTCTATTTCGGTCTGAAACAGAAACCTGCATGTATAGCAACAGAAAACTTGCAATGAGACATTTGAAAGAACATAAGGAGATAAGGTTACCATATTTGACAAGTTGAAGTGGAGCATTAAAAGAGTTTTAAGAATAGAGTTTTCTCGATCATATTCAAACTAACCGTTCTAGTTTCTTCATCTTCACTACTTTCATCATCAGAGCAACTCATACCATCTTCACCCTTAGCATTTGGAACAACAGCACTTAAGGATGGTGGACCACAAGTAAGAACAAGGTATTCTTTTCGACTTTTTGTACTGTCATAAGGCAATAGGAGGTTGACATATTAGCTTAAAATCAAAACTCCTGAGCTCAAGTTTTATGTTTTCTGCCAAGAGTTTCAAAGTCATTTCCAAAACAGCTAATTTGGATACAAAATTGAGCACGGGAAAAGTAAAACTTTAATGCATTAGGCAGCTTTCTGGGACCGATCAAATAGCTTTTTTTCTTTTTCCTGAGGCAATAGTGCAAAACACAATCAACTACCTTTACAAGTGCCTCACTTTGTCACTTAAAAATAATTACAAGGACACCATATTATTCCAACTACTTTTCTCCTCTCTTTTCCCTCTAAGAAAATATAAAAGATTTTAATAGGAAAAATGATCATTCAACAGTCAAAACTGTCCATGTATCCTTTTGTACTTGAGACTGCAGATAGAAATAATGCCTCACGTTAGGGGACAGGGAAAAGGACTTCACCAGGTTTGGATACATATCTTGAATGTAGCAGCACAAATACAAATCTTGCAAGTAAAAATGTTTTAGAGTGATATCCATCGGTTCACAAGTGCATGGTTGAGTTACTCAAAAATTTGTCAAATTGAACTGTGTTTGTTCTTTTAAAGGATTAGCCACAGAGACAGCTGCAAGCACACTAAATTCAAAATGATGCGTTGATCTGTCAGGTGTATAAAGTAACAACCGCCAATATATACTTTACCTATGTGGATAGTCAACCACCACACCACCAGCAAATCCAGCACGCATTGCGCAACCCAGAATTAGCTCACGCTGAGCTACATTTTGGGGATACACCTGTAGAACAGCTCTAGCTCCCCTAGCGAGGCTCCTATACAATGATCCAAAGAAAGCTCTGCAACCAATGAATTTGGTCACAAAATGTGCAACAAATTAACTTTCCTCGGTGAGTGTGTGTTGTGTGTGTGTGTGTGTGTGTGTGTGGGGGGGGGGGGAGGAGGGAAGGGACATGTACAAAAGATGTCCCTCAGAAGGCATCAGTAAGCAAGTATACAACAGGCACATCAAATTGGGAGTGAGCACACTGATGTATTAGAAAACAAAAAACAAAAACTACTGGAGACAACAGTCTAGGATAAATAACCCATACTTCAATCTCAAACGAGGCTCATGAGAGGACTTGTCTGCATTGCATAGCCACTGCTTGAACAAAAATAAACAAAATAATAAGCACTCTTGAGTGAGGATCTTATAAGTAGAAACAGGAAATCCAACCCAAAAATAAAATGAATTTTAAGCTTTAGTTCAACGAATATTTTTACGACAACAGAATAACATTATCTGCTTCTGTTTCATGAAACAATAACCAAATTTGTGTACCACATATATCAGAGCTTTATGACTTTGTTCTTTTCACTCAGAATAAATTCAAGAAAAAAGTAGTTCATATGGGTTACCAAGTACAATACACAACTAATATAGGGTTCAAATAAGGGCCACTAATTCAGATATAAGTTCAGACAAGGAATTTTCAGGTAAAAAGATAGATGTGCTAATCAGTTTTTTGGTCAACAGGAGCAAGCTACAGTACCATGGATTATTCAAAACAATCATTCAAGGTAGGGTCCTTCATTAATGAAAGTATAGAACCTTATATTTGTAAGTCTGGGCACCATTAGAAAGGGCCATGAACCAACTGAGAAGACCCTGATTTCTCCAGTCAATTATACTAATATTCCATGAAGTACGTTAATTAAAAAGAAAAAAAGCAGGCAAACACCTGAACGGCTGAGATACTAATTGCCCCATCAATAACTCCAGGACGGAAACCTAGGCCCTGCAGCAAATTTTTATAGAATCCAGGTCAGTAGGCATACATAATTTGTACTTTATAGGTGACATTTTTTGTCATTACAATGATTAATGAGTTCAACAGCAGATCATATTTTTTCACTCCTCAAAGCAATGAATCTTTGGAAACTTTATGTATGCTTTCCTTCCAACTGCCATCCCTAGTCAATGGACAATTTCACCTTACTCTCAACGCAAAACACACCTCACCACATTATAAATTCAATCATCAACACAAATTACAGAACCTACAATAAGCTTTTCGCTTTCTAGATATTCATCTTTGAAGTATTGAATTTCATCCATAACCTATTAACTAATCACCAAATCAAAGATACAGAATATACCCATTATTCACTCACAAAGTCAAAGCCGCGAGAGGAAATTATGCAATTTGTCCTAGAAATTAACACTTAACTATTCAAATTATCAGGATATCATTAGGTGTTTATCAACTTCCGTTCTTCGTTAGAGCCAGTTTGTTCTTACACTCTTTATATCAGGTTACAGATGTCTGACATGTCTTTGCACTATGTCATGTTATTTTGTGCAAGAATGACAAAAACAAATGGGGAAAAAAAGATACTTCTAAAGCTATATTTGCCTAAAAAACAATGACTCTGGAAGGAAAAATTATCTCAAAATAAAATCTAATTTAATCACCCAAACATTAAAACAAATTCAAATCTAAAAGCAGGAAGACAAGGCAGCCTCCCCCATCCCTCCAGAAGAATAAAAAGGGATTGGCATTAAGGAAAACACAAAGCTACCTGACCCATGTCTGCAAGAAGAAGATCACCCTCAACCTCCCGCTCCAATGCAACATCTGGCATAAACATAAAGATTAGTGAAAGTCAAAAATAAAATCAAAATTTGAAGAAAAAAAAGTTCTTGGAGAAGTAATTATACTAAAAAGAATTAAAAATAAACTTTGAGATACCCAGCATAGCCTCTGAAATATCTAAACCAATCCATTGATGCCCATTCTCAGACAGTGTCTCTCCACTCAGCCCTGATCCACAGCCTACAGAGAGGAAACACAAAAAATCAGGGCTACAGCTTGCATTTTGATTGTGTGACTTACAAATGGAACCACTTCATGGATCCAATTTCGCAGTAACAAATCTTGTAGACCCAGGGATCCAAATTGTGTGGAAACATTACATGCATGCACATGTTATAAAAAAAGCTTTCAGTTGAATCTCATGAGGTCAGTACATGTACCATGTCAAATGCAACTATGCAATTTATCCATATCTTAGCAAGCTTGGTATGATTACTAAATAGAAAATTCATTACTTGTCTAAGATACTCAAACACATGTTTACACTGAAGCAACTTCTTCCGTGGAAGGGAAGAAATCCAAGTGAATAGATAAACATAAAGAGAAATGGCAACTTAAAATTTATAACACAACACACATATCCATGCTATTTTTCTATTATAAAAGGGAGCCCTTTCTCCAGTAAACAGATACAAGTCGCACTAGCCAACTCATGCAGACATAATACATGCCTCATCCAATTTCCACAATAAGAAAATCTAACATATCCTATTTACTTCAACCTGAAGTCCAAACTTACAAAATTAAATCGAAAATAACAACAAAGAGAGAAAAGTGAAAGTTAAATCACCAATGTCAAGGAGCAATCTGGGGACTCCATCGTCTGGCAGGGCAAGCAACTCTAATGCTCTATCAGACAGCTTTGCCTATAGGAAAGTGTCCAAAAAAAGTTCAGTAATGAACAACAAAGTTACTCAAACATCAAAAAAATATCAAGCCTAAATAAAACACACATGGCAACACTTCCTTTGACATTTTCTCATTTCCACAGTTGTGGCTAACTACATTTGCATTTATACTTTTCGCGTAGGCTGGATAACTTAATTTTTGAGTTAGCCAGCCTACTAATCTTCTCCACCCCTCTACAATCGCTTATCCGTCACTAAACCTAGCTAGAGCTAGTAATGCTTGAGTGGTTATCATCCATTTTTCAAGCTGCTAACGAACTAGCCAACCGCTTTCTGGGGATAAAAACCTTACTAAAACTCATTGGTGCTCGATTTTCATAAATACCCCAATTCCTTTGTTTGACAAAAAGAATCCTTACTCAACCAATCAAAACCTATCAGTTCGCACCATCAACAAACTGCAAACTACAAACAACACAAGATTCACAACAACCAGGCACTACACACACCATCAAACATTAACGTAAAATGAATCACAATCCAAATGACCTCAACAGTTCAAATTTTTATCAGGGTAATTGATAGGACCATACTAATCAAAACTCAAAAGTTCACTAAACGCTCAAATGGTATTCGAGAAGTGGGTAAATAATTTACGGGTACACTTCCAAATCAAATTTGAACCAGGAATCAAATAAATTACCTCAAAATTTTAACAATTGCTTAAATAGGTATTCGAGACGTGGGAAAGATTTACTGGATACAATTCAAAATCATATTTTGACCAAAAATTAAGAACATTATTGAGCAAACAAACTGAGAATACAGTGAAAGTAAAGACGAGAGAGGATGGGGAAAAAAGTGGACCTGAATGTCGATGATACGAGAAGATGAGGTGTATTTACGAGCTTCAGTTTGGTCGTAGAATATCTCTGGCGGTGCGAGGAGCTCCGGCCGCGCCGCCATGTTTGTTTGTGGTGTGTAGGGCAGAGGAGAAGAAGTGGCGTCGTAAAGGCTGGAAAGAAAGAGGGATTGTTTTTTTGGGCTTCCTTGTTCAACGTTCAAGCGATGTCGTATGAGAATTTATACAATTTTTTTAAATAATTGTACAATATATATACGATATTAGAACCCCAGCTTAGCCCAGATTGTTTCAATAAAATTTCATAAAAGAAATACTTTTTTTTTTTATAATTTAGAATCGATTTTTACTAAACAAAACCTTTTTTTTATCAAGCAAGAAAGTCAATTTTTGTCAATAAAACTGAATCACTAGCGATTCATATGTACGAAATTATTGGTAACTAAAATCAATATGTTACTAATTGATTTTTTTTTAATGATTAATATTGATAAACTATAATTCTTGAAGTGAAGTGAATAAAATTGAAACTGTTACGAACCATCTCTCTATTGCATTTGGTATGATTGACTTTGAATTAAGTTGGGAAACAAAGTTGAAAAGGTAGTATGAATAAAGCAAACGTGGAAAAATAGAATTGATTTTTTTTTTATCATTCATAATAAGAAATTAAAGGAAAATTCATAACACATGCATACTTTTTGAATGCTTGTAAAGTATATGCCAATCAAATCCCGTATTAGGGTATATCACGATAAAACATCGATAGATGCAATTGAATAATGAGTTGGTTACGAGAAATGCAAGTACGAAAACATAAAAGGAAGATGTGACTGTTTAAGGAGATTAGAAGTAATGATAATAAGAAGATTGAAAATTGAAAATTTATATTATTTCAAAAGTAAAATACTGTTAAAAGTGTATCAACTTTCAATTTATACGTACATATTGTGACCAGAAGCATCAAGCATGTATGATGTAAGTCCTCTCAACATGTTTCTTGTAGATAAAACATGGATTATAAATTTATAATCTACAACATCACTTGTAAGTTGTAATTCAATAGCTAATAAGTAGTCGTCATCTATAGTAGTAGTTCCATAACTCACTCAGAATTACTAGCAAGCTTATAAAGGAAGTAATTAACAATTCCAAATTATTTGAATGAACCAAACAAATTTGAGAAAGGAACAAAGATCCAAAATAAGTAGCAACACATTCTAAAGCCATATGAAGTAGCTTAGCTAGGTCAAATTGCATGGAATAAAGGTATAAAATAAAGGAGGGATATTCCATGAACTCATCATCTAAATTATTATTATTATTATTGTAAGATTGAAACACAAGTTTAAGGCTTGTTAAGAATTCTTCCAGCAAGTAAAGCAGCTTCCATGACGATTTTGATGACTTCAATAACATCGTTGGCATCACATGTACTCCCTTTGAAAGTATGTCCTCCAGCTGCCCTGAATCTGTCCATGCAATCTATGAACTTTTTGCTGCATTCTTCGCTTAGGTAGTCATCTGCATTCATTTTTCATTTTATGCACCACTCCTTCACATATCATCGTCATTCATAAATGGCTAAAAAAGGACATACAGAACAACTCCACTCCTCGTGATGCATAAATATATGCAACATGACTAAGTGCCATGTCATAAAAAAAATGAGATAATATTTGGAGGACAGACTAAAATGAAAAATAAGACAAAAAAGAAAGTATGCATGAGATTTGTAGACTCTATGAATGCCTATTGTGTTTGTTCTCTCATTGACATGAACAATTAGTTGTACATTGTACAAGAACAAAAACATACTTATACTCTTGATAAACCACCATAAAAATTAACAATCAAATTGCACACTTCCTTGGTCAAAGAGGAGATCGAAAGTTGCAAATTTGCAACAGTGGAGTATAAAGCTATAGACCAATAGCATATCTTGTAAAAATCTACTACTCGATCTTTTTCTATTTGATCATTGAAAAAATATCTTCTTTTTGGAATTATATAAATCTTTTTTCCCCCATGTCTCCTTGTCTATCAAATCATTGAGGATGACATCTCGAATAAAACACTGTTTGGTCCAATATAAATAATGAAAAGTTTGGGATTTTACCTATTGTATTAATTAATGGAGGGATTCACATAAAACCTAGCTATTTAATAGAATGGGAAAATTATTACAATAAAAGTGAGGCGAATTTTTAAAGTAAGATAATTTTTCATATATTAATCCTAAGATCTTAGAGGTTATGTGATAAGAGTTACTAATTAGTTACGAAGTATTTTGCTAGAAGGTAATTTTATATTCTAATGATAATTTTTGTACAGATTAGAAAGTTGCTCTCTCCTAACACATGCCCATGCACAACTCTCTAGTCTCTACCCATATGTCTCTGCACAAACACTTTAAGTGTTACAAGATAGACTAATATAATTTAGCACAATCCTTATTAATGAAATAATTGATTCATCATGTCTCTTACCCTAAATTGTTGTCAAGTGTTCAAGTAGTTATAGAAAGTAGTCATGTTTTTATGTGATAGACATGAATAATTGCAATTTGTCACAATGTGCATATGTACCTCCAAGTAAATTTGCAACTTCTCAAAAATAAAAAATATGGAACATATGAGTACATTCAAAGCATTTGACTTACTGCCTTTTGATTGGACACAAATGTCATGCCTCATACAACAAGCATCAAGGCCATCACATGGCTTCTCTCCAGGGCATCCACTGTATAGAAGTCCACAATATTTTCCATACCTCAGAAATGGAGGCACTGTTAAATTATAAAGCATGAAACTTTCAATCAATCAATTCATACAATTACCAAACTTAATTAAATACCTTAAACATATTAATTAGAAATAATCACAGAGGGAGTAGTATGTTTTTGAAACTACAACATATATATATATATATATATATATATATATATATATATATATATATATATATATATACACACTTTACCTGAGCAAAATTCAGATTCACATTTCCTACTGCAATCTTTACTCTACAAAACAAAAGTAACCAATAAAATCAGTTTTTTTTTTTTCAAATAAACGAAAATATTAGAAAGAAAAAAAAAAGAACAGAGAAATACCAATTGGACAGAAACACCAGTGGACTGAACACCAATATTGAGGGCATGAACTTGAGAATTAAGAGTGAAACTGAGAAAATATGGTAGTGCTAAGAGAGCTAATTTCAAGGAATATGTCATAGTTAGTTCTTGTTGTGAGTTCAACTTTTGCAGAGGAAAAATACTGAGGTTGATAAAATTTAGGAAGTAGAAGAATAAGCTCTAAATTTTAACCAACTGAAAACAGCTTCTTATGGATGGCTCTGATTTATTTGCACTGTGTCAAGTCAGTAAGAGAGAGGAAGACAGGAATTTGTCATTGTGTTGCTCGTGACTTCTTTTTGGGAGCACTATAGAAAAAAAATAAAGTTTTGGTATAAAATAATGTACAAATATCATATATTATAAATACATGGAGTATGATATAATCTTTTGATGTAATATGGAGTATGTGACAATTATAATATCAAATACAACTAATGGTAGTTGTGGGGTCTTGGATCACTTGATTAATTGAGTAAAGCTAGATTACTTCTAAATTAAACCTTGTAAGATTGATTGATGGAATGATGATTAAAGTATAATTACAATAATTGGCCTATATCTCTGTTTTATGTTTGTTTGTGACTTTGTTTCACATTCACGTGCATGGAGGCCTGAACTTGAGGGATTATGTAATGGGCTCATTGGGCTGTCATAGTGTTATACCAACTGTCAGCAGCAGGTACTTCAAGACTAGTTCAAAGTAGTAGGTGGAGCGGCAATGTAATTAAGGGGATATGTAAGTTAAAATAATTAGCTAGTTCTAGCATAGGCGATTAGGTGATGGTTCTATTGGTTTATTTGATACTTCTAATTAGACTTGTGCATTGAGTCGGGTCAGGATTGGGATGAGTTACATGCAAAACGGGTTAGAGCGGACAAAAAATGATGCATAATAGGCCGAGTCGGGTCTTGCAGATCCATTCTACAAGTGAAATTAACAAAAAAAACCTTGTGGATTCTATTGTTCATCTAGAAATGCTTAACGAATAAAGTTACTTGAACTTGGCTTGGGTTCAATTCAGTCAAAACCCGATAAAATAAAACTCAGCTCCAGTTCGAACTCTACTCGAGGCTTAAACGAACCAAGTCGGGCAGGTCACGACTCGATGTGAAAGCTCATGATCAAACAAGCTCTATTAGTTTTTATATATAAATAATAATATGAACATCAACAAATAATGACACTTTCTATGTTATTTTCACTTTTTAACACATAAACATGATTAATACATAAATACCAATACAACATAATTAATTATAATACCCAACACAATAAATCAAAGTTTATGATCAATGGCAACATTTGGCAAACAGTAAGCACACATTCATGGACATATTTATCATCGCACATCTCCTGGCAGACATATTATCATTGTATTTGGAGCTGAGTACAGCCATGTGATCGGAGTAAAAGTGCCTGGGATACAAAATGATAAGATCTCTGCTAACATTGAAGCAGGGTCTCAATGGTTACTGGTACTAATTCACTAATAAGTGTAGAACTACCGCTAATGCCTCTCCTAAGGCCTCCAGCTTTGACACTGCTTTTGCAAATGTGCATTCTCCCTCACCAGGCATAAGCCAACTTCACTTGGTTTGAATGGATTCCCCACATCCGAGAGATTGCAATGGCATGACCAGGCCACATCCCTGGACGTCCAGATTGGTCCCAGACTAGCCGTCTTGTGAAAATAGACTTGCATACTATGGCATTAAGCCACTAATTGCTAATGAGGTGAAAACAAAGGGGACTGAAGACTTTCTCACTTAAATGTAGGATATTTTTTTTTGAATTTTTTAACCCTTTTTTGGAAATAATTCGAAAAATAACCCCAATCCCAAAGTATTTCGAAAACTAACCCTGGGGCTAGGTTCGAATGGAAGTCGCTCCATGGCAGCGACTTCGGGGTGGGTTAAGGCCAAGTTCATAGAGAGGCAAAAGTCGTTGTCTAGGACAACGACTTTTAACTCAAATGAAAGTCGATGTCTTGGACAACGACTTTGGCCTCTCTATGAAATTGGCCCAGGCTTTGTGGCCCATGTTTGTAACTTGGTTAATGCACTTGGCCCAAACTTACTAATTATCATATTATATACTCAATTTCCTCCTTTTGTTTTTACTTCTCAGTTCCTTTTGTTTTTAACTTCTCAATTGTTTTCTTAGTTATAAAATTGTTTTACTTCTCAAAATTGTATTGATATGAATGAATACAAATATAAAATGAATACTCACTTATCAATATATACTATAATACAAACTCCGGTACGAACAAATGACATAGAATAGTATTTGATCAGTTACTAATTTACAATATTAGATCTTTGTGTTTTATATAGTGTAAGTTCAGGCGTTTAGCTAATTACGCATTTATTCCAGAAAATTGATAGATGATGTAGCTAACATACTTCATTGTAAGTTGTAAACTTATAACCACATTTAGTTCAAGTTTGTGCTAGATCTTGAGCTTAGTGTACAACTTATAATGTAACTAGTTACAAATTTACAATTGAGTATAACGTTTAAGTTTCTCTCTTTTTGTTGATTGAACAAAGATAAAGGTATGGTTTAGAGATTCTTTTCACAAAAGTTAAGCATGTTTAACACATAAAATACTTTATACTTAATTATACGAAAATGACAATAATGGAAAGGAAAAAGGACTTGTATTCTTAGAGAAGTTAAGGTTTACAACACAAACCAAACCCTAAACCCTAATTCCTAAACCGTAAACCATAAACCTAAACCCTAACCCTAAACCCCACTAGTGAATGTACTCAAAACATAAACTTTTCACTCATTGTCATCCAACCCTAAACCATAAACCAAATCCTAAACCAAATCCTAAACCAAACCCAACCCTAAACCCTAAACCAAACCCTAAGCCAAAGCCAACCTCAAAACCCTAAAACAAACACTAATTCAAATCCAACCTCAAAACCCTAAACCAAACCAAACCAAACCCTAAACACAAACCAACCCAGACCCTAAACACAAACCAAACCTCAAAACAAAAAGCAAATCCCTAAAACACAAACCTTAAAAAATAAACCAAACCTCAAAACACAAACCAAACCAAACCCTAAAGCCTCTATTTGAATAATTTTATAAATTTTGGCATAGTTCCCTCTGTTTTATGGACTAATCCCAAATTTATCCATATCGGATTCAAAATCTGTCGCAATCACAAATTCAATATCCAACACCAACACAAATACATCAAATCCAAATACATAGTTTACCTGTATCTTGATACCTTGTTCAAATTCTCCATGATCTTGCAATAAACTAAACATATACACATAATAAAGAAAATTCATTTATACATATACATTAAAATCTCCATATATATATAATGAATAGAATAGGTATTTATGTACAACGTTCATGATAACATGTAAAGATAAAAATCTACACCTAACAATAAAACTATGAGTCAAGAGTGTCATCCTCTTCAATAAAGTCTAAACGAGGAAACGAAGTGCTCTGACTCTGCTGCATATAATCGCCACCGAACTGTCCCGCAATATGAGCCTAAGGAGCCACAGGAGATCTATAGGAGGAAGTACCCTGAGTGTCAAGGTAAGGGATCAGGGTCATCTCCATAGTCAACGGGATGTCGTGGTGGGCTTGGGACGACGAGGCTGCGCCATGGGTGTCCTTTGTGGCAGCGGAATCACAAAATGGTTAAAGTCATCGTCTTTGGCCAACAGAAATCATCCCTCCAATGCACAACTCCTGACTCTATCAAATTGCTCAGGAATTTTATGACGAATCTCGCCACAATAATCACTAATAGTCATCACCTGAACCATCTGAAATAACAAAAAATTTAGAATTACAAAGAATAACATAATAGAATGAAACAACATTATTGAAAAGGGAATCATACCATAATGTGCAAGGGAACAGATGTAGGTGCGTTATTAACAGGTGTCACTTCCTGGACGACCGATGGGGATATGTAACGCCTTGTAATCATATGGTACCACATGAGGTATGGATCATAGTAGCCCATGGTACCTTGAGTTAGAACACCGTAGAATACCCTATTTAGTCGACGATACCACTGCACAATCCACACCTGATGTTGCTCCGCCCAATCCATCCCAAACTTCCCCCAACGATCTATATCATGGAGATGCACCATAATGTCAACCTCAGGAGGCACCTCCTGTTAAAAATCAAATTGCCGAGTGACTCAACTTGGAAAATGCAACTCGACGATGTCATAGCAGATGAGCAGCACAAGATGCATATGTAGAGTTTGAGTATACATTTTCATCATGTATGTGTATGAAGGAAACATAGGCATTGAAGAATGTATTTGTTGTTAGGAGTCAATAGGTACTTCATCAACATATATTTCCATGGTTGTATGGGAAAAATCTCTGTGACATGCCCACATGACTTTCATTATATACTCATCTTTAAGTAGCATGACTACCGATGTAGTCTTACTTAGAGGATGTTTCATTTTCTAACTCAATTCAACCCGAGCTCGATCATATCCACACATATTGTATACCATATCAAGCAACTGAGGGAAGGAGGTATCATAATTTGCCAAAATAGATGTTATATTACCCCCTTTGTACTTTACCATGTCATTCTCCTCAACAAGAATTCCACCCCAACGACATATCAAAGGATGCAATTGATTATCCATAACGCCTACACAGTCGCACTGAACTAACCTTATGTTCAAAAGAATACAACATAAATAATTAAAACAAACAAATAAGAATTTCTAAAAATTTCGGCAAAGTTTCCTCAATTTTATGTACTTATCCGAACTTTATGTATATATTACCAACCTTGTCGCAATCACGAATTCAATATCCAACACCAACACAACTACCATATCCAACACCAACACAACTACCATATCCAACACCAACACAAATATAGCTCAATATATCATAACTACGTACAATCAATTCCTATCAAAGTACAATCTCTATAACAATAATCCTGTCAACTTCTCATAATTACAATCTCTCTAACAATCAACTCACTAATGTCAATTAAAATCTAACTACCAATTCATATATATTATTACTTGTGATTTAATAATTTCAACACCTCATGAATGTCACTATTGTTAAACATTTCACATTTCACTCGTGTTAAATAAAATCTAACTTCAACATTTCAATCATGTTAAATAAAATCTAACAATAAGATTCACTTAGAGAACTTGAAAAACTAAATAACCTTACTCAATTATAATAAGTTGTTCCTATGCATATTGAAGTATCTATGTGATATGCATTGGGAGGATTACTAATTCTTTTATGTTAGAGTGTATGCTTATCATGTGTCCTATGATTTGCAATTCTCCAATGTCCAAAAACTCAAGAGGATAGGCCTTTCTATTGCTAAGCAGCAAACTCTAGAGGATGTGTCTTATGATTTGCGATTCTCCAATGTCCTGATTTTTCTATTGCTAATCATGCTAGACATAAATATTGCCATGAATTGAATAAGAGCAATTGCATCCATTACTAATTATACGACCTGATTATGGGTCTGCTAAACTAATTACACACTTTATGCTAATAAACAACACCTTATACTTGACAAATTAAACACTTTATGCAACTAAACTAATTACACACTTAAATCTTGAAAAATTAAACAATAAACAACAAAAATAAATAACAATAAACAACTAAAATCAACAAAAAATTAAACAATTCTCATGCATGATACAAAAATAGGGCATAAAGTGAAAAAAAACCTTTATTGGAGATGGGGATGCCGAAGAGATGCGCCAGAAATATGCCGAAAATGTGACTGAGTGCCGTTGTAGAGTGTGTGAGAGAAGATTTGGGTAAATAAAATTAGGATAGAATTTTTTTTTTAAAAAAAAACCTATCGAAGCTCTGCCGGAATGCTGCCGCTGGAGCCTGAGTTTGGTGCAAGAGAAAATGTGAGGGAGGGAGTAAGGAGTGAGTGAGTAAGTGAGTGAGGTGTGAGGGAGGGAGGAGAGAGTATGAGGAAAGAGGTTTCAGATCTATTTTTCGGGGGCTTGTGATCAGTTTCATAGGAAGCTTAAAGTCATTGTCCTGGGCAGCGACTTTAAGCTCCCTATGAAACTGATTACTTTACCTACTTACTTAAAAGCTGCTATTGAGGACATCGACTTTAAGCTCGGTATGCTCTGATCCATAAACCTAGTCCCTGGCCCTACCCAACCAAAAGTCGTTGTCGTGGACATTGACTTTCATTCAAGGCCAAGTGAAAATGCCCAAAATCGACAGAATCAGATACAATCTGCGCCAAATTAAATTGACGGGCTTCCAATATTTGCTCAAGTTGAGCTAAGTCAAAGACAGTAGGGTTTTCAAGCAGTAAATGATTGTTGTTACTTGTTAGAGGTAGTGAACACTGTCCATTCAACAAGTAGACTTGTTGGCGAAGGCAAATATAGAGTTCTAGCGAACATCCACTTCAGGGTCATCTAGCACTTAACTGCAGTGTTTCTTGATCAATTTCCTCTGCTCATCTAACTACAAATACCCGTTTTATGTTGAGAACACCTCGACTTTTGCGACCCAATGGCTGGAAATGGTGTGGAGGATGAAAGGTTGGGGCTCGCTTCAGTTGTCTGATTGCCCGACATAATTTTCTACTAATTTGGCAAATTTCGTGAATTGTGATGCCAAAAACAGTCAAAACATACACGAATGTTGCTTGATTTTCTTGACATTGTGGTTTGTTTTTAAAGCTCACTTTATAGTACGTAGTGGTGATGAAAGATTACGATACATGGTTTAGCTTGCATTTTTTTTAATTATATGAGTTTTTTTTTTCCATATATATACCCTTTGATTATATTTTTTTTCACAAAATACCTAAATGTTTTCAAAATCCATCAAATACCTCTCATTTTTTGAAAAATACATTGACAATACCCTTTCACTCAACTAGACGTCAAATTTTCGTTAAATAGTTTTTTCTAATTTATCATATCCCCTTAATTCAAAACATAATTCATCACATTCCATTAAAATGCACATTTAACACGTGAATATGCTTATTATGTTAGTTTATCTCTTTAGACGGATTGAAATTATTTATTTTAATTTTAAATATTAATTTTACTTAAGCTCAAAAACTAGTACAATGGATCTTAATTTTTTTTTTGTGATGCTCAAAAAGATTAATTAAATTCAATAATTTCACCATCAATCATTGTCGATGAAAGCCAAATAGACCAACTAATTCAACTCTTTCCTCTCCCACACTATACTTAGGATAGAATCCTCACTAAAGATTTTTGATTTTCTTTCCTTATCCAAAAAAATCCATGTAGATGTATACTTTCACAAGGAATAAAAGACTTTGTACACTCTATTCTTTTAATTTTATAATTTGTAATGTGATTATAGGATTTTTTTTGAAAAAAAAAAATAATTTGAAGGAATATATTAGTTATGATTCTGTTGTAAAAAGAGGATTATTTTTAAATATTACATAAGGGAAAACACGATGGAAACCTCTTATTTTCCAGGAATTTAAGGGGCGGGTCTAGATAGATCTAGACTCCAACCGAAACCTCTTTGTTTTTCTCTAAAATAAAAGGACTCCCACGGCCCACTCACCACTCCAACCATCATATATTCTTCGTTCTTGATTATTCTCTCATCAATTCTACGATTTCGAATTATTAAGTAATGGAGGATTATCATGGAATTAAGCAGCTCAAGCGGAAGGATCTCGAGCATGTCAGTCATGATTTCTCCGACTTTTCTCTCTCACCCGCTCGTAAAATCCGTCGCCTGGTACTCTTTTCTTCTACAACCTTCTTTTTTGCCCCCCCTTTTTTTTATAGCTCTACAATTTTGAAGTAAATTTGATGAGAATCATGATCAAATTTCTTATTTAATTTGTGATGTTGAGTTTTTCAACTACTTCTGCATCATTTAAGTCAAAATTGGGAGGAATCAAGGAATTAGGTTAAGAATCAATTATGTTGTTGGTATCCAGTTAAGTTCCGATATTTCGAATCGTAAATAGGAACGGATTAACGAATTTCTGGTGCTCAAGTTTGATTTTTTTGCTCGATTTTTTTCCTGGAATTTGTAAGGACTTTTCAGCTTTGGAGCTCGTGATTTGCCCTAATTTTTCATTGAGAGTGCTTTGATTTTTAATTTCTGCATGTTATTGGATTGCAGAAATTATTATACTGAGAAAATGGATTATCAAATCCGTAATTTAGCTGATTTATGAATAATTCAAGTCAAAATTGGGAGTACTTTTTGTTGACTGTTGATTGTTAAATTGATTAAATAAATATAGATTAAGAATTTGTTAGATTGTTATTCAGTTAAGTTTTGAGAATTCTAGGTGTAAATAGGACTGATTGCCGAATTCCAAGGTGTTTAAGTTAAGAGCTCTGTCATTTATTTGCTTGACTGAAGTAATAATTTGTTGGATATAGTTCCTGATGTTGGAGTTTGGGATTTATTAGGATGCAGAGTTGCCGACGATAATTGAAGAGGAGGAAGTAGATTTTATGCCGGTGTACGAGCAATCGGTGCCTCAAAGTGGTGTCTCTAGTGGTTATGGGGACCAAGTGAAGCCGTTGGTTATTGAGGAGTTGCCGTCTAGTCCTGAGAATGATGAGAAAGCTATTGTTCTATTCAAACCTATGAACAATCCTCATGTTTTCTCTCAAGGAAATTATTCTGTTGATCCGAATTTGGTTTCCTTCTTTAAGAGTAAGTTTGCTTTGCTTTTAATCTTACCCTTTGTTTCGGCTTAAACAGTTGGTTGATACTTATATTATATAGCTGGTTAGTTTTTTGTTTAGTTTTGCTGCTGATATAGTTTTCGAGCTTAAGATCAACTTTAATATGTTCTAAAGGTGAAATACTTTTTATTGTGGGATCCTTACCTGAATTGGTGGGAAATAGCCTGGGAGGAGCAGAACCTAGTAAGAAGAACAGCTAGCAGCGGGGATAATGCTGCCATTGTTGTCATATATGCTTTGTAAATTAGATCGAAATGACAATAATGGGATAAAGAAAAGTTGTAAACTGATATTTAATTCATGTGTTTGTGATGGAGTAGGGCTTATTGCATGGAGAAAAGTTTTCATAGGACACCTGCTAATTTGTGCCATTCTTTGTTCGCCTTTTAGTTTAGATTGTTGGTATGAGAGAGTGGCCATAGGTACAAATAATACAATGCGTCCCTTAAGAATCAGCTGTTATTCTGGGTCAGCTAGGTGTTTGTTCAATTTTGACTTGCGCTTCTACGAGCCTGAAGGCTTTGCTTCCTCCTTGCAAAACTCTCGAACATCTTGCATGTATATTCTTACTTAACTAACGTAATGGTGAACGAAATGTTACCTTGAATCTTTTTACAGATCAAGCAATTTGGGGTGACAACTTTAAGTTGGGTAGATTTAAAGAGGATGAAGCCGTCGAATATGGAGATGATAAGGAGAATGGATGCAGGGTGGTCATCCCTTGGGTCCCATCTCAGGCGCTCAACTCAGCATCACAAACTCCTACTTCTCAAACAGAGGTTTCAGAATCAATGGAAGATGAAGAAATGGAAGCAGCAGCAATGATGGAAATTGAAGATCAAAAAGCTGAATGTGTTGGACAAGCAAGTGAGTACAATAACCTTTCTAATTTCAATGGAGGCTTGCAACATCAATGGCATCAACAACATTGCATGATTCCTCAGCCTCCTCAGAATACCACAACTCCAATTGTGTGGTACAGATGAATGCTGAATAGGTGATAGATTTTGCCATAATCAATGTAGGTTGAAATTATAGGTTGACTTTTGAGGTGAAAGAAGATTTGGTCCTGTGTTGTCCGGGGAATTGAATGCAACTTTCGCTGCTATAGTGTTCTTCGAGAGGAGATTATTTCTCGGTGTAGGAGCAGAATCCTTGGGTGACCTATCGTTTCTGTTTAGTGGTGATGATCCTGGAGGCTAATAGGGTAGGTTATGCGTAGAACGTCATCTTGCCTCACACTTAGTATCTTCAAGTGCAGCTCGATTGTAAATTTTGATGAACTAGTGGTCACCGGAGGAAATGATTTGGTTTACTTCCAGAATACTTGCCATAGTAAGTTTGATCACTGCATTATCTCAGTTTATGGATGAATCTGCTTTGTTCTCATGATTGACCACAAATTTACTCCATTTCGTAACATGTTCATCTCTGCTAAGCCAGTAATAGCTTTCCATCCTCCAGCTTACTTTCACACTCTATAACACATGAATACAAAAGGATTCTACATTGACAAGTACAATGCAGCAAAAGCAAATATAAAAAAAAATCTTGAAATTTTGTGAGGTGCTTGATTTGTGTTATAAATTCGATTATAAATGTATCAAGCTGAAATTATTACTCCATCCTCCAACAAAAAGAGGGAATTAAAAGAATGAATATATGGTAGAGAATTAATACACATACACGGCAAAATAGGGCATGAAAGGGAATGTCGAACCACCCACAAAAGAAAGAATGAAAACAAGTAACTAAAGATTATTTCCTAAGCTCAATAGGTTGAATAAATATGAAGAAGAAAAAAAAGAGCTACAACACAACAAAACTTCCCCTTGCAGAGTGGACCTTCACATTTCCAGTATAAATACGAGCCGCATACTCTGCTAATCAATAATTGACGACCGAAAAATGAGAAAAGAGGTGGAGAGAGCGTTGGACAACTTAAGGCAGCCTGCCATCCATATATGTGTGTCTCAGCTTGCTTGCTTTCTCTTCCTATTAGCATTGAGACAATCCACAAGTATCTATCTGCAACCTATACATGCATTTCCAAGCCTGTTCTACAAGGCTCACATCAATAGAGGTCTGGCTAATGAACTTCAAAGATTCTCAGTCTCCTGAAACATATATCTTCTGTTCATAGTACTTCTTTTCACTTTCCACCTTCTTGGAGTTTCGTTTCTGCAGATTGGGGAATCATGGGATAACTTTACTTCAAAAACAACTAAGACTGGCAGAGCTTCGATTGTTAGACAAATTCATCTATTACGAAGACAGCTTACCTTGTAAATTTCATGATTGGTGATAATTCTTTGGGCAACAGAAGATGTTGTTATGTTTTTGGGGCTTTCAATAGTCCTGAATATTCCCATACTCTTGGGCACTCTGTAAGGATCAGCATCTCCCTGAATTATACAAGAGAATTATCAAGTTCAGGATCCTTACCATGTTTTTCTATCAAAATGAAGTGTTGGACTAAGTCAAGAACACAGTATTCAGAAGAACTTACATTGACAAGAGGATTAGCCTCCGACACTGTTCCATGAACAACTAAACTGATATTGAAGGTTTTTATCTGCTTTCCATTGCACAGAAAAGACTTGTTAGCATGACATCTCACTGGATTGAGTAATATATATGAATATCTAAACAATACAGCTCACTTCAATGAAGTCATTAATTATAAGGCAGAAATATCACAATTTATAATTAGTCATAATCTTTTGTTTTTGTCCGTGATGCCTATATAGCTATCACACAAGAGGGATGCCAATCTTATCAACTAATGAAACAATGTTCAATGTTTCAAGCTTTTTTTCTTTTTATATTGTTTCTCTTTCTTTTTCTAATGTTTTCCATATAGAGAGCACACTTGCAGCATCCTTAGGATCCCTATAGCTACGAATTTGATATTTGAAACCCAATAACACAGAAATACCCAGGAGAAGATTGTTTTATCTTTTAATAATATTCATTAAAAAAAGCAGTGTTTTTTAAAAATTGAGATTAACTAAAAAATTTCTTAAAAGCTAAAAAAAATTAAACTGAAAACAAGAATGAGCACAAACCATGTCTTTTGTGACCTCCCATGGTGCACCCATGATGATTTCATCGACATAACGACAACCCAATACACTGAGACTGCGTTCATGCAAGTTCATCAACGGATACCCAGGCCCTCGAATTTCACTGCGCAGAACAAGACTCAATTACCATCTGAAGATTAACCAAGACAAGAGAAGACAAAAATACTACAACGTTTGATGTTGCTAATGTCAATGCTTTTACTTAGTACTTGGTTAATAGTAAGCAATGGGGGAAACAAAGGAATAGATTTACAATATTAGATATTAACGTCAATTCTCTTCTTGAATCACATTTAAGGACTACTGCAGAACATCATCAAGAGACCTAAAAAGAGTGGTTTTGATTTCGTGCAGTTCTCCAAACACATCCCACATGGTATCTGACTTCCAATTACAATGAAAGATAGTCAGGATAAGAAACAATACCTTACAGTTTGGTCTGTGTAAATGCCAACAAGTAAGAAATCTCCAAGCTGTCGAGCAGCTCTAAGTACCTATATATGAGTAAGAAGAAACACTCAGAACTTGCAGTCATAAGACACCAATGAGAAAGTCCAGCAGCAAAAGCATGAGAAGACAAAAATTGAGGCTCCCATGAATATGAATGTATCAAACTACAAAAGAGTAAACAACAGTAGAGCATACACCTGTCTCCCAATTATTGATCATTTCATATCCTTACACTTTTGACCACGCCCACGAAAAAAACACAGCTCAGCAAACTCAAACTTAATAAACTCTATGACAATGCTACTTGAATACTTCTCTTTTAACATTCTAAAATGTTTCATGTCCAATATTTGCAGATAGTACTCAAGTCCCACTTCTAAAGTAGTTTAAGCGGCCCATAATAAAGCATCCAAACTATAGTTATTCTCAAGACAACTGTTTTTTTACTCTTCAAGCATCAACTAATCAACACATGAAATATTGAACGGTAAAATGAAGCATTATTCTCACATTGAAACAACTTTTTTTAAAAAAAAAAAAACATAGAAAGAAAATCAAATCTTCTTCAAAGGACAAGGAACATCAGATGAATGTAAAATGAGGGTTTCTTTACTTCACCTCGACATGTCCAGCATGGAAAAGATCAAATGCTCCGTCAATATACACAACACGGGAATTTGGTCCAGGGCCCTGCGATCATAATTCAGATGAGAATGAAACATCATGATCAAGGCAAAACAAAATAGGTATGCAGTAAGGTTTTTGACATAAGGAGGTAGTTGAACAAATATTGGTCACTTATATGTAATAGCTCAATAGTGTAAACGAAGGGCATCAAATTATATACATCTCCCTTTCCTTGACAAGGTTGCAGTTGGAAAAAAATATTTGGAATCGGAAAGGTCAACAAAAATATCTTATGAGGA
Source organism: Dysphania ambrosioides (assembly GCA_026401315.1). NCBI lineage: Eukaryota > Viridiplantae > Streptophyta > Magnoliopsida > Caryophyllales > Amaranthaceae > Dysphania > Dysphania ambrosioides. The sequence goes on from CM048665.1 coordinate 850,702, forward strand.
AAGCTTATGTCAATTAATGGCTTAATAATGGTTTTGTGTATCGAGTCATCTTAATAAGGAATGAGACATTTGGTTTCATTCCTTATTAAGATGACTCCATATATTTTCTGGTAGAAACTCCCCCTGAACAGCTTGATACATCTATCATCACATGCCTGTACTCCTTTAGAGTTATGCAGTGAAGTCCAAAATCAGAAGGATATCCATTGCTTAGAAGGTTGGCACAACTTAAGCCATTAAGGAATGAGAAGAAATACCAGTTTTTTCTTCAGTTTAAGATTATTCAAAGAGTAGGCTTCGGCCAGACCCTAATCCATGCAAGGTCCTTCAAATTTGTTGACCTCTTCACTTAAACTTATGTTTCCTCTTTTCTTTTTTGGGATTTTGACAGACAATTTAAATAGGAGTAAAATCCTAACTGATTCAGAAAGTGGTTTTAGACAGGAATAAAAAAGAAAAAGAAAAATATCATTTCTATGCAAAGGTCAGATACCTTCCCATTTGAGAACTGCACAATGCGCCTGGAGGTGGGCAGAAAATGAGATAAATGACCAACTGTAGGCTGCTTTGACTTTGTGACCTGTTTGATGCCCCAAGAGTCCTCAAATGAAGTAGGATCTTCACCATCTTTGTGAGCATTATTATCACGCACAGTTGAAAGTATCCTTCCTACAAACATGTGAAACATTATGCGTGAAACCAAAAGCAATGCAAAGGCATTAAAGCTACTCTCTCACAAAATTCAGATCAGTACCTTCCTGACAACTTACTGTTTTGCTCACATAAAATGGAACACATCTAACAAATAATCAGAGATACACAAGAGTGCAAGCTCATTCACACCTTAATATTAAAAATAGATGTCAATTAGAAACAAGATAAGCCAGACCTAATACGAGTAACCTCTACCATCTCTCCTTTCAGCAAAAAATCAAACTTCTACTTGCCACTCAGAGAGAAATAAAAGAAAACAGTACCTACAATGTCTGTGCTTGAAACTCCTTCTGTACGTTTAATCTGCTTGTAGCGGCCCGCTTTCTTTGCTAATGCATATGCATCAGTGCCATCTGGAAGTAAGCAAGGATCATCACCATGTATGATGTAGTCAATTTTGTACTCTTTAAAGAGAGTTTTCATAAACTTCTCTGTAATTTCATATGGGGCATTAGGAATGACTTCATCAACCCACTTTAACCCACCAACCAGTGCCAGCCTGAAAATTGACTCAACTTAGAGCACTAAAGCAGCATCAATAATGAATAACAACGAAAAGGCCCTTAACTAATTGAGACAACTACTCTATAAACTGTAGCAATAAACTATAACATGTATCCATCTATATACGAATTTTCAGAAAAAATTTATATAGTAAAGTCTTCCATTGCATCTTTTAAATTTCTTACACAAGAGTAAAGAGATTGGAGGAAGATGGACTAATATGAAACTAATGGATGCCAACAATCCATTACTGCAGCAGTGAAAGAGTGAAACTGATACGTAAGGAATAAAAATTAAAAAATTGTGACCCCTTAAAGCAGGAAACTTACGAGTGCTACATCTTATAACATCTAGGTTTATATAGTTTATGGAGAGATTATTATTTATCCAACAATTTGACCTCTTAGCTTATAATAATTGGTTCCTAACTCATTGTTTTCCTCTTCTAACTAATATCTATGATCACAGGATCCACAACTATAATACCATACTACACCTAGCTACTAATGTCAAAATATAAAAAAGATTATATAATTACCTTTCTTCCATAGACAATACCGGAGGACCTTTATTAGCCAAGATTTCCTCATCACTAACAACGCCTACAACTAATTCATCTCCAAGTGCCTTAGCCTGTCTCAGCGCATTTGCATGACCATAATGCATCAGATCAAAGCATCCATCCATATATACTCTGACACGCTTCTTCTCAGGTGCACGCTTCTTCAAAAGACCAAAACCAGGAGACATATACGGCAGATAATGAACTCCAATACCACCGAAGTAGCTTGTTGATAGACCAAGTAGAGCAGCTATGATCATTATTCCTCCAAATACAATTGGATAGTAGCAAGCTCCATCCCAAATCCAACTATTATTTTCATAATCCATTTTAACAACACCCAGAATCCCCTGGGACCCTGGGTCTACTAGATGATAAGGAAACTGCAAAACCAATGTTCAGATTTTATCAGGATACTAGAACTTCAAAAGAACTAATAATCTAACACAAGTAACGCATTTATATGAATCTCTCCATGAAATCAAAACATATTGACACGAATGGAAGCATCATCAAGTAGGCCTGCAAGGGCTGCAACTATATTCAAGTCAAGTCGAGACTCAATAGGAATGAATATAGAATAGCTTAACTATAGAAATACAAATTCCTCAAAGACTAAGCATACAATTTCCATAAAGAAGTAACGTCATTAAAATTTTCTGATCATATTGTTGAAGTTGTATATCATGATTAATACACCAAAAATGAAAAGTGTGCAAGGTGACTGATCATGAATTTAGTAATTGAATCAAAATCCAGAAAAAGTACGAATCTTCAGCTTCAACATCACTAAATAATCAAATTCAGCTGTACAAGCATTGCAGTTTACAGAATTATCACATTTCCAACATAATTAGAAATCGAATTTTGAAATCATAATCCTAAAACTTACACAATTTCAACTAAAATTAAGAACACGGATCCCAAATTTCAATAACTAAACCAATAATTCAAAACTAAACAACAGCTAAAATGTCCTTCCCCCCCACCCCACAAGAAAAAAGTTAAAAAATAAAAATGTATCAAACATTCCAAGCCAAATCAGACAATTCTACTTTTAAAATATATCAATTAGCAAAAAAAAAATAATCGCATTTTTAATCCAACATGCAAAAGCTAATATCAACAGCTACTCAACAAAAAATATTCACAACATTCAATTTCAAACAAATCAACAAATTCACCAAAGCAAGATCAGATCGAAAATACCCAACAAAGAAAAATCAGAAATCTCACAAAAAAAAAAAAAACACAAACTCACAAAAATTCACGATCTGGGTATTATAGAATCAAACCCAAATTATCAAAAGATTGAATTATTTTGCGAAAGAAAAATAAGTAAATACAAAAAGTTTGAAACTTTAGTGAAAACAATAGAATCTAATTCTTTACCTCCTTTCTCTTTCCTGCTTTTGCGTGAATTTCTGACCCTTTTTTGATGTATTTAGACAAAAAGGTTGATATTTTGATTTAATGAAGCGTGAGATTGGAGCTGAAAAATGAAAGGGAGGCAAATAAATATGTCTTCAATTTGGTCAAGACATAAATAAATAAAATAAAATGCAAGTTGCGTTTAAGAGTTGCATGAATATTTTTAAGACATTTATGTCATGATTTTTTATTTTATTTTTTCTTATACTATGTGGTTCATTTAGACGTTCAATAGATATTGTATTATTTATATACACACGTGATACTATTGTATTTCCAATAAAAAATATCTTTTAATATAACAAAAATTATCCTTCAACATAATTTATGTTAATTTTTATCGATAATAACTTTTTTTGTAGTTGACTCTAAATTGGTAATATTTCAAAACAAATGATCACGATAGATTAAGATGAATACGGTTCAAAATTTTTGCAACCAAAGTGAATTCAAAAGTTTTATTGAACATCCACATTGCTCACCAGCCCACACCCCTACTTTCAATTGCGAGTTGATTTATATGGATTAGACTCCTATTTGGCCTTTAGTATTATTTCTTTAATCAAATTAATACAATCACATTTATAGTTACTACAAACTAGTTTTTACTTTTGTTTGATATACTGAATTCATGAACTGGCCAAAAATAATCTAAGAAATAACTATTCACGGTGATATGCACCAGGCCACCACGGCCCACCAGGGACCTAAGTGAGTAAGCAAGGCCAACGTGATCTGTATGTTAGAAATACCTGGCTATGGAACGTTACACCTACATTATGAACAAAACAAATGACGTCTAAATTGTCTCAACTGCCCATCTCAACTCATTGATACAACTGATTATGATTACACAAAAGTTGGTGAATAACATTCAATTCTGACAAGGAAACTCAATCTTCAATAGAGCCCAAAGATTGTTGGAGATCCCATTCTCAGTTTTGCAACCTTATTATTGGGTGCTATCATGTGAGTATGTGACTTCCTTCATGGTAAAATGCCCTGTTCCCCGGCTTTAGCTAAGAGGACTCTAAAGGGATTGGGAGTTGGGACTGATTTCCTACATCAGTAAATTACCAAATAAAAGAAAATAACAAACTTTGTTTAAATGACTTAGCTACTGTAAAAATAGACCACACATACCTAAATTAAGACATTTTTTTTTGAAGGAAACAGATTAAGACTTGGACAACTATGTTTATCAGATCAAAATCTAAAATTTACATCAGTATCGGTCGAGCTGTTCCTCTCTGGTTTATTCAAACACCTGCCAACTTCCCAAAATTTCAATCATATTTTCACATCACCTTCACAATAATTTTGAATGGATACTAATCTCTAATTAGACATTGTTAACAACCCAGAAATTTGTGATTAGAATGACCGACTTTTTTTTTTTCAGATTTGTCAACGGTCCACCTGACTCTTGAACAATATCCTCTCCACTAGTTTTGGTTGGTTCAGTTAAGCAAGCAATAGTTATCCACTGTCTGTGATGTATTCCTCTTATGCAGGGGGACTTCAGCAATGTGCTGCAACAACACGACAGATAGAGCATATGAGCAACTAGCCAAGCAAAGTTTTATGTCATTATTCAAGTTTTGTAAACAAAATAGGTAAGACATAAATTTAGTGAAGCAAAGATTTACCAATATCATTAGGCGCATATAATTTATGGTTGTGATCTGGAGAAATGTTTCAGCTTCCTTGCCCCTTTTGATGGGATTGGAAACACCTTAGAGCACTTGGGAACAGACGAACTAAGTGAACATCGCAAACCATAAGCTGCCACATTTAAATTTTGACACAGGATAAAAAAAATCAGGATAAAAAAAAATTTCGACAAACTAATACCTAAAAGCTGGAGTAAGTGATGACCAATAAAATCAGGATCCTAAAAAATGGACAAAACAGAGGGTGGGGGGTTGTGTGTGTGTTCAGTCCTTTCTCATAAAGATGTCTCCAGAGTTCGTCAATTTCTCATAAATAGAGCAAGTATAAGGTTATGAAATTCTAAATCTAGCTATCGGAATCATGTAAATTAAGATAGATGGGGTACTCTCCAATATATAGGTTGTTTAAGCAGCTTCTACACAAGTTTGAAAATTAGGTAAAGTTGCATTTTATATTAGTGTTCATGTTATGAAATAGTATTGCACTAGTTTTTTAGGCCTATGCATTGCATGGGTTATTCGACTTTTTCTTGTTATACATGAAAGTCATTTACCCCAATAAAAATACACAAAAATAAGATATTATTTATCACATAATGTTTACTATAAAATTTAAATTATATTGCTTTACACCTAGATGAAGTCCGGTATTAGAGCATGAACATCATTTATGAAATTATCAATTTTTCAAACTAAACTTTGAAGGAAAAAAATTCGTGATTACATATTGAAGTTTAGTTATTACTTATTAGAATATTTTATACATTGCACAATACTCGGATTTTGAAAAGATTTTTATTCTTATAATGTCATACTTGGATCATATTTACAAAGACTTTTTCTATTGGCTTCATTGACTTCGCCTAATTTATAAATATTGGTCAAATTATCAATCATTTGTTTTAACACTATGTAGAAAAAAAATTAGATTCCTAAATAAAATTAGATTATTAAAATTTTGTTGCATACTAAATGCAAATTATGAGTTATAAATTTTCCTTCATTGATTAAAGTATTGTTTTGGTTCGTGATGACATCAAAACTTTTCCAAAATTTCTATTATGATGATGATTGGCTTAGATTTAATTTTATAATGATCTAACAACCTGTATTTAGTCAATCATTATTAAGTTGTCGTTAGTTGACGATTTTCAAAGAAATTTTAAACCTTTAAAATTAAGTCATTTTGGGCAGTTATGGATCTGGAGTATTACATCATGATATGTTTGTTATAGGTTTTATAGGGTCATATTAGGTTTTAAAAATGATTAAAATCATTTACTTTGACTCTAAACACCTAGATTAACCATTTCCAAAATATTTATCATAGAATCCTATACTCATTTTTAGAACATTTGCAGACCAAATATAAGGTATTAAATGGTTTCAAATATTTTAGATAATTTTGTAATTAGTGAGAGGACACCTTAATATCCTCATTATAATCTTTATAGGGTCACGTTAAACCCTTGGAGTGATAGGAATCATATATTTTGACACTAAAAACCTATTTCAACCAATTAAAAGCTCTCACAAGTGTGCCCTAACCTCATTATTAAGGCATTTCGGGTATAAAAAAATAAGGAATTAAACAATCCCAAACCTTTTGATTTAACCTTAAAAAGTATCATGTAGCTTTGTTTTAATTTTGGAAATCTTTCAAAAATTTCTCAAAATTAACCTTCAAAACTCGATCATTTTGAACAATTCTAGACCCATTGAGAGAGCATCTCTATATCCTTACCATAGGTCTTAAGGAGTCACATTAAGCCCTAAGAATGAAATAAACCATATACTTTGACACGTAACACCCATTTCAACATATTTAAAAAACTAGTACAATTGAATCCTAAGCTTGTTTTTAAGGCCTTATAGAGATTGAATGTAAGGTATTGAATGGATCCAAACTTTTTCATGTGACCCTAAGAAAAATCATATACTTAGTGAGAGAACATCTTAATATCTTTACCATAATTCTTAAAGGGTCACATTAGGCCCTAGGAAATAAATAAACCAAATACTTTGACACTTAACACTCATTCCAACCGATTTTAAAAAATCATACAATTGGATCCTAAACTCGTTTTAGGGTCTTCTAAAGATCAAATATAATGAACTGAATAGATCCAAACTTTCTTATATGACCCTAGGAAACATCATGTACTTTTGTTCCCATTTCGAAATATCTCTCAAAAGAGTGTATAACTTTTAAAATTTGAGCATTTTGGACAATAATGTACTCTATGAGAAAACACGCTGATAATCTTACTTCGAGTCTTATAGGGTTATATTAGGCTCAAGTAGTAATTTGCATCATCTACTTTGACTCTAACAAACCATTTCAACCAATTTCCAAATATAGTAGAATTGGATCCTAAACTTGTTTTTCGGGAATTTGAAGACCGAATATAGAGCATTGAACAGTTCCAAACCTCCTCATATGAACCAAGGAAGCATCTTGTACCCTTATTTCAATTTCGAAATTTTTTTTATACGTATCTCAAAAATAGAGAATAACCTTTATAATTTGGTCATTTTTAATAATTCCACACATTCTGTGAATATAAATTGATACACTTATATTGAATTTTATAAGTTATATTACGCCCTAAGAGTTATTTGAACCATTAACTTTGACCTTAACATTCATTTCAACTGATTTATAAAACTTTTACAATTTAATTCTAAACCCGGTCATACTGACATCAGTATTGAATTGTTCCAAACCTTCACATATGACCCTGAGAAACCATAACTTGAAATCAATTTTGGAAATTTTTTGAAAATATCTCACGAAAAAAAGTATAATAACCTTCAAAATTTGTTCATTTTTGACAATTTTAGATTTAGTGCAAGAACACCTTAATTTACTTACCATGAGTCTTAGAGGGTTCAATTAAGCCCTAGGATTGATAAGGACTATCTACTTTGACTCTAGAAACCATTCCAACATATTTTCAAAACTCCTACAATTGGGTTATAAACTCATTTTTAGAGCCTTTGGAAAATAAATATAAGGTGTTGAATCGTACCTAACATCCACATAAAACCTAGAAAGCATCTTGTACCTTTATTTTAATTTTGGAAAATTTTCTAAAATATCTCAAAATAGGGAATAAATAACCTTCAAAGTTCGATCATTTAAGAAAATATCAGACCAGAAATAAGCTGATTGCTCCAGTGAGCATAGTTGAGAAGAACAATTGGGAAAAGTCAATACCATGTATTATACCATGGTGAGAATTTCTATTATTGTTACCTCAATAGAGCAAGGGAGAAACCTTTACCAGGAACACTAAGTTTGTCCATTTGGTGAGTTACATAGCACTTTATTAACAGCTCATTAATTTTCGTTGTGGTGTGGCCAAATTGACTATTCTGTTCGTCGAATAATGTTACAGTTTTTACAAAACCATTTCACAATTCTAAAAAGTAGATCTAGTTTCAGAATTGTGATGATAGTATACTAGACAACTCTTTGAGATATATGTTTCATAATTTAATCATTAGCACAAGATATGAATAGACTTAATTTTCATTTTTGAATCACAATGAAAAGATGATATTGCTTTAGTTTCCCAGTCTAGATGAATAGAACTTTATTTTCACATAAAACTCAATCACCTCATTCCAAACAACAGCCTGTCACCCAGAGTTTAAAGGACCCTAGAAAGAAAAATGTTGCAAGACCGCAATTCTTATCCAGTACTACATGCCAGTCCAAACCTCACTGGTTAAGGTACATGCTTCCCACATAAGTTTAGCACGTTACAAAACAAAGCCTAGGCTTTTTCAACACCAATTAATTCATTTAAAGCATTTGATTTGACTAAGCAAGGAATAATGTAGACAAAAAGAGGCATAACACTACCTGGACTCTGACTTGGTCATTAGTCAAATTTAATGGCAAGCGATCTGAACTCAAGTGCCCGGCTACATGTACATTATCATTTTCCTTCAGATGTGTAACAGCTGTGACAGCCAAGTCACCTTCAAATATTATAGGAACCCTAGTTAAAGAAGGGATATAGAATGAAAAATCAGTCCATGGTGCACTAGCATCACATAAATCTATACTTTTACAGTTTTTTTCTTTTTTCTTTTTTTTTTTTTTTTGGGGGGGGGAGGTTGATGGACAGACACCATTTAGTTTCATAACAGTTTTACACACAATATCGTAAATATATAACTATACATGCATATCACGAAATCATACCATGCTCTCACAATGACGTGCACAATACCAATATACTATGTGTATAACCAAAATTTTGATGAGGCATCACAAGGAAGCCCAAAAATGTGAGGTTTAAGCTGACAACAATACAATGTCATCCAGTAGATTTTAGTCATCTATAAACATACATCTCCAGTACTATAATTCCATTCAACTAGATGATGATGAGGTAACCGTGCAAATGTGGGTGCACCTGAGTGCTCATGTATAAAAGAGAGAAAGAGAGAGGGCGTTTTATCAACCATCCTTTTTTTCACTGGAATTCTCAGCAGCCACTAGATCATCTAATTGCAAATACAACACGCATACTAATCAATCATGGTGCCAAAACTAGTACATTAAGATAAAATCCTCCATCACTTCAAACAGGAAAGTACTCAGCTCAAGAAGAAGCTCAAAATAGAAACGGTTAGCAATCAACAGGCATCAAAGACCTCATTCAACCTTGTTTTTCAGAAAATCTAGGTCGTCACATGCATTATTTAAGCGCGCATCACGGATTTAGTGCATGACATGTCGTTTTCCGCATACCGTATCCATATCCGAATTTGAGTATGTGCAATATTCACTAGAAATTAAATGATTTTATCGTTTTCGTACTTGTATTCATAGATATGAAACATAGGCATCAGTTATACATTTCTAGTTGCAAAAATTATACAAAACATTGTAACAGTTTTAAATTTTTGACCAATCAAGTCCATTTCCCTCAATTCTTACCCACTTAGGCCTCTCAATAACACCTAATAAGATTTAATATCTTCTCAAATACAGTCTTTCATTAGTCAATGAGCCATTCTATTCTACAAAAACCCCAAAGCAATCACACCTCATTTTCCAGGGTTAGCCCAAGTACATAAAAAACCCTACCACCAATCGATATCGACATTGCTAACTCTTTCCCCTCGTAAATCAATAACAAACAATTCATTACAAATTCACAATCAACAGTTATTAACAATGAACAGCACAAACTAGCTCAATCAAACACAAAATCTACACAACAATACTCAAATCAAACACCAACCCAATTCAAATAAGCACAATTAAAACAAACCCACAACATGAATCACACAAAAAGATTGAAACTTGAAAGTGGGGTTTTGAAATAGATGAAAATATATATACCATATAGAAGGCGAATTAAAGAAAGGGGGGCGTTGCTGAGAAATAACAGTACCAGCCCACGTTTTGCCATCGTCTGAAGTGCAGAATTTGATGGGGTGCATGACAGTTCCTACAAGATTGACCCAATTCACTACCTTTGGTTGGAATGGTATTTCACTTGGCCTTGCCAGTTTCTTACGAATGGAACAGTATGGAACTGATGAAAGGTACAGATGAATGAGGGGATTTGAGGGTTGGAAGATGTTTGATTTGGGGTTTCTGAAGAGGATTTGGTGTAGGTAGTTCATGGTGTTTTTTCTCACACTTTCCTCGGGCAGCTAAGTTAGAATTTGAGTTCTTATTGTGAAGGTTTGCAACTGTAGTAGTCAATTGGGTCATTATCGATCATCCAAGATCATTGGACCTGTGGCAATGGGCTATGTCGTGTCGCCGTGTTGTAGACTTTGGATGGCACGAGCCTATGATAGTTGACTTGTGTGGCCTCTAAATGGGCTAGTCTTATAGAATGACAATGCTTGAAATATCAAGCGACGAGCTGCTTTAATGAGTTATAGATTAAGGTATCTTGTACGGAGTGTTAGGATTTGAGAAATGGGAAAAATATGGCCCTCAGACCCCACCAAGCATAGGGGTGGAGGGCTTGTGGATTGACGCGAGGGAGTTCAGTAAATTTACTACAGCTTATCTTGTGTTTGGTCCGGGGTTTAGAATAGGTAACTAGGTGAACAATTCTTAGTTGAAGAAGATGTTGTATAAATGGTTGTTAGAAGTATTAATGGCATAGCTTCCACTTGAGCTATGTGGCGAATTATCCGGACTCATAAAACAAGTTAACTGGCCTTAGAGATGTATTTCGAATTTTTGAGGAAATTACTTATGCGTAGAGTTTTCAGAAATTGTGTTGAAATCCCCTCTTTTAAGATATAAATATAGTATTTTATAGTTGGACTGATTAGAGTTACTGGATTTATATGAACCAAAGTGTTAAACTCGATCTACCACATTAAATGAATTTGGCCCAAACTGCTGAACATGCTCATTCAAGGAGTGGCATGCTCGACTCGAAACTCAGTGGACAATCAACCCACATACTAGATTGATCCATACACCTTGTATATTTCAACACACATACAAATGATGAAGGATTTTATTATTTTTATGCATTCTACTTGTATATTTTCCATACAACTAGTCATAAGCCGTAAAGAATCAAAGATGAATGGAAGTTTCATTACTGATCTGATTGGTACTAAACTTCTTGTCATATATACCTCTCAGTCATTGTATTGTGCAACACAATATCTACGACACAAGCCCTAATTTGGGCCTAAAAATATGCATTAAATTGGACATTATCCAATTCGCCCCATATAACTTAAAGATCCAATTGCAACAACGTGTATTCGTGTGCACCAAATTGCAGTCTCTCTGAGTATCATTAACTTGATAAATTTGAGATAATACATACCATGCATTTGAATGATATAAATTGCAATACTGAATCAATTATATATGTGAATCGAAATTCGGAAAATTAGAGAAAACAAAGAAAGTAAAATAATACTTGAAGTAGTTTTTTTTAATGGAATTTGTGATTTTGTGAGAGAGTATCAATTGGTAGGAAGAGGGATGCATGAAGATGATGGGAAGGAAGAGTGGGAGAGAGAGTTAATGATGCACTAGGATATTATAGTTATTTAGAGGAGTTATTTTTGAGTAAATAAGTGCTGCATTTAATTAATACCATGGCACAAAAACCAAATTAAATACATTCACATTCTTAATTTCTTATCACTACATTTTTATAACATAATCTCATATAAAAACAATCATACTCTACGATAATAAACTTTCAACTTTCTTTCTTCTTTGTCATTCAAAAACTCATAGACAAATGTGAAATTTGTGACAGTAGATAGTATCTGATCTATCGCTTTAGTAATGATACACTAAACACCCAATATATTCAATGCAGGGTACTTAATTTAACATTTTCATGATGTAGTGTATGTATTTCACAAAAGCTTAACTTATTGGATTATATCGCGCATGCCTTACTAACAGTAGTTTGTGTAGCCCCATCCACCAATTTCAACTCATGTTCTTTCCATTTCGTATAATGGAAACATATTCAGTTTGCAAGTTGGGACCCCTACTTATCATATGATCCGAAATTATTATATCCAAGCTGAGTATGCGGCGATAATGTCCACTGGAAAACGTTTCTTCTTACTTCTTATCAAGCATGACATACTCCATACCTGTAAAAAAAAATACATGCACATTAATAAGCAGTGATATTATGCTGCAGATGTATTTCCCAATCTAAACTGCAGATGTATCATACATACATACATACATAGCTGATGGGTGTAACCATGATAGCACTTTATTATAAAGAGAAGTAATAGAACGTTGAATAATTCATAAAGAAAGCATAAATGTAGCAAACTAAAATGACCTTTGGTGAACGCAATTGGTTCGCCACTTTCTTTTTAAGGTGGTTAGGACACTTTTTGGAAACTAAAAATCTTAAACCAATGAATATAATTATTTTTAATTTGGTTCCAAAAAGTTTCACAATTTAGACAATGTGGCTGGAATATTCTAGTATATTCCGTTGTAAAAGCGATATTGGAAATCTACACTGTTGGGATCTCTCTTTCTCTATTTTTTTACTTTTATTCTCTGTACTAATGAATGTAGTGCTAGTTTTTCGGACGTTCGAAGCAAGGGCCGCTGTATTGTATAAATAAATAAATAGATAAACTTAAATGATGAATTACTTGGTTTATGGAGAAGATTTCCACACTTCAGTTTTAATATTGAGGGTTCAAATCACACTGAAGTAATTTGAAGGAGAGGTTTCCCTAATCTATATATATACCTACAAACTTGGGACAAGTAGATTCATAAGAACGAAACGAGTGCATTGTCCTTACCTTAAAAAATGAAATTGTGGTCATGAGTTGGAACCACATGCGCTAACCCACTTGAAAATTGTCTCCTCGTAAAAATGTGAGCAGTATACTGGATCCGACTCTATTCTATCATCTTGTACCAATTACGCTGGTCCAAGCAGTGGCAAGTATTTATTGGATAAGCCCACGTCTCTTTTAACCTAATTCATGGATATAAAGACTTTATTTATAACTCATACAAATGTAATATTCATTATCTAGGCACAAAACATTTTATCTGAGAAGATTTTCTTAGATCTTGAGTTCTATAACCTTATTTGTGCAAGCTTTCCACTATTGAAGATTTGAATAAATTTTTCTCAAGGATCAATCCAACAATCTCTCAACATACAATGTAATCACCGTTTATTAACAGGAATAGAGATGTGAACACCCTATTTTTGAGCTCAATGCAGACTGCTATTTAATATCTAAAGTACAATAAAATTATTGGTTTCATGCCTGAGCTGCCTATGATAAATTGATAATGCAAATTAACTATTTCAAAATGAGTGTAAATGAAATTTAAAAATATAGGATTATCATAAAAAGAATCAGTTATAAATTCTCAAATTAATAAAAACAGTTCTTTATGGGATATATTTGTGGAAATGCGTTATACTCGTATCTGTTTCTAATGAATTTCAGAGAATTGTATATAGGTTTTCTGTCTAGCTTTGCGAAAGCTTTTATAATATATATATATCCACAATAATTTCCTAAACATACTCGACTTCCTAAAATATATCCACAATAGTTTCAAATAATCCTTGGAATTTTTTCTACCTGTTACCTGTGGTGCATGGGGTATTGTAAACAAATCAATCTTATAATTTTGATTGGCCTCATCATTCCTTCAATAAAACCAATATTGTACACAATACAAAGAGACTGCTAGACTATAGTGAAGAAGAGCAATTATTACACCAAAAAGATATGACGCCATAATTTCTTCATCTCACCCTCCATCATGTCCTTACTCTTTAGTGCTGCCAGAATATGTTTTATTCACTTAGCTTCTTAGCATCAATGGCAGACATATTGTCATATGGTAGCTTTAGTACGAAAAAGCAACAAGTCTAGCTACCAATTGAAATGTTGCGATCACTACTCACAATTTTTCATTCCTTTCTTAAGGACATTGAAACTATATAATATAATAGATATCGTTAAGAATATTAAGGATGATGATAGAAATAGAAACCTATTTGATAGATTGACTAGCTACGAATTCCAACGTTAAACGCCATTGACGAACAGGTTTTACCTTTTCGTGTGTGAAAGGGTAGGAAAAAGGGAGAAGGGGAAATTTACTCTTTTACGGATTGGGACTAATCTCTTCTTACTATTATCAGTGTACTTTGATTAGGAGAAATTCTTAATTTATACCTGAAATTCTATAAATATTACTAAAGCAAAATCCCTACTAATGTCATACTTAACACGTGTCATGCTATTATTAAAAAAAATTCTGACTTTCTTAAAGATAATGTCATCTACTTTTTTTTCCTATTTTACATTAGTATTATATTGATAAATGTTATACATAGAAAATTGTGTGATTATAAAACTACCTTTATTTTTTTCTTTTATTTCATGTTTGATCTCTACAATTTTCTACAATAATTTTTCATCTAATATGATACAAAGTATTATCCCAATTAATTTTTTATGATAATTATATAAAACCTATAAGTTTTCACCAATAAATAAAAATATTCTTATAATTGAAATATTTAATAAAAGTAATTTATTATTAAAACGTGTATCGTACGGGACTTATCTAGTTAATAGTAAAACAAATGGAATCCTTTAAGTGGAAATGTTCAAGTACATCCTTGAAAAAAGAAACGAAGATACGCAAGGGCACAAGAATTCAGAGCACTTTAGAAGAGCAACTTGGAATTTTCGCATGCCAAAATCTTAGTGCAATGCTTAGTAAGGAATCAACTACTTGGAATTTGAAATCTGAAACTTATTGGATGGGTGGAGTGGAGAAAAGAATTTCATGTCATCTTCATGATTTTTGAGTGGCAATGCCACCAATTGCATTGTGGAAGAAAGGCATGTCATAAAATAAAAGGAGATTGATGATCCTTGCATGGCATGACTTCTTGGATTTCTACGGCCACAAGAAATATAAGAGTTTTAGACATGGCGGGGCGTCCTTTTTTTTTTTTTTTTTTTCTTGTTTGCTCAATCCTTTTGATGGGGTTGTCCATTCTTTGTTGTTAAATTCAATATTCTAATCATTTAGATCTTATAAAGTTATTACGATGTATAGTATCATAATACCTTATTAACTAAAATAATTTGGATCAATTGCATAATTAATTATTACTCCTTTCATTTCGATAATCTTCGCACCTTTAGAGGTTATGTTTCAAATATTTGCATTTGCAATCCTTTTTCATGTAAGTGACATTTTCTTCTCAAGTCATCCTCATTTTCTTTTTCATGTAAGATTATACAAATGGATTACTTAGTCTTGTGGTAGCAGAAGAAACAATCTATAAAAAATAAAAAAAATAAAAAGTATATGGATTTGTTACTGGATCATGGGTTAAAAACAATATTGGACTTATTCAATAACCCATTATCAATAATTTCATTAACAAGCCTATCATGTACATAAAGACTCGAAGAGGATGAGTTATTAGGCCAAGCTCATTTGCCTTATGTCAAGTTGATCCAACAAAATAGTCAACATTTAAAGAAGAGCTCACTCTATACTTGACCTAATTTTAGGGTATAAATACTTTATTTATGATCAATGAAAAGTTATATTCATTTTGGAAACACAAAACATGATCAAGGATAATATAGATCTGGATTACTGTTTTGACTTAAGCATTAGAAAGGACTAAATGACGTTAATCATGTTAATGCTATAGATCACATTTTATGACTAATTAGAGTATGTAAGTGAGAATATAATTAGGATTTAGGGGTGTCAATGAAAACATAGTTAGGATTTATGAGTATCTACTTTTATCAACTTAACAACCTAAAGAGATAAGAACACTAACACCACACAATATTATCATAATGGCATATTGTGAGATTAATTATTCATAGTTGTTATCATCGGTGTAACTTTGAGTAGTACACTAGTACGTACTACATGAACATTGAGCATATATAGGCTGCAAAGCAAAAGGCAAGGCACCAAGGTGGCAGATGACTCAACTAATAATTGTAGAATATCGATCGTTTGATCAAAGAAGACTATTGGCATGAAGCTCTGTTGTTTGGTTTTGGTGATGACAAGATTTGCAAACGTATTTGATATTTGTTTATTGTGTAAAGGTTTTGTGATTTATGATTCAAAGTAGAAGCAAAAGGAAGCTCAAAATCGTCAAGTAACAAAAGTCAAATATAATCAAGAATTGGACCGAAGAATTGCAAATGTTGACTGATAAGTTCTGGAGTGGGAACTTCTATTGAAGCAACAACGAGGTAACAAGAAGACATAAAGACTAAGTAAAAGTATACTTAGAATTTATGTAAGTGACAAGGAATCTAGCTAATTGGAACAAGCAATGAATAAGCCTAAGTCAATGAGTCAAAGTTCCTTTGGTGCTTCAAACGATTAATTAGGAAACTTGATTTTATGAAAATTGATTTTTGGAAAATTCAGCAAAAATATTTTAACTTGATTTGTGAAAACATTTTGTTCTATTTTCACTCTAAATGTTTTGGTAAAGTTTGGATGATAAAAAGACTCTCCTAAATTAAATTAATTTATTCTTGGTTAAAATGAATTTTGGAAAATTTAGAGATTAAGTATCCTAATTTAACTCTACCTCTTTAGTGAATACTTATCTTTTTTGTCAAAACCATTTATATCCATTATATTTATAAAAGATTTTGTTGAACAAAAGACTTCAAGTCTCACGACAACCTTGCTCAACATTTACATAAATGAAGAAATCAAAACACTTTGTGGCATTATCTTTCCTTAACTTAAGAAAGTGGATGAATGCATTAAAGTTTGGTGGCTACCTATAAATAAAGGGTTTTGCTCACTCATTCTATATATAACTGCTCACACATAAAAGCTTTCTAGAGAGAAAAATTCTTTTGTCAGTTATCAAGGCTTAAACGCAAGTTCCTTTCTACTAAGTTCCAAAGTCATGAAAATAGTTTTATTATAATATTTTAGAGTAGTACTGAGTTGTACTAAGGTGGCAAGATTGAGAGATCTTGTACAGACTTAGAGTTAAATCTGAGAGAGAGAAGATGAAAAGAGAGAGCGTTTTGATTTGAGGGAGTCATTGCTAAAGGGAACTCCATTTTTGAGTGGAACTCGAGTTGAGAGTAACTAATAGATTGTAATCGAGGATTGTCCTATTAGTGAAAATAGTTCATAAATCCCGAGTGGGTCATGGTTTTTTCCTTTGGATTGGAACCAAAGGGTTTCCACGCTAAAATCTCTTGTGTTCCTTTAGTTAAGTTCCTTTCTATTTACAAGTTTTAGTTTACTTCCGCAAAAAGTTTTAATTAACTTATACTTTCAATTCACCCCCTCTTATAAGCGTTCATATCATTCAACAAGCTCACTTCAATTTAATTTCTAAAATGAGGTATCAGAGGACTTCATTCCAAGTTGGCTAGTTCTAGACTTCTAGTAATAGAATATTAGCCGGCACGTGCGAGAATAATATATGCACACTTGAACATATAAAATAGTTGCCATATTGTATGTTTATTGTCAATCAAGTACCCTAATAATAGTTTTTTGTTTCTAAATAAGGGAGGATATAAACAATTCATTTTTTACGCCACTTACACTTTAGAAACGGACTTATGCGTTAATAAGACACGCACGTCTATCTTCAGTGAACGATGAATTTTTTATGTTATCGGTTCAAATATCAATTAACCATTAACTATAATTTTCCGAAATATGAAATTACGGCATGGTTGAAATACAATATTGGTGAAGGAATGATCATGAATTTTTAATTCAAATGATTAATAATGATCGTACCCTTGAATCAATATAGAGTATGTTTAACAACATATTTTGGAATATAAGCAAGAAGGCATCGTATCGTATATGCATGCTCGTGAAATCGGGTTTTTTAGAACCGACTCGATCCGAATTGATCTGGCATCATATTAGACCTGATAATACCTAAATCTAAACCCGATCCTCAACCAACCGAAGAAACCCTGGCACCCGAATGCATCCGACCCTCAACAACTTGACACTCGGTTGACCCGATAAGAACAGTGATTGACCAACTTGGTTAAATATGGGATCTAATTTGACCCAACTTAATTCTAACCGATATTCGATTGGATCTAACTCGATTCTAACCAAGACTCGATTGGACCTGCTGAATTATTGTGCAATATGTTTGATGACAAGTACTTACGAAAAAAGACACTAAATAAAATTTGAAATATGATTCTAAATTCTTACAAAACCTTGCTACATTTAAAATCCTTATACAATTAAGATTTAAAACGTGATATTTTAACAAACAAAATTCCATAAATGAAGTATTGATGTAAATCAAAGTATATCCAAATTTTTTTACACAGAATATCCAATTGTAAAAAATCACCCACTTTGTACTTTTAAAAAAAAATTATTTTCAATAGTTGTACCATATATGTGGAAAAAAATAAAGGAATTGTATGCTTTACGATCAAGCTCTTAGACTAATAAATAGTTAATTAGAACTAAATAACAAAGATTATTGATCCGATTGATTTAGGTAATTGCAATGTTTAAGTAGAAACCAATTCGACCTGCAATCCAATTAAGAATGGGGCTTGCTACAAACATCAATCGGATTACACGTTAGTAATGGATTGTATCAAAACTGACAAGAGCTAATAAAAGCTTATGAGTTTGATTAAACCTAATATAATTAGGAAAATATTGCTTTAACATCACATTTTTATATTTAAGCAGATAAATATTGTTATATGTGATACATAACAATGTTGCATTTTATTTAACTAATATATTATTTGACCAAAAATTAAACACCGTGAATAATTATTTATTACTAGAATATGCCATTACATATATATATATACTGTGAAATAAAAGATAGGTTATCCTCGTATAAATTTTACAATTTAAAAGACATTAACTAACCAATATAATAATCATAGTATCCTCTATTACATTGCTACGAAATCCAAATTTTTATGGTCAAAAAGTTTTAAATTTTCCTTATTTCATTGCATTTAGCCTTTCATGAATTGGATGACCGATAGACAGGCCAAATCACTTGGAACATTGAATGTACATGATGGCAAAAGAAGTCAAAAATCATAGAGGATGGACAGATCTCATCGCCGTGCAAAATATAGAGGTCAAAACGATCGTCCCAAGGTATCAATTATCAAAACGTTGCCAAATGTGCACATACCTTGTTTCTTAATTGACGAGTAGTTCGTATATGCATAGGGCAGCATGTCAACCTGTCAAAAATAAACCTATCCTAAAATCCTCCATTTTGTCCCAATAATACAAAAATCTGCAAAAAAAAAAAGGAAAATTATTTTTTTTTTTAAAAAAAAAAACCGTACTTAGTATAACTTATTTTAGCTAATGATCAAGTTCAATATAATCATAATCATTGCATCGATCCAAAATTAAATTTGTAAACTATACTTTTTTCGTTCTATTTTGTTTTTCCCATTTTTTTACACATATCCCAAAGAAAACTTAAATTTTAAATATCATTAACTATGTATTTGCATAAATTGTAAAAAAAGTTGATATTTGAAAAATATAAATTAATTGAAACGAATCTTTTAAAACCCCATATGATTATGTTTTTTTTTTATAGATTAAGAAGTATTCATGGTTAAAGTTTGTAATTCTAAAATCTATAGATTTCAAACGAGAAGAATAAAAAGAAATGGAAAGTTTGGGCCACCGTAAAGCAAGGCACACTTCAGCAGAATGGTACTACACTTCCTATTTAAGGAATGGGCATTACAACTTCCATGATAATATGAGATGAAAGGAAGGTTCAATGCTTCAAAACTAGCAAAATCTCTTTTATAGTATGTCCTTATAAAACAAAAATATACAAAAATGAAGTGAGAATGGAATCGAAACCAAGTGAAGGTAATATGCCAGCACATATCACATATGGTGCAAGTACACAATTTAAGCAGCACTCAATTGATGTCTTAGTAGGACTCCATTCTCTTCTTCCCACTATTCATACTTAAGTTCCTGAATACACTGTCTCGTTTGGGCTCACTAAGTCACTAACATAAGTAACATTAAGCAACACCCAACTCCTGCTTCCGAGGAAATTTAACTACCATTCACAAATTTGATCACTTCCAAAGAAAATCCTCGTACTAGAAAGAAAGGCTCTTAATTTTGTCTAGGAGACTAAAATGTGTTATTCGAAAGTCAAGTAAAGTCAAGTAATTGAGTGAGGTTGTTGTATTATTAGGATTGCTAATTAAACCTTGTGAAGATTATAGAGCGTGCCTTTGAACCTAGACAGATGAGTAACTGCACATGTAACTAGCCTTGGGGGTGGTGCTTCGCGAAAATTCACTACAATACTTAAATTATTGAATTTTCTTAAAATCACATGATTTTCTATAGTTTAATGTTGTTTTATTGATTTCTCAATAAATATTTAAAAAGAATATATTGATGTTTGTGAATGTTATAAGAAATAATACCTTTATCCTTTGCCTATAAATATGCATTTATAGTCCAAATGTGTTGTTAAAGAAGCGAATAGCTAATTGGTGCCAAATTTCTCTTTCCCATGCTCTTAAAAGTGTTTCTGTTGGATCCGCTAGTCATGGACTGATGGACTGGCCCAAATAACTTATGGTCCATGACTATTGGGTACACCCATACAACTCAATTGTAGTTTATGCACATAGTTCGAGTATGTTTAATAAATGACTTTTGGTTGATTTTTAAGTGGCTTTTGACTTTTTCATTTGGTTAAAAAGCCAAAAATATATTTTATTGTTAGCTTTACACTTGACTTTTTAGCAGATTTTTTAGTCAAAAACAAAAAGTTACACAGGCTAGATTATCACAAGCGGCTATTGGCTTTTTAAAATTAACATTATTATTCTATTCGTAACTTACAATTAATGGTCTTAGATAATTGATCGTATTTTTATTTTGGATTTTATTATATTGCTGGAGTTTATTTAAGTATTATTTATATTTAGTGATTTTTATTGCAATGTTTTAATAATAAATATTTTTAATATATTATATAATGTTAAAGTAAATAAATTTTTTTTGTTGTAATATTAATTATTGAAAACATGTAGTAGTAGTAGTAGTATAGCAAAATTCGAGAACTTTTGTCAAAGGAGTAGATTTCCTTCTTCGGAAAACGAAAAGTTTTCTAACTTTTGTGTCAAGAATTCATGGACTAGCTAGTGAATAGTGGTCATTGGAAGTAGAAGTAAAGTGATTTAGTATGAAACTCATTAGAATGTCTCATAGTTGGACATTTTTCTCTGGAGGACAGTAGGACACAGTTGGACATTGATATCTTAGAATGAGTTTTCAAAGTAATACTAATTCTGTTTTAAAATTATTTTACCATTTTTAGTTTGTTCACTATTTATAGAGGGACTTTGAATGCATTTTTTTTTATAAATATATAATATAAAATATTGTTATAAAATACCCTTTTGGATTAGTCTTATTGTATATTTTAAAATACATACTATTTCAAATCTTCAATAATATATAATCGAATGTAATAATGGTCAAACGTGTACATTGACAAACATAAAAGTCAAAGTGAGATTGTTTTGAAACATAAGTATTATATAGACTAGGCTTAGCATTTTAGGTATATACAAAGTTATAAGTGTTTTAAGACTCAAATTGCGCTCACTAATGATGATGAACAAAGCAAAATACGTAAAAAGGTGGAGTAATTAATCTAGCATTTGATCCATTGGTTTAAAGGGAGACTTGGTGTTAAGTCCATACAACTTTTAATGAGAAACCAGTGTGTGTGGTTCGAGTAATGTCCTAACTTATTACTTCTATTACTACCTTTTAGTGTTTATACGTGACCTTATCTTTTTTTCTTATGGTAAAAATTAAAGAATTTATCATGCATGACCTTCGACTTTCTAGTTTTACCCCTTTTAATATAATTCATCATACTTGTTTAAGTAATAAAAATTTCTGAGGAGATTGAAATCATAAGAAATAGATGGCTTATTTAGTGAGATGCCTATTTATAATTTAGTTGGTTCTAAGTTCAAATTTATCCATGGGCATTTATTTTCTTGTATAATAACACTAATCATAAAATGCTATGTATGATATGGAAATTTTTTATGTTATGTATGATGATGATGACGTGACAACTGTTCATGTGTAAGGGAGCTCCACTTGGCTCGTATAGTTTATCAAAAACGCTTTTTAATATATTAGTATAGATAAGATAGATGTCGATTTCACCCTCAGATCAACTTGTATGTGCAATGCCCTATGTATATGTGGAGTAACATACTGGTTTTAAGAGGTTATAAAGCTTAGGACTAAATATATAGTTTAAGTTATGCAAGATAATGTTCGAGAAGGACAATAACAATAGGCTTCCAAAAGCTTAGGGATGTTGATGGTTATAGCAAAGGAAAAGAGAGTGGCAATGGGACGACATGAAAGTTTATTCAGTTTTGTTTTGAAATTGATGATCTAAGTACATATTAAGAGTATAAGATGGAAGTAGGCTTAGCGCTCCTCACCTTTTATGAAGTTTAGTTGTTCCGCAGTGAATGGGAATTCAGTTTGGTGTGTTGTGAATGGTTGAGCATCGTCTTCCTCCATTTTACAAGTAAGGTTTTTTAGGGTAAATGATGAAACAAGATTGTACATGCTCTGATACCATGTAGAATTGAAGCTTTTGTATTTAATTGTTTTTCTGCATATTACTGAATGTTTACAAGCCTAATTAAATAGTACAAGAATTCCCTCATTTACATAAACTGATTTTAGGCTAATTAGTCGTTGATTGATATAATATTTGCCAATCTTGGACTAACACTAATTTTATCCTTCTTTTGCTTTGATTGACTTGATTTTGGAGATTTGATCCTTGATCTCTAGTGGATTCTTTCCAACAAAAATGAGATAATATTTGAAAGATGGATTGATGTTTGGTTTCTTATGCCATTTCACCTTTCATATGCCAATTATAAAACCCCTTATTTCTCTTCTATTTTTTGCTAGTTTACATTACCAATTACCACCGTCCCCCCTTTGGCACTCTTCAATAGTACACTGTACACCTCTATACATAACATAGGTACATCCTCCCCTCTATTAAACAAGATTGGTCCAATATTTATTAATCACACACCCTCTTAATCGCAATTCATATCATATGATCATCCCATATTAATCATAGTTCGTTCATAATTAAAACCATTTCCTTTATTTGATTATTTTAATTCTTTTTTTTTAATTTCATTTTTAGTGAATTACATACCTCTCTTAGTGAGTGTTCCTTGTCACATGTCAATTTTATAAATATTTTTTCCTCTTATGCTTATGCATTACTCCGTATTTGCCAAACTATATAAGGAGACACATCAACTTTTTTTAAAAAAAAAAAATATTTTTTTTCTTAACATTTTCATACCCCCAAAAAGTAGAAATTCTCATTCATTTATGCTGATTTATTATCTGGGGTAGGTCCAACCGCGCAAGCTTTATATACAAGTGTCGTAGCAGCAAAGAATTGATCAGAGTGAGTGAAAAAAAAGATGGAGAAGTCATCAAATGGCGGAGAAACGAGTGAAGTTGTGAAAAACAACAAAGAAAAGAAAGGGAGTGGTAGTTTGGAGAAAAGCTACTTTGATGTGTTGGGATTATGCTGCTCATCAGAAGTACCCTTGATTGAGAAGATACTGAAACCACTTGAAGGAGTTGTTGAAGTTTCAGTCATTGTTCCTTCAAGGACTGTCATTGTTGTCCATGATCCTCTCCTCATCTCTCAGCACCAAATTGGTATGCTCTTTTTCTGTTTTACCTCTCAATTCTTCATCATGCCATTTGTCTGGATTTTAAGCACAATGGTCATGTCATGTAATCGCGGTTTATAACGAGTCGAGTCGAGTAGAGTAAAAGCTTAGCTTAAGCCGAGCTTAGTGTAGCTTGGTGTGGCTCATGAGAGTTTGGCATGAATCCTGTGCATGAAGTCAAGAACTTGTGATGTGTTTTAGGGTCTCATGCATTCCTTGATAAAAAAAAAAAGGTTAAAATGTTTTGATGAAATGTTTGCATAAGGGTAAGTTTTTAAAGTTTGGGTAAAATTTGAATGAAAAAAATGGCTCGATGACTATTTTTAACTTTTGTAGCAACGGCTTGAGCAATGTCTTTCACACCTCTAAAACATGGCTCGCACGTAACCAAACTCTGTCGCACAAGACGGGCAATTTTTTACTTTAAACGCGAGTGCATTAAATAGTGAGACTAATTCTTGTGCAAAAAAATGTATAGAAGTTTTAAAGTATTACAGAAGACGAATAGTCAACAAATAGAGTGGAAGTTGTAGTGTAGAAATATAGAAAGGAGTTGAAGTTAAGGTGTTAAGACAGCATCGTTGTAAAAAGTAATTTTGGAACATCCCTTTTCTTGTTTTGACCATCCTTCCTTTATCTTTCTAAGTTTTTTACTTGTTATATTTTCATTTTAAGAGTTAAATTTTATAAAATTTAACCATAAATTCTGATTATTATAAACTTTAACCATAAATTCTGATTATGTTATAATAAATAATATATTCAAGTGAGATTTTGTTAAATACATATTTATGTAAATTTTTAAAATATCGAATTTTTATAATTTTTTATCTTACAAATTTATAGAAAAAATCGTGTTAATTTGTGTCTTATATATCACAAAAATAAAATGTGACAACTAAAAAAAATGGGACAAAGTACTTTTAAAAAGGAGGACAAAACGGATACGAAACCTTTGGTTGATTTATTTTAGACAAGTCGAAAAGAAAGTTGATGCCTACATTATCAAGATTGAGTAACTGATATGATGTATATATATTATTTCAGGTTTAATTCTCTATCTACGAATACTTTATTAGTCAATAGTCATGACCACTTACAGTTATGTACTTGGTATTTGGTATAAGAACAAAGTTACTGAAGTTAAAAAAAGAGACGTTTAGTCGAACACATGAAGCATTAGTAACACACTATTTTTGTCATAAAATTTGTAATTAAAGCAGACTACGTAATGCTTGTATATGTATTTAAAAATAAAGCCTATGATTTTAGATCATGTATGCAATAACACTCAAATGTATATAACCCATAATATGATGGGATTTATAGTACATTGATTAATCTGTTCAACAATCAAACCAATAACCTAAGATATGTGAGAACTGATGAAAGACTAGGATTTATGTGGTTCTGTTAAATAAGATCTGCATCCATCCACGGCCACAGCCACGGGTGGGGACTGGGGACTGGGGACTGGGGACTGGCCACTGGGGAGAGAGATTTGTTTTAATAGTTGAATAGAGTGCAGATACATTGAAAGAAGAGAGCCGCGGCCGCCTTAAAGACGACTCACTCACTCTTCTAAGTTCTAACCTTAGAATGTAAGAATGAGGTGGTACGGACGTACCATATTGATTTCAAACCAGCTGTACAAGGAACTGAAAGTCTCAAAACTTCCATGGCACGGGCGTGCTCAAATCCTCTCTTCTTACCCTGCATTCTGCTTCTGCCACAAATGTGCTGGACTGCTGGCTGTATCACTAATGTGCCGCACATTCCATCACTAAAGTCATCAACTAATATGGTTGGTGGGTTAATAAGATGCGTAATATAATTGCAGATTTTGCTTCTAGCTAACCATGAGGCGACGCCAAAATTTTTATGTTATGGGTTCCGAAAAATAGGAATGGAGTATTTGAGTCTAAGGAGATTAAAAACTCATGGTCTTTCATATGTAGTTTAATGAACTTTACCATTGAGTTAAGGAGGTAAGGAGTGTAATGTTGTAAATTGTATATAAGTTTTTTTTTTTTTTTTAAAAAACTTTTCACATTTTTTAGATTTTAGTATAGGTTTAGTTAAACCCAATAAACTCATATTAAAATCCTTATTGAATTCCGATAATTAGAGGACCATTAAGTTTTAGAGGGAGGTGATCTATCCTGACTTCATGAGATCCTAATTTAATTAATTCTAAGATTTTTAGCCAATCATTATAAATAATGTACCAATGATAATTCAACATTAGTCAACTAATTACTCCAATTAATATTCCTAGTAGCTTTTTCATTTCTTACAAAAGTTATACGGAAGATGCGTGGCAGACTCCATTTTAAGATAAAAAGGTGAGATTCGTTTGTCGTGTTTTCGAGTGAATGCCTGACTTGACTTCGCACTAGCAGTCTAGCACAACTGCACAATCTAGCTCAAGTGGACAAGTTTTTGTTTCATAAGCTTCACATTTTCGATCTATTGCGCCCTAAACAACTTCCTAGATTTTGGATGGATTTGTTCAACAATAAAATTGAAGGACATAGAAAATCGAAAAGTGTTGCTCGGTTGCGAATAATAGCTCCCACCTCGTAATAATAATTATCGTGATTAGACATGTTCAAATGAAAGGGGCCCTATTAAAGGCATTTGACTAACTCATTTGTACAAGAATCTAATTAATTATGAGCTTAATTGGATCATTCTTTTAAAATGTCATTCTTATTGAATTTTTAATGGGTTGAGTCGGACCAATAATGGATCAATATTTTTCAAGGCTTTTAAACACTATCAGGTAATAAATTATTTCTACTTATTTACCGATGGTCCACCGTCAAAGATTAGAGGTGATACAGACAAACTTTCACCCTCTATATATAAAAAACTATGCTCTCTTTGGATAACTCGATCCGTTTTGTATCATCTTTATCCTGACCCGGCCCATTTTTCATGTAATCCATCTCGACACTAACTCGACCCAATGCACAGCTCTAAACATGGTATGAAATAAGTAGGTAGCCACTTTATTGCCTAAGGGAAGTGAATATTGGTCCAAAGTACAAACAAGGCAATAATTTACTCGTATGGTACATAAAGGCTATGTAACTATTGTAAGAGTACGTAACACTAGTCACATGATACTTATTTTATAATGCATATACATCTACGGCATTTGTGTGTACCAAAATCTCTGTTTTATGTATCTTACACTAAATTCTACTCTGTATCAACGAACGGAGTATTCATAGGGAAAGTCACGGCATAAAGATCGTATATGGAATATGCCATAGGACACCTATGTATAATATATTGTTTCAATATCGGATCATGTTAAAATTTACAATACCTGTACTATATTTTTTGTGAATTGACTTTCATAGATTCTTGTAAAGAGTATCTTACAATTTGTTCGAAACACATGAAATCATGGATACCTTGTAGATTTTTTTTTTTTGTTTACGACGTATATCTAACATATAGCACATAATTGTTACAACAGTAAAGGCACTGAATCAAGCTCGGCTGGAAGCTAATGTAAGAGTAATAGGGAAAGCAAACTACAGGGGTAAATGGCCTAGTCCTTGTGTTATTGTTTCGGGGTTACTCCTCGGACTGTCATTCCTCAAGTATGTACACCACCCTTTCAAGTGGCTTGCAGTTGCAGCAGTTGCTGTTGGCGTTTGGCCTATTCTGTTGAGAGGCCGAATTGCTGTTAGGAATTTCACCCTCGACGTGAACATTCTGATGCTCATAGCAGGTCTTGTATACATTTCTACTAGTTGAGATCTCTCAATGTAAAAAGTGCAAAATTCTCACAAGAGGAGGTAATGTAGGAAGTCTTTTCTCAGGCTTTCTAACATAAATTCAAACATGGTTTTTGACAGTGGTAGGCACACTTGTGATGAAAGATTACACAGAAGCTGGTACAATAGTTTTTCTTTTCACTATTGCGGAGTGGCTAGAATCAAGGGCTAGTCAAAAGGTGTCTACCCCGGCCCTCTCTACCATAACCTGTTTGGTATTTTTATTTCTGCTGCATTTTCATTCTGCATTTTTCTAGTTGTAATAGGTTAGAATCTGTTTTTGACATTAATGGGATCAGTGATTTTAAGAGGAAAATTTTCAATTAAGCTTCTATAACCTGATGTTTCTGTAGCAGATTCATCTGATTTTAGTACTGCAACGAGTTTGTTAGCTAAGGTTTCGATATGTTTATGATATTTTAAGAGGAAAATATCACGCTTCTATGACTTATGTGTAAAAGTAAACTGGGATGAACATGCTATGTCGGCCTTTTGCTATATCCCCTCCTTTTGTGTCTCAGGCAACCGCGGTCATGTCATCACTTTTGAGCATGACGCCGCAACAAGCGACTATAGCAGAAACAGGAGAAGTTGTAAATGTGAAAGATGTTAAGCTGAATACAGTTCTTGCTGTCAAGGCGGGTGAACTTATACCCATTGATGGAATAGTTGTTCAAGGGACTTGTGAAGTTGATGAGAAGACTTTAACTGGGGAGTCGTATCCTGTTCCCAAGCAAAAGGATTCTAATGTTTGGGCTGGAACTGTCAATGTAAATGGTAAGTTTTTACCTCTGGATTTGATCTTCCTCACCTTATATTGATCTAAATAACTTAATCCATGTATATATTCCTTGCTGCTGGTAACATTTTCAATCTACAATATTCAGGTTATGTAAGTGTAAAAACAACTGCCCATGCAGAGGATTGTGCAGTCGCAAAAATGGCAAAGCTAGTAGAAGAAGCTCAAAACAATAAATCTAGTGTTCAGAGGTTAATTGATACAATAGCCAAGTATTACACACCAGGTTTGTTATTCCTTATATTTACTTTTTGTACTTGTATTTATTGAAAAACTTAAGTTCATGGCACTGCTCATGTCATCTGTCGGAACTGAACAGATTGTAAACCGTCTAAAAACATTTTTTTATTTCTGAACCTACTTTCATTAGTGGAAAAGAACATGGCCTTACTTTAAACAACAGAATAATGAATGAAATAGCTATATCTGATGGGTGGGTGCTTTTATTTTGGCAAACACTTTTATTCAAATGCGGATGGTTTTAGCACTGCATAATATTGAGCATAACTTAGTTTTTTGGGCTATGCGTTGCAGCTGTTGTTTTAATATCGGCTGGTTTAGCAGTAGTTCCTGTTGCAATGAAACTTCATGACAAGAAGCGTTGGTTTTACTTAGCACTGGTAGTATTAGTAAGTGCATGCCCTTGTGGACTTATCCTTTCGACACCAGTTGCAACTTTTTGTGCACTTTCAAGAGCAGCTACTTCAGGCCTTCTGATAAAAGGGGGTGACTATCTTGAACTACTTGCAAAAATCAAACACATTGCCTTCGATAAGACTGGAACCATAACAAGAGGTGAATTCACCTTGAAGGAGATCCGGTCACTTGCTGAGGATGTTACTCTGAAAACTTTAATCTACTGGTAGGTGTTTTTTCTTTTGGAAAAAATTGTAGGCTATATGCTGCCGAACTTTGTCATGAATTTTCCATCCCTCGTCTTCTTGTGGATTTTTAGTACTTGAACGAAAGTATTATTTAGTAATTTAGTTATCCTTTATGTTATATGGAGGTTTCATCCATTACATAATCTGGTGCAACTTATTTATTTTTGAAGGGTATCAAGCATTGAAAGCAAGTCCAGCCATCCTATAGCAGCTGTACTTGCTGATTATGGAAGACCCCAAGGTGTTGAACCAAAGCCTGAAAATGTGGAATGCTTTCAGAATTTTCCTGGAGAAGGGGTTTATGGGAAAATTGATGGAAAGGAAATCTACATTGGAAACAGGAAGCTAGGCCAAAGAGCCAACTGTGCAGTAGGTGTGCAACTGCTAATTTGGATTTTCTCAAAAGCTGTATAACTTCTATAATTTGGATTTTCTGACTCAATCCTGTTTTTTTGAGCCCAATGTTAGCTTCAACAATTGCTGATGGAAAGGAAGCACGAACTTGTGGATATGTTTACTCTGGAGGAGCTCTCATCGGGACTTTCAGTCTGTCAGATGACTGTCGATCAGGGGCAGCTGAAGCTATCAGAGAACTAAAATCAATGGGGATAAAGACTGCTTTGCTTACTGGGGATAGCCAGTCTACAGCAATGCACGCACAAGAGCAGGTTCATTTCTAGACCTAAGTCTCACAGGAATTGATTTTAATCTTTCTAGAAAACTTTACCAAATTCAACTTTTCTAGCGAGGTTAGCTTTTTGTGCTTCAAATTAATGACATGATTTTCACCAAAATAATCTTCATAGTGGTATTGGCATGTCATACCATATTTAAGGGAAGTGATTATGCATGGGACATATCAAAGTGGCTCGTGAAACTATTATTTCCGGACTGAATATAGAATTGGCTGACTAGAAGGTTCTATGGTTGTCGCATTTGCAGCTTGGGCAAACCTTAGATGCTGTTCATGCAGAGCTTCTGCCTGAGGACAAGGCAAGAATTATAAAGGACTATAAGAAAGATGGGTCAACAGCTATGGTAGGCGATGGTGTAAACGATGCTCCTGCTTTAGCTAATGCAGACGTGGGTATCTCAATGGGAGTTTCAGGCTCAGCACTGGCAACAGAGACAGGACATGTGATTCTCATGTCAAATGACATTAGGAAGATACCAAAGGCAATTAAATTGGCCAGAAAAACCCGCAGAAAAGTGGTTGAGAACATATTTATCTCTATCATCACAAAGGCAGGAGTCATTGCTTTTGCCATTGCAGGCTATCCACTCGTTTGGTTGGCAGTTTTGGCTGATGTCGCAACATGCTTGGTTGTGATCTTCAACAGCATGCTTCTCCTACGGGGATCAAGCCATGCACATAGTAGCAGCGGGTGCTTTGGAGTGTTCTCATCATGTCATTCCCATAAGACAAAACACCATCACTCTAAGACAAATCAGCAATGTTGCTCCAAAAATGCAGTGCCTCATTGCTCGGCTGCTCCTTGTCACATAGCAAAACCTAAGTCTTGCGAGTCTTCAAGATGTTCTTCTCAGAATCATTTGGCTACCCCTTGTCAGATGACTAATATCAAGTTATATGGTCCCGCAATATGTTCTTCTCAAAGTCACTCTGCTACTCGTCAGAAGACTAATCCCGAGTCGTGTGACTTTTCCAGATGTTCTTCACAGAGTTGTGTGACAACTCTTTGTGAGACTACCAGCAGTAAATCCCATTCTAGTGAAAGTCATTCGGCTCTCCCTGTTGACGAAAAAGAGAAGATATCTGAAAGTTGTCAGACAACATATCAACATCATTACCATGCAGATGCTCATGACACACTTGAGAAACACTGTCATTCTCCTGAATGTGCCACAGAGTGCGAGTCCCATGACCCAAATAATTCAAAAACTTGTGAGGGGAACGCATGCTCAGATGAAGATCATTGCCTTGACATGCTTGAAAGTCAGACTAACTCATGTGCCAAACATGATCATTTGGAATCCCAGGGTTATCATTACTTGGGGTTGAATGAGCATAAGCACTGTGAACAGAGGAGTTCTTGCTGTGAGGAAAATGATTGGAACACAGGGAAATGCCAAGGCCAAGATCAGACATTTCCTGAGCAGTGTAGTTCTGTCATTGGTATGCTGCATAGCAAGGACAATGGCTCAAGGCATGAACATTGCTCGAAATCCCATGAAATTCAGGTAGCACAACATCATCATCATCAACATCGTGTTTTGTCATATAAATCATGTCATGCGAACCCGATTACCAGTTTGAGAACGAGGGAGGTTGGGGTTTGTTGCAAGAGCTACAGGAAGGAGTGTTGTAGTGGTTCACAAGGTCATATAGGACCTCCTTTTGAAGGTCTCACAGAAATTGTAACAGAATAGTAAAACGTGTATTTGCAAGTTGAAGTTGGTATGGATATGATTCTCATAGTGTATAAACTAGTTGGTCTTTAATCAATGTGATGAGCTAAGAAAACAATTTGCTTGGAAACCTAGTCCCTTCCATGAGTTCTCTAGACTTATTACCCTTCATCTATCTCCAACACCTTATTACAAAACGCATCTTTATGAATCACACATACCACACCGCACATACACTATACACGTGACTAGGTGTGTGCACCATATGGGCTTGCCAATGCAGTGTTGTGCACACACAAAAGCATGCCGCAGATACACTGTGTGACTAGGTAAGTGCATGGTGCACCATATGGGCTTGGGCGCTTGGCCAATGCAATGTAATACACATGCGCAAACGTCAAGTTTACACTCGTGTGTCATACTCCTAAGGCATATAATAGAAATTGTGTGTACCAGCCACCAGGGTAATACTAGTCTCTTTCAAATCATTAATGGAGCCGACCCGGACCCATAGAGATTAGGCCCAAGCCACATCTGCCTTTTAGACATTTGTCATTTTGATGCTTTTGAGATGAGTAGAAACTTAATGCTCCGGTCCTGCATGTATGGATAACGCATCGTTTTCAAATATGATTGCATTGCACTACTACCTCTACTTTCATTTTATTCCATCATTCTACTGCCGCAGGAGCCGTCCAATGCCCACATTACCAACCGTCTCTTGCCTGGCGATACATATATCTCTTATTTTAATGCACCAACAAAAAATCTCTTACTCTAGATATTTAACATTCCGTGCTTTATGTTGTCTTATAGTTTAGAGTTAAGCTAGCCCTGATCATGATGAATGTGTGATTTATTCCTTTAATTCCGCCATTTTAATCGCTTTGTGTTTTCTAATTCAATTGGTTGCGATTAGGAAGCTACATTATATTGTCGTCATTCCATTGTCTTTATAGCGGTGGGATTCGAGTTTTGAGAATTTGTCCCAATTGTTGATATGAAATTCTCCTTAGAACAGACTATTAGGAGCTAGAGCACCGTGCGTTTGGTATGACTGCATAATGGGAAAGCTTTAGATACTCGAGAGAAATCAATAATATATTACTTTATTAGGGACGTTTTCCTTTTGAATTTGCTGAATGGTTAGTTTAGGGTATCTTTTATTGATTGTGATTAGTGGTGATGTTTTAGTTCTAGGTGTTTCCCTTCATTGATTATTCTATTTGTCTAGTTGCGTTGGTTAATTTTAATGTTAATTATATTATTTCGACTTGCTTTGTAGGGATTTAAGTCAATTAATCATTTTAATCCATTAGCCTCTTGGGATTCAACTCTTATTTGCCTAACTACATAGTAGTCAGTACAGTTAGATACTTTTAATAGGCTTACAACAACCCCATCATGATTTATGCTTGTTAGTTAGTGACTGCTAATCAAGCATGCAATGTTCAGTCTTTTGTAACACAAAAGTAAGTTCATAGTTCCAAATCTTATTAATACGATGTTACCATACTTAGCCAAACTATGGATTATGATTTGCTGCAAAAGGTGTTAGAGCATGGAGGTTTGGTTGTCATGGTGAGGAGACATGCATGCTAGACAACAACTTGTATCATAGAAGTACGTTTATTTGACTTGTCTAATATGGTTGTTCACTTGTTATAGCCTGCAAGTCTGCTACTAATGAGTCTAATGAAGGATTAACTAGTGGCGTAGTGGAGATATGAATTGTTCAAAAGAGTTTTACTTGACCTTGGATTGATGAAGCTTGGACAAATAAATTTAGTTAGCCTCGAGGTGATTTTTCAAAGAAAGTTTATTCCGATGTTTAATTCAGTGAATGCAACTTAAATAAGTGTGATCTTCTTAAACAAAATGACTTGAGTATTTTCTCCAAGAAAGAATAAGTACTCTATTCCCATAAATGATATTCCTCAGTCCCTTTTTTTTTTTGCCCCCGGTACGAAAGTCTACTTTTTAAAGATATAATGGGAAATTTTTGATTGGACAACATAAAATGGAAAGTTTTTAAGTAAATGTGGCAATCTTTGGGGACGAACCAAAATGAAAAATGGGGCAAAAAAAAGGACAGATGGAGTATATTTATTGTCCAAAAATGAATAAAAGGTGATAGACTTATAATTGTGCCATCATATCGGAGTGGTCACGATCAATGACTACATCGACTAGAGCTAAAGGCAGTGCCGTCCCTGAGGCTAGGCGAAGGGTGCAGCCGCCTAGGGTCCAGGGTTCGGAAGAGACCAAAAATAATTAAAAAAATTATGATTAAGTAAATTTTAAAAAGTCTTAACTAATTAATGATAATTACTTTAAACCATTTATAAAATTAAGTTTATGGAGTCTTATAATGAATAAATTTAGTCTCTTGTCAGTCTTATTGTGTCGTATAACTATACAAATATTTCAAATTTAAAATTTTATTCTTAGTTTTTTGATAAAATGTAATCAAAATTTTATCTTAGTGGATATTATGTATAATGATAATGGTAGGTTTGTATATACTAGCATTTTTGGTATTAAAATATATACTATATACTAAATATATGATCTGGCATTAAAGTTGGATTTTTGAGTTTTAAAGCTTTATGATTTGCTAAATATACCTTTAATATTCAACTAGACACCCAACTATTGAAGGTTATAAGTATTTTATTAACACTTATTTAAAAATATCATTATTATTCTACTCTATTTGATTAATTTGCTTCTAAAAAAATATTGTTTCACTAGTAGACCTTGTGTGTACTTTTTTTTTAAAAAAAAAATTCAATTGTTTTTACAACGGCTAAATTACTTTACAAATGAAATTAGTAATATAAAATAAAATAATCATATTATATATAACTATATATTACTATCCAATATGAATAAGGAAAATTTTACGCGTAAAATATAAAAGGTCAAAAATGTCGGACTTGGCTAATGGAATATGGAATATGGAAAATATATCGACAAAATAGTGAAGATTTGATATCTTACTTTTGCAAGTGAGCATGGGCCTTATCATAATGTCATTCCCATTTATTTAGCAACCACAACGAACTTGTCACATCTAAAATATTTGTTGTTTCGGGAATATGCCTCTTTTAGAAAATTGCAAAAAATTCGATAAGATAAGAATACGTCATAATATATGGCATCAATTATAATCTGTACTACTGCCAAGAAAAAATTAGTCTGTAATTCTAAAGGAGGACTCCCTTATCTCTACTATAAATAGGCATGCCTAGGTGCAATGCAAAATTAATCATAAGATCAAGCTTAAAAAAAAATAAAAAAATAAAAAGTTGTAACTAAGGAGTGTGTAGGTGATGGTTATCTTTGGTCTATATAGGAGTAAATTGTGGCATGAAGATGTATTGAGAGTGAAATACAGCCAAGGATGACTTGCCGGAAGCTTATGCGTTATTGCATATTTGCAACCTCATAACAAGTGATGATATTATTCTTTCCGGCAGGTTGTCCTTGGCTACATATGGCTCTCTTCTTCTCATGCCAATCTATATAGACATCTTGCAATTAACTACTCAACTATTTTATTAAAAAAAAAAAACCCCGTGTTATAGGAATATTTTGTGAATGATCACGTAAGATAAATTCTTAATTCATGTAACCTACTCGTCTTTTTTATACGACTTGACATTCTTTGTTGTTTGGTAAATAGCTCAATGGCCCAAGGCCTCCAACATATAAGAGACGACTACAACAACATCAGGCGGTGAGCAATTTCCTTGTTTTTCCTTACGTAGTGTTAGATAAGCTACATCCCCTTATTTAATTCTTTACATATTTTCATTAATTTTATCTCCATTATTTCCCCATTACTAGTGATATATTCCCATAATTATTACTAATTTTTGTATGAGGGTTATTTACGAAATTACATTAAGTTGGTTGATGAGACACTACAATTATAACACATCTATACTCATATAAATGTGCCATACGGAAAAAAAAAATTAATATTTAATTGGATATTTTTATTAAATTATATGATAAGTGAATAATTAAAAACTATTTCAAATAACAATTACTTTTCTTCTTTTTTACTCCTCTTATATTATTTAGCTTACGACGCCTACTTGAAACTTCAATCTAGGCCTCCAAAATATTAAGAACGGCCTTATAACGCTATTATAACAGGTAAAATTAGCACTATATTTTTACTATGGACAACATTTAAAAAAAGTTTAAGTCGGAAAAATAATTGGAGCAGGTGGAATGATTTTTTGTTTAGGTGAGCAATCCCAACCATAATCAGGGGTGTAAGACAAATCAAAATGCTTGGGAACCCAATCTTCACCCATTGATTTCCTTTGCTTCAAGAGCTCTCTTTCCTTCTCTTCCACAGCTCTCTTTGCCTCACTTGCTTTATCCCACTCTTTGTTTAGAATACCTTTGCTCACTTCTGCCCATACTGCTGCTGATTCACTTTGCCACACTCCCTAAGCGATATTATGTTGTAAACCAATACATTAGACGACCACAACATGCAAAAGTCCTACGTGACTTTTTTTTTTTTTTTTTAGCTTAATCAGGCGGAGTGCAAGCTAGGTAAGGAAAGTTCTATTATGTGTCATCTTGGTAGATTA
This sequence comes from Dysphania ambrosioides, assembly GCA_026401315.1. Lineage (NCBI taxonomy): Eukaryota > Viridiplantae > Streptophyta > Magnoliopsida > Caryophyllales > Amaranthaceae > Dysphania > Dysphania ambrosioides. The sequence goes on from CM048665.1 coordinate 887,390, forward strand.
TATAAAAGTTTACTTTTCTAATATTAATTTTTTTTTTTATCAAAGGTAGTAAATTACATTCAAAAATATATACCTAAAATTACTATTGATACGGTGTACTCTCTCCATCCCATAAAAACTTTTAAGTTGCTTTGAGTTATTGTGGTGAGATAGACTTGAATATATGTGGATACAAAATTAGATAAAGGGTATATTTTACTTTAATTAATTAAGGTGATACTAATATATGATATCTACCCCTCCAAACTAGGAGTGTTATTTGTCAAAGGTTTAACAAGTAAAGCTACATTATTAAATTTTTTTTTTTTTTTAGATATCTTGCTACATTATTACTTCTAATCTCCTATCCTACAACTTACTTAACTTCCCATCAATTAGCATTAAGCTAGGTTTGTTACATGTTATACTCTAATTTGTCATGAGTAGAAACTTGGAAATTATGTTATTTAACCATGAAATCGAAAAGTTGACAATAATTTGTAATACGAGGAAGTAGAAATTGCACATAATAAGGTGGGGGCAACATAAAATCGGAAAATATGAGTACCTCGGAATCCCTTAGAGTCGGGGTAGGAAGTGCAGAAATGACTTCTTTGGCATTGTATAGAACTTTAGTTTTCCCATCCATGGTGTCCTTTATTTTTACAGTCCTGGAGATAAGTATATTTGGAATCAATATCACATATTGTGGATATATAATATGAAGTAATAAAGTAATAAGGAGGTGAAAAAAATTCCTAAATTATACCTGATATAAATATATCAATGGGGTATTTCGTGATTTTATTTCTCTACCTAATATCATAATGTCTATATCAGATATATATTGTTCTGTAATTTTATACCTTCCGTATTTCTATATTGATATAACAATATCCATATATGATATAATAGCTATTTCTAGTAATACATATATCTGATATCTCAGTATCCTGTTATATCAGTATGAATTAGGAAATCCTTAGATACTTATCTTTTAAGAATTAATATCATATCCATCCCCTGATGAAATAAATTACTGTGAATTTCGGTAAGGAGCAATAAAAACCACAATATTGTAAAGAAAATACACCCACCTGTCCCATTGGCCATGAATTTCGAACAGTGTCTTGAAAGAATTAGAAGAAGACGTGATCTTCCCTTTAATAGTTCTACTGCCTCCTCCAAGTCCCATAAAAGAACCACTTTTGAAGGATAATTCAGCTTCAAGACCTGTTTCTTGGCACTTAATTCTCACATTTCCTACCCAATCTACACCATGCTTTGGCAATAATCTTATCAGTAATTTTGGAGAGTTCATCACATAAGTTTCTCCCTTTTGTGCAAGATTTAGCTTTCTTTTCCCATGCACCACTGCTTCTATGGTAGTTCCTGCAGTTAGAGGTGGGTAAATAAAGCTTTGTTAAGGAGAGGAACAAGAAATCAAAACCATATATATAAGTTAATATCTTTGGGTGCTTAGCTTATAAAATAGCATGAATCTTGATTAATCAGTTCAACTTTTTATATATATGGAGAGGTTTTTATAATTTATACATGATATTAATTATATTAAGATATCGAGATCTCAGATATAAATATTGTTATATCAAATATAGAAATACAGAAAAATATATATCAGCTATAGACATTATAATATTAGGTATAGAAATGAAATTACGAAAAATGTACCTTGATATATTTAAATCATATATAAATTATGAAATTCTCAATATATATATGCTTAAGTCATGCTTGGATTGGGAGAAAATAATTAGGAGTAATATGAACCAAACGGGAGCTGTCAAATTACTCAAAATTGAAATGAAGATGTACGTGACTTGGTGGATGCATGAAGTTCAATTCGTAATGGTTATTTGTACAAATTAAGTGGCGTATGTATTAAACACTCTAGTTTTAGCATTTCCTATTGGGTGGCTAGGAGAAGGAAGAGGATTCTGGTTCCTGACTTGTACGTGACCTCATACTAATTGGTAGATGGTATCAAATGCAATAATATCGCATAGAAATAACAGCAAGATGAATCAAAAATTGTGAAGTCCAAAAAAAAAAACAACCCTAATTAAAAACGAGACAAACAATAATTCAACTACTCTAAATGGAAATTTGACAAATAAGTGTTTATACCCTGAAACTTGGGAACAGCATGTTGGCACCAAATGAGTTCGATACTGTTGGTTTCATCAATTGCATGCATTGCTGATACCGGTGGGTGATGAGAAACCTACAAAATCGTAGGAATTCAAATGCGATTAGCGCAATTGCAAGAAACATTTTAGGATTTCAAGCATATAATTATACGAATTAAGTATAACATACCCTTGATGTGTGATTTTAAAAATATCTATATGAAACAAAAGTTTTATTGTTCTAGCTACTCGGTAGATGATTTCAATTATTTTAATTTTTTTCTTTGGCAAACTTAAAAAATATATAGCACCAAGTATGAAGTATCTCATCATGATACAGGAATTGAAAGTGCCATTATGCTCAATCATATTCAATTTTTGACTCATCTAAACACCTTGAATATCTTTTTCAAATGCGTCACTGGAGCTCTTGAATCATAGAAATTACAAAGAGAAAAGGCATGACTTCGGTGCATACTTGTTCAAGTAGGACATTGAGTGTGCCTCTAGACGCATGATGAGTCTCACCAAGAGTGGGGTTGTACGGGGCAACCCCGAACATCAACGGACGAACGGTCGAGATGCACCAAGCTACAACGGAGGTCATCCGATCCACGGCGGTCTCTCCATTGGCACATTTGCTTAGCATGTCCTTGTTCACACAGTATACTGATTCTCCATAGCATTGTAGGTGTGATTTAGGCAAGTTAAACAAGGGAGGTAGCTACGTACGAAAAATACCATATTAGATTAAAAAAAATTTGATAAATCGCACGCAAAGAATAAACTGAAAGAAAACAAGCAGCGCAGCTACTGGGGTTGGATCAGTCTAATACAAAATGGCACATTATATTATATATGAAAGGCGTACCTGAAAACGAGTAAGATCAGAGCCGGGTCTAACATTCTTGAGGAGACCGATAACCATTTGAAGTATGTTAGGAGGTTTGTATTCATTGTTGGACTCTCCGTTTAAAGAGAGTGGAGATGTTAAAATGATGTCCCTCTTGTTTCTTTTCTTCAAATCTTTAACCTATATGTATATATATTTAAACGTTTACCTTGAGTAGAAGGCTATGCCATATTTTTTTTAGAAATTCCTAATCATACCAAATATTAATAGACATTTTCATTATTTCATTTTTATACCTGAAATCATAATATCTATACTTATATATATTATTATATCTTTTACCTATATATATCTTATATAACAATAGTTATATCTAATATAACAATAGTTATATCTTATATAACAATAATTATATATGACATCTCAATATATATCTTAATATAATTTATATCAGGTATGAAATAAGAAAGTACGAGTCTTTGACCGGCTATCATTGATTTAATTGGCAAAATGTGTACAATAATGAAAACAAAACAAATTTTCAAGCTTTATTATTGTTGTAGCGTGAGTCATATTCTTGAATAGTTGTATATAGTGTATTTCATGTAATCAATTCGAGTCCAACCCACACTGGAAATTGCATGGCGTTGAGCTAACTAAGATTTATTTCGAATCATAAATTAAGTTTAAACTTGGGCTATGAGAACATCCCATTACTCATACATCCTACCACAAGATGCATTTTCTTAAGGCACACCCAGCCTCCTCATACTAAGTTTAGAACAAATAAAGATGCTAACTATGCTCAGCATATCTATAATAATATAAGGTTTTTTCTACTAAACAAGGCCAAAAACATGTTAAATTCAACAAAAGCAACTCTAGTTCAACAAAAAGGAGCTTAAATTTGTATTTTATATTCCCATCCCAATTGATAAAAAAAAAAAAATCAATATTAAGCTCATTTCGTCATGTGCAACACGTACTTGTATGACTATGTGTTACATACTAAGCTCATGTGTGGTGCAAATCTTTATGCTACCTACCTGTATGCTGTACCTGGTGTATAATAGAAATTTAAAACTATCCCCCCTAATCCTTATTATTAAAGTTAAAATAAGAAGGGTCTTTAAAATGAAAAAGATGAGAAGACATCTTGACCCTTGATCTCATAAATCCAACGTATGACATTTTACGTATATATAGTGACCATATTTTTTCACTTATAGTGACCATATTTTTTCACTTATAGTGACCATATTCATCGTTATAGTGCTAAACGTGAAATCTTATGCGTTGTATCTTATCACTTAAAGGGTCAAGATCCCTTCTCATTCTTCTTATTTTAAGCATTCTTCTCATTGAATCTTTTGAAATAACGTGTTTCCAAGATACAGAGACAGTAAATTAAGTAATGTAAACACCACACAAAGTAGTGTGAACTGTGAACATAATTAAAAGAAGTTGCCAAAATATAAATAAAGTACATTATGTTAGGGACTAATACTAAGTAAAACTTTAGTAACGTATAACCACAGTAGTTTACTTTAATTTATACCTTTTCCATTTGAACAGTAACCATCACATTCATCCAACACTTGATAATGGAAATTCCCACAGCAAAAACAATGTGAAACAGTTTAGAGAATGCCAGAGTTTCTTTAAACATCGAATATTTGAAAGCAGGGACGGATTTTGCAAACATAGGGACTAATATTTAATGAAACACTTCCTAAAACCACACAAAAAAAAAAAAAAAAAAAAAAGTTAGTGCGCAGGTAGTTTAGAAATGGAAAACCATTGAAATGTGAAAAAAAAAGGAAAACCATGATATATAGAAGGCGGTTGGTTGAAAAATGATAATTATAATAAGGATATAATAAAGCTGTAAATATAAGGTAGAAATAAAGTGTAGAATGGAAGGTGAGAAGTTGTAGTTGATCCTGAATTTGCTGCTTCTGCACTCAAATAAAGAGATAATACCCAATAACGATTGGTTGAAGAAAGATCGGTTCTTTAGAAAAGACTGAAATGAGTATGATACATACATAGAAGATGAAACTTTGACGGCGGCCATATGCAACATCATTCAATGCGAGAAGCGCAAGAACAACAACGATAACAAAATTCAAAAACTTAGAAGAGAACTATACAAATACATGCGCATATAATAAGCAATAAATATAGAGAAAGAGAAGTAAGCGTACCATGAGGCCAGGGGTGATGATCCAGAATCCAGATGATCTGATGTAGGAAAGCTAGAGGAGTTTTGAGTTTTCGGGAATCGGGAATCGGGAATCGGGAATCGGGAATCGGGATGATGTATATATAAATGAAGTCTTAATGTGCGTTGATCAGTTTCGCTGCCTTTGGTGTTTCTCAAAAAAGGGGTGGGGTGGGGTGGGGTGGTTGTACTTTTGGATTCTTATGTATGTATAGTGGAGTCTATTAAGGCTACTACCCATTGGATTTTTAATCATTTTGTCTAAGCCGTTCTTCCAGAGAATTTTTTTTTTAATATAAATGATTACACAAAAGTTAATAATTAACCTGGATTGTTAAGTCAATTTTCCAGAACTAATTTGAAGTTTGCCAAAATTATTAATTATCTAACCAGAATTACTTTTGGTGAGTTTGATAAATGAATGTATTAGTTATAAAAAAAATATTTATTTTACTTTACATTTAATATTCCTTTTATTTCACAAAATTCTTCTCATTTCTTATCAAATTTTGAAAAATTTAATCTTAGAAAAAACTTATTAATGTAAAATCTTTTGATATTTATTATACCAAAAAATTTTATAATATCAAAATGGTTTATAATTTTTATTTTATAGAATTAGAGATATTAATGTTCAAATGAGTGCATTGAATACCACATAAAATGCAAATAAGAAATATTGCATAACACATGGAGTGATTTTTTAATAATAAAATAATATTTTAAGTCAGGACATTCTCTTATACTCTGATTTAAACGAGTGGGAGTTGAGTTTTATTTATAGCAAATTATTCAATGTTGTACTATTTAACACTAACTAGCATTAATAATATTATTATAAAGCCCATTTTTTGATATATAATTGACTTTTATACAACCTACTCCACAAAAGATTATAAATTGTAAAGAGAGTTACCAATGACAAATTATGTAGATAAAATTTAATCCAAGGTGTTGAGTACCACCCCAGCACCACTAGGACTTTAACCAACAACTAGTTTATGCGTTGTTTGACCCCTTTAACAAGAAAGGAACTAAATACTCCACAAATTTTGTGTATTTGTTAGAGTTTTATGAAGTACATCCCACAACAAAAAAGCTTCCATAAATACGGGAATACAATTAATAAACTAGTTAAGTGGAAGTACAAGAGAGACTTCTAAAAAAATAAGGGTTAATCAAGTTTAATTTATAACTCAAATAAGTTCAAATAATATCAAATAAAATTAAGTGAGTTAAATAAGTTCAAATAATATCAAATAAAATTAAGTGAGTTAAATAAGTTTCATATTAGATTACATGAGACTATATACCAGAAAAATAAATAAATAGTAAAATTTAGATGAATAAAATATATTTATAAGATATACTCCCTTTATCTCTTAATTTTTATCCTATTTCTATTAATAAAGTTAAGTGGAGCAAAATTTTCAGCCCAAATAAGAAAAGATAGGGCGACAACCCTAAGACAAAATAGCTTAGAGTCTTTTGGGCCTAAAAACACAAGTCTGTAGCCTAAAAATAGTCTGTTTTCAAGCCAGATGAGTCTTCTAAAAAATGGGTTGAGGTAGATTGATTGATCTTGCAACCAAACAAGTACGGAGTACTTATTCCTCCATTGCTGCAAATATTTTTACGGTGGAATTTGTATGAATAATGTAACCATACTTTATTCAGTTCGACCAATATAACTAAAAATTATTGATTTTGAACATTAAAAAAAAAGGTTAATTTCTACTTAATCAAATTACTATTTCATACTCTGTGATACGACTTATGTGGCGAAAGAGATGTGAAGTTTATCATAGAATACATGTTACTTCTAGCTATCGGGCGAGTTTCAAAATATTCATAGTGCAATTCCATTGGGTTTTTATCTCTTAACACTAGCATCTAAATAGCCACTAATAATTATCAAACTCAATCACATAGCTAGAGGTGGATTATAGGAGGAGCTAAAGAGAATCCTCAAATAATTAGAAGCTCTTTGGGGCTATTAATATCGAGGGAGACAGTTTCATCATGTGTAATGTTTTTGGTTTGATGGAATCAAAATCTAACATTTTTTACTTGACACCCTATATCTTAGGCATATAAACTACGATATCAGGTATAGAACTATAATATTATGTATAATATAATGTCTATATTGTCCAATATTAAAGTTTCAAACTATAAGATTATATTTTTAAAATCTAAAATAATCATGCTTCTTAAATCTAATATTGAATTTCTTCCACCACCACTTTACCTTCTCTGCCACTGCCACTGCCACTATCACCTTGTATGTTATAAAAAGATTGTATTTTATAATGATGCTTGAATTTGACGCTCTGTGAGAGAGTTCACTGTAATGATGCAATTGAATAGCTAAGAATATGGTAGAAATTTGGTGTTATGATCACATAGTGTTTGATTTTGCCCTACTTTGTGAGTTTCGCAATTGATTATGGTGTAATTGAATAGTTATTAGGAGAATTTTGGGGAAATAAAACCCTAATTTGTCAATTTTGATGAATTTCGGGCTAAAGTTAATGAATCAGTGATTGATGCAAAAGATAGAGTAACTGAGGACATAACTTGAGAGAAGAAGAAGGGAGAATATCTTTATCATACAATTTAAGTAGTAGTGTGACTTATCACGTATAAGTCCAAGTCATTTGCAAATATGATTCTCTTATACTCCATAGTCCATAGTATACTACTGTATACTATGGACTGTAGAGTAAACGTTAAAACAGTATTGGTCCACAACTACTCTATAAGTTATAATAATAGAGTAGTAATATAAGCAAGTTAAGTATATGCTTGGAATAAATTATTTATACCAGTTGGTGAACATACCCATATGTACATATGATCTCATCATTGACGCCATCACCACATTAGTACTCTACTCTAATGGAACAGAGTATGACTGGGTTAGGCCAAGTATTTCATCCAATTAAAAAAAAAAAAACCCATCTAATATTCAATATATTTATATCTTTACTTGTCAGTATGAAACCAGAAAATAAAATACACAAAATCAAGATGGACAGTGACAAAGTTAAACACGTGAATTGTAATATAATGATTGGATGGATGGGTAGATGAGTAGATCACAAATCACAATACATACAATGTCTCTGGATCTTTCTATTTCATACTCCGTACTAGTCAGTGTCGGTGTGCATGAGCAATAACATTAATGGATCTGGTATTTCTGCTCCCCACATCATGCAAGTGCTTGTTCACATCTACATTATTTGCTCTGTTGTTGAAAATTTCCCACAAAACGTTTGATATGATTTTATTTATGTTCATGACTCCTAAGATTGATCTGCATTATTTAGAGTACCCGGCCTGATAAGGATCGAGGAGGACGCCGGGTTTTAGCTAGGTGCACTACCACACTAGTGCAATGTGCAACTACTAAGTGCCATGCTTCACTAGTGCAATGTCTAACTAAGTGACATAATTTTAGCTAAGACGTGTTTGATGTCAATTCGAGGAGGAAGATACTAGATTATAGGTAATGGGAGTGTTGCCAAAGGGATACAATCCATCGTAATTGCGCCCTTATTCTATAAACAATTCAACAAACTGAAATGGATAAAGGTCAATACAGTCATCTCTTAACCACCTAGCCTTGATGGCTAGTTGATGAGTTTTAGAGACCAAAGATTTGAAAATCGTGATACAAGAAATGAAGCAAAAGGACTTAGTTAACTGCCCAATATATATCACGTGCAAGTGACTGCAACTCCTTTGGGGCAGCGTTCATGTTTCAAAGAGTTTCGACAGCTGAAGTGCTTTCCGTTCTAATTGAGCATTATTGCCCCCTTATTCCATAGTTGAGGATTTGCAATTTGAGTCTCCTACAAATGAACGTCTTCCCTTTTTCTTAGTAGGACACCCGATCCATATGTAATTTTGATAATAATCTTGATTGAGAGCCTGATTTGTCATAATCCCATAACCTTAAATAATAGTATATGAAGTTTATAAACTTGTTAAAAAGTCACCTATAAAGCTAGGAAGACTAATCATACTGTAAAAAGGAGTCTTAAAAGAGAACTTGATTGTACTCTACTACGGAGTACTGCATAATCCATGTACATACGGACTAGCTAGCCCTAGTGGAGGATAAGACCAAAGAAGAAGTCCTCTAAATAATGGCTAACTAGTCAACCACGCAATTTTGACTAACAAGGGTTAGCCTATGCAATTCAAGCAAGATATCCCATTCTCCCATTCTCCCCCCTTGAAAATAAAGGACATCCAACTCCAGCCGCAAGTAGAATTTATGAGAAAATGGGGAGAAAAGTCTTTGGTTAATTGAATTAAGAGAAGACAACACGTCAAAATCATATCATCATGTAAACAAATTTGAATAGTGCATGCGGTAGATAAGATCCAGCTATGTTACAGAAAATACATACAAGTTGCTAATGGCATGCAATCCAGTCACAACATTATATAAAATTATTAGTTTGTTTGAGTGGAATGAGTTGATAGAGTAAGACAATGCAATTAAAATTGAAAAAAGAACAACAAAATATGTTTGTGGGTATGTGGACTTGTGGTTGAGCTAGTACCATGCTAGCTTTAATTGTTAGTATCACATTATGCCATTATGCCATCTTGGAATATAATTTATCAATATTATTTACCCAACTTAACCAAATGGCCGGTGCAATTTAGTTGCTTATTATTATTATTATTATTATAATATATAGTTGTGATAATTAAACTTTGTATAATCCCTTTTTATGGTCCTAAACAGTGAGACGGAAAGTTGCCAACACCTAACCTATTATGATTTGTTGGCCATTTGAGCTATCGTTAAATAGGTGACTTACGCTCTACATTCCTCCCCTTGCGTTTGCTATTTTATTTTTGTTAAATTTTATGTCTCTATAGTTTTTTTTTAAAGAATATGGAAGGTAGTGTACTATTAGATTCAGAAAGAGTTTGTATGATCGATAGGTGTAGACTTACGACCCTTTGTGGGAAGCTATCTACTTATATTTTGATTTATTACAAAAAAAAAAAAAAATAATAAATAAAGCTTGGGAACAACCCACTATATAATTAGCCCACTTTACGTCATATTCTAAATATTTACACATATTTGAATCATTCAGCATTTTTGGAACCTTTAAGTATATTTAGCAAAAATCCAAGTATCAACTAGGATCCTATATTAATGGCATGGAGACAATCACTCTTTATCGTTTTACATAAGAAAAATGCAAGAAAGTTGGAGGAATCTTTCTTTTAAGTGATATCCAAAAATTGGAACAACTATTGACATGTTAATTCTTACTTCGTATTTTATATGTTCATGTGAACAAGTAATAGACACTTGACACACCACTAATTATAATCAAAACGTCTTTTATTTGATGAGTTGAATCAAACAAACTCTTTATAATATTGTTTTCATGGTTAATAGTTCATATAACCAAATTGATAGTACATCTATCCGAAACTATTAATGATTTATATTACTCTGAACCACAAGGAATTTATTCACACGTCACTTTATCAAAGACATGTATGTCCATACTTGAAGCGAAAGGAACGAACTGTTTCTACACAAAATAAACTACACAAAGAAGGTATTGAATTATAATATATGATATTTAATGATGTAACTTGATGCAAAAAATCATAAACCTTTAAATTCGAAACTATGAAAACATAAATTTGAGCTTCATCTTGACTTTGCTTGTTCACAACTCACAATAGACTTTATAGTTCCACTAGTTCGTTTTGTTCAGCTTAATTTCTATCAACAAATAAGTTCAATAACAATAATTATAAAGCAAAATAATTCCCATTTTTTAATCACAATAACAGATTATTTCAACAAAATAAATACAAATAAAATAAAATAGATCAAATATTGAAAAAAAAGCCAATTAGCCAATACAATAAAAATGAGGTACCCGTGAGAAATACAAGAATATAATCTGGCTAGAAATAAAAGAGGGGAGTTTGCAAATTGCAACGACAATAATTCTGGAGGCGTCTCAAAAAGCTTGATGATTTTGTCTCTCTTCGTAATCTCTCTCCTCCCCACGCCGATAGTAGTATCGAAGTCGAACCCCAAGATTGAATATTATGATTGCCAACATCTCTATCTTTCTCTGATCTCCCAAATCTCAACTCAAAATCTCCAAAGTCTTACCATTTCTTCTTCTCAATCTCCCATCAATTTCCCCTTTTTTCAACAGATTTCTGAGCCAAATTCATCAAAAGTTTCCTACCCATTTCTTCATTTCGCAGAGAGATTCGAACTTTACAGTTTTAATCGATTATTATGATCATTTGACTACCTGGGTCGGTGTAATTTCGTCTTAAAATCATGCCGCCGGCTGTAACTTTGTCGGAGATTGCGGAATCTTTGCCATGTCCTTCATCGACGGCGTCTCGTTTCCCTGATCTTAGAGGTGTTCAGTGGCGTATTAATCTTGGGGTTCTTCCCTCTTCTCCCTCCTCCGTCGATGATCTACGCCGCGTCTCCGCCGATTCCCGCCGCCGGTAATTACCCCCCCCCCCCCCCCCCCACCCCTTTTTTTAACCGGAATCAATTTAGGGTTCATGTTTTTTTTATTTGGATTTGGGTTTTGAATTTTGTCAGCTTGTTTGATTGATGGTATTTTAGTTGGTGAAACTAATTGCTTTTTTTTTTTGTGTTAATTTTTACCCCTTTTGTTGGTTCCATAATTGAGTTTGGTGTGCTAATTTGTGTTTGTTTCGTTGTGATGTACTGTATAATAGAAGTTGCATTATTGTATTGATGACAACATACCGTAATGTGATTAGGAGTGTAACGATGATTTCAGGTTCCGGTTTTTGAAAGGAAAACACATTTTGGTTGAGTTTGTGTTGTTTGGTTCTCTTCCTCTTCTTTGGGATTTATAACTGTTTGCATTGACATTGAATCAGATCGTGATTTGGATGGTTAAGCTTACGTAGTGCGTTACAATTTTGTGTTGGAGGTTACATGTACGAATATGGTAGTTGTTTACTGCTATTTAGTGATTCTGTTCTTAGATGCTGAATCTAAGTAGTCATCTTGGTCCATAACGATGTTTTATCGAGTAAAGAATTGGTTATTCATGTTTTTGTCTAAGGATTCAGCTGGAGTTACCCAAATAATTAACTTCAGGATATCATTGGGAGAATCTCGTTGAGCTTTCCTGCTAGAATATTCGAAAGGCTATACATATCAAATGAATATGTGTACAATAGAGAGATTCCAATCACCCCAATATAGAATGGCTACTAATTGTGAAGCGATTAGTTTATTTGGATAAGAAACAACAGTAAACATATTGAATTCACTGGCGGAATATTTGGTGATAACCTGCTTGGTTTGCATATGTAACACAACTGTAATATCGCCAAATTTTAGCATTAATGTGGTTGTGAGGAGGTCGCTAAAAGCGGTTTTTTCTTGTATGTTTTATATCCTATGTAAGGAGGTCGAACTTTTGAGCCTTAGCTTATATAGTTATGTCATAATCTGTTTCAATCTGGTCATCTAAGCTTTAAGAGTTGGTTTGTTATTGTGTTTGTAGTGATTTTGGTACTTCCTTTTGTAGAAAGTAAATTTGTTTCTTGTTATGAAGTGAAGTGATGTTATTTTACAGATATGCTGCTTTAAGGAGGAGCCTTCTTGTTGATCCACATGTTACCAAATTTAGTGATGATTTTCCTGATCCAGTTGTGGATAATCCACTGTCCCAAAATCCTGGTGAGCTTCTATCCATGTTGATGAATGTTCTGTGCCTTGGGCTTGTTGCTTCAAATTCTAAATTATTTTCTTGTAATTTACTTTCACTCTTCAGTTTGTGCTATTTATCCATGTCAGACTCTCTGCACCCCAACAAGGGTGTGGAATCCTTACCCAATCTCTCGTGTTCATCTAAATGCCTCAATTATCTTGAACTGATGAACCACATATTCATAGAAGATAATTGAAATCTGTGTGCATGCTGACAAATGGGTTTGAGCTCATGATTTTAACAAGACTTAACAAGTTAGTTTACGTAGTGTGTGCTTATTTGTATTTGCTAATCTATTAGCACATGCTTAAGCCTGTGAAAATCAAGAGCATGTTTTATAATTGTTGTTTCTTCTCATGCTTATCCTAATATAGGATGGTGTCTTTGTGTCTAAAATCTTGGGCCTCAACCTTCGAAGTCTGTAGATATGTACCCATTCCACTTTGTTGGATATGAATTGCACCTGAAAATTTTGAGATATGTGAGGGGTACTCTATATTGTTAATTGTGGAAGAGGCATTCAAAAGGGATTTCCAAAAGCTCAGTTGTGACGCAAACATGTATTTAGAAGTTTGAAACCATTGATGCTCATACATTTTGTTCATAATTTGTTTTCCTATTCAATCGTTCTCCCATATGCTCGTGAGGTATCCCATTTTTAACCAGGATTGATTCGACTGTGCTACAACTCTTCTACCACATTTTATTTTCCCTACTGCTCTTGCCACTTGTAAATATATAGTTGCTCTCCTTTTCTGGGATGGGTGTTGTGAGATTGATGCAGGTTTGTGAATATATCAATATGGACTTAATGGCAAAAGATGTCAAAAGTTGCAGCCTTTAGACATGAATATTGACAGCTTAATGAACAAATTGCTCTTGCTAAAGTTTTTCCTGATAGGTTTCATACTATTGTCTGTCAATTAGTACATTATACTGGACATGAACATGAAGATAGGTCATTAAACTATGGGCCTCTGAAGCACATTGTAAATGAACATGGAATTGCTGCATTGTAATTGTGCTGTTTTGTTTTTGCAGATAGCTCATGGGGTCGCTTCTTTCGAAATGCAGAGTTGGAGCAAATGGTCGACAAGGATTTATCTCGCTTGTATCCTGAGCATGGTAGCTACTTCCAGACACCAGGATGTCAAGGCTTGTTAAGGCGAATTTTGTTGTTGTGGTGCCTTCGGCATCCAGAATGTGGTTATAGACAAGGTGAACTGCTGCTTTTATTAATATTAAAGTTGTTTTACTCAATTTTTTGATGGTGTGCGACTTGGTTGGTTGTGGACTTTAACAAAAAAATCCATATGATGAGTAATCTTTTAGTTTTTTATATAGATAATATTATGTTTCCTCCAGGAGTTAAAACTCATGGATCCATTTGTCTTGATTGGGTACATGACTACATGTTCACTATATAATTTAGGAATCAATTGTTTTCCCTTTGGATACTAAATCTTTATTGACTGTGTTCCATTTGTAGGTATGCATGAACTTTTGGCTCCCTTGTTGTATGTACTTCATGCGGATATTCAGCGTCTAAGCGAAGTACGCAAACTTTATGAAGAGCATTTTGTTGACAAATTTGATGAGGTTTTATTGCATGAAAGTCATGATTTCAATTTCAAGATCTCTGCAACTACTCTAGAAGATGACACAAGCCGTAAAGAAAGACCCCGAAAACATACAAGTCTTTCTGAACTTGATGCCAATGTACAGACTATTGTTCAGCTGAGTGATCCTTATGGGGCGGAGGGTGAGCTTGGCATTCTATTATCCGAAAAGTTTTTGGAACATGATGCATACTGTATGTTTGATGCTCTGATGAGTGGCACAGGTGGTGCTGTAGCCATGGCTGAATTTTTCTCCCATCCCCCTGCCAGTGCCACCCAAATTGGCTTACCCCCAGTGATTGAAGCTTCGTTGACTCTTTACCACCTGCTTTCCATTGTTGATTCCTCATTGTACGATCACCTTGTTGAATTGGGTGTTGAACCTCAATACTTTGCTCTTCGTTGGTTACGTGTTTTATTTGGCCGTGAGTTTTCTCTTGAGAACCTGCTAGTTATCTGGGATGAGATATTTTCATATGATAATAGTGCATCTGTCACAGCTCCTGCAAATGATCCTGGGGTCTTGAACTCTCCCAGGGGAGCATTTATCTCTGCCATGGCTGTTTCCATGATGCTTAATGTGAGATCTTCCCTGCTTGCCACTGAATATGTCACTTCATGCCTTCAGAGATTACTCAATTTCCCGAAAAATGTAGACTTGGAGAAATTGATTGTAAAGGCGAATTCGTTGGTGTCTCTTGCTCTAGCTGCTAATGTTTCCTCACATTCTACTCCAGTTAATGGCTTTGGCTCCCAGAACAAGCAAATTGCAGTGAAAGGTCATGCTCATAAGCTTTCATTTGATTCAAGGAATTCAGGGACACCTGTGAGTCTTGTACCTGAGAGATATTGGGAAGAAAAATGGAGAGTTGCACAGGAGGAAGAAGAAACTAAGAAGGAAATTTTTGCAAAACAAGTATCATCTCCAAGGAAGGGTTGGACAGAGAAAATTAAATCCAGGTTATCTAGAACAGAATCTGACCCGGCTCCATCAAAAAGAGAAACCAGACCAAGGGATAAAAGACCATCTGTCAGAAGAAGCCTGCTTGAAGATTTGTCCCAGCAGCTGAACTTTGGAGAAGATTCTGAAGATACAGAGCATGATAAATTTTCTTGCCTCGAGGATCCCCTTCATGTCAAGTCTGATGTGGTTGATCAAGATGCTGGACATGAAAGTGTTTCTTACATAGGCGAGAGATGTTCTGACCTAAATATTGCTAGTGAAGAGCATTCCCCTGTTTTTTCAGAGCCAATGAGTCCTGCTGAAAATGACTCTGAGAAGAGCAGTATTGCGTCAAATATATCCCACGATTCAATTGATGGTGGAACCGTAGATTCTTCTTCGTTTCAGTCTACTGCAGAGGAATCATTCCTGCCAATTTCTGATGCTCTAGATTCAAATAATTTTGGGTTATCTGGTTCAGATAATAGCTCAAAAGAACTTTCGACAACAGTTTCAAAGGAACGGAAAAGTTTATCTGGTAAGTTCCAGTGGTTCTGGAAGTTTGGGCGCCAATCCTCTGGTGAGGGGACTTCTGGTAAAAGGCCTGAGGTTGAGGATGTCAAATCAGCTGATGGAGGAAGTCTTCAGGTAAATAAACTAGGATATTCTGCTGAAGAGACAAACTACAACCATGTGAATGTGAAGTCCGATTGCTGTGACCAGAACTTGTTGAGTACATTGAGGAACCTTGGCCATTCTATGCTGGAAAATATTCAGGTATTGCTTTCTGTTAGTTTTTTTTTCCCCCCACATAATTCTATAATGAAATATGAGATTTACTATTCAGTATGGACTGCTAAAACAAATTGGCTTCCTGTCCTTTTGAAAAATAAAAAATTACCCGAGCTTATTGATTATCTAGCTGTAATTGCCCCAAATTAGCACAGCTCATTGATGACTTTATGGCTCATCAACCTCTATAAACTGACCTATAATAATAATGTAGGGGTGGTTCAGAATTTGGAATCACCACCATACTCTCTCTCTCTCTCCTCCTACGTCCTAGCTTTTCTCTCTGTTCGTCCCCATGCTTCTTTGTCACCATATCCTAACCAAAGATGGTAAACTCTAAGGGTATTCTGGTGTAACTTTTTTGTAAATTTAGGGAGGTGTATTGCAATAAAAACCAATCACTTACTCTGTCCAACCCCTTTCTGTTAACATCCTCTTTCCACACCAAACTGGTGCAACCATGGACCCATGTCATTAATTGTTTAGCTATGACTTTGAAATTAGTGCATGTGTGCTTGCAGGCTGCAATTGTTGGTTGTGGGCCACATTTTATAGATCGGAGGGAGGTTGTTTTGTTGTATCTCATTAGCAACCTTGTGCTAGAAACATGTTTGATTTCCCCTACCCTAATGTGCATCACTTTGTTGAATGTTTCTCCTTTCATACCTTTATGTTTTTCATGCGTTTGCATTGTGGATGTTCCTTAGAGGCACAAATAAACTCTTGCTCTCTCCCTAACTTTAATGTGCGCCTCACTATCCTTTTTTTAATATTTCAAGTTTTTAATCATCACGTCCGACCTATAATTTATTCTCTTTAGTGGTTCCTAATTCTATTTTGAAAACTAAGGGCTGGGGTGGTAAACGTTAGAAGAACTTATGGGCAGTCGCATAATTGTTTCACTTGTGCCCTTAGTATATTAAGATGATTGAATAAGGAAATGTTCAGGTTTTGCTTGCTATTTGACGCCAAATGTTCCTTCAAAATTTATGGTTTTTAAAAGCTAATTCGAGAAGGCTGGAGAAGAGGGAATGATATTTTGAAAATAAAAAGTATTCCTTCAAAACCGTTGGTTCCTTCAAATTAGAATGTTTCGTTAAAAATGTTCTTTTATTCGGTTAATCTCCCTTGTGCAATGTCTTTGTGTTTTCCAAAATGGTTCCCTGGTGTTCCAAATCAACTTTTGGTTAGGCTAGGGACATAATGAAGCAATCAGCTGTTTCTTAGGTACTTTTCACAGAATTGGAGGGATATAAATGATGATTTGGTGTTTGCGAAGTCCTATTGTGATGTCTGGAAATTACAGTCTATTACTATGACCATTGGAGAGATTTATTTAAGTTTACAGAACTTATTGCATTGTTCAATCATATTTTCTTAGAAGTTATGATCTTGTGACTTATGTGGCAGGTCATCGAGTCAGCATTCCAGCAAGACAAAAATCAAACTGGTGCATTAGATAACCTTTCTAAACATATCCTTGTTGAGAAAGGGCAAGTGACTGCAATAACTGCTCTGACAGAGCTTCGGAAAATCAGCAACCTTCTGCAAAAGATGTGAGGCTGGTTTAATTTATCTTTCATCTGTATATAGTATTAATTTTTTAGCCAAATGCATTTACATATATATTCACAGAATAAAGAGAATTTTCTCTTATAGCTCAGCTGTAGTAGATTAAACCTATAAGAGTGCCTGACGGGCAATTTGTAAATGAGAAATGTCATTTTTCTTTATGATTATCCATCCTGGATTTTCCATTTTGTCTAATGATTGCAAAGACTTCTCCAGTTTTGTACACAAGTTGAAAATATGGTTATTTACTTGTATAGTTGTATCATTAAAACCTTCTGCCTTTTGGTTTTCTTGAAATATGGCAGGAAAATTATGCACAAGTGATTGGTTAGTTTGGTGATTGTAAGTTTAGCTATTCTGAAGTTGACAGTATATTGTGCTGGAAAGTTGGGAGGTTGTTCTCAATACAAGGTCAGGTTGAAAGGTTGTTTTCCATTGAAGGACGGATTAGAGTTGTATCTTTGCCAAAAAAAAAAAAAAAGAAAGAAAGAGTTGTAGTATGGAAAGGTTGTTTTCAGGTGAAAGGTGAGGTTGGAAGGTTGTTTTCGATTCAAAGGCAAATTAGAGTTGTGGACTTGTAGAAATGATGGTAAATTTCATTCCTCTAATAAATAATTATGGTACTTCAAAAATTGTGAAACGCACAAGTTCGTTACCAATTCACTGAATATGCCTTGTTTACAAAATATTATGGTACCTCAAAAATTGTGAAACATACGAGTTCGTCACCAATTTTAATAGGGAGTTACTAAACATCGCCCACGAATTACCAGGGATTGCCCGTATTTTCATCATAAAATGACCCTTTGTTTACAATATATTTTTAGAACTTCATTTGTAACAACTTTTATTTATTCATATATTCTATTAAAATAACATTTAACATAGCTTCAACATGTAATATACTTTTTTCCGATTGGAAAAACCAACAGCAACAACAACAAAAAGCAATTATGTACCTGGATGCACATTGAGGACTATGCACCTGGTCGGGTGCACTTGTGCACCGAATTTAATGTGTGGAAAAAGTAATGAACATCTCGTAAAATTGTAATGAATATTGGTAGTTTCCCCAAAAACATTAATCATTACTGCGAGAACTGGACCATCACTTCTATTTGTAAGTTTTTCCACGCATTCATTATTAGTATAAACCCTGGTGTGTGACTCTTCATTTTTACCAAATTTGATTGAGTATATTGTTTGTTAGAAATAAAAATAATGTTCATTAGAAATTTATACAATGTATATTAATAATGTATATATTTGATTCCAATGTAATAAGTATTGAGTATTTATAGAAAATGTTCATTAGTACTGAGTATATTGTTTATTAGAAATACATAAAATGTTCAATTGAAATATATATAATTTTTATTAGTATTAAGTATATTGTTTTTTAAACATATTCGTGCACATGCTCAATGAATATATTTGAGTATATTTGATTTCAATGTAATGAGTATTGAGTTTATTTGTATTTCAATGTAATGATAATCATAATATGATATATTGTACATTATTGTTAAGTATTTTGTACATTAAACATTTTTGTGAACACGCTCAATGAGAAATTACTGGTGTATGTTGTTTATTTAGCATGTACATTTGAATCGATTGTAATGAGCATTATAAATATATAGAATGTTCATTAGTACTAAGTATATTTGATTCCAATGTAATGAGTACGTATTAAGTATATATATAATGTTCATACGTATTGAGTATATTATTCATTAGAAAAATATAGAATGTCTAATGGAAATATATAGAATGTTCATTTGTACCGACTATATCCCTTAATTAATGATGTCTGCATTTTAGGATCATTGAAAATACTTACAATGTACATTCAGTTTTTAAAAATGTACATTACAAATCTATAAAATGTTCAACAGTAATTCTTTGTGTAATGTTAATACATATGTACATTTAAATTTTGAATTTGCATATTGTAATCATAATGTTACAGATGTACATCGTATGACTTTGTAATAAACAAGTTCAAGTTCATTGTACGTGATGTATATTTACATATCAAGTAACATATATGATATTTTCGACAGTGGTGTGCATGTATAAATTCGTCAGATTTTAAAATGTGATGCAAATTAAATAAAAAAATAATCTCAATAATTGTGTTCTTATTATATTTTCAACGTTTCATAATTACAAATTACAAACTCTTGATGACATAAATTACAAAGTATTAATGATTGTTTATGCTGATAAATAATGTTGCAGGCTTTTATTACATTCATTCATCATATTCAGTGCGTTTTTCCCTTATTTAATAAAATCTGTGTTTTATACTTATTTTTTTTGCGTTTTGGACCAGGTGCACATACATAGTCTTATTTGCAAAAAAAATGTCCATAATAGAAGAACATGCGGAAGCTAAGACCTAACCCATATCGTAGGCTACAAGTACCCGAGTCGAAACCGGAAAGCCGAAGCAAAGAAAAGACGCATAAAACCCTAGAATGAATCCTGGCCGTAGATGTGATTAGAGTGAAGATGAAACCCTAGGGTTTTTATGATCCTCCTTCATTCCCCAGTCTCATAAACCCGCAGTTCCCTCTTCAGCTGCTTCTCTCTCTCTGTTCTCTCTCATCTGCAGCGACCAACTATGGTGAGCTTCTCTCCCACTCTCTCTCCTCTCTCTCCTCTCTCACTACTTGTTGATCCCTACCCCCCTTCCTCGGCCGGTATGTTTTTGTCTGTACTTTTTGATTTGATTTGATTTTGTATCAAACGAATACTTTATTTCTTAGGGTTTTCGGGATTTATGTCGTTAATCTGCTGTTGAAACGAATTGCTTGATACTGTTGAAAAAGATGCGTTTTTTGAAATATTTTGGATGAATTTGGGTTCATGAATTGTGATTTTTGATTTGAATAAATTGTAAGACTTTATGCCTATAATGATTGTTTTGTGGGTTCTTGGCTAATTATTTTTTTGATAGATTCTTGTTTTATTTTTTTTGATGGTTTTGAGTGATTGAATTTGAGCTTATGAGTTGTTTGATAAAGAGGGTTTCTGGATTGTAAAGTTGTCTCTTATGTGACTGGATTTGTATGAATGAAGTGGGTTTTTATGGATAATGATGAATGAAATTTTGGTGAGGAAGGATTGTTTTGGTGTTTGGAAATGCAGGAGATTGAGAGAGTGATTCTTTTGACGAAAAGTTTGTGTGATTTAGAAATCTGGGTACATTTTGATTATCTGAGGATAACATGATTTACTGTGGTATGGTTTTGTGTGGAAGATGAAAAATGGTGTGGTCAATGAGATCATTTGTAAGTTAATAGTGTTGCCTCGTTCTGATTCTTCTTTGTTCTTCTATGTAGCTTATTTGTATTAATGCACTGAATCTAGATAATTCCATAATTAGTTATATTCTAATTTTTTAATGCTACTGCGATTCCATTCTTTGTGAATTTTGATACTTATTGGAAGTATATACTGTGTTTAATATTGTACATATTTGCTGAAATGATTTCTGTGTGTTGTAGGCCTTTGTAAAGGCGCAAAAAACAAGGGCTTACTTCAAGCGTTACCAAGTTAAGTTCAAGAGAAGAAGAGGTGAGCTTTTGTCAGTTTTAGTTGTCTATCATTGATATGATTGATTTGTCAAGACTATTAAGTGTCTTTAATTTGATATTCCTGGTTTCTTATTTTTGCAGAGGGAAAGACTGATTACCGTGCTAGGAATCGTTTGATCAACCAAGACAAGAACAAGTACAACACCCCGAAGTACCGCTTTGTTGTGCGATTCGTATCCTTTGCTCCTCTTTTGGACTTGTTTTACTATGCATTTGGGTTCTCATTTGGATTCTAATCTGGAAACCCCTTTAAATTGCTTACATATGGGCTATGTCAGCTTGATTATCTGATTTATAATAAAACATCTCTATTCAATGGGTGTTTATTAATTACAATATATTGCCTTCATTTTCAATAGTTCACCCTTAATCTGTTATTTAGACTAACAAGGATGTGATTGCACAAATTATTTCTGCTAGCATCACTGGCGATATTGTCCTTGCTTCAGCATATGCTCATGAGTTGCCTCGCTATGGACTTGATGTTGGCCTTACCAATTATGCTGCTGGTAAAATTTTTGTTCTGCTAGACCTTGCCTTGTGTGTATCAAATTATGTACTGCCTTGAGTTTTTACTTTGTGATTATATATGCTGATTTCCACTGGTGATGCAGCATACTGCACTGGGCTTCTTCTTGCAAGAAGGGTCTTGAAGATGCTTGAGATGGACCAGGAATATGAAGGCAATGTTGAGGTAGTGAGAAGATTGTGTCGTCTGAATTTTTGAATCTGTTTAGTCTTTGTTTGTAATGGTTTTGTTTATCAGGCTACTGGTGAGGACTACTCAGTTGAACCAGCTGACTCTAGGAGGCCTTTCCGTGCTCTTCTTGATGTTGGCCTTATTAGGACAACTACTGGAAACAGAGTTTTTGGTGCGCTTAAGGTAAACTAATTTTTTGTTTTTGTTTTTTTAGTGTGTTGGTCTATTGGTTGTTAGACCCTTGGTTTCCTAATAGATATGACCAACACCCCCAATATGCAAGTCTTTTTGTGTGTCTGGAAACTAGCTATTTATTTATTTGAGTAGTTTCACTTGGTGATGCTTCAATGATGGGGGCTTGTATTGTTCTAGATATTATATTGTTTGAATTTTGAATTCGACATCAGTTATTTATGTTGCTATGCTCATATTACTTGCACCATTGAAGGTGACAGTTTGTGTATTTGTGATAGTGTTGCTGCTTGTGTTTTTGTGTGGTTTCATTTCTTTAATTATGTACTGCAGTTGGAGAACATTAATTTATCTGTTTGACAAGTGCTCTTTGTTTTACAGGGAGCACTTGATGGTGGTTTAGATATTCCTCACAGTGACAAGAGATTTGCTGGATTTGCAAAGGAGGGCAAGCAGCTTGATGCTGAGGTTCACCGCAAGTACATATATGGTGGGCACGTTGCTGGTTACATGAAGGTAAAGTTTTTTATATTAGAATGTTCTCTAATGAAATAATGTGAAGTTACAGTTTTGAGACTAACTCTCTTTTGTATTTGTCTAGACTCTGTCTGAGGATGAGCCTGAGAAATACCAGACTCACTTCAGTGAATACGTCAAGAGAGGGATTGATGCTGATGACTTGGAGGCATTGTACAAGAAGGTTCATGCTGCCATCCGTGCTGATCCTAGTGCCAAAAAATCTGACAAACAGCCACCAAAGGAGCACAAGAGGTGAGCCATGGAGTTCTGATAAATGGCCTTCACTTTGTGGTTTAATTATGTTCCTTCATTGATATTTTGTAATGCCAGTAAAGAGAAAGATTGGAGGGGATTTTGAAGCCCTTTAATTTGGATCTGGCTCCATTGAGTCAAGTCTTTGCTAAATGTTTATGTTATGATGTACTACGTAGTGACTTCCATGATTTCTTGTTATGCAGGTACAATTTGAAGAAGCTTACTTACGAGGAGAGGAAGGCTAGCTTAATTAAACGGTTGAATGCCCTAAACTCTGCTGCCGGAGCTGCTGATGATGAGGACGAATCTGATGAAGAGTGAATCCCCTCACAAGCTTAGGCAGTTCTAAGTTTTTGTTTTCTGCTGTTCAACTTAGGAACGTCAAGTTTTGTTGGGTTTATTTACTTTGGCATTTTTGCTGTTGAGAGCAGGTACTTTGTTAGATGTTAAGAGAAATTTAAGTAATGACAGAATGGAACTTCAGTCATATGCTCTTGTTTCATTTAGATCTATGTTTTTTATTTGATTATAACATTATGAGTTCATGAATGTGTTCGAGTTGGCCAAGAACTGTGTTGCAATACTTCAATTTTTTGAGGCTGTACTGCATGGTTGATAGTTGTGTTAATTGCTACTTAGGAATTTTAATGTATGCTTTCTTCTCTGGGATGCTTTGAAATTCTACTAGTGTTACCTAGGTTTGAGGTTTCAAGCTCTTTTGAAGGGCGAAGTCCTATATGAACATGAACTTTATGATGATTTTTACCGTGCATTGTATTTAGCTGTGCTTGTTTCTACTATTGTTCAGTATGATCCATTCAAATGAGTTTATTTAATTATCTAGGTATTCTGAGAAATCATATTGTCACTATTATATTGTCATCTGACTAATCAACCAATCTTAACTTGGACCTAATATGATTTTATAAGATTTATGATAATTTATGAAGGTATTTCTACATTACGTCCAACTTTGTCCAAAATGACTCATTTTGAAGGTAACAAATTTTATAATGTATTATTTTTGAGTCATTTTTGAAAAAGTATTTGAAATTTTCATAATGGGTATCTTCTAGGGCCATATATAGACTGAAGAGGGTTGGAGTCATACCTTTCATTTTGTCTCCAAAGACCTGCAAATGAGAAATATGATATGAAATTTATTAAGAAGGGTATTTTGAATCAAATTAGATAATTTTAACTACTCTTGGAATCTTCTATGACTACAAGACACATTAAGAAGGTGATCTCTCACAGGGTGTGATTTTGTACAAAATGACCAAATTTTAAATGTTATAATATACTATGAAGTCATTTTTGTAAAAATATCCAATGTCATAATGTTATTGGTATGGCAACAAAGACCATGTGGAGGTTTAGAACTAGTCATATTTATTGAGCTTCAATGTCTTGAAAACTAGTTAAGGATCCATCCGAAGGAGTTTAAGTAATTGGTTAAAATAGATTAAGAGTCAATGGATGATTCCAATTATTCATTGGATCATATTAAGAGTTGCCTTTTATTCTGTATTTTTTCAACGTTTTAAAAGTATCTTTTAAAATTGTATTTGACAATTTTTTTTTTCAATTTTTAAGAATTTTGTGTATATTTTTCCTATTTTCCGCCCACGATCTTAGACCATGATCACTAAATTTTTCAAAGTTGAAGTGGTGTTGCTTCAATGACTCCTGGTGCAATAGAAAGTTGTTTGGAACCATAGACTCCTCATGCAATAGAAAGTTGTTTGGAACCATAGGCTCCTGGTGCAATAGAAAGTTGTTTGGAACCATAGAAAATTAATGAAAGAATTTTTTTTTACTAGTTGATTCTGCAAATTTAGAAGTTGTATTTATGGTAATCAAAGGAAAAGATTCACAAGTTATCATGTATTAACCAGAGATTTGTCAATTTACCAAAAATGTGGCTTTAGAGATATAAATTATCAGGTCTCTTTCCAGCTAATCAGTACGCAATCCTGCATTGGGATACAAAAGACAGGATTTCCTCACTATTTTGTTCAATAACTTACAATGCATATACCACTGATCTTAGGCATATGGAAAATATATCCATCCTATACTAAGGTGAGCTGGAAACTTTGAAAGTGAAGAAAAATAAACAGAATCTACTAATAAGGGATATTCACTGCTCTATGCATATTCTCACTCCACAGAGAGTCAGCGAGGAGGGTCTGTAAATGATGAGCAGGTATAAAGCTAATCTCCACCTCAATCCCAGGCATTATAAGTGTTGTTCTCGCATCTGTGATCGGTAGGATATGTAGAGTTATTTTCATTGTACTCGGCAGGGTGGAGTGATTCGGTTAGTCCATACTCCATAAGCCCCTTAAGCACGATCCATGTGGTGAAATCCAGGGAGGAGAGAGGTGATGAAGCCAAAAACTATCATTTGAATCTCTCTAACTATACCCCACCAATGGTTGCCTCCTCCAACTCCTGCCTCTGGAGCAGCTTCATTTTCAACAATTGGCTCTACACCATCTGCTGGTGGATTATTGTGCTCTGCTCCAGGTTGAACGTCTGTCACATGGTAGATAATGCATCACACATCAGTGACTCATCAAAAGTTTTCCAGTTAACAAGATTCCAGAACTAAAACTCAAGTACATATATCATTGCTAATGTTCAAAAAAATAATTGCTAGTAGTATGTTCACATGACACTCAGATAGGTTGCAGATTGTTTTTGTTGAACTCATTGACTGAGTTAATTCTCAAGCGTAGATTCCTTATCTCAGTATAGAAGTACGAATGGTGTTAAAGAGAAGAGTTGATCTATGAGTTTGACTCGCTGGATTACAATTGCAATGTAAGTTGACCAATAACTTTTTCTAAATTGCAAACTTTCCACATCCTACGGAATTTCATAAAACAATTCGACCTCTCATACGAGTTGGTGTTTGTTTGCAGACCTCATGTTGCTATATTGAATGTCAAGGTAATAAGAAAAGAGTTTCTCAAATACATCAATATATAATACTCTACAATCCACATGACCAGAAAAAAGTTTTCTCAGATGAAGTACTCTGTATATGTTTCTGTCCACTGATAGCATATCCAACTTTGGTCACCAAAGCAATGCATTCAATCAGAAGATGGTGATATTCACCACAATCCTCTAAAAATATTGCTATACAATCTCCCAGTTTCCTCAAACTCACAAGGTAGAAGCCTCCACTCTGGTAAAGGAACTACCAATTCCACCATGCTAGTTTCATCTTGTTCAATCAATCACATAAGTTCTCATTTACCAAAATACCGAAGCCTTAATCCCAAAAGGATGGAGTAAGATAAACACTTTTACTATCACCAGGATAATTGATACCAGATCTCCGTGTTCTTTGCTACTACACCATGGCCATTAGAGTGCAAATCTTACTTATTTGAAACATGTTATTGCAATCTGTAACAGTATTTCTAATGACTTCATTTTCATAAGGCTTATTTGCCAAACCAATCTTTATCTTTTTCCCTTTTCCCTCCTACATGGATGCCGCCTCTCTCAACCCCCCCCCCCCCCCACACACACACACACAAAAAAAAAAACCCACCCACATATATACCAAAAAAGAAAAGAAAAAACTAGGGATAAAAGAAAAGAGTGCATGTATCACAATAGCAGATGATGGATGAATATAGATATGTTGCAAAATTATATCATCCGGAACACTATGCCAATTCAACACTGTCGGTGCTCAAGCAGTAAAGTGCATCAAATCTCGACCTAAAGACTCCCTTCAGATGGTCATGTGATAAAATAATCAGAAAATCATAGAGGGTAACATTATCCTTCAACATTTCACATCTAAAATGTGCAATATTTCTGTAAAAGTAGATTACCAGCGGCACCTGCAACAACATCATCATCTCCTTGTCTTACAATTGGCTCAACCCCGGCAGCAGGCCTTGGTGGCCGAGGAGGAGCAGCTGCCCTGTGCATCGCTTGTGAAATCCAACGCAGAAGTGGAGTTAAAGCTCCAGTCTGGTATCTGCAGTAACGCATAACAAAGGTGAGCTTTTGTAGACTTTTTATTTTTCAGATATGCGGACATGTTAAGGAATAAGTGAAGAGTAAAAGGACTCAAGGCAGACCAAGCATCCTCAGAGGAGTGAAGGAAACATGCATAGACAAACAAAATTTTAGACTAAAAGCTTGCATAGCAATTGCAGTGAAGAGTTTAAGAGTCCAAAAAAAAATCAGTACATACATGTAAAAGCAAAGTCTAGTGAAGCAAAAACGAACAGATAATTGGGACAAAAAATTTCAATTCAGCACAAGAAATAGAGGTGCATTAGATAAAGACCCATATATGCACTATTAAAAAATTTCCTTGAGCAGATTTTTAATGTCATGAAGCCTAATTTATACTTACAAGTAGACGATAAATGCAAAGAACACAAGAAGTGCAAGCCTTTGTCTTGAACCATCTTGGTAAAATATAAAGATCACAGCTGCCAACTTTAATATGAGCACCAAGTCAAGCTGGAATGCAATTTGAAATCTCCGTACAACAATCTGTCTTTGAGGTTCAAAATGTTGAGGTTGCTGCTGCTGTCCTTGCTGCTGAGCCTCCTGACTTTGCTCCCCACTAGCAGTTCCATCCTCATGAGAGGCTATTCTCCTGTTACCATTGTGCAAGTAAATTGTTAGGAAACATAGAATCAACTCTCTCAGTTATCTTGTAGAAGGGACACATTCTGTCTCGTCACTTCCTACTTAATTATATGTCAAATACCAAGAAACTCGACTAAACAGAGATCCAATATTCAGCTGAATTTCTCCAGATCCCTGTGTATTATCAGAAGAGAAAATCTAACATCCCTGGTGTTTACTAAATCCCAAAGGAAAATATTGGACTCAAATGTTTTATAGCAGCTCCTAATCTTTAAATGTACAAGCACTCCCATTACTTACAATTAAGCCCAAAAGAAGAAGGGGTTTACATTCACATAATCATCCCTAACAAAGAACAAAAACAGTATCCATAGATTATGAAGTGAAAGCAGCTCTTCTGCTTTGCTACAATTACCCCAAGAAAATTCTTATTGATGACATTCAAATGGTTCCTTAATATCCTAGTCTCCTGACCCTTCCCTGTTGAGGAACAATTGTACAAAACCAATAAACTAGTCCATTGTCATCTTATCATAACTATAAAGAGAGAATAATAATTCAACAGTATTTTAGCAGAAGTAAATGGATATATTAGTAAATCACTATCAATCTTAAAACAGTCCCTAGTTCATACTTACGTAGAAGTCCTGTATGTAAGAGGAATGAGAGTATTGATAGGAATTCCAGTAACAGTTCCCATTAAAGGAAGCACTGGAACAGCATAAATGCCGGATCCATTGTTGGTGTGCTCTGGATTCTGTGTGGAAGCAAGATGTGGAAGTAGTGCAGGGTACATGATTGGTAACATATTGACACCACCTAGTTGTATAGCTGGCAAATAAGGAAAATTTGGTACCTGAGACAATGCGTTAACTACAAAAGTGAGATAGCTTGACCACAAAGCTAAAAACTTAATCATAATAGTATAATTTACATCAATGAAATGAGCTCAAAAATTCACATTACATTGAATTTCCAACACAATACGCTCCTTACCATGATGTTCCCAACTGTTCGCTCCTTTTAGACTCCATTTGATTGGATGGAAGCGTTTTCAAGGGAAAATGACTTTGCATGGAAAAGAATTTTCAGAGAAAAACACAATCTCACCTCAAATTTTCTTTGTTGGGTGCAGTTGAAAACATAGATGCAGGCTTTCTTCCTATATCTCATTAAAATACAAACTTTCTCCCTCCCTTACATCTCTATCAAACTTCCACCAAGCAAGCATCTTTACACAGCCCTGCCAACCCCCACATAATCACACTCCCATTAACAATTTCAAGACGAAGGTTGGAGAAAAAAAAAAAAAATAGATGAAAAATAATCCTAGCCAAATTGATTCAGTGGATTAAGAGAGATATTATGGTGAGAGAGTGTGTTTTGTTCATCAGAGTGAGAGGAAGACAACAGAGAATGCGTCATGCCTTGTTCAAACAAAGGAATACATTTTCCGCCAGTCAGAATCAATTTCCATCCTATATCATCCGTCTTATAACCCGAACCAAAACAAATGGCGGTAAATGAGGAAAGAAGTTTTCTTCAAAACAAACCAAGCCTTAATGAAAATCCAACAGGTCTTCAATCGAACTAATTTTATCTAAGCTCTATACTACCTTTCCAAAGGAGTATCAATGTGTCACTGAACCTTGTATAGTTAGGGTCAAATTCACTCCATATCAAGGTAAAGGAAACGTTTTCTTCAAAGAAAGTCAATTTTCTTCTCCTAAGAGCACGATGATCTCTTGTAAACTAGTTTCCCCACTCATTAAGCAAACTAAACATGCATTGAAACCCGGGCACATAGCCTAATAGAAGTATCTCACGCAAGAATACCCCCCCCCCCCCCCCCCCCCCCCCCCTGATTAACATAAACCCCTTATTGCATACACTCACAATTGGAAAAATCCATAAATATCATTTCACAAAAATTTAAGGAAAGAGAAATTAATTAACAACAAGTTCAAATCTAGCTAGCTCAATTAAATTAGGATCAAATCATGAACATCAACCCTAAAGCGGAAAAAGAACAAAACTTTCATACAAGACAGCAAAATTACAATCTTGATTAATCAAATTTGCAGTTAAGGTGGTATGGAAAACCTTAAAAAATGAATCTTGAGACAGAAAACATAACGTAATTGAGATAAAGTGTGAGGAAATCAAGACCTGAGGAATCTTGGGATCATCCTCGGATGGTTTAGGAGGTGATGGATTGTCGTTGTTGTTGTTGGTGGTGGTGGACGGATTATCGGATTTTTCCGCCATAGGTGTTTCTCTCTCCGGAAGGGAAATTTTCAGTGTTGGTACCGGCGATCACTGACTCCGGCTGATTGGTTTTGATTAGGAGTTGTACAATACGCAATCGGAAATAGGAAAAGGAAAAAGGTCAAAAAATAAGTAGAGTTTAGGATGATTCCAACATTTTAGTGTTGTATTTAATGTTCGAAATATACTCAAATCTCCTATAAAATTACCATTTTACCCTTTTCTATCGATTTATACTTCCATCCTCCCTATAATTTATCACCTTTCCACCACCTACCACCACTAGCCGTCGCCGCATTCGCCGTGAACACCCTCCATCTTCCATACCACCTCACCACCACAACCCACCACCACTAGCCACAGTTGCCATCTCCTCGCCACCATCTCGTCTCGAAATGGTCGACGAGCCATCGACATCTGATTTTAAGGTAAATTATTATTATTTTTATTTTGATAAGGCTAGTCTTCTTCATTAGACGACTAGCACAGGTTGTTAATCTTTATATTTTTAATTTTATTTATTTTATTTGTTAAATTCTTAATAATTAATAGTTATAAATAATTTGAGTAATATATGGACGGTGAATAACGAGTCCCAATTCATCTAAATGTTATAAATAAATAACTTATTGAGTTGTGTTAGATATATGAAGCTATTATAAATAATATGAGTTTAGAAGTGAACCAATGTCATTATTCGTAAAATATACAGTGCCTTGATAAGTTAGTATTGGATGAAATAGTTTTGCACTTAGACATTTGGTTGTAAGTGGTAAGAGGTACTCGTTTGCGGTGGAGTTTAATCCTTGATTTGCCTCTTGAAAACATTGTTGGAATTGTAATGTGAGGTGAATTTAAAGTGTTTAGCACTTTTATGATTGCAAAACACCAATTCACTACTCCGTAAGTGTGATTCTTGTTTACAATTTGAAAAGAAACACACTAAGTAACCGATATTTCAAAAAATTAAACCACCTCCTGGAACAAATCCAATGAATCATTAAATAATTTAGATTACCTCTGAAAACTAAGTCTTTAACACTTTAGAAGCAAAACCACCTCCTATAATTTGATTCCAAGTAAGAATTAAAACGTTAAATAATGTTAA
Source organism: Dysphania ambrosioides (assembly GCA_026401315.1). Lineage (NCBI taxonomy): Eukaryota > Viridiplantae > Streptophyta > Magnoliopsida > Caryophyllales > Amaranthaceae > Dysphania > Dysphania ambrosioides. Next base: position 918,585 of record CM048665.1, read on the forward strand.
ACTTGAGTTAAAAGCAACTTTTTTTCCTTCAAAATTTCTGAATGTCAAACTTAGTACGTGGCTCCTATATTTATAGTGGTCATGCTAAACTCCTACTAGGATTATGATATGTTCCTATCTCAAGTTTAACTAAACACAAATACTTAGATTCTCCCAATTCTTGTTTATGTTTAACAAGGAAACTAAAAAGTAAGGACACCAATGACTGTATTCTAACAAGGAAACCTTTAAAGTTAGACGCAAAAACGTTACTAACACTCCTAAGGAAAGCCAAAGACTTCTAAAACGTCCATAATCTACTGAACCTAGCTAACCTAAGCCCCCCAAGTAAAACGGACTCAAGTGAGTCCGAAAACATTGGAGCAAACTCTGATAAAGACGTAAGTAAAAAAAACTTCAGCTACAGGGCTCCTAAAGATCTTCTTTGACCCCTTTCAATAGGCATCAAAATAAAACTTTAAAGATTGTTCTCAGCAACACAACTTAACAAAGGGATTCACCATTGTTCGCATGACAACGTTGATGAAGTAAAGTTGGTTGCCTTCAAAAAGAAAATGTTTAATCCCAAGAAAGATCTTACTGTTTTAATGCGCTTTCAAAGTAATTTTATCTTGATGGCTTATTGATTAGGGATTTAGAACAATGAATTAAAGGTTGAATAATGTAATTCTATTGCTCTCGGGTATATAAGACTACAAACTTGCATTGTACCTCCGAATTTCACTAAAAAAACCGTTCTAGATTGGGGTTTTTTTTTAGCATAAAGCCAGATGCCAACCATTAAAATCCTTAACTTTATTGATCTTAAGTTCATGCATGGCAATGAAAATGAGACATCTTTAATAATTATAACACACTAAACTATGGTTAGAAAGAATCCCCCAAATAAAATATATTATCTTTAATTTCGTTGGTCCGGCCTCAATGATGTCTTAATAAGCATAAAAAAGATTCCAAACAATCAAGGTGCCATGATCTATGCCAACTCCAAAGTTGATAAATAAATTCCTTCTACAAATATATAAACAAACGATCCAAATAGAAGGCTAATTTTTGTCATTCCCTCTCCATTTCAAAGGCCAATACCAAATTATAGGGGAGTTTTGCTATTGAATTTTTCAAGGGCTTTTAACTTTTAAAGTTGGTCAAACAAAAATAATTGTTTACTTAGTAGTTTTTAGCATGGCATTTCACCCACATAATAACCTTTAAGTCAAAAATATAAAATTCGTAAAATAACTTTTTGTTTTAGCCTTTGGTTAATACAATTATCGTTCTATTATTTATTTATTTCAACTATTTCTTTTCTAATTTTTCCTTTCTCCGCTAGACTATATGAACTCATAGTTAAGCATTATAAATATTTATGATTTTAATCTATTAATAAAATAATCATTAATGTTATATTATATTATATTATATTAATGCTGGGATTAAATTGTAGTAAAAGACATCAAGGCAGTAATGTTGAGGATGATGATGATAATAGTAGTATTTATATAGTGATACAAATAGTAGTAACAATAACAATAAAGATAACAACCAACAACCAACTTTGTTTAACATATTTTTAAGTAGAGAATAGTCAAATAATCAAGTTAAATAATTATCTGAAACAGCCAGTCAAACCATTTAACATCACCAGTTAGTAGCCAATTGCTAAATAACTCCAAAATGAAATCCTATATTCATAGGTTTATTTATGAAATGACCAAAACACCCACCTCTTTTAGTCATCCATGAACCATTCTTTTTTGTTGCGCACATATTGGACGTACAAAGAGAGAGAGAGAAACATTTCAAGAAAGAAATGTTTGTATGTTCTTTTTTTTGACATTGTTACACCACCCACCTTCCTTACAAAAGATTCATCGTCATCATCAAAATTATTTTCTGGGGTTTTCTGTAAATCCCACATTTCATAATCAAATTCTCATCGCATAAATTGTTTTCATTTTTATGGGAACATTTCATAGCTTTCGAAAAGCCTATGGAGCCCTTAAGGATTCCACCACCGTTGGCCTTGCAAAAGTCAACAGCGAATTTAAGGTTACTTTTTTCTTATTTTTCTCCTACACATTTTTATTTATAATCTTATATTACGATCATATATTATGAAATGGATGACCATTGGTTTTAATGTCGAAATTCTGTTTTAATTTGGCTAGGATTTGGATATAGCCGTGGTGAAGGCGACTAATCATGTTGAGGCTCCTCCAAAGGAACGACATGTTCGAAGTCAGTTTTTTTATTTTTTTATTTACCCGAATTTTATTACATGCAATGACCTCTGATATCTGCTTAGCCTGACAACTAGTGATCATAATTCTTTTTGCGTTACATATGATCATCCCATTTTTATAAAAATATGTAATCTTGAGCATGTGTTGACATACATGATATGAAAGTTGGTCAAAAATGAATTTTTTTTTGAAGATTTTAATTTTCTTTTACAAACTTGTTTATACGATGATAATGATTATCAAATCAACCATGCAGATCTCATGAAATTCTGTGGTTTAAAGTCTATGCATCATGATTCTTCATTTTCATTGATCTCTTTCTTTCCTTTTGTCATTGGCTGTTGCTGTTGCTCAGAAGTATTTGCTGCCACATCAGTTGTTCGGCCACGAGCAGATGTTGCATATTGTATTCATGCATTGGCAAGGAGGTTGGCCAAGACCAAAAATTGGATTGTAATGTTTCCCCTCAATTCAACTTATAAAAAAATTTACTATGTTCTTTTGTTATAATTTAATGATATATATGTCAACACCAATGAATCTAGGAGCTCTAGATTTGCTTGCATCATATTCTGGTTAAATATTCAAATTTCCAGCAAGTTCATGATTGAAAAACCTTCATGGAATTGTTCTATGATGATAGTCTAATTAGGAGTTGATTTTCCAATTCTGACCAAACACTTGTGATTAACAGGTTGCGATAAAGGTACTGATAGTTATTCATAGGACACTGAGAGAGGGAGATCCTACATTTAGGGAGGAGCTACTTGCTTACTCACACAGGGGACATATCCTTCAAATCTCCAATTTTAAGGATGATTCAAGCCCTCTAGGTATCCTCTTTGTCCTACTCCTTCTCTACATCCTCTTTCAAACATTTTACTTGGAACATGACATCAGGAGTATGGAAATCTAAATGCAGCATGGGAATGTTCTGCATGGGTTCGTACATATGCACTCTTCCTTGAAGAAAGGCTCGAGTGTTTCAGGGTCTTGAAGTATGACATTGAGGCAGAGCGGTTGACAAGATCTTCACCAGGTGCAAGTAAGGTCAGAAGACTTGTTGAGCTCTATCAATATTGTCACTGTCATTTCCATCCTGTTCTTAATATTTGTGTATACATCTGGTAATGGAGGACAATTAATTTGAAAATAGTGGGAATATCACAAAATGACAGCATTGCTAAATTTAGCTTAGTTGGTTATCAGGTACATAGTAGAACACGGCTTTTGACCTCTGAGGAGCTATTGGACCAACTACCTGCTCTCCAGCAGCTTTTGTTCCGATTGATGGGTTGTCAGGTATAAGAGTTAATTCTGACTTTATTACAAATATATGTGTGTTCAGTGTCTGTTGCGTTAATGCTTCTGACAAATGTTCTGACTTGTGAATTTTTTGGCAGCCTGAAGGAACAGCGTGCACCAATTATCTCATACAGTATGCTCTAGCTTTGGTATGCTTGATACTTTGCTTCTGAAGCATTTCAATACATTCAGCAAACTACCACTACTGTATATGGATTGACAGCAACGGATGTAAACCTTTCCTTTTATGCTTGAATTTCACATATACCACATGTTTGTGATGTAGGTGCTGAAAGAGAGCTTTAAAATTTATTGCGCAATTAATGATGGTATTATTAATTTAGTTGACGTGGTAAGAATTTCTATCCAAAAACTTGAAAGCTACATTTTCCAGGCGAATCCAACAAGTTGAAAGAATTTTCCATCACCACCTAATCTTTTTCTTCGTGCACGAGCAGTTCTTCGACATGACTAAACACGATGCTGTAAAAGCACTTAACATTTATAAAAGAGCTGGTCAGCAGGTATGTTATACAAAGTAGTAAACAAAACTCATTTCCATCCACTTGTACTAGTATTCCTTGCAATTTTTACTTCATTGCTATTTCACAGGCTGAATACCTAGCTGATTTTTATGAATTTTCCAAAAGATTGGATCTAGCCAGGAACTTTCAGTTCCCAACATTACGGCAGGTTATTTTCTGCACTGCAAAAAGAAACAAGTATTCACTTTCTTTCATCTCTAGATTCAACATTATATCTGATGTTCTAAATTAATTTTGATCAATAGCCACCCCCCTCATTTCTAGCTACTATGGAGGAATATGTCAGAGAAGCACCACAAAGCGGTTCTGTTCAAAAGAGACTGGTGAGAAGTTTTCATCCAAAATTTAATATTCAAGGATATGTAATACATTGTTTTACAGTAATAGCTGACACACAACTCCAATTTTATGTTCAAAGTTTCTTTTTAGTGCAAGTCATTCAGTGACATATCTGGTACTTTAAGAGTTTAAAACCAAGCGTTATTTGATATACAGGAGTATCAAGAAAAGGATGAATCCCCACACAAAAGTGAAGAACTTGAAAACGAACAGATCGATGAGGAGGACGAGAAACCAGAAGAGCCAGAGGAAGAGCCTGAGATTGAACCAGAGCCACAACCTGAACCTCCTCCGTTGATATCCACAGATGACGATGATCTTCTTGTACGTCCTTGTTATATTTTGCTTCTGCAAGCAGCTTACACTTCCGAAATCCTGACTCCTTGTCTGGCTCTTTTGTGCAGGGTCTGAGGGAAATAAATCCAAAAGCTGCAGAACTGGAGGAAATCAACGCCTTAGCTCTCGCCATTATTCCCCCTGGTGATGTCAAATTCATTTTCTTAGATTTACGTCTAGGACTTTTCGATTATTTACTAGCACATGTTGTGTGTATCTTCTGAATTTGTTTGTAATATAGGGGGAGAAAATCAATCATCAGCAAGCAATGCCTTGACAGAATTCAGTAGTACATCAGGATGGGAGCTAGCCTTAGTTACTACGCCTAGCAACATCAACAATACTCCACCGCCAGATACTAAATTGGTTGGTATTCTAAGCTTCTACCAGTAAATGCCCCCATCCCCTTTGGTTGGATTCTGAAATTTCTAGTATTTATTAAAGGTAAAAACTAAGTTAATCAATTAACGACATCATTATTGAGTTTTAAGTGTCCATAATTTGACATTTGGTCTCCAAAAAAGTTCAAATAAAAATGTTTATAATTTATATTTCTTAAGGGATAGGATCAGCTCGAAAAAAGTGGCCGATTCAATGACCATCACCTAGTATAGACTTTATCAACAGTTTTTAAGAGGCTCTAAGTTATGTAGCTATACCCTAACTAGTTAGACAAAGGCAAAAACATTTCTGAAAGATTTACTGAAACCAATCTTTGGGAGGAATTCATTCTAATTATACAACTCGTATGTTTGTAGTAGAGTATTATATATTACATGCTCGATATTATGGACCAGTTCTAGTAATATAATCCTTAAAACCATCTGCTACATGTGCTGGTTATTTAATGATTTTATCTTTGGGGGAATAGGCCGGTGGCTTTGACAGCTTATTACTCAATAGCTTATATGAAGATGAGAATGCAAGAAGACAGCTACAAATGCAGAATGCATACGGGCCATATGGGATGGGAGCAGGCGCAGCGCAAGTACACAACCCATATGAACAGCAGGATCCGTTTTTCATGTCTAACAGCTTCGCGCCACCCACCAATGTTCAGATGGCTATGTCTCAGCAACATCAACAGCAAATGATGATGCAACATCATCCACATCAGCAACTAACACCATCCCAGAGTATGATGATGGTGCCTTACCAAAACAATGCTCCCCCCACCCAATACCCCCAGGTACAGCAGCAACCTATGGGCATGGGTGCGTCTAACCCGTTTGGGGATCCATTTTCCGTTTTCCCTCAACATACAACACCCATCCATGCGAACCATGGTCTACTTTAGAAGATTAAGTGAGTTTCTCTTGGCTTCTTTTTTATCATCTTTCTAGGTGCAGTTTATTCAATGATGTATTACTTCATTCTTTTTGTGAGTAAGCATTCAGTTGGGAAACATCATCCCTCTTCCTCGACATATCATATTCCTTGTATTATTTTGACCTTTTGGTATCGTCATCCTTTGAATTTTGGACGATGAAACTGTATGAAATGTAGTCATTCATGCACTCTTATCACTTGCACAGAATTTTGACAAGTGAATTTTGAATTGATATATAATATTTCTCTGTCCCTTAGTAAATATTTTAGAAATTGGATTTGTATACAGGTCTATAACTTAGGCGACTCATCTAACCTCCACATTCCTAGAAAAATTGCAAAATACTCGAAAGAGGGACAAAGAGAGTAGTGCATCTTCGTTATCTTAGCACGCAACTTAAGAAAATCAAGACAATCGTCTATTATCAGCCATAATGATGTGTTGGATTTACTAGGACATTACTACAGAGTACCAGTTTTGCTCTAATACAAGATCAACGACAATAACTCATTACTATTCGGACAGGCTGGTCTTGCTTATCCTCCATACACAATGCAACAAAGTAGGCTTCAACTTTCGATTGATTTTGAAATTACATTAAGAAATTTAGGATTAGTTCAGACTATAGGAGTTGAACATCAGTCATTTCGGAATGAATTTAATGTTTAGGTTATTACAAACGAAAATATCAAAATTTACACCCCCTAATCTGCTTAAAAAAGGGTACCCGGGGTTTTGGCCAAGTAATACATCAATTTGATTCGAAATTTAGGGCGGATATGCTAGTCCAAGATGAACAATATTATCGGTTTGACAACCGATAGTTTACCACATCGGAGCAACAGAAGGCATTTCACCTGACTGGGATATGAATATCCTAACAAATGCATTGACTACTTGATCAGAAAAACATGGATACAACAGTTAATAAACAAAGAACCAGACAATGTTGAGGAGCCACGCATAATTTGACCACACTGATATTATTGTGACCTTGATTCGATGTGCAAGAAACAAATACAAGATGAGTTTCCACAACTAACCTAACTTTATCATATGGACATCAGAAAAAGTGACAGTAAATTGTTTTGCTGCGGAAACTACAGGCTACATTATGTACAAATGCCAGAATACATGGTTGCCTTCCAAAGTAAATGCTCCCAGACTTTCATGATTTAATGATCAACAATTGCATGATCAGAAGCCTGTCAGTTCGAATAATTACTAGTAAGAGAGAATACAACATTATGCATACAATGGACTGAGATAAACGAGCCATTGAAAAAACAGCATCTACCATTTGATACAATCCATAGAGTGCAAGATTAAGGTTTTTGGGATCAGACCAATTTTGACATTTAAGTGTTCATGTAATAAATGAACTCTCTTCAAAGAAATGTGTAAAATAACCCCTCAAGCTCCCACTCATCAATCCATAGAAAGAGTGAAAATAATCATAGCATTTCAATTAACAATGTGCAACAGATGACTCAGGGATATTGATTTAGGGAAAAAGTTGGAATGCTTTACGGGGGAAATAACATCCAACCAGGTATTCAGACACAGACTAGACTTTCTACACAGGGCATTACTAGTCCCTCAAAAAAATTATAGAATAACCTGCAGAAATGTATCAAACCAACAAAATGATTAGAATATTTAGCTCAAAGAAAAATTCTTCACCAATAAGGTGAAGTTAAAAAAAAAAAAAAACTACAGCTATGATGATTGTGTGGGGGCAGATAAAAATAATGGATACTACTTACCATTAGACACCAGCAAGAAGCAAAGTAAACTGGCCATAAAAACAGATCATTTCTCATCATCCTCAGATAATTCTGACTTCCCTGAGTTGCTTGGGTCATAAATCTTCACCTCTACCTGCACAGGAGAGGAATGATCTGGAGCTGACCCTGTAACCAAAAGCAAGTTGGCATTTTCAGTAACCAGGTAACCTGACTGGAAATTGGCCAGAGACTAAAATATTAGTTGAGATTTTGCGTACTTGACATGTATCCAGTATAAGCACAACAAAAACCTCATTGCAAAACAGTGGGTAAGGAATTTCAAGTAATCATGCGTGATACCTCCTCTAACGCATATAGAATATTAATGGCTGCTATCTTAGAGTGAAGCATTGTATGTGAGGGACAACTCAAGCTTTTTGTCTCAATTTGTAATTGCCAAATCATATCACATAACACTGCTAAGCACATGTTATCCTTTCAATTCTCTAAGGTAGTACAGTTTATGCTTCCTAATTTGGGAAAGTTCTGTAGTTTTATTTTAACTTTTAAACAGTTGATAAATTGTACCACCTTCATAAGGATCCCTTAGTTAACAGAAAGGTCGTTTATTGTTAATAACAGAGCTAATAAGCTAACTTCTTTATATGAATCCACTGAATCCATGAATGGATAACATAATTTTCCCTCAAAAAGAAAGAAAATGCAGTGAGTGCTGAAGGCTTCACTGAGCTTACAAACCTCGAGGGAAAGAAAAAAGTTGTGCAGCCCTGCTGGCAGGAGGCAAACAAGAAAAAAAGGCCATTTACAGCATTTGCATATAGATTAATTTTTATTCAGCACCTCCTACTCTGATTGAGCTTGTATTTAGTCAAAAGTCAATGACATAAAATCAGTAACTTAAGGCAAACACAGTCTGAAAACTAGGCTACCTTTGGAAATGAAGTTTGGGAGAAAGGCTCAAGCTCAATCTCTTTAGCACATATTCCATAATTTCTAGATTTCAGCTCAAAATACAAGCAACAAAGCCTCAGATAGAAACTGGTAAGGACTTGCACTCAACCAAAAGAGAAATAATTGTGGAGGAATTTGAGAGTTTCAAGGGGCAATAGCTGATTTATGTAAAAAAACCTAAGCTTTATCATAACATGAGAAAGAAATGAGATAGAAAAGGGGATTCGGGAATATACTAAATCACACATTTTGTCCTGTCAATCTAGTCTTAAATTATGACCTTAACACAGTAATAGAACTACTAGAACTCATAAATAGTAGCTCTAGACACTTTCATACAATTAAAAAAGTAAACAAGTAGGTTCAAGATCACTATCTAGAAAGTTGTTCAAGTACATGAAAATTATTGGCTTTGTTAAAATGAACAGCTCATTGAAAATCTATCTGAAAAAGGGTAAACACTCAAGTTGCATGATGCAGCACCACTTGAATTGAACAGAAAATTCACTTCACTTTGGAAAGGGGTAAAAGCCATTCGAGAGTAAACTACTCGGATAAAAAAAATCACTGACATTTGGAATACAGAAACAAATAAAAACTTGAAAATATCCCTGTTTTTCTTACAAAGAATTAGCAGATCAACAACTCGTACAACATATCAAAATTCTTGTACCTATACTCATGGCTTAAACATTCTAACCTCTAGTACCTGAAATTCCATATTATTTGCCATCACTAAAACGCGGATCATCCTCAACTCAACCACACACCTTCAAAGAAACTTCTCACCAGTAATCACCACTTTTTGATGGAGACAACCTTCTCCAACACTTGTGCTCTTAAAACATAAATCTTCCAACCAAACCAAAGAAAAAAAATTGACCTTTAATCCAATAATACTCACGTAACTCCATGAATTTCCTTTCAATCAAACCAAAAAATAGACCCTTCATTAAGACATACAAGTAGTTGTCACACTGTCTCAACTCCTCACTATTAAAGATACAACAAAATGTTGTTAAAGAACATTCATAACAATTCATCCATTTCCAACTCTCTCCATCACTCAATCAAGGTAAGATCACCTTTTACAATTCAATTGTGAAGGTAACAACTTTTTTCTGAAAATCCAAAACTGTACGAGCAACTACATTCACCCATGAAACAACACAAAAGCCATGTATCAATTGCAACAACTCAGGAACACCTATTATTAGTCCCTTGCTCTTTAAAGATGTCTACCTTTAAATTCAAGTAACTATAAATTTTGCTCGAATTCGGATCGGGACCCAACTCTATCTAGCATTTTAGCTAAACCCTCTATGCTCAAACAAATCCAAGAACACAAACATGATCAAACAAAGGAACCCATCAAATCATCCCACTAAATCACTACAAATCCAAGACCTTCCATAAATAGTAATCATAAAAAGGAAGGACAACAAAACAAAAATAGAAAGGGAGGACATTTTCATTCATACCTTCAAAGAAGGAGGAGGATGGCCAACCCCTTGCAGAGATGAGAGAGAGGGACTCCTCTTCAGTCAGAGGATTAGTGAGCTTCTCAACAATCTCAACAATGTTCTCAGAGCGTCGCTTGGGTGGGACCCAATAGGAGGATCCAGGTCGTAGAGGAAGCCACTCGGGTGCAAGCCGTCGCACAAAGATACCGTGGATGGCATCCTCGAGCTTCTTCAGCCCCATCACCTCGATTTCTCCGCCGTCAGAGGAGGATTCGAGGTCGATTTCGAATAGGCGGGATTTGGTGGAGAGGTGGTTTTTGGGGTGAGAGGAGAATGGGGAGGAGAGGAGTTTGAGAAGGGTGCTAGCGGTTGGTGCGGCGGAGGAGGAGAGGGTGGGAGTAAGGGTCAGGGAGAATCGACGCGCCATTGTTGAATGATGATCGAGGAATCAGGGAAATGAGGAAACGAGAGAGCCCACGGTGCTTTTACCTGCGGACGGCACAACCGCCTTTGATAGTGGTTTGATGATTCGTGACCCTTTATATTTTAAATACTCGGCGCGTCTTTAAAAAATTGTCTTATTATTTATTTATTTTATTCTTATAACAATAATATTATCCCAACTAATTATTAATAAAGTAGATTTATGTAGACGAGACATATAAATAGGGATTGAAGGAGTAGCTAATAGGATTTTTAGACATGGGATGTTTATCAATTTTTTCACGCAAATCAGATAGTGTATCTCTGGTGCATCAGAGGGAATGTACTCTTGTCATACGTGGCAAAATAGTCACATGTAAACAGGAAGAAATGACATTGAGGAAACGGAAAGGGTGAGTTGACCGAGGAAGAAAATGCAACAAACTTAGCAACACAAGAAATCAAGGCTCAACAAACAACATAAGGTAATGATTACATTAATTTTTGAATTTGAAACAAAATTTCACTTACTTGAATAGATTTCCACTTATATATGCAATGTATATACTTCTGACGTGAAATGTACATACTACTAATATGCAATGTATATATATTTATCTTAAAATGTATGTTGGAAAGCTTATATATGCAATGTACATACTCCTGATATAAAATGTACATATATAAATCAAAAAGTGTACACATGCAATTTTTGGACCAATAATATTTTTTGAAGTTATCTATAATGTATATACTTATGATATGTAATGTACATAATCCTGATATGAAATGTACATATATAGATAAAAAAAAATATACACATGTACATTGGAATATAATTCAAATTTGAGGGAAAGAGAAGAGAATTTGTTTTCGAAAAATAAAATGTTGGGGAAATAAAAGTATGTAGAAGTCCAAAGTTAGTGCCATAATAAACTGCTCTTTCCCGTAATAATAGGTCTGGCAGTTGCTTTTGGTGGAAACAGTGCATTTGGTTGCGTGTTGCAACTACCAATTTACTATGTAAGTTTCTGATGCAAGTAATGTATATTTGGAGTTGCATTTCATTGTTTGCAAGCTGTGTTTTATGGTACACTCGGGAGTAATTGTTGATTCTATGGAGTAATTGTTTAGCTAAGCTAAGCTATTTATGGGTCTAGTATTGTCAAAGCGAGCTTGAGGTTTTTTTTATATATGGAAAAACAAAAAGACTTAAAACGAAAACAAAGACAACTTATAACCGTTAGCAATCTTATGGGCTTGTGTGACCTGATCTACACAGCTCGAAATGGTGTCCTTCATCCCTAATTGAGTCAATCGTATGTAGGATATCAGTCGATGGGGGTAATTCAGATCGCAGAGTATACACTAGCCTGGTAGAGTCAGTTGCCAGGCATACATGCGATATGTTCATGGCCTTAGCCCATTTCAATGATGTAAGGCAAGCCATTCCTTCCGCCTGCAGGGTTGTTGTAGCTTTTATTGGACTTCCTCCTTGTGCCCTGGTGTTATTTCCTGCATCTCGGAGGACCCATCCTATTCCACCATTTGATGTATTTTTGTCTTAGGAACCATCAATTTGAAATCTATTTTCATAGGTCGAGGCGAGCTTGAGGTTGGCTTGAGTTTTAATCTAGTTTTTATGGTTCATAAGTGAGATTGAACTTATGAATTTAATAAAACTATCAAACTTTGATTTTTTAAGTGGTAAATTGGTACTGCAACTTAGTGATTGAAAATGACGAGAAACATAACTTCTTGCACAAAATGAGCAGACACATAACGCTTAAACACAATATGAAATGTAGTATAGTTAGGCATTGAAAATGCATTGTCTTGCATGATTTGGAAGAATTCCCAGCATTTATCAAACTTAGAAAACTTCCCAATTCATCAACTATTGAATTGTAGGTTTCTGTGCTATGCTTGAACCCAACATTCGACTCAACCCAGGCGAAGAATTCTAGTGCCCCAGTGTTGTAAGATGAGAGGATTTCACAAACTGTGATGAAATACGGAGGTTTTTGAGGAGATGGGGTGGTTAAGATTGGATTTTTAGAGATAGGTGTTGTAGGATTTGGAGTGGTTTGGTGAAATGAGAGGGATATGACAAGATTGGTGGGATAAACGAAGTACAAGTTCTTGCAAAGTGTTGGAAGCAAGAGAGATAGTTGTCAACAGGGTTGGTATCTTCATCTCTTGTTATTGGAATGTTGAAGTCCTGCTCAATCGTACGCAGTGTCTTGCTAGGGGTGCTTATTGAGTTGAGCTACTCGCGAGCAACTCAGACACGACTCGGTCAAAACTCGACTCGATTGGACTCGACTCGAGATCAAACTCAACTCGATAAGTTAACGAGCCAAGTCAAGTAAATCAAAGCTCAGCTCGAAAAGCTCGTGAGAAACTCGTATTAATTTTATAATATATATTTATAGAAAAATATACTTAAGATATAAAATTAAATAAAATAAAAGATGGTTTGATATATAAACCAAAAGTCCCACATTGGATTAAAACGAGCTTCAATTGAGCATTAATCGAGCTCGAGCTTTAAACGATCTTTAATCGAGCTCAAGCTTTAAACGAGCTTTAATTGAACTCGAGTCGAGTTTGAAACAAGCTTTAATCGAGCTCGAGCTCGAGCTCGAGCTCGAGTCGAGTTTGAAACGAGCTTTAATCGAGCTCGAGCTCGAGTCGAGTTTGAAATGAGCTTTAATCAAGCTCAAGTCGAGCTTCAAACGAGCTTTAATCGAGCTCGAGAATTGAGTTTTTGAGTCAAGCTCGAGCGTCGGTTTTTAGCTCACGAGCTTTCGAGCTCGAGTTTTAGTTATCGAGCTCGAGTCGATCTTAGCCAAACTCGGCTCGACTCGGCTCATAAACACCCTTGCGTCTTTCCTTTTACTCCGATGAGTTCATAACGGTTGTTAACGTGTTTTTGTTGGTATATTTTATGTTGTGTCCAATACTCGGTTCTCCTAAAAGTTATATCATAACGAAGAATATCAAACATGTCCTATCTTCATATTATGAAACACTTGTAGATCAACAATTGTTTTTTCCTTGCTTTTTTTTTTTGTTTTTTTTTTTCGTTTTATGTGTTTGAGACAGAATATATCACTTAATAAATATATTGCAATGAGTTGAATGGAGTGATATCTTGAAAAAGGCTACATTTCTCAGTCTCAAGTCATGACTTGGTTACTCGTGTTAAAGGCTTAAAGCATACTTTTGTCCAAGTGTTAACTAGAATGCTTTATGCATGAAGTCCAGAATTTGGTCTAGTATGAAGAGAAGAGTGTCACATAACCTTATACATGTCGGAGCGTAAAGAACATAAGTTGATTAGATAATGTACTTCGGTCATATGAAGCATCTAATTAATATAATGCACAAGATAGAATCTTAAAAGGCTTTTATATATCAATGATACGTAATATGTACACACCAAAATGCCCCAAGAAGTACAATCACCATAAAGTACTATTCCTTTCAAAACAACGCACAGTCAAAACGAAAAACTTGCATCTCCCGATAAAAAACTATATTATTCACAACCAAAACAGTGATAACTTATTAATGTTAACTAGTTTAATTGGTTAAAATTTAGAATTATACACCCGAGATCAAATCTCATCTTTTACCCAAAAAAAAAACTGTGGATACTATAGAATAGATAAAATTAGTATAAGTAGAGTTACATTAGGAGTATAAATACAAAATACATAGAGATAAGAGTATAGGAAGTAGAATTGGGATATACCTCAAACGAAGGGTATCCATACAAACAATATTACAATGTACAACTTCAGAATATATGAAAAACACATTAATAAGAAAGAATCAAAGTCTTTAGATACCGTAGTTCTCAAAGAGAAACTAAGCACATAATATACTTGTGTCAATTAATCTGTTTTTTAAGTTTTTTTTTTTTTTTTAAAAAATGGCTAGAGAAAACATTCGAAGTCTTCCTCACGAGGGGAACCCTCAATGCTCTGTACAAATGGATGAACAATACTCATGTACCCAACAAATCAAGGTGGGATATACGTTATACTCGTTACGAGCAGAAAACACGAAGTTGGAATTGGAATAGGCAGACAACTCTAAACTAGCACCGTTAGGGAGAAACATGTTTCTTGGCAAAAACCTTCCACACTTTGTCCATAGTCTGCAGAGATCAAACGAACCGTTGTCAAAAGGAAAACCAAAGATGCCACCAAGTAGCAACATTCAAGAAAATAGGTAAAGAAACTTCAAATACCTTCATATATCTACCATGATATTTTTGCTTAAGCTGGGTTTTCAGCTGGTGTTTCAGTAAACGAAAACGATTTGTTTCTGGTATTAAGGTTACTGAGATATAATGCTGTTTACAAGGGAAGGGTAAAATTTCCTGTAGAGCCCATTTTGCAGTTAATGGAGAGAGAGTTTGTCGAGCTCTGCTTCTTGCTTTGTCTAGCAACTGCATATAGAGATAGAAAAAAGATGAGATGATACATCGTTAATAATCACCATACAACAGTAAGACAAGGTCGGCACTTTGACCTTGTATATTTCCTGGATATACAAGGATCAACAACCACAGGTGGAATAGAGATATAAAAGAGTAATAAGTTGTAACATTTCTTCAGTTGAAAAAAGAAGAAAAGAACATAGATGACCACATGCAATTCCAAGCTTCACTCTAAATTTTGTAATAGATAACAACATGGTCACACCTATTGCTTCAGTAGGAACTTGATTAATACCCGTCTAAGTTACATGGAAGGAAATGCAAGATGTACAAATGATATGAGTTTTAATTTTCATTTTAAGAGGAAAATGAGATCAAATAGACCAAAGGAGGCGAAAATCGGCAAGGAAAATAAAAAAAGTATGGTGATAATCTAGCTCAAACATTTATACCAACCTTAAATGTTGATTGCAGATCATCAGTATAGAACCTGGAGCGGTAGCTCTTCAAAATCTGCAAAAGCCAATATACATTTTCCTGAAAGAAGGCAAAGATAAACAATTTAGAAAGGGTACAATAAAAAAACATTAACTATAAAAAAATCCTCCTACGTATGCATATGGCAGTATAGTGGGGCTTACCTCTCTCTCAACAGAAACAAAAAAAAAAAAACAAAAAACAAATATAAGGCAGTATTGTGAAAGAACCATAATGAATGGAATCCAAATGCACAACTAAACTATCTGTGGTGAAGTATTATGGAATCATTGGTGTCCGGATAACAGGTTTAATAAGAATAATCTCTTTGTTATAATAGGGGTAAAGACGTCTACATTTAGGACCTCCTACCAAGCCTTGAGTGGTAGCTTATGCAGAGTCATTAACGTAATACTGATGATACAAAATATAGAATGGAGACATTCATAAAACATTTATTTGTGAGTAAGATAGATTTAAAGCTTCTTGCTCTTATTAGCCACATACGATAAAATGAGGATAATAATGCAGGAAATTCAGAAAAGCTATACATGGAAATCAAAACGGAAGTACATGCCAGATATGTAACTAATTATTAAAGAATTACCTGCAGTTCATTTTCATGGTCCCTCTGTTCAATCTCAAGGACAGTGGAAATATCTTCTTCTGAAGGTCCGTGCTTTTGCAGACGCAGTGTTTCATCTAAAGCGATATCAACCTGGCAAGAGCTTGCATTGTCAGAAACATATGCACAGTAAAGTGAACCTATAATTTCTAACAGATAAAGTAGTATACTCACCAGGGTAGCAGAGGCATTTGGATCGCAAGAAAAATCAATGGTTATCTCACCCTCCAAGTCAGAAGTTTTTGATGGCTTGCTATACCCAAAGTTTGAATCAACACTTACAGAATAAATCTGCATCTCAAAAGAGATTAAATGTTTAGACGAATCTGAATATATAGTATGAGCCGTAATACATTTCCATCACATATGTTTATTTTAATATATACACTAATGTACATGGTGTAAGCCAATGTAGCTTACCTCTCCATGTTTGAAGCGGAGAGCTTGGGTCATTTTGGTCTGAAGAAGCTGGACCAAAAATGAGGCAAACCAAATCTCCTCCATCTTTACCGCCAAAAAAGACAAACAAATATAATATAAACAAAGAATAGATAATACTATTAGATCAATACTGAATTTTATACGATAATTACAAGACATACATACCATGTTCTCACTGCACAACTTTATATTCAAAGATATATGGACTGAACACTGTGCTTCTACCATGGGACTTCTAACAATTTCTCTACAGAAAAATAATACATTTGAGGCATTAAGGATATTGGTGCATTCTTATCAGAGCAGAGAAATGATTGTATAATGAGTCAAATCTTCAATTAGTTGGTTAATTCTGAAATATTTTAGTGCATTAGTACCTTACTATGTTTACAGGAGGAGAGCTTGGTAAACCATTGAGGTCATCCAACTTGAAATGAAAAATCGGTTCGGAAGGCCTTGGTATTCCACCCTACATTTGTAAATTTAAAAAAGCAATGTAATGTTGCAAGCTTATCAAGATCATGCTTACTTTTTTCATCAAGAAGACTTACCAAATACTCCATTATTAATGGGTGAATCATAGCTGGATCAAGATTCCCAATGATCACAACAGTAAATGTAGAGGGGTCTTTAAAGCAAAGGTCAAAATATTCACAAGCTTTCTTTGGATCAATTTTTGGTAGGTCATTTACGTGCGCTGGCTACAAAAGGGATATGAACACTTCATTATGAGCAATTCCGATTTGTAGAATAATGAGGTAAAACATCAAATTGTCCCCCTCCCTAGTCCCCCCTCCAAAAAAAAAAGTGTATATAGATATCATTCATACCTTATAAAAGTAAGAATTACCATATTTAATTCTCGTCACCCTATTCGTGAAGACATTGTAAGGATCCCTTTCATCAGCTCGAATCATTTCTTCTAACATCTGTATCACTCTTTTAATATCGTCTTCTTCAGGTTCCACACGGGTCACAAAAAGTTGATAGACAAGCTAGCAGGAGTAAAATAAGAAAAATGAAACATCAGCTACACTATGATTGTGATTGAAATTAACATGAAGCAAGGAGCGAAAGAAAATTTTGTACATCTGATAGCTTATGGTACTCTGACTCTTCAGAGAACCTCAAATATTTGTATAGGATACTCGACACTCAGACGTAATTATGCCATTTAGACACTTTAATGTGTACCAAAGTCATGCAAAGTTTTATAAAATGGCAGGAACAGACTCTTCTAGGCTTCTAGCCAGGTTCAATAGCTAATTACCAACACACTTGAGGTTAACAAATAGGACGGCCTGAAGATCATTATATGAAGGATGATTATTCTGATTTACATAAGGTTCAAATCGAATACGGAAATGAGAATGGGAAGAATTTACGAGAGTCACAGATAGTTCTGATGAAGCTATAAAATGAAACAAGTGGTCACTGTGAAGACTGAGGGTGCCTACCATAGCAAACATATTTATTTGAAACCTCTCATGGTGCCTCACTGTTTGGGGCTTCAGCGTCAGCAAGCTCACCTCAGATGCATCTTTGTGATGAAAATTGACACATTTAAGCTCTAGGAGATGGGAATAAATGCATGTTTGATTCCATATGGAGTAAGAATTAATCATGAAAAGGACCAACTGTCCATTTTTCTTCTGAATATACGTTGGGTTTTGAGTGTTTGAAAGTCAAGCCATTTGCTCCAGTATCGTATCATATCACACTATCATTGCGTATCTGTAAACAGGTAAATGATAAAGGGAAATACTATAACAAACCTGCAATGCAGTTTCTAAATCCGTAGGAGAACAATCACCAATGAAAGTTCTAGTATATGCACCAAGATCTGTGGAGACACCTGCTCTCTTGCCAGCCAACATATCCTCTAACACAGTTGGTTTATAACCAAACTGGCCAATTTCTCCAGTGATGCTTGAGCTTAATAAGCAAGAAAGAAACTCACTTTCTGGAAGTTGTGAAAAACCACCATAGGAATATCCTTTAAAAATGACCTGTCAAACAAGAATTTCTAAGAATATTGGACTGGCCTAACTAAAACTTATGACGATAATAGGAGTCTCAGTTTGCATGATTAACAAAATCACGAGTCCAATGATCTTATCAAAGTTCTTCAATAATTGAATTGTTTAAAATTAAGAAGAGATCATTAGATAAATGAGTGATTAATAGGGAAGGTGACAGTAGTTATAAATATCAGGGAAGTAATAAGATTCCTTTACAAATAAAAATTGGGGTCTTAAGAATAAAATGCTTCATTGTATATGCGACTGGCCACATACTAATGTAATTCTTTATTTCCTTGTTAGGCATACCCCCCTTAATCGCTCCCTACTTTTTGTTTGGAGAGGGGGAGGGAAAGGGGAAGATAGGAGAGTCACAGCTAGTATAAGAGCTATGCAAAATCATGGAGGGACAATGGAAATGTACCAGTGACCACACCTAGCCACATCCACAAATTGCTTGAGGTTCTAAACCCAAACATCAAATTAGGATCAAAAAATCTTGAGAACTCATTTATCACTACAAACTCAAGTCTTTCTTCTAAGAAATCGTTTTCCTCGTAAAGCAAAAAATTATTACTTTGTGATCACAATCACCATTACTAGAGTGTCATGGAGGTAAAATCCAGGTAGGATGTTCTTGCATCCTTCATTCTATTAAGACTTTTTTTTCAGCATACATAAAACACTGAACTCGTAAAAAATGATGTGGAAGCACATTCTTGATGCAGTCTAATAACTCATCTTCCATTTTAATAGTGAAATGGAAGGATTAAGCCTATTGAAAGGCCAATTAACATGCCAAAACAATTCTTGGAGGAACTCTTATAGTATCTTAGTTAAGTTGACTAGATAGTTGAGAGATGACACCCAACACATGTATTCAGAGGTCATCTACAGTATTACCCTTTGGCTCCCTAACTATAAGCCAAGATATTAAATAAAATTTCTTAATTTGCATTCAAATTGTGTATGATACTCAAGTAACCTCAATGGACCCATTGCAGGAGCATATTACATTAATATTAGTGTTGCCTTAACGTCTCTGATGAGCTCCTACCAAAGCAGGTAAAAGGATTAAAAAATATGCAACCTTGCACATGCAGTTAAAAAAAAAATGCTTCCAGTTGATCCTTGCCCACTTTTAAAAGGGTCAAGTGAGGGTAACAATTACAATGTGAAAGGGAGATATAAAATGAACAACTAATACCTCAGCTTTGAAGTCTCAAACATGAAGAAATTTTTTAAGATGATTACCATAGAAAATCTTGCCCAAAAAGACAATACTGCAGTCCCAAACGATAACCCCTACGAAGGCCCAAGAATGTAGCCATAAATCTAGACTAGTGAGTAATGACTATAAATGGAAGAAAATCATCAAATATGATCAAGTGCTCTCTCTACATGAATTCTATTAGTAGGGACCCTTTATTAAGAATTTCCTCAAAAGACCAATTAGGCTCTTACCGAATTCTCCATTTCTGTTGTGTTAATAAAAATGATGCAATACATACCATAATGCATGATATGCTAGAGTCAAAGAGTTTTGAGTTTTACACCACTGTAGAGTTTAGACTGAAGTACATCAATTCATACCTGGTCATTCTTGAAATCTGTACATTTGTAGCAAACTTTCATGTCATTGGACAGAATTAACTCAGTGACTCCAATATCTGGATATTCAGATTGTTGCCTGATTTCCCTGAAAATACAAGAGACCTGAATTTGAAATAGAATTCCCTAGAAGTACCACAACTAAGAAAGGTGCTATAAAGTTGCAAGAACTTTGATATGGAAAAATGGGATAAAATACAATATCCTTCAGGTGCACAGCTGCATGCAACCAAACAAGGATCAACATAGATTATCTCTTACAACTGGATCTGGTTGTTGAAGGCAGCAATGGTAATTAAATGAATCTAGAGCACTAGAAATCTACCAATCTTAGTAAAGCTCCTTGGTCAAGGATTAGGAGATAACGAACTTTCAGGTCCACAAGTCATCCTATCGGGGCCAGCAAAAAGTTCCTCTGAAAGATACCATAAGGTAGAGTAATAGGCCAAATGAGCCTGCTTTTCTCCTTTACAATCTGACTATCTGAGAATAACAGCTTTTCAACTGTGTTAATTTCTCCATGGGCATCAACATCAAACAAGTTTTAGCTGAGAAAATTTTGCCAGAATAATGTATTGAGGGAAATGAGCCCCTTCTTATACAAAATCTCTATTTTTGTGTCTCATACTCTTGAACAAGAACGGAAAAGATATCACAGTTAAAAAGGAAAAATGATGATAGCTTCTAATGCATCATGGTTTAGAAAGAAACTTACCCAGGATTTGGCTTCACCTGGACGACTTTATCTGGAATATGGCCATCCTCCCAAGGAGAAATTTTGCCTTCCTCCTCAAGAGAATTTATCTCTGACACAAGATCCTGAAGATCTTTCTCAGTTACTGTAGCTCGAGGTTCAGTTACTATTATAACAGAACTTTTTGACATTCTTAACTTCTCGGAGTATTTGAACACCTCAGATGCTGATAACTCTATTTGGATTGTTTAGATTGAAAATGAGACTTTATCTCACAGAAGATAGAAAAACCAGAAAGAAAAACTCAAGCATTTGAACAGGACTTACGAGGCAAAATACTTTTGAAAAGCTGAGCCTCAAACTCAAGCCCAAGAACAGCCTCATTGCGAAGAAAATGCTGAACAACATACAGAAATTGAGAAGTTGTAGACTTGTGTCCAAAAGGTAATTAGAATATACTAGGTGGTAAAAGGTAAATTGGAAAGGATTACAGGGGACACGCATTGACCTGAAGATACTGATACCGCCAGGTGCTTGATTGCATTTTCTCACGCTCTAAATAAGCAGACTCCATTTCTGCCATGATATTGGCACAGGCAATTGATATCTCACGCTCAGAGAACTGATGCAATCTAACTCTTGCAAGCTGGAAAGAAATGTATCAGAGAATCCTTCAACTACCCAGGATAACACAGACATAATCATTGATACATACCTCAGTAAGCACTGATTTCAGGGCTTTAAGTATACTTTTCTCTTTGCATGATGAAGATATTTGGACAGCTTTGACTGGACGAACCAACTCTACTTCTGCTGCAGAGCATCCAAAATAGGGTGGATCCTTTTCTCGAGATATTTTGGTGAATCTACGGTTCAGAGCTGAACGAAAAACAACTCCTATGAGCCAGTCTTTATAGTCCCCCACAGTCTTAGGCTCATCATTGCACATCTTCCAATTTATCTCCACTGAAGTCTGTTAACCAACCTAGACCGCATCAAAATTATAGATTTTCTACCAGACAGGAGCTATACCAATTGTTTATTTGCATAAAAATAGCCTGGTTGAATGCATGATACAACGGAGCAGAATGGGAGAGACTTCATAATATCCTTTTCTCCCACTACTGTCACAGGCAACTCATAAAAATATGTTCAACAGGCCACTTCAAGCATTTATGATTTGTGGATTTAGAATACTAACCCCTGATGCTTCTGGTTCAGCTAAGCATGAAAACCGTGGTTTGTCATGAAATGGATTTTTGGGCATTTGGGTAATTGAAGGTGCAGGTGAATTCATTCCGCCAAATTGCTGGGTTATCAAATTGACAACGCTCTGAGAAAGATACAAGTAGATAAGAAAATCTCTTCATAAGTTAATTTGGTTCAGAGATATGAGCAGATATAAAAACTCTTCAAAATAATCAGTATAATCAGAGACAGAACCTCTGTATCAGGAAAGTCTCCAACTGCTATTACAGCCATGTTCTGTAAATTGTACCACTTCTTATAAAATTGCTTCGCAACCTCTGCAGGCGCTTCCCTAATAACATTTTCCAATCCAATCGGCAAACGGTCTGCATACTATGTACAATCAAATACATATATCAAACTTTCGTGCTATGCTAGTATTTCTTCAAGTAATTAGAGGGGGGAAAAAGAAAGTACAACACACATAGCAGTTTCTTAGTATCAAATGTAAAAGTTATAAGTAAACTTAAAAAGAAAAAAAGGTTTCACCACCTATATTATTGTTCAGCAATTCCTTCAACCCTGAATATATCAAACACCATCTGGCCAAAGCTATGGAAGCAAAGGCCAGACCGTTATCCATAAGAAATATTAGTCTTGCTGAAAAATACCACGACCAGTGAAATGTTTACTTATTAAAGCCCCACTAGTACATTTTATGAATATATACAGATGAGTGGACGAGACTAGCACAGGGGTGAATGTTAAGTTAGAGCAATGGAGATAAATGATGGAATCTAGAAGTTTTGGAGTTAGTAAGAATAAGCATAGTATGTAACGTGTCATTTTAGCAATAGGAGGATGCTTAGTGAAAATAGTGTGACTTTGGATAGCCATAATTTACCAGTAAGCTAATGATTCAAATACATAAGATCGATTCAACAAAAAAGGAATGGATACATTGTCACCTATAAAATGAAATCTGGGTGGCTCCAATGAAGAGCAACAACAAGACTATTAAGTGATCGTAATGTACCCTTAAGGTTAAAAGGAAATTTTTATTCCAAGACATTTAGACTAGCATTATTGTATAGGTTGGAGTGTTGGCGACTTTCAAGGGATCTGTTAAGAAGATGAGTGTAGCAAAGATGCATATGATAACGTGGATGTGTGGAAATACTTTGAGAAATAAAATTAAAAATTTGGATACCTGAAAAAAAGTTGACATAGCAAATATTAAGGAAAAGATAAGGAATAATAGGTTGCATTGGTTTAGGCACAGGTGAGGAAGGTAAAAGGTAGGGGGAATAGAGACCTAAAACAGGGTCAAGAAGACTGAAGATAACCTGGATGGAGGGAGTTAAGAAATATATGGAAAAAATGAGTTTAAAAAAAGACATGGCTCTAAATCGGAGGGAACGAAAAAGGTGGATTTTATGTAGATGATCACATGTAATTGACTTTTGGTTCATGTAGTTGATTTCTTCGTTTTGGGGTTAAAGATTGGCTTTGTTATTGTTATAATATCAAAAATGAAAAGTGGTATACCTTTAAAATTTAGTCATTTTAGACAGTCCCAAACCCAATGATAAAACACTCTCATATGCTTCTTATGGGTCTACTAGGGTTACATAAGGCCTTATGAATAATTGGATCCTCTACTTTGATTCTAAATAGTCATTTTGGCCAATTTTAAAAACTTTCGCAATCAGGTCTTAAATATGTTGCCAATCCTTTGAAAATCGAATTTTAGGCGGTGACTTACTTCAAATCTCTTCCTATGACCCTATGAGGAAACATATCTTGAGTCCTTTTAAAATCAAATTTTAGGCACTAAGAAATTCCAGACCACGCAGCAATATTATTTCATGTTTGGAAATAATTTCAAAGATTTCTCAAAACAAGGAATAACATTTAAAATTTGGTCAATATGGGTGAGGAAACACCTAAATATCCTTCTCATGGGACTGATAAGGTTCTATTAGGCCCTATGAATGATTGAAACTATGTTTTGGACTGTAAATAACCAATATATAAAGTTCTTACAACTAGTCATAATCTAGGACTTTAGAAGTTGGATATAAGGAAATGATTGACTCCAAACCTCATTATACCACCCTACGACACCATCGTATCCGTTTCAAACATTTTTGGATTTGTTGTTCCCTTAACATATTCATGTGTCTAACCCCGTGCACACCAAGGAGTATGTACACATCAACCTTAGAAATGATCCATAGACCAAAACTTTCAAAAAACATAATAGTGCTATCCCTTTTATATGATAGAATTAAGTGTAACTATAACAAGCGTTAAGCTTCATTTGGGTGATTTTATAACTCTACAGCAAAATATATAATGTGGAAAAAATGGTTAACTATAGGGAAAGTTCATAAAATGAGAAAAAGGGGGAAAACATGTTGGAGATTTAGAGTATTTGGTTGATTATATTCATGTTATGTATAGTTTAAGTAATTTGGTTATGGTCACTTAAAAAACATAAGAATAAAATAGTTGTATGTAATAAACCGAGAATATATTATATTATATTATATATGTATATATATATATATAAAGGTTTGGTTTAGTAAATGTCGTTTGACATTGTTATAAATACTTAACGAATTTATTAAAAGGTGTCTTTTAAAAAGGTGCCTTTTGGTTAGTATTTATACAATTATAAATATGTGATACTACTCATATGATGAAGTATGGTGAAGAAAAAACATTTTTCGTCTTTTCTTTATGCATTGATACATTTATTTATCATCATTACAAATACCAAAACTTGTTTTCATAGTATAGTAATTTTACTACACGAAATTAGAATTGTTCTTCGTTTTATCTCCTAAGTAATTTTCGTGTAACCCGAGTTGTAGTCTAAAGGGGCGAAATTATACTTTTGGGACAGTGATTTCGTTCACGACTCGACGAAATTTACTCCCGATTATCTTTGTGACCCTGTTTATTGTAAATTCTCTAACAAAACATTGAAACCCAATTAAAAAATTTTATTAAGAAAAAAATTGAAAAAACTTTGAACCGAGTCCCAAAAAAGGGGGAAAATATAGTTATTTGTGGGAAGCATGTATGTTAAGTAGATATATTTTTCATCATTTTAACATTTGAAGCTTCCATATGAAAAAAATCATCATTTAAATTGTCTATTCCTATTTGATTAGGAGTATTTTATCCCTACATGGAAAGGACCCCAAACGATATTTTTTGGCCAAGCAATTTTTCATAATCCTATGAGGTATCCAATAATTCTCCATGAGTTTTTAAAACAATTCACCAAAGAGATAAAGTATCGAGTATAATAGCCTTTAAATTTGGGACATGTTTGACTTCCACGGGCAAAGAAAGGTAACACCATAAGATGATAACCATGGATCCTATAGGATCTTAGGAGGTGTTAAGGGTCATTGAAACCCTCGTATTCACCTTTAAAAACTAGTTCAAACCATATTTCCAATTGCCTAAAATTAGGTATAAAACTCAATATTAGGAATTTATTAAGTAATGAATGGTACCAAACCACTTTTTATGACCAAGGGAGGCATCCTATGCTACTAATGAGTTTAGAATACTTTTTCAAAAATTGCTCCGAAATTATGTATTGTAGCCTTCAAATATGGGACTTTTTTGAGTTTTTCAATGACACAATGGTAGCATCTCAAGTTGCTAGGAGCGTAAAACATTTTCCGATATTTAGGCCATTCATTCCTAATAAGGCATGTGATAACACGTTTTTATACTCATTTCTATATGCATTAGTTACGGGTTTTCATCATGTTTTCTCCATATATCTAACCTTTTAGAGTTACTTTGCTTTATATTTCAATATTGCTCACCTTGGTTTTTTCTCTTGTGATTTTTGTAGGAATTGGGCTTGATTTACTATAGGTTTGCTTTGACTGTGGTTTGGCTTGTAAAAGGGAACAACTTTACGTATAAGAGAGGCAAGGCAGCCAGTTCCACGGCTTGCCTACAAACGTACAACTCCCTCCACAACCATCCCGTGGCCAATTCATTATGTGAAGATACAAGAGGCATTGGTAGCTAGCTCCACGACTTACCCGTGGACATATGACTTCCTCCACAACTCACCCAGCGGTGGCCTTTGTTACGCAAGAAATGAAGACGAAGCACGTCAGCGAGCTCCACGGCTAGCCTGTGGCCGAAGGCTATTCTCCACAGCCACCCGTGGTGGTTGCTGATTGCTTACGTTTTGGGCCATAAGATTTGATTTGTTAAGAGTCCAAAACCTACTACAACTCCTAAGTTAAATATAGATTAGGGAGGTTATTAGTAGTCAATTTTTATTATCATATTTTTCAGAGCTTTATGTTCTTGTGCAATCTAAGGCTCCTCTAACCTTGTTCCATTGAAGATTTATCAAAGTTTCCATTAATTCAAGTATTTCTTCTTCTCTTCATTTTCTATTGTTATTCTTATTATGTTCTCTTTAATTAATCATTGCGTTTATCTAATCAACATGTGTGAGTAGTAATATAACCCTAGGGTTAGGTTGAACCCTAATATGGATGAATGCATCGTTTGATCCTTAATCTCTTCTTTAATCAATTTATAATTCCTCTTTATTAGGGTTGATGTTATTATCAAAAATTAACTAGAGATAGTATTGTTGAATGGGTTATTTTGGTGCATTGAGTTATATTAGTTGGGATTCCTAATTCTAGTGTTTTTAGTCGTAATTGTTTCCGTGCTATTTTTGTTGCTTAATATTCCGTAGTTAGAAAATTAATAGTTTAGGTTCTTCATCATTGAATTGGTTACTTGTTTAGTGATTACTCGAGTCTATTTAACTAGTTGAATATTAGTCTCTTGGGATTCGATCCTTACTTGCCCTTCTATGAAGTAGTGGTCTTGTTAGGTTTATTTTTGTTAGGTGCATGACACGCCTATCAAATTTTGGCGCCGTTACTGGGGACTAACGGTATTCATCTAGTTATTTGTGATTCGTTTTTACTAAGCATTTGATCTGTTGCTTCAACTATTGCCCCTTGTGTTTTTTATCTCCTACTTTAGTTCCTTTGTTGCATGCAAACTCGACGTTCAGGTTCGGAAGATTTAATACCTTTTGATAATGAGATCGAAGCTACTACAAGAAGACAAAGAGGTAGAAGAAGGAGAAATAGAAATACAAGAAATATGGTGAAACAGACAAATCTCTCTCGGGGTATGGTATTCCTGATACAATAACCGGGATCCTTTCTAGTATCGTCAGGCCACCTGTCACTGCTTTGAACTTTGAATCAAAGCCTCAGTTCATTCAATTCGTCTCAAATGACTCTTTTGCGGGTTCACCAAAGGACTGTACTCATAAATCACATCGATAGTTTCTTGGAAAAATGTGATACAATGAAAATCCAAGGAGTCACCTATGATGCAATTAGACTTCGTTGTTTTCCCTTTCCACTCAGCAATATAGCAAGAGAGTGGCTAAGAGATGAAGGTGTAGGCTCTTTTGATACATGGGATAAGCTCGCCAAGGCTTTTCTAATCAGATTCTTGGGCCCGAGAAAACCGCAGAATTGAGAAATGTGATATCTACTTTCAAGCAATCAGATAATGAATCCCTATATCAATCTTGGAGAAGGTTCAAGCGATTATAGAGACAATGTCCTCATCACGGTATTCTCGAATGGATGTTAATTCAGAACTTCTATAATGGTTTGACACATGAGTTTTGAATATACATTGATGTTGCATCCGGGGGTTCTCATGACTAAGAACCCAACTGAAGCTAAGGAGCTAATTGAATAAATGACAGTGAGGTCGAAACACTGTGAAGACCAATGAAAAATTTGATGTTGATGCTTTGACCCTCTTAGCAAGTTCCGTGCAAGCATTAACAAGCAAGTTTGATAAACTCCAAGCTAAATCTTCTTCCACTTTATTTGAAACATGTCAGTTATGTGGTATTCAAGGTCATATTACATCACAATGTCAACCTCCCTCTGAAGACATGTCAATTGAGCAAGCAAATGCCTTCTACACTACGACACATAAAAGGGAGGAGGAATCATCCTAACTTCTACATTACAACAGAATCCACATCCTAACTTCTACATTACAACACATATAATAAAGGGAGGAGGAATCATTCTAGCTTCTCTTATAGGAACACCCAAGCTCAACAGAATCCACATCCTTCACAACCACAATTATACTGCACCACCGGGTTTTCATAAGAGTACATGCGGAGATGTCTAAAGCGTCAACTCCCTCGATGGATTCTTCCCTTGCAAGACGTTCCATGTACCCAAAGTGGAGAGCAATAGGGGTTATAAGGCCTCCTAATACGATTGCTCCACCAGTGGCAGTCTTGTTTGCCAAGTCTCGCATTTGCCTAATAAGGAATGCACCCGTATTGATTGGTTGTGCATGGATCATTTGGTCAAGCATAAACAACTCGTCCTTTCGAGTCTTAGCTCCTTGGCGACAAAAAACAGTGCAAGATAACAGTTGTTAAACATAACGAAGTGCGAGGTGACGAATATGGTTACATGGACTGTTATTGGAGTCATATTCACAATTATCAGTCAAAATTAGCCAAATAGGAGTAGCAGACCAGTATTTGGATGTTAGTCTTGGCCCTATATTAGGCAAACCTAACACCTCATTAAGCCTTGTCAGGGTCCAAACGTGCTCCTCATTGTATAACCGAAAGAAAATGGAACCTTCGCCACAACCTTCATCTGAGTAAGTGACCGCTTTCAAGGAGCTCAAGAACTCTAATGTCACTCTCTTATATGTAGGATATTTTCTTATGAGAAAATCACCCTATTCAACATTGGCAAAGAGCCAACATACATCTTCCTCAATATGTAAGGCTCGTAAGACATCACTATCACAAAAACGGGTCGAATTAACTCCTCTCTTAAACAATGTTTCATATTTCTCCTTAAACTTTGCATCTCCATTGAAATTTATATCAAAATAATTGATAACGACTTCTTTACTCTTGACCCTAGTGATTGAAGAGCTCGTCTTTTTCCCTTTAGAAACAGAGGAGTTTTTCTTAGATGATGAGCTTCACTTTTTAGGGGGTGGCCTTGCTTAAGGGTGGGGTTATTTGTCATGTTCTTCTAAGATGTACATGTCATTAGGGAGTTTAGTTGATGGGATTAAATAGCTTGCCAAGAGCTACAAAAATTCCTGTACCACGACCTAATCTACACTGGGCAGATATTATCTTTTGTAATTATTGGATTGTTTTTTTCTCTTTATTTTTATCAGTCTAGAGTCGTCTTAGTCTCATCTAGAAATCACATTTAGAAATGCAAGACAAGTGATTTAAAAAAATAACAACAAAACAAATCTCTTACTATTTTTCATGAATTGACTGACATTGGATCGAGTAATTCGATAATTAGCGTAAATCCTTTCAATGAAAATAGTTTGTGGCTAGAATGATCTCCCCACTCGACCAATTTGAATAGCATGTGTGACCTTGTGCGATCATTAAGCCTAATTTGACTGACGTATTAAATTTAGTCTTTATTTTTTTCATGTGTGATTAGTTTTCCTTCATGTGGTACCATTCTTGGATTTTCCTTGCGACTATTCGAGATTTTAAGATGCAATATAGAGTAACGATTGAAGATTCCCTCTAGATAGTTAGATCCTCAACTTCATAGGTTTTAGTTGTTAACTCTTATTATATTTTTTTTATATTTACATGAACCTCTAGGATGAAACTCTTTGAGCCATTACATCTCTTTCTTGATACCCTACATTACATGCCTTAGTACCGTTTTGTAGTTTATTTTGATGAAGAATTTCTGTTTTATTCATGCCCTTGAGTTATACTTGAAAAAAAAACAAGAGAAGAAAGAGATTAATTGAAAATCAAGAGAAGTTAAAGAAAAATAACAAGAAGTTGTGAGAATTAAATCAATCTCCAATGTGAATCTTGAGTTCAAAAGAAAAAAAAAAAAGAAAAATGAAAAAAAAGTGAAAAAAAGATAATAAGGGCAAGCTTTGTGTTGTTTGGAGGAAATAAGGATGGGATGAACCTAACATTTGAAGTGTAGTGTGATTTAGGTTTTTATTTTCATTTTTGAGTACCACATTCCCAAATGTCGTCGTCTCACCCATTTAACCAAGCCTACCCTTATCAAGGAACTCATGACCTTCGTGTTTCATCATCGTTATACAAGTGGAGAAAGTTGAAGGGAAAATCTAAAGAGAAAAATCACATGAAGTCGACGTGCATCATTGATAATTAGAATGTGTTCTTTCTCTTTCTAACCATGGAAACACACGAGTGACTCTCTTATTTTACTTTTTCACAACTAAAGTGAGAAGCTATTTACATATGGTTGAGTGGATAGGGGAGATATGTGGTAAGATTGGTTGGTCAATTGAAGGGTGCTATATTTTATCGTTTCATCCATGCCTTCGATCTATGACACAATTTGATTTTTGAACTAAAATGATTTTATTTTTTTTAATAATCACTTAGTTTAGTATATTTGTTCGAAATTTCTTGAGTTGTCTTTATAGGTATGCCATTAGAAAACCTTCACGAGACCTTACTCGTCCTCTAGGGAAACTTAGGGGTTTAAAGGGCTTGTTGCATACACTAAATGCAATTGTGATTCCTACGACAGTGAGTATTATGATTTTATTGCTTTCTTAGAGCAATTTCTTATTTTGTTTGTTTGCTCAAGCACGAGCAAAGGTTAAGTGTGGGGGAATTTGATAACATGTTTTTATACTCATTTCTATATGCATTAGTTACGGGTTTTCATCATGTTTTCTCCATATATCTAACCTTTTAAAGCTACTTTGCTTTATATTTCAATATTGCTCACCTTGGTTTTTTCTCTTGTGATTTTTGTAGGAATTGGGCTCGATTTACTATAGGTTTGCTTTGACCATGGTTTGGCTTGTAAAAGGGAGCAAATTTACGTATAAGAGAGGCATGGCAGCCAGCTCCACGGCTTGCGTACAAACGTACAACTCCCTCCACAACCATCCTGTGGCCAATTCATTATGCGAAGATACAAGAGGCATTGGCAGCAAGCTCCACGGCTTACCCGTGGACATATGACTTCCTCCACAGCTCAACCGCGGTGGCCTCTTTTACGCAAGAAATGAAGACGAAGCATGACAGCTATCTTGTGGCCGAAGGCTTCTCTCCACAGCCCTCCCGTGGTGGTTGCTGATTGCTACGTTTTGGGCCATAAGATTTGATTTGTTTAGATTCCAAAACCTACTAAAACTCCTAGGTTAAATAATTAAGGAGGTTATTAGCAGTCCGTTTTTATTATCATATTTTTCAGAGTTTTATGTTTTTGGGCTATCTAAGGTTCCTCCAACCTTATTCTATAGAAGATTTATCAAAGTTTCCATTAATTCAAGTATTTCTTCTTCTCTTTATTTTCTGTTGTTATTCTTATTATGTTCTCTTTAATTAATCATTACGTTTATTTAATCAACATGTGTGAGTAGTAATATAACCCTAGGGTTAGGTTGAACCCTAATATGGATGAATGCATCGTTTGATCCTCAATCTCTTCTTTAATCAATTTATAATTCCTCTTTATTAGGGTTCGTGTTATTATCAATAATTAACTAGAGATAGTATTGTTGAATGTGATTAGGTTTACAGCGAGAGTTGACTCCTAATTGATTTTAGAACCCCAATCAAAAGTAAGAATAATTATGCATGAGAATAGCTAGTTGTTCTTGCTAGGACTTATAGGATGTCTTTCTTAATGTATTTAATATATTTGATTTCATGAGAATAGGTATGATTACATATTAGGGAAGCTATTAGTTGATCGAGAGACACTCTTAGTATTTCTTTTAGGGAGCATCCGTCCTGGGAAATATTTATTGATTTGAGAGTGGGAAAAATGGGTTATTTTGGTGCATTGAATTATATTAGTTGGGATTCCTAATTCTAGTGTTTTTAGTCGTAATTGTTTTCGTACTATTTTTGTTGCTTAATATTCCGTAGTTAGAAAATTAATAGTTTAGATTCTTCATCATTGAATTGATTACTTATTTAGTGATTACTCGAGTCTATTTAACTAGTTGAACATTAGTCTCTTGGGATTCGACCCTTACTTGCCCTTCTACGTAGTAGCGGTCTTGTTAGGTTTATTTTTGTTAGGTGTACGACAAGCTTATCAACATGGGGTCAGCTAGCTAAGGTTGTAATCAGTGTAGCACACATGCGTCGCAAAAAGTCTAAGGGTGTTACAGAGCATAATCCAAACTTAATTACTGCCATCAATAACTTTTCTTCCACAAAGCAAGCCACACGTAGGAAATTTAACGCTTTGGTAGATAAAAAATGATTATTTGACTATACCACCTTATAAACATATGACAAGAATTGTTTTCCTCAATTTTAGCTTGCACATTTCAGTTGGAAAATGAAGTTTTGTTTCTGATCTTACCTTTGAACCCTCCATTATTGAGGCAAATGTTGCTTCAGATAAGCGACCATTAGCATCCCTGCCTTGTCTATATTCTTCCAGGACAGCTCCTCTTTCTTTGTCCAAATCCTCTGCAGAAATCCGAATCTGGAAGTCAAAGAAGAAGACACAGAGTGATAAGTACATTTACTACATCATAGATCAAAGATGTAGAAGACAGTACTAAGAAATGGACAGAAACCTCAGAACTGAATTCTGATAAAATTGAAATTGCTTCAGATAATAATCCAGGTTTATCAATAGGAATGAACAGCTCATAAACAGTCTCATCAAAACTTGTATAAGCATTTCCACAAGCACCAAACTCTGCCCCAATACTTTCCAAGAATTTGACAATATCATGATTTGTGTATTTCTTGGTGGCGCTGAAAGCGAGATGTTCAACGATATGGGCAATTCCTCGTTCATTCTCCTCTTCAAATAAAGAGCTAGCAATATTATATAAAATAAAAAATAAAAAACTTTAGTAAAATAACATAAAATTATATGAAAAGAAACAACTGTGGTTAATGCCACTTATAAGCCCAAGTGAGGCTCCTTCCCAAAACTAATTGGCAATGGCAGGAGCAACTCCTTGAGCTTCTTAGCCTCCTTAGGTGGTTATTATCTTTCTGCTTTTCCATTATGTGACAGCTCACATGTGCACACCAAATAGAGCTCAACCACAACAAGAAAAAGATGTAAACATGAGATAACTTCCTCATATAGCAAAAGGAATTAGAGCTTCATTCTTTTCTTTGACTAGGACCAGTAAAAATTAATAAAAGGGGTAATTGATCACATTCATCCCCCTATTACAATTAGGACCTATTTGACCTCAGAAAACTGTTTCATAAAATTTGTTTTAGTTTGATTACGTCAATGAGTAACTTAATATTACCAATTCCGCCTATGGAAAGAGACATTATGTTTAACACTTTCTTTTGTTATGGTTACAGGTGCATAAATAAATTAGCATATGGTTGTGAGTTCGTTTGTTGATTTCAACATTTTTTGGTTAATGGATCTGGGATCTCTTTAACAAGAAGATTTGAAGGACAACTAATATGCCACAAGAATGGAGGAGAAGCTCCTTCATGCCCAATTATAAGAACGGAGATGCTGAGATTTCAAACTGTTAATATATAAAGCTTATGAGTCACACAATGAAATTAAGAGAAAAAGTGATTACCTAAAGGTTGGGAAAGTGCACTAGTATTTTAAAAACCTAATTTGGGTTTAAGCTAGATAGATCTACCATATAAGTTATTTACCTTATAGTCCTTATTATGCAAACAATGGATCACTATCGTGCAAGAAACAAATATTTACACATGGTGTTAGATTTGGAGAAGGCATATGACAAATATTTACACATGGTGTTAGATTTGAAGAAGGCATATGACAAGGTAATAAGAGAAGTTTACAAGAAGACATGGAGGTCGATATTTTTGCGGATAATCATGTGAGAATGAGTAGTTTATGATCATATTTCTACTCACCGAAAAGAACACTTGTACAACTATCTAAATCAAAACGAATTAGAATTGTATTTTCATTAATTTGACCAAACCAATCTTCTCATACATATGAGAGCAGTTGACTTCGGGGTGTGGATCAGATTCAGGTGGTTCATATCGAAAAAATACGGGAGTATGTGTGCTAATGGGAAAAGATTTGTTTGTATGATTAAAATTTGTCATATAAATCTAGAATGGAGCCAACTTTTGAGGACTTACGCCATTACAATTAGCTTTTCATATAATAGCAGTAGATTATACTCATTTTACAACAAATATGCTAAATTCATCATACTATTCCATCCCAAATTAGCTAGTGTTTGGTTAAAACAAATGGGTTTGGAGTAGCTTCTTGAGTGATAATTCCAAGGTTTGTGTAGGATTATCCCATACAGTTACTAATACAACGTTTGGAATACTCGCATTCAAGCTTATAAAGTTATGATTAACTTATCCGGTACAACTATCCATAGTACATTTTTTATGAAGGTAAAGATAGCCGAAAATTACAAGAAAACAATTGATGTATACGGAATTTGATCAAATGTCTTTGATACACTCTTTTAACCAACTAAACTAGTTTACATTAAAAAAAAAAAAAAAAAAAAACAAGGTACGTGTACGATCTATAATTAGAACACTATTCATCCTCCGTCATTAATACTTCTCATCCTACACTGTCATTAATTAGCAGTTTTTGTTAGCGTTAATTCGATATTACAAGACGAATAGAATATTTTTGGGGAATTTTCCCTTGGTTTTAATAAACCCACCCATTAGCCAAACAAATTGATGAACAAAGTTGGGTTTGGGGTCCAATGCCTTAGTCAGTTGGAGAGCTTTAGATGATAAACATGTGTTTATATGATGCATAACGCACCTTCTTGTGTGATCATACCAAGGTTTTTTTGCCACTTTAGAGTTAGAGAAAAGAAATGACCAAAATAGGGCAAGAGTAATGCTTACCCAACTTTAACAGCAAGAGCAAGAGCCGCTCTCATTTGGGGTTTCGGGTTGCATCGGACATAGTAAGTCAACCCATTTTCCAGACGCCCATATTCAGCTCCATAAGGGATCGGATCAAGTACTTGACCCACATCCAAATCAACCCGTTTGAGAGACTTGAACCCCTGCTTTTTTGCCAGCTCTAGTGCTGCCTTTGGTAGCGCATCCATCGAATTCTCGCCCTTGTTTTGGAGAGAGAATCTGATAAAACGCTGATCTGAGATTGTGTGTGTGGGAGTGGGGTTTGTGAGTTGGGGGTGGATATTCTTCAAATAGTGGGCCTAATTTAGTGGCTATCTTAGGTCGTTTATGTATTGGAACGTGATTACCACACTACTACCCACTTTGAAATGTACTTATGTTAGATCATTGACCTTAATTTTTAGATAATGTCCTCTTGTATGATCGACATTTTTCGATTATGATACATTTGCTCGTTTGGGCGTGTCAAACTTGTCCGATTAATTGAAATACTTTCTAGGATTCAAATTTCTATTCAAAATGAAAGAAACTCACTCCATATATATAGTAATATAGTATTACGTGAGTTATGTTCTTATTTCATGTTACCGGTTCCATCTTTTTAGAATTAAAGCCTTGTTTTATCATTGTATGAATCAATCTTGGTAAATCATAGCTAAACCATCATTTAAGTAATTTGAAGCAAAATCTCAATTAGTAAAGCCTACGTTGGAACAAAAGGGGGTGAAATTGAAGAATAAGAATTAAGAGGAATAAAAAGTCCATGTCAATGGATGGATTTATATGAAGGTACTTTATCAAATACAAAAAAATCCTTAAAATTAAAAGTAGTTCATATCCCCTCTTTTATAAGATAATTTCTTGCATAAGTATACTTATAAATAATTAACACTAACATTCACTAACCGATTTTACCTAACACCTTCAAGAAAAACCATACCTAAACCGCCAATCTAAGCGGCCAACATAACACATGCTATCAATTCAAGTGAAATTGTTGATAGATGACAGCCAACTGCAAACAAATCGACAGGCAATTGTCAAGCAAGGTCAACATCTCCTATCAAAGGAAGAGTGCTCAACATTTCCAAACCATTACCGTACAAGCGCTTGTTACCTAAAGCTTAAAAATGGATACTTGATGAATCACCGACTTTAATAGACTTGTTTAAATGGAAGGGGCCCCATTAAAGGCCATTGACCGACCCATTTGTAAAAAGGCATAATCAATAGTGGGTCTAATTGATCATTCTCTTAAAGGGTCATGTTTTATTGGGTCTTAAATTAGTCAAATCGAGTCAATAATGTGATAATACTTTTCAAAACTTTTAAACATTATTAGGTAATGAATTATTTTCACTTACTTGCTGATGGTTCACTACCAAAAATTGGAGGTGATACATATAAACTATCACCCTCAATGGATAAAAACTTTACTTTTTTTAGATAGCTCGGCCCGACTCTACCCGTTATGTATCTCTTTTGGCCTAGCTATTTTGGATCTTCTCTGATTCAGCCCGATCCATTTTGCTAGTGACCCATCCTAACCCGACCCAACGTATCTAAACATTCAAAAGCAAACGTTCAGACAGAATGTCGAGCTTTGCACATCGACTTATTTTTCTTATCGATCTTTAGTAGAGGGATTACTTGGATTAACTCAAGTATATTATTTCCAACTACTTCAGATAAGAGCACAAATCTTACCTAATGTTGACAAGACAAGAAATATGATTTAAATAAAAATGCAGGCTCAGTACTCCAATCCTTCCCATTCACTCCACTGCTGTTATCGAAAGTATTCTTGTCAAAGCTAAAGGTTGACTAGTATAGAAAATATAAGATTACAAAAGAAATAAGATATAGGAACAAAAGATAGGATTACTAGGAGTTAGTAGTATACTGCAAGACAAATACAACAGATTAGAAAACTATAAATATATGTAAGCTTGATCAAATTAATTAATACAATCAACTTAACTGTATATTTACTCAAATACAAAAGAAAGAGTTTTAGCTTGGTATTAGAGTTGGTATTGAATCCGGTGGTTTTTTCGGCCATAAAGAGCATCATCACTTACCAAAGATGAGTGAACCACCAAAAAATCTTGATTGAGGCTTCCGCCATAACCATTACCTAATTAATGGAGCTTTTCAAAAAGCTTCAACACAATAAAGGCAATGACCACGGGGCAACTAACTCAATCTATATTGCTGAAAAATTAAACACCCAAAACTTTACAAAATGGTCCAAATTAATGTAACTCGCAATCGAGGGTAGGGGAAGGTTCAGTCGTATCATAGCCAATCCCCCACCCAAGGATGCATCAAATTACAGTCAATGGGCCATGAAGGACTCTATTGTAAAAGCATGGATCATAGAGAACATAGGGTCCAAATTGGTTAACCAACTACCAGAGAACTATGGAGGGGAATCAAAACAATGCTTGGTAGTGGAGGTGATGGCCTCCAAACATTTAATCTCATAGTCAAAGAAAATCGGATCAGACAAGGGCACGCTTCAATTGAGATCTTTTATGGAAAGTTGACCACGATTTGGAAAGAAATAGATCAAAGAATGCCCAATCTCATGAAGTGTTCAGAGGACATAGTCATGCACAACAATCTAACCCAACAAACCTGGTTGTATCAATTTCTATCCATGTTAAGTAATGAATTGGACAAGGACATACGAGATCTAGTTTACCAAGAACCTCTACCCACAGTATA
Source organism: Dysphania ambrosioides (assembly GCA_026401315.1). Classification (NCBI taxonomy): domain Eukaryota; kingdom Viridiplantae; phylum Streptophyta; class Magnoliopsida; order Caryophyllales; family Amaranthaceae; genus Dysphania; species Dysphania ambrosioides. The sequence continues at coordinate 956,475 of CM048665.1, forward strand.
GGTAGCTTACAACCAAATTCGTGAAATAGCAAGAAGGCAAATCATGAGAGGCAACTTACCTGACAACCTACCTGGGTCAACGACACAAGGATTGGGAAGTGTTCAATTATGAGAAAAGCCACCTACGTTGCACACATTGCACGGGAAGTCGACACACCAAAGAAGGGTGCTTTAAGCTTGTTTGATACCCAGACTTGTGGCCCGACTCAAGGAAATGAGGGGAGAAAGGAATAGCAAGGTGATAGGACCAGAGGAAGAAGGGGACAAGCACGGCAGCAATTGGAGAGGAAAAGGAAATTGAAGAACCAAAAAAGACAAGGGAGAGTGAAGGAGAAGGTAAAGCTAACCCTAAAGGAATCTCTTTTTCTTTTAGTGTGCAGCCCAAAATCAGCGGAGTAGATTTCAATGGGCCTGAACAAAACACAGAGCTCCTAGAATTATGCTATGTGGAAAGAAGTGTGATAAAATCAATGGCGTGGATTCATATCATGAATCCAATGGTGGCGGACAAAACAAAGGGCCAATTAACCCTAAGTCCAACGACCAAGTGGAAAGGAGGAGCTGGACAAAAAGCAACATAGGCCCACAAGTGATAGTCTAACCCAAAGCAACGTAGCCAAGAAAATTGGGTCGAAGGTTGCGAGCCAAATATGTTAAGACGGCCAATGGATTGTTTATTGTGGCACGACGGATACGATGTCCTTCGACAAAGATGACTTCCTAACCACTAATAAACCCAGAAAAACACTTCTACAGACAAAAAGTGGAGACTATATGGATGTATTGGGAGCTGGGCCAATCAATATTGGGCCTCATCTATCTCTACCTAATTGCCTTTACATTCCACAACTGTCGTATAAATTATTATCAATCAGTCAACTTATGAAGGAATTGGGTTGTTTAGTATTAATGAAGTCTGACTATTGTATTGTGCAAGATGCTCGGACCTGAGAGATCATTGGGCACGGTACTGAAAAAGATGAATCGTACTATGCAAATAAGATGTTCAAAGGTGGTGCATTAGCAGGTTACAGCTCGATTGAACACCAACTCCAACTATGTCATCGTCGTTTAGGACATCCATTACTAGGGTATTTAGAGCGTCTCTTTCCTTCACTTACTAAAACTAAATTTGTTCTTTATTGTGAAGCGTGTTTTTTAGCTAAGAGTCATAAACATTTTTATCCTAGGAGTATAAGTCATAGAATTAAGTTATTTCACATTATTCACTCTGATTTATGGGGTCCTACTCCAGTTGCTGATATTCATGGTTTTTTATATTATATCCTCTTTATATATGATTGTACTTGTAATACCCCGTATTTTAAATATTATATTAAGAATATTTTAGTAAAAATTAAATTATTTAAAAAGTATTTTGACACCAATCATAATTATGGACCGCCATTTATACAATTATTTTATAATTTTATTTAGAAAACCATTTAATAAATATTTAATTCCTTAGTTATTCCATTAAATATCCAAAAATCCTTCCAAAATATCTCAAAGAATATCTCGAGTATCATCTTCCATTCTAGAATATTCTAAATGCTTAAAAAATTATTATATTTATTTTATCCTAAAGATAATTTTAATTTAAAAATAATAGATTTAAAAAAAATTAATCTCAAACTTATCATGGTCAGCTGCTATGATAAGTGTTTCAAAAAAAATTTAAAACATTTATAAAGGTTATTTTAATTTAAATTTTTTTAAAAAAATATGATATACTTACAAAAAACATCATGATTAGTATTTCAAAATAATAAAATACTTATATATATAAAATTTATCTTTGTTAACTAATTATTATTGTTTTGTTTTGAATTAAATAATTTTAATTGGTTAAACTATTTAATAATTTAATTATTTTAAAAATAAAATTTTTTTGAAATTTTGGAGGATAATTATCATTTTAAATTCATATTTATCTTTTAGAGTTTTTAAATCCTAAAATTTATCCTAATTTCTATTATAAATAGACCCTTAAACCTCAATTAATTCTTCACACAAAAAGCATTAAACTCTTTCTACTTTTCTCAAACTCTCTCCCTCTCTCTCAAGCTACTCTCTGCATCTCTTTGGCCAACTTGTGCTACCAACAACCCCTAGCCTTCGTGAGCATCCTCTTTTCCTAATTATTTAATTATTTTAATTATATTGTTTTATAAACTATTTAATTCTTAAAATTATTTCTAAATTTAATTGAAGTTTTAATATTATATGCATAATTATTGTGTTACATCATGTTGATTAATTCATTTTAAATTGATAGGAAGATCAACTTGAAGTTTAGTAGAGAGTTGCTAAGAAGTACTAGAATTTAAGGTATGTATATATATTAAATCTTTTTATGTGAATTATTATATTCTATTAAGATTTTTTTTATTATGATAAATAAATCGTAATTAAAATTTTAGCCATGTGCCATATTTTTAAAATATATGTTTATAAATGGTTATATATTTGAAATTCCGATTATAAAAAAAAGGATGATATATATTTATCTTATTTTATTTAATAGGTATCCGACCCTTTTATTTTATTTCAAAAGGGTCGAATGATATTTGAGATTTAATAATTTTTAATGAGCTTTAATAACTAAAGCAAAGTCTTTATATTTAAAGGAGTTATAAAATGAGAGTTATTACTATTATACATTACCGCTTGATTTCATAATCAAGAAGGGTTCATACTTCAAAGTCCAATTATTGGCAAATAAAAGAAAACTCTAAGTAAAAATCCATGGCGGGATAATTAACTAAGGGTTTTAAAATTAGGATCAAGGAGGAGATATAAGAAGAGGAAATTGTTTTATTAAGTGTTGTAATAATTCCATTTTTATTGGTTATTGATTATAAGAAGACATGTTCGAAATAAAGGAATTTAAAAGTCAAAGTATTTCTTTTAGCATGTATATATGTACACAATGTTTTTACACTGACAAGTATTTTTTTATTTGTTTTTTGTTCGCCCTACTTATCATTTATGGTGAGTAGGTTTACAGGAATATATGTGCATGGGAGCATTACATCAAGGGGCACATATTAATTAGGAGTTTTCATAATTTTTCTTATTCAACTTTTGTACCTTTGGATAATCAAATTCTTTTTAATAAATAAATCGAATTTTTCATCCACTGCAATATAGTAATTAGATAGCACAGGCGAATCGTGGAGACACGTGGTGGTAATACCCTTAAGATACTAAAATTATTATCATTATTATTATTATTATTATTATTATTATTATTATTATTATTATTATTATGTTAGTAATTTTGGGGTGTTACAGTACTCGTATGAGTTGGATATTTTTATTAAATGTACATCAAAAGTATATGAGATTTTTAGAACCTTTTACCAAATGGTTCTTACACAGTTTCAAGAAAAAATCAGTATCCTTATATCAGACAATGGAGGATAATATATTAACCATGACGTGAAGGTTTTTTGTCAAAATAATGGAGTAATACATCGGACCACTTGTCCTGACACCCCTCAACAAAATGGGGTAGCTGAAAGGAAAAATAGAACCAAGCTTGAAATGACCCAAGCAATGATGATTGATGCAAAAGTTTCAAGATTTTTTTGGCCTAAAGCAATTGCTATAGCCAACTGCCTAACAAACTGACTTCCCACCAAAACCCTTAACCATCAAACTCCTATAGATGTCTTAGGAACTTGTTGCACATTATCTTCCTTTCATTCTCTGTCTCCGCGAGTGTTTGGTTGTATTGTGTATGTTCACCTCTCTAAGAGGTATCAAGATAAACTAGAGCCTCGGGTTGTAAAGTGTGTGTTTGTAGGTTATGGTGTTACTCAAAAGGGATATCAATGTTTTGATCCTTCATCTAATCACCTATACACTACAATGGACTGTGATTTTGTCGCAACTTCGTACTTTTACCCCCAACTTAGCTATCAAGGGAAGAGTATGAAGGATGATCTAAGTTGGCTATTAGGTCAAACCCTTGATGAAGAAAGACAGAGGCAAATAGATGAGGGTTAAGCTGAAAATGTGGAACATCACATAACTAAATCAGTACCACTCCAAGAATCTCCTAAGAAGGAGCATCAGGAGGAGGTAAACTCGATATAACTCAAAATATTTCTGGGAATACTGAGGTGTTGTAGGATGATGGTAAAAATATAAAGGTATCAGTTACCTCCAAGAAATACGAGAGGGGTCCCTCCAAAGAGATACGACCCATCATATGAACCTCGGAGAACTCGATACCTTGTGCCAAATGAGCCTGAAGGAAGAATGTCTAATGTAGCCATGTGTTTCAATACCTTAATGTACTCATCACATACATCAAGGACAGTGGAGGAAGCCCAAGGAAGCAAAATGTGGACTAGGGCAATGAAAGAGTATATTGATGCCCTCAGCACTAATCAAAAATGACACTTGGGAAAAATGTACTATTCTCGAGGGAAAAAAGGTTGTAAGATGCAGATGGGTATTTACTATCAAGTACAAGGCAGATGGCAGTATTGAGCGATATAAAACAAGGCTGGTGGCTAAGGGATACACTTAGGTGTATGGGATACATTATTCCGAAACCTTCTCTCCGGTGGCAAAAATTGATACAATCAAGGTTCTTTTTTCAATTACTGCAAATATGGAATGGTTGCTACATCAGCTTGATGTTAAAAATGTGTTTCTGCATAGAGCAATTACAGATGAGGTCTATATGAAAGCTCCTCCGAGTTTCTCCAAAGAATTTTTACCAGGTAAAGGGTGCAAGTTAAAAAAAGGTACTATATGGATTGAAGTAATCTCTTAGAGCATAGTTTGGACATTTTATGTTATCCATGAAGGAGTTTAGATTTCAACAGAGTAATTCAGATTATACTCTATTTCTGAAGAGAAAAAGAAACCAGATAACATGTCTTTCGAGAGGCATAAGTACTTCTTGGGAGTTAAGGTACTCAGTTCAACAAGGGTGATGTGCTCATTTTAGAGCATGTTTACAACTCCATTTTAGTATCGAGTCTCGCTATTTTGTATTGGTTTTATGCACATTACATCCGGTTTTACCTTGATCTTGTCCTCGAGCTGTTTTTAGGTTATTTCAGGTACTTTCGATGATTTTGAGGTAAAATGAGACGTGTTCGAGGCTTTGACACTTTTATCAAGAGTTTGGATGCGCGTATAATAGCTTGGGCATGCGTTCCAAGTCATTCTCGAAGATCCCATAAACTCCAGAACCCATTAGACACTTTAAAGGAGCTGTTCAGCAAGGTTCAGGTTCAAATTCGACCGAATATGACATCCATTCGGTCGAATGGAAGACAGGGATTCAAGCACATAAATCAAGCTCTTGGGAATAGCCGAATGAACACTCATTCGGCCGAATCAAGGCCCATTTGGCTGAATGGTTGCACTCATTTGGCCGAATGGTGGACAGAGCCAAGAAACTCGAAGCTCCTGTTTTAGGCAAATGGTATTCTTTCCCGCAGTTTTTGGTTCTCTCTTTAGCCAGCGCTTAAGGGTTTTTTCTAGGGTTTTACCCCCTATGTCCCAGGGTATAAATACCCCCTTGTTCTGTAAATAACCCTCATGCCTACTTTGAGAGCTTTTGTGCCTCAACCTAGAACATCACTTAAAAGCTTTTCATTTCATTCATGCATTAGTTTAGATTTACAGCTTTCGTTGTTCTCGTTTTCAAGCTTTGTATTTCGGATTCGGATTCTCTTTCGTTCACGCTATTTCATTTATGCAAGGTATCGATTCTTTTCTGTTTTATTTCGTTTAATGCTTTTAAGTATTGTTTTTCTGAATTTCATTCCTCTTGCTATTATCGTTGTTTCATTTACAGTTTTGATAGAGTAGTTTTCGGTTTTGTTATAGGTCTTCGTTTTTTGTTCTCTTGTTCATTACATTCAATTCGTTCGTCCTTTCAATCATGTTCTTTTTCGTTGTTTATGCCCTGGTCTTTATTACTATGTGTGAGTAGTTTTCTTAGGGGTTTGATTGGTGAAGCCCTAGGTTGGCTCGTTCTTCATGCGTAGAGTTAGGATTTGAGATTGTTGATGATTGATTGATTGATATTCGATGCGAATCTTGTCCTGCCACTCCTTTGGAGACATAGGGCGATTATAGGTTGTTCGTGTGATTTATAGGGTCACAAACTTCCTCTCGTCATCTTGAGTGTCATGATTCATTGTTGACTGATTTCTCCTAATTTAGCGTATTGATAGTTTGATTGTCCTTCCTAGGGTGGAACTGATCTACCCGTTTTCCTTTCATAGCATATCATAGTTTTAATTCTTGCTTTACTTTTCTGTTATTACTATAGTTCTATCAAATCCCCATATAAACCCTTTGCATCAAGTCTAGAAACTATCGCCCCTTGTCCTTGTGGTTCGATCCCCGACTTACCACTATACTAGTTGTAGTAGTATTAGGGTCTTTACAAATTTTGTTTGCATAACTATTCTTTTAGTTAAACGACCTAAAAGAACGGTTATCAAAGGGGTATCTTCATCTCTCAATAGAAGTATGTTCTTGATCTGTTAGTAGAAACTGGCATGGTTGTGTAAACCAACAAATACCTCAATGGTGACTAATCATGGTTTACAAATTTATGAACATGGAAAGCATGCAGATCAGGCCCAATATCAAAAGCTTGTGGGAAAGCTAATCTATCTCATACTGGCCCAATATTGCATATGTTGTTGGAGTGGTGAGTAGATTTATGCACAAACCTAAAGAGCAACATACGGAGGTTGATTAGAAAAACTATAAACACATGTAAGCTTGATTAGATTAATTAATACAATAAACTTAATTGTATCTTTACTCAAATACAAAAGAGAGAGTTTTAGCTACTAGGTCGTTGTTTTGGATGTCTCCATATGGACCAAATCAAAAATATTGCATCCATGCATCGTGATTTTATTCAAACGTGTTTTGCTATTTGTTATTTGGTAGTTGGTACGTAATGTTTACGTAGCACCATACAACCACATATAAAATTAGTATATCAATTAGATAAGTTTCGTGCGATGTATAATTTGATAATAAATTATTTTTGTTAAATATTTTAATTATAATAATATTTTTATTTATTTTGAAAATTATAAGTTTTATAGAATTACCGTAGAAAATTTATTTTTTTAAAAAAAAATTTCACATTAAATGAAAAACTTATTATAGAAAAAAGGTAGAGAGTAAACATGAAATGAAGGAAAGAAATAAAGATAATTTTAAATGATTTAGAAATTTATATAGTCGCACAATTTTCTGTGTATAATATTTTTCAATCTAGTATTAATGTAAATTATTAAAAAAAAAAAAAGTATATGTCATCATCTTTAAAAAAAAAAAGCATAAATTTTTCAATAATATCTTGACACTTATAAAGTATGACTATCAGTTGAGGTTATATTTTAGTAATAATAGTTATAGAAGATAGATAGATTTGTATCCAATCAACAAGAATTTTATATCATTTTTAATTAATGATTTGATTTACACCATCCAGTTTTTTTTTTCCTCTTATTCTTTTGCATTTACTGCACAATAAATTGCAAGCTACAAATAGTTAATTCAATCCAATGATAATTATATCGATAATGTTACAATATAAGAAATCCCTCTTCTGCCATACTTAACTAGCATATTGAATCATCATCTAACAAAGAAGCTATCTCACTAATTTTCTCCTCAAGTAGAGAGCCAACTACAACACCATCAAAGGAGTCGGACAACAAATCCATCCAAAACTCGTCTTCTTCACCACGAAACGCGATTGATCCCGAGCTGTTTTGGTTAGAAGCCACTGAACTTGATGACGTCGATCCTAAATAGCTTGAATTTTCTGAAGTTACTTCACTACTAGTAGTAGTAGTGAAGCTTTGAGCATGATCTCCACTGCCTAATCTAGTCCCGAAATAATTATCACCTTGACCAACATTAAAATTATGGCTTCTGTCCAATTCTGAAGTCATAACATTTTCATTAATGCCTAAAGTTTGCCAACTCTGTATACTAGATTCTGCTTTTGTGTAAGATGAAATCCCAGAATTATTAGCATTGCCAATGATGGGAATGTGATAGTTGAATTTTCCTGATGCTATCTTCCTCTTTAGCTTAGTGTTCCAGTAATTCTTCACATCATTGTCTGTCCTTCCTGATAGATTTGAAGCAATCACAGACCACCTATAAAAACACATGTTTGTCCATGCAATTAATAATTCAACTAGCTGAATATATTAAGACTATTAATTACATCCAAAACTTAGCATAAAATCATAGTGTAGCTAGGTACATGCCTGCTGCCAATGGTGTTGTAAAGTGTGTGTATAATATAATCCTCATCTTCCGTGAACTCACCATGCCTAATATCAGGTCTAAGATAATTCAACCATCTTAACCGGCAACTCTTCCCACATCGATTCAATCCTGTTTCCAAAAACATTAGGCTGGTTTGATTAGCTGAAGATAAACCAAACAGGCCATGCACATCTAAAAAAAACCTATTCATCAACCTATATAAGATCCATGTATGAAAGGCTATGGACGACAGTAACTAACTATATGTATAGTACTTCCTCTACTGCATATTATATTTTTGTATAAACAAGAAATATATGATGCATAGATTATATAAACGAAAAAGGGTAAGTATGAGGCTGAACTTTAATATGTAAGGACAGGAAGAATGAATGTTTTAATTAATATATGTAGGGTTAGAGGTAAAAACTAACCAACTCTTTTAGGCAGCAAAATCCAGTTGCCTCCATTGCCATATTTCGCGACATAGTCTATAAGCATTGCATCTTCTTCAGGAGACCATGGCCCTTTTTTAACCTTAGCTTTGTCACAGCATGGTGACCTTCCCATGGCTGTGTTTTACTTTACTTATCCAATTCAAGCTAAGGAACTCCGGAAGAATATAGTGATCGAGTAAGTGGGTCTTATATGCTGAAATATGAGTGTGAATATGTCTATATAGTATGCTACCAACTATATATAAAGAACATGATTCAGAACAATAATGTATAGTATTAGACTTAGTCTTGACCGTTTCTTGATTTTTTATATCTTTCATGTGTGAACGGCGGTTGGTTTTAGGCATTAGAAATTTGATGATTGGAATACTTCTTTGTAATCTGGTGAGAGTTGAGCCAAGTCAAGACTGATTACATCAGGTGAAACAAACCTCTTCATTCTTCAAATTCTTTTCTTTATAAGGACATATATTCGTCATATTATTTATATAATTGTTACGTTGATGGTAAGACTGTAACGTAAAGCCTATAATTTTCCTTTAAGGTCAAAACTCAAAACGCTTGCTAATATTTGATAGTATTTGGTGGACTGATGCATGGACCTGGTACAAATGTGAAGTGGTACATTTTATTTGGTTGACTGATGCATGGACCTAGTACAAATGTGAAGTGGTACAGCTACTTTTTTTTTTTGGTGCAAAAGAGGGAAAGCCCGAGGAAACAAGAACACACAAACAAAACAAATAAAGAGCAAAAAGAACAAACCCTAAACAAACAAAACACCAGAAAAGACAAACAACAAAGAAACTAGACAGTTTCTACAGGAGATAGATTTGTGTGCAATCAACAAAGAAACCCATTTACTACAACTAGGCGTGATCTGGTTATCTAGTTAATTGTAGGAAATTGGTTGGGTGCTTTGTATAAGGAAGACTGGGAATATATACAAGCTGACAACATTGAGTTAGGCTACAAATTAGTTAACTGATTGCCGAAAATATGCTAGAAAATATTGACTTAACTAAATAAGATATATACAAATATTAAGAGAATATATATATGCCATATATATTCTAACAGAATATATATCTACCATATATATTCTAACAACCCCCCTTAGTCAAAGCGGGAGGTTCTTGTACGCATAGACTGTACCTGAAATCATAAAATAGTACGCGTGGAAGCCCTTTTATGAAGATATCAGCAATTTTATAACGTGATGGCACATAAAGCACACGGACCTTGCCACGAGCTACTTTCTCACGAACAAAGTGAATATCCATCTCAATGTGCTTGGTGCGTTGATGTTGAACTGGATTGTCGGATAAGTATATCACACTCACATTGTCACAGTAAACTAGAGTAGCCTTCTGAATAGGATAATGCAACTCTAGAAGGAGGTTTCTAATCCTGCAGGAGTCAGAAACAACATTAGCCACACCTCTATATTTCGCCTCCGCACTACTTCGGGATAGAGTAGGCTGACGCTTAGATGACCAAGAGATCAAATTATCCCCAAGGAATACACAATAATCAAAAGTGGAGCGTTGGGTGTGAGGACACCCACCCCAATCAGCATCTGTGTAAGAGATTAGTCGATCAAAAGTGGATTTGTACAAATGTAGACCATGTGACAAAGTACCTTGAATGTATCGTAAGATACGTTTGAGAGCACTCATATGCTCACGGGTGGGAGCATGCATATGAAGACAAATCTGCTGCACACCATAGGATATATCAGGCCGAGTGAGAGTAAGATATTGAAGAGCACCAGCAAGACTTCTGTATTTAGTGGGATCATCAAGAGGAACATCACTAGTGGCACTAAGCTTGGACTTAGTGTCAACTGGAGTGGGGCATGAACTGCAATTAGACATTCCAGCACGTTCAATGACCTTTGCAGCATAATGTTTCTGAGACAAAAATAGACCCTGGGCATGACGAGTAACAGCAATACCCAAAAAGAAGCTTAGAGGACCTAAGTCCTTCATAGCAAATTCTGAATCCAAGAGAGACATAAAATGCTTACACAGGCGATCAGATGAAGCAGTGAGTATAATGTCATCCACATAAAGCAAAATATAAGCAATGTTAGGCCCATTTTTGTAAATTAATAATGAGTGATCAGACTTACTATGAGAGAAACCGATGGTATCAACAAAATTAGCAAAACTTTGATACCAAGCTCGTGGAGCCTGTTTTAAACCATATAAAGACTTCTTTAAGAGGCAAACATGATTTGGATATCTTTTATCTCGAAAACCCATGGGTTGATGCATATAAACTGTCTCATGAAGTTGACCATGTAAAAAAGCATTCTTGACATCCATTTGATGAATAGCCTAAGAATTAGAGACAGCAATACTGAGAACAACTCTTATGGAAGCCGGTTTAACCATGGGGCTAAATGTCTCATCACAATCAATACCCTGAGCATGTGTCTTTCCATCACCTACAAGACGAGCCTTATAACGCTCAAAAGAACCGTCAGAGTTATATTTATGGCGAAAAATCCACATAAAACGAATAACGTTCACATTCGGTGGTCTAGGCACCAATACCCAAGTCTTATTATCAATTAAAGCATTAAATTCATCCAACATTGCACATTTCCAATTTCAGTCACGGAGCGCACTAACTAGATTTTTTGGAATGGGAGAAATATCTGTAGTTAATGTTGCCTGACAATTGGTAAAATACTTTGGATTTGGCTTAAAGATTCCATTTACAGCACGGGAAGTCAATGGGTTATAGGATCATCAGGCCTAGAAGGCAAGGGGATAGATAAAGGTGAGATATGTGGGCTAGATATTTCTCCACGTAAGGTGGGTGAAGAAAAGATAGATGAATCAGGAAGGAGATGTTATGGTATCTGGGTTGTGGGTGATTGTGGCCCAAAAGGAGAAGTTGGAGGAGGGGAAATAGTTGGTCCGTTGGTAGGCTGTGACCCAAAATCAGTAAGAGGGATAAAGTGAGGAGCTGGAGAGGGGGAGGTTTCTAGGCCCGTGTGAGACTACATCCCATTTTGAAGAGGAGGTGGAGATACGGGTTGTTGGGGTTGGGCAGGCCGAGGAATATGTGGTGCTGGAGCTTGAGAGATAACCTATATGATTGATGGATCTATATTATCACTCAAAAAATCATAATTTGTAGAAGTGGTTTTGTGAAGTTTCGCGAAAGGGAATTCAGTTTCAACAAAACATACATGATGACAAATCATTATTTTCCCATTAGACATATCATAGCACTTTGATCCACTATGGTTTGGAGCTGGACCAAGATAGACACACGGGGAAGATCGAACCTGCAGTTTATGTATAGAAGTGGAAGAAAATAATGGAAAACATAAACAACCAAAAACACGTAAATTAGTGTAGGAGGGGTTACTTTGATAGAGGATTTGTGGGGATTTGTGTTACAGACAAATAATGTAAGAGCTTAAAAGGAAGGATATTGAGAAGGTAAGTCGCCATAGACAAAGCATGATGCCAAAATGACGGTGGCATAGAAGCATGTGCTGAAATAGTTCGAATGATATTATTAATAGACTTTATGTGTCTTTTGGCTTTGCCATTTTGAGAGAAAGTGTGAGGACAATAAAGACGAAAGACAAGACCATGATGACCAAAGAACTGCTCAAGAGTGCTATTGACGTATTCTATGTCATTGTCACATTGAAAAGACTTTATATTACGTTCAAACTGAGTTTTGACATAAGCATGGAAAGACATGAATAATTGTTTGACCTGAGATTTCTTAGCAATAGGGAATGTCCAAAGGAATTTACTATAGTCATCAAGAAAAATAATATAATAACGATGTCCTGATGAGCTAGCAATTGGAGAAGTCCAAAGATCACTATGAATAATATCAAACGGTAAAAAGGTGTATGATAGGGAATCATAAAAAGGGAGCTTAGCATGTTTTCCAAGAGAACAAGATGAGAAAAAAGTCTTACAAGTCTTATTACATGCAATAAATTTATTACTATGAAGAGAATTGATAATGGAATCGTCGGGATGACCTAAATGATTATGCCAAATAACACGAGACATAGTGGTAAAAGCAACATGGTTCGGTGAAGTGGCATGAGAGAACGAGAATAGTGGATATAAGTCCCCAACACTGTCACATCTCATTAGTATGGCCCCCGTTTGTAAATCATTAATCGAAAAACCAAAAGGGTCAAAAGAAATGGAAACCTTATTGTCAGTGGTAAATTGACGAACAGAGATTAAATTTTTGATAAGTTTGGAGCATATAACACATTTTGAAAAGTAAAAGGAGGATGTGGTGGGGTAAAGTAGTGCTACCATGACCTACAACTGGAATTAAATGGCCACTTCCGACAACAATGTTATGATTTTTAGTGCTTGAATTGAAATAAGACGAGAGAATACCTGAATCAGCTGTCATGTGAGATGTCGCGCCACTATCCATATAGTATTTTCCATCGAGTTGAGAGATTGATATAGCATGCATGGCGGCCTCAATATCAATTGGTGTGTAACTAGGAGTAGATGGAGAAGATGGAGTCATAACATTGAAAGCCTGAGGTCTGGGCCTAAGCACACTAGGTCTAGCAGTTGGCCTCTAAGTTGTGTAAGGACTTCATGGCTACTAGGAATAGGCAGGATAAGGACACGGAGGAATTGTCCATCCTCCCCAACATGGATGCCATTGAGGCCATGGTGAAGAAGTTTGAGGACATGGCTGGTGACGAAATTGACCGTGACTTTCTCCACCGTGCTGACTGTACCCCTTCCTTCTCCCTTTATTTTTATTGGTGATGTTGCGCCCTTTAGTAACACTAATAGGGCGTTTAGGAGTAGAAGAAGAGTCATTAGAATCATTGATAGTTGCAGCCTCCAAGGATGTGCCTCCACGGGACCCAGATTCTCGTGCAACTCGTGCTTTAATGGTGCGTTCTGCCATTTTCAACCTTGATCGACAACTTTCAAACGAAGGTAGGGGTTCTTGGTTTTGAATGAAATCAACAGTACCACTATATGCTTATGGCAAGGAACCTATAAGACGTAATACGAGCCTCCCATTTGACATTGGGCATCGACATCCGCAAGTTGGTCTGCAAGAGATTGGAGATAATTGCAGTAGGTGTTTATGGTATGGTGGTCCTCAAAGTTTACATTGGTGAAGTCCTCTTAGAGATGGGCGGCTCGCGAAGCCTTATTGTCTTGAAATAATGCTTCGAGCCGTTTCCATGCACCCTCGGCAATGTCATCACGTCTTACGATAGCAAGAAGATCAGAGGAAATTGTGCCATATATCCACTGGAGAATAGCAGCATCAAAAGCGTTTCCACTTGGCATGATCTGCTGGCTTTTCCTAGAGATAGGCTGCTCGAGTAGGGTCCTTAGTGGGTGGGATAATATGATCATAGAGATCGTGAACTCGAGTAAGATTGGTAAACAAAGCAGCCCATGAGTGATACAAAGCTTGCTCGTTATCTAAAGTGTTAGGAACAAGATATTTCACATTGGTGATAGTGAGAGCAGGGTGGAATTTGGTGCTGTTAGCCATGCTCAGGAAAGGGAAGATGAAGAATTAGAAAATAAGAAAGAACAGAAGAAGCACGACTAGGGTAGAAGGAAAGGAAGCGAAACTGTGTCTAATACCATGTAGGAAATTGGTTGGGTGCTTTGTATAAGGAAGACTGGGAATATATACAAGCTGGAAACATTGAGTTAGGCTACAAATTAGCTAACTGATTGTCGAAAATATGCTAGCAAATATTGACTTAACTAAATAAGATATATACAAATATTAAGAGAATATATATATATATATATATATATATATATATATATATATATTCTAACATTAATACATCAAAATATTACCATATTATAAATTTATAATGTGTACATGTATTGGATAGTAGATCTACTAATTTGTCAAAATTGAATTTGAGCCGCATATGCTAGTACAAAGGGGAACTCTATGGAATTTTCAAAATTGAAAAACCCTATGATTGATACTCAGATCAAACAATGCCCTTGGTCCTAAAGTTAATGTTGTCGAGACTTCTGTGTTCGGTAATGAATCCAACATTGTGCCACTCGATAACTTTCACAACATTGTAGTACATAGTACGGTGGTCATGATCGAATTTATTTTTATGATCCTCTCCTCCATGAAGAATAACAAAAGTCTTCATCAAAGCAAGTTGGCCTTGGCTTGGAAGTTGAAACCAACACTTACACTGCAAAACAAAGAGTTATTACAAACATGGGATATGTAGGTGCACCTTTGTCATCTTTTACCTAGAGGTGGCCACTAGGCCGAGCTGAATCGGCCCATCACCAATTTGCCCCGGGTTCTGGCCATTTGGACCGGCCCACTAAAGGCCCAGTTTGGATTCGGTTCGGCTCACCAGCAAGGTGGGACTAATACGAATCTGATTTTCCAAACCTTGACCCTATTCGATTTGGCCGACAATTCGGTTTGACCCTTAATCGGTTTGGCCCGGCCCATTGAACTGGCCCAACCCTATTTGGCCCGCCTAAATCTTCTAATTTTGTAAAATTTAGTTTATTTAATTGTAGTTCAGTTTATATAACTATTAGTTTAGTTGAATATAAGTTAATTTATACGAATGTTAGTTGATTTGTATATAGTTTAATTTATATGAATGTCAGTTTATTTGAATATACTTTAGTTTAATTCTTATGAATTAATGAATATTAGTTTAGTTGAATATAGTTTAGTTTATAAGAATGTTAGTTTAGTTTATATGAATCAATGAATGTTAGTATAGTTAAATTTAACTTAGTTTATATGACTTAATAAATATTAGCTTAGTTATATGAATATTAGTTTAAAGGAGTATAGTTTAGTTTATATGAATGTTAATTATATAGTTTAGTTTATATGAATCAATGAATGTTAGTTTAGTTGAATTATATATAGTTTAGTTTATATGAATCAATGAATATTATTTTAGTTGAATGTAGTTTAGTTTATATGCATTAATGAATGTTAGTTTAGTTAAATATAGTTTAGTTTACATGAATGTTGATCTAGGTAAATATAATTTAGTTTATATTAATCAATTAATGTTAGTTTAGTTAAATTGTATATAGTTTAGTTTGTATGAATCAATAAATGTTAGTTTCGTTAAATATAGTTTATATGAATTAGTGAGTGCTAGTTTAGTATACTATAGTTAAGTTTATATGAATATTAATTTAGTTTATATGAATATTAGTTTAGTTGAATATAGTTTAATTTAGATGAATTAATGAATCTTAATTTAGTTGAATCTTAGTTTAGTTTATATGAATGTTAGTTTAGTTGAACATAGTATGGTTTATAAAAATCAATGAATGTTAGTTTAGTTGAATATATATAATTTATTTTATTCATTATATAAATCAATAAATGTTAGTTTAGTTTAATATAGTTTAGTTTATATGAATAATGTAAGTTTAGTTGAATATAGTTTAGTCTATATGAATCAATGAATATTAGTTTAGTTGAATATAATTTATTTATATGAATCAAATACGATTATGTCTTTTGTGATTATATGTAATTTATGTAATTTATATAAATATGTAATGAAAAAAGAAAAATATCGACAAACGAAATGAAAAATGAATGTGATTGGTCGAATAATATAAATGTTTACAACGAATATCATTATGTAATTCGTGATTATAAACGTTTAATTATTTTTGAAATAATTCGTTTCTTCTAATTTCTAAATGTCATCATGTGAAATTCGGTTCGATTCGATTTGATTTGGTTCAGTTCAATTCGGTTTATAAATTCGATTCGATTCGATACGTGAATTCGATTTGATTCGTGAATTCGGTTTGAATCTGTTTATGATTTGGTTTTTTATCCGGTTTTTGATTCAGTACAAATTTAATTCCCCGACCCCAACCCCATCCCATACCGGACTACCCCCCTAACAGGTTCGGTCCTGGTTCGCCGTCTCCCAGCCCGGACCAGCCCTGTGGGCCCCCCTAATTCTACCCTTGGAGTGAAGGCGAGGCGAGAATATGATCATCTTTAGAGGTGAGGAACGTTTAAATATGGATTTGTCGTGGAGTCAGAGTATTTTTCTTTCCCTCACATATAAGATTCAATTTTCATTTTTCATTTCTCCCAAAGTATATAATATATTAATATATGGCCCTAACCATCACAACCGTCTATAATAGAGTTCCACCTTAAATCTATATGACAACATGGGGTAGTTCCTCAATCTTATATAATAGACATTTATTTATTTATTTATCAATGTGAGACACTCACGTGTAATAGGTTGTGATGATCAAGTTAGAAATGAAGCATCATGAGTAAATATACATGAAAATTACATGTCAAAGCATCATATCAACCTTTTTAGTTCTTTGATTTTGAGATAGTTTTTCAAAGTAGTATAGTTCTAATATTGTTGACATCTTTAAACTAAGTGTATACCAGTATAGAGACTTAACTTACTTTCTTTGATTCAGTTACTTAATTAATTTTTTATTGCTATTAGTATTAGTATTATTATTATTATTATTATTATTATTATTATTATTATTATTATTATTATTATTATTATTATTATTATTATTATTATTATTATTATTATGAGAACAAAAAGGCTGCAGCAAGGTAATGTTGTTTAACTAGTTAGCATCATAATTCACAAAGAAAGTTTAGACATATATAAATGTGCATAACCAGAACAAAAAGGCAAGTTAATGAGTAAACTAAAAGCAAAAGGCTGCCTCAAAACTTTAATCACGGCACGTCTATTTCAATTGAATGAATCAACTGCATGCCCCAGTCATTAAAAGTGAAGTTAATCTGGAAATTGAGGGGGTACAGATGGGTTGGATAAGGTCTTGACTTTGAGCAGGTCTCCCAAATCATCATACTTCACAAGCTCAAAAGAACTGGTAAATCATCTTTAAATCCTGAATAAATATTTCTAACATAAGCTATTTATTTCATGCTGAAATGGTAAAAACTCCTCAACTTCCTTGCTTTCAAAGCCCCCTTTCACGTTTACTTCTCAAAGGTACCGATATGTATATTCTGGAACATTTATGGTTTCGTGCTATACCATTAAACTACCAAGCAACTTCTTCTGTAGTCAGTCAATCTTCTAGATAATATATACTGTATAATATATGCTTATATATCCTACCTCAAAACCGACATATAATAAAGGGTATTTTATCATCATGTCACAAACTCACAGCCACCTATCATCCAGTTAGTAATTTGTGCATTCAGGGCCCAAGCCCATATATCATTGCGTAGAAGAATGGCAAAGAATTCGGGCTTGCCCTGATAAATGCAAGACTAATTAAAACTTCTAGCTCTAAACTTCTGTTCATTTAGCCTCATAAATAAGTAAATGACGCTTGTCTTCCTATCACAGCCAAAATGAAGTAAATCTTTAATCTTTTTTCTTTCTGAATGGAGAGAATCACATACAACAAAATCCTTATTTGAGATCCAACAAATCACGCCTGACTTTTTTTTTTTTTTGAAACAAAAATCACGCCTAACTGAATGGTACTTAATATCCAATAAAAGATAAATTTTACGTCTTACATGTTAATAATACTTGTTTCTGTCCGAAAATAAGCACTAATAAGTTATTGTAGGATTTGTTGGATCAGAGCACGTGAAGAATTGTTTCGAATATTTGATGTTGTGGAGAATACCTACCCAAAATGTTTAGGAGTGATTTCACTGGAAATTCACTTCGATGCACAAGTCAATCAAGAGCTCAAGATCGAAAGAATTTTCCAAGACATAGTGTTTGTATCTAAAAAGTGAAGGTACCTTTACATGAGCCATAAATAAGGTACTTACCACGTATTAGGTTAGATGAGGAGTGAGTTAATCTTTTGAATATCTGTCACTATATTGGATTAGTAAACTAATCTAGGCCGAGGAGAATTGGGTTGTGTCCAATTCCTTCTTTTTCATATACTAGGGATAAACTTATAATTGGGTTATGAACTCCTTGATTAATCTAAATGATTTTTAATCCATGATCCAATAATGGATCCATATAAGACTTTTTGCATGTATGTAACACAAAAACTTAATGGATTCATACAACACTGACTGCAAGTATATAACACAAAAACAGATAAATCTAAAGTGACTGAGATCCATAGTTTAATGTTTTACAGAACAACAACCAAAAAATGTCTAAGAGCCACAAAATAATTAATCTCATAAACAACACGCATCAAAATAACATAATCTCAGCCTAAATAAATAAATAACATAATGGCACATATTATGGCGAGACATACGAAAGTACCCACCCTAATAATCTCTGTACCAAGATGCGGCGTACCATATGAGATAATTGAAGATGCTCCGTATGAGTGTTCTGTGTTCATGTCCTCTATAACCACTGTCACCCTCCCTTTGTACGTCCCAAATCAAAGATAGGGAGAAAGGTTCTCAAAATATGACAATGAATTACTGTTAAATAAAGGACACTCTAACACCCACCCACTAGCTAGGAAGATTTTACAGATGCACCTTTGGATGGTAGTACCGACGCACACTGGACATGACAATTGACAACAAGACATGACCATGATCTATTTCATTTTTCCAATTGTATATGTGACACATCCTAATGTCGTACGTAAGAAGTAATGGAAGGGCAAACATGTTAACCTAAATCGATTCGTTACCCATGAATCAGACACATACATACATGAACATTGATTGTACAGATGCATCCAAAACTCTAGGAATCTAAAGGACACATCACAGTAGCAGTACTATTTGATAGTGTTTTGTTTTATGTTACTATTTTGTATAGAATATGACGTTCCAAAGTAGAGTTTTCCTTCATTGTCTATTTTTAAGGTAGTTCTTTTTCTTCGTCTTCCAACATCTCCACTATAACAAGCTAGCTGGGTAGCCCTAGCTTTTTTTGTAAGCATCAGTCTTTTCTAAGAGTAGGAAGTTCTTTTCAAAAGTAGCAGTAGAGCATGGTGTCAAGTGTGAACCATTCCTTTTGGTCCATATTATTGTAATGGAGTGAAGGGCGAGGAATTATCCATACTGTTCCGCGTGCATTACCAAATTATATGTTTGTCACTTTGCCCACTCATTCCTATCCAATAATAATTTGCTTTAATTAGATTTTGTACGGACCGGATTTCGGATTAAAGGAGTATGAGTAAGACATTCCATTATCTCTAATGATTTTTAATTTGTTAGCCTAGTGTATTTGAGAACTTTTAATAATCAAGCATACCACTTTGGGATGCATCAATAAGCAATTGCATGCTAGCTAGACATGTGCACTGGGTCGACTTAAGGCTCGGATGGGTCACATGCAAAACGGACATGGTCGAGCCAAAGAAGATGCAACTTGGGCCAAAAATGATACAAAACGGGTCGACACGTTCAAAGAGAGTACAATTTTATTTGTAGAAGGTAGTACGTAGTTTGTATATACCACCTCCAATCTTTAGCAGTGAACCATCAGCATGTAAGTGAAAATAATTCATTACTTGGTAGTGTTTAAAAGTTTTGAAAACTATTGACTCATTAAAGACCTAATAAAACATGACATTTTAAAAAATCGCTCCAATCAAGCCCATAATTAATTAAGCCCTTTTACGAATAGGTCGCCCACGAACCCTTAATGGAACTCTTTCCATTTTAACAGGTTTAATGCTAGCCCAACACTAAGCAATTAAATAACCATGTTTTTTTAGTAGCGAAAAGAAAAGGAGATGAACTTGCTTGTATTGTTAGCTAGCTCATTGGTTTGGCTTCGTAACTTAAAGGAGATGACTTTGGCCTCGACCCAAATCTCAGACATTTTAATCTTGTAAGAGGCTGCTTCTCGTTTATTGGATAGAGCCGGGCTTTGATTGAGGGGAAAGTTTTCCACGTATAAGATGGCTAGTTTGGATCAAACTATTTAACTATGTAGGAGACGATGCTAACCCATGATGTGTCCAACGCTACCGTGAGATACAAGAAGGAAAAAAAAAGTGTACTTCGGTGTGGAACTGTGGATCGAGTATTCATGTACGTATACAGCCATGCATTTCTTTGTAGTTCCCCCGTGCGAAAATGGTCATTACTTCGTACTAGACCTGTTCAAATGGGTGGGGGCCCGTCAAAGGGCTCTTTACCGGCCCGTTTGTAAAAGGGTCAAATCAATAATGGGCTTAATAGGTCGATCTCTTAAAGGGTCATGTTTTATTGGGTTTTTACTGGGTCAAGTCGGGTCAATAATGGGCCTATAATTTCCAAGACTTTTAAACACTATAAGGTAACGAATTATTTCTACTTATTTGCCGATGATCCACTACCAAAGATTGGAGGTGATACACGTAAATTATCCCCTTTATAGATAAAAAATTATACTCTTTTTGGATGGCCCGACCCGACTCAACTCGGCCCTATATATATCTTCTTTGGCCTGACTGAGACAATGACTTTACAACACCAAGTTCTCAACTTTGAGGTGAGTAAAGGCCAGATGAGGGTTTATGAGCCAAGTTTTCAACCAGGCCGAAGTCGTTGTCCTGGACAGCGACTTTGGCATGGCTGAGAACTTGGCCATGCTATGTGGCCCATGTTTGTAGTTTGGTTAAAGTTGTTGTCTTGGACAGCGACTTTGGCCTTCCAATGCATTTCACCCAAACTTACTAATTATCATATTATATACTCAATTTTCTCATTTTGTGTTTATTTCTCAATTCCTTTTTTTTTAAACTTCTCAATTGTGTAAGATTGTTTTTACTTTTCAAAACTGTATTGATATGAATGAATACATATATAAAATGAGTACTCACTTGTCACTATATACTATAGTAAACACTCTGGTAGGAAATATGACATAGTATAGTATTTGATCAGTTATAAATTGACAATATTATATCTTTGCATTTTATAGAGTGTAAGTTCAGGCGTTTAGCTAATTATGCATTTATTCTAGAAGTTAAGGTCTACAACACAAAAACAAAACCCTAATCCAAAGGCAACCTCAAAAATCTTAAATCAAACCCTAAACCAAACCTCAAAACACAAACAAAACCCTAAACTCAAACCAAACCAAACCCTAAACCAAACTCTAAACCTAAACTAAATTTCCTCCTTTTGTGTTTATTTCAAGTTTAGTATGACTTGAATATTTACATAAGAGTAAAAACAGTGCTAGAACACTAAGCTTGTGTATTGGTTTGTGTCAAAACCCTAAATCAAACCCTAATCCAAAGGTAACCTCAAAACCCTAAACCAAACCTCAAAAGACAACCCCAAACCAAACCCTAAACTAAACCTCAAAACACAAATCAAACCAAACTCTAAAGCCTCTATTTGAATAGTTTTATAAATTTCGGCATAGTTCCCTCTATTTATGGACTAATCCCAAATTTATCCATATCGAATTCAAAACATGTCGCAAACACAAACATATCGGATTAAATATCCAACACCAACACAAAACCAGATCTAACACCAACACAAAACCAGATCTAACACCAACACAAACATTAGATCCAAGTACATAGTTCACATGTATCTTGATATGTTGTTCAAATTCTCCATGATTTTCCAATAAACTAAACAAATACACATAATAAAGAAAATTCATTTATACATATACATTAAAATCTCCATATATACATAATGAATAGAATAGGTATTTATGAACAACATTCATGATAAAATGTTAAGATAAACATCTACACCTAATAATAAAACTATGAGTTAGGAGTGTCAGCCTCTTCAATGTTTCTTCAATGTTGTCTAAATGAGGGAACATAATGCTCTGACTCTACTACGTAAAATCACCACCAAACTTTCCCGTAATATGAGCCCAATGATCCAGAGGATATCTGTAAGAGGATGTACCCTGAGTGTCGTGGTAAGGGACCAGGGTCATCTCCATTGTGAACGGGATGTCAGGGTGGGCCTAGGACGACGAGGTTGCGCCGTGGGTGTATTCTGTGGCAGCATAATCTTGAAATGGTCAAAGTCATCATCTTTGGCCAACAAAGACCATCCCTTTGTCGCACAACTCCCTGACTCGATCAAATTTCTCAAGACTTTTGTGACCAACCTCGCCACAATAATCACTAATAGTCATCAACCAGTCCATCTGAAAGAACAAAAAAGTTAGAATTACAAAGAATAATATAATAGAATGAAACAACATTATTTAAAAGGGAATCATACCTCGTAATCGTCCGGTAACACATGAGGTATGGATCGTAGTAGCCCATGGTACCCTGAGCTGAAACACCGTGGAATACCCTCAAAAGATGACTATCAATCCGTTCCGGACTTCCCCCGACGAGTTATATCATGGAGATGGTCCATAGTGTCAGCCTCAGGAGGCACCTCCTGTCAAAAACCGAATTCTCGAGCGACGCGACTCGGCAAATGCAACTCTACGATGTCGTAGCAGATGAGCGGCACAGTTGCTCGCCACTCAGCCTCGTTGCCTAGTTGTGCTGGATATGGGTCCCAAGTTATCTTCCGATACAAATAATAACATCAATAATTAGTATACTTATGTACCGACGGTAAATCAAAACAATACGAAATATGTTAATTAATAGCTCCTCGCTCATCTTATCGAAGATGAAAGTTGTTGTCACAAAAACTTTAGGTTGGGTGGGCTAGAGAATGGGTTGAGTCTTTAGTCAGGCCAAAGTCGTTGTCCCGGACAACAACTTTCAAGTCAGATGAAAGTTGTTGTCTTGAAAGTTGTTGTCCTGGACAGCGACTTTGGCCTGACTAAAGACTTAACCCATTCTGTGGCCCTAGCCAACCTAAAGTCGTTGTGACAGCGACTTTCATCCGATCCTAACTCGATGGTTACTTTTCGAAAAACTTTTGGGTCGATTCATTTCTTGAATTAAAAAAAATTCCAATCGATGTCAACATAAGAGAACTTCTTTGTCACAAGTAGACCCATAAGTTACGTTACAATAGCAGGATATTGGACTTTCTCATAATATATATATATATATATGCAGGTTTACGTCACTGAGGTATATCATTTTTAGAAAAAAAATATATATATTTGATTTGTTTGTCAATTCTATCATAATCAAGATGATGCACACGTCTATACTGATTTGTTGCACATCGTACTCGAATGATAGTAGTTTATGATGAAAACAACTCCAATTACATTATATGGTTTGAATAACACCAAAATTAGTTGGACTCCCACCATGAATCTTCGACTTCGGGATTGGGAAAATCTATCACTTGATGTGTCCCTTCACGGCTAAGATTAGGCAGTTCTTTTGACAATAACCTCCACTTGCCGGGTTATGCCGCAGCATCATACTGAATTTGTGCTAGACTATTTCTTTTTCTTTGTAACAAATTTACAATGCTATATATGCCTTCAATTCTGGCAATTCAATGAGAATCTCTCGTGTTAGCTTCGGTAAATGACTAAATATTCGAAATTAATCTATTGTTCTTGTATATGGTTGTCTAAGACATGTTAGAGCCTATGGTATGTCAGTGTCGGCATGCATGGGCTTCGACTCCATTGTGTATATATTATCCATGTCTGGGTACGAAATTGTATATCATCTTTTTAGCAGTCCCATGACGAATCGGCTCTTACAAGAGAAATAGATTGGTCTAAGATTGAGAACCGAAACTTGCGTCGCCTTTAAAAAATCCTTACACATTGAAAATCTCAAGAGCCCAAATACATTTAAAGGTTCATATATCTTACCGTGGCCTAAAAAACGCACTCGAACATATCCTTGCATGCTAAGCAAAAAAATTAACCTTAATCAATATATTCGAAGCATAAACGCATAAAGTTAGCATCAGACTTCCCATACTAATGCATCTAACACACATACATAGCGCTAGACTCCCAAGGCCCTCAATGTCCAACTCTAAGATTGAGTATCGGACGCCTAGTTCTTTTCACGTTCAACGTCCAAAAATTGAGTGCTCCCTCAAAAGCGCTCCTAAAACCTTGCACCCCTTTTTCACCCCAGCAAAATATGCTTTTGGAGCATTCAATGCTAGCTATGGGCTTTTGACGCCCAACCCTTGCGTCTAACGCTTTAAGTTAGCATCTGATGCTCATTTCCTTGATCATTTTGCTCTATAAGTTCCTTAATTTTTATGAGCAAATAGGTACCCAAACTAATCCTGAAACACTGTTATTTTGCCAAAATAACACCATACCTCTCAAAAGCATCGCATACTAAGTACTTCATTAACCCTTGCCTTTTTCAAGCCGAGAAAAGTACTTCAATCATCACTAAACGAGAGTCCGAACGAGGAACAATACTCAATGGGGAGCAAGCAGAGGACCCCTCTAAATTCAATCTTTATTAATTTGTCTACTTCGATCTAGTCCCTTCTTCTCTTGCATTAATCCTTGGTGATCAAATTCACTCAATGGGTTAAAGTAAAGACTATTAAATTAATGATTGCATCCAATGCAAATCTCCCTTTATATGAGAGCTCTTACTTATTTTATGCTTTTATATTGAGTTATGATCAACCAAAATGTATCACCCTTGAAGCAGTCTTGTGATCAACTCCTAAAATTAAATGCTTTCATAGTCAATTACCAATTTTGTCAGCCAACACTTATTGTTTAAAATTTACGGTAAATAATTAGAACGCTAGAAACTAGTCTAGTCTCAAATACAACTTAAAACATTTAGAAAATCATGATAAAAAACAAATTAAATAGAGTTTTAATATCACATTTCTTTAGTAAAAATAATTATTGATTAAAACCATGTTTAAAATTATATATATAGAATGACAAGTTATGATGAAAAGTAAAAAATTTATGTATTTTTTGTCTCACATTAGTGCTTAAGAAAAGGACGAAGAAAGAACAAGTTATAAAAGTAAGGGTGTTCTTATATAAAAATATGATTAGTTTGAGGCCTCAAATAGGGTCTTAAGTTGCTACATAATGAGCATGCTTACAATTAAAAGAAAAATTATATTCACAAAAAAGAAAACACTCGGTATAAATATTTGTTATCAATTCAATTTATTTTAAAACTTTTTTCATAAAAATTACTACTATAAAAATATATATATTAAAAGTTAAACATGAATCATATTTTAATAGGTCGGACTCCAATCATATATGTGTTAACTTAACGGGCAGAAAATATATATGAATTATACTGAAATTGCACATAGTCACAATAACAGGCACAAAATATATATATATATATATATATATATATATATATATATATATATATATATATATATATATATGGATATATATCATTAGAAATAAATAAGCGTTGAAGAATTAAGATTAATAAGAGTTATTTGCACAAAATTGTCTGTTCAACGTAGCTGTGTATGTCAAAAATGAGGTTCACCAAAAGCAAAAATTTGCTTGGGCTCTGGATTCGGAAAGACTTTGGCAAAAGATAGCAGTACTTCTTGGGAGTATAGACTATAGAGGACATTTCATGTGACTAAAAGTGAATGCCTTTTTTGAGTGTCCAAAAAAGTCTATCATATTCATATACTAACTTATTCGTTACTCGTATTAATTAGTTATGGCCTACTAATGACATGTTTTCCAAGAAAATTAGGGCCTCATACATATCCTTAGGATATATTTTTATCACTTTATCAGCAAACGTACGTGGGTAGAGTGTGAATTCTAGATTTCTAGCTATATATCAATCTATGGTCAGTGTCTTGTAAACAGTAAACTAATGAGAAGATATGATATGATATGATATGATGATATCCTGTTGAAGCAGACAGCTATACTTACAGAGAAACATACAATAAGTCAAGTTTAAGGATGATCATCAGTAGCTACATGCCAGCAGTTTCCGATATCAATATGTAAGGATTACTTCATTACTTGAGCACTTTCTTAGCACATAATTTGATGATTCTGATTAAGCGACTAGTTTGTGTTCTATTCTTTCCAAGGAAAAATGCACATATGATTTGTGCAAACTCATAAAATCGAAGAAGATCAAACGGTTTACCTACCTGAGCTTAGTGCATGTGTAATGTCTCAATGATGGGAACTAGTTGACAGAAGACCGCAAACTTCTAATAATATATCATAACTTATTCATGGAAGCCACTAATTTTTCTTCTATGCTTGTTCTAGAACATAAATTAGGAGCACGTCAAAAACTTTAGTAAAGTTGGGATGCATATATCATATTGAATGACATACTCTTATGAAATTGCTTTTGTTGAATTGAAGGTGATTTTTATTGTATAAAAGGGTGGATTTTTTTTTATTAAGGGATGACTTTTATATAATATACTCAATATTTTCTTTTCGAACCTATCTCAGTCTTTATCAATTGAAATCATGATATTTTTTATTATAAAGGTGACTTTTATTGTTACGAGTAATAAATTTTGTTACATTGAAAAGTAACTTTCGTTACCAAACAAGATAAGTAATAGGATTTAATTAAGTGTTTTGAAAATAAGTGCTCCAAAACCTTACAAAAACAATTTGGCCGTATAATAGTTTGATTGGGACATGCATGATCATAAACTTTAGTTGTTCTTGCAGTAAACAGCTTAACTTTATAAAGAGTGACATTTACTCCAATAGATGCGACTGTGCGAGTGTTTTATCAACATAAATGGATTAGTCTTATTCCATCATAGGCTTAGCGCCTTAGCCAAATACAATTGATTTTTGTGATCACAAACTTCAAAATCATTGTTTGACTCATTCCACTATCACAAAAAAGGAAAAATTATTTAAAAGTACTTTTAAATATGTTTGTCAATTTATGTTTTATTAAAAAATGTTTTTTTTACATCCTAATTTTTAAGCTTCATTTAAAAATAATACCTTAAACCCATTTTCCGGC
Source organism: Dysphania ambrosioides (assembly GCA_026401315.1). Taxonomy (NCBI): domain Eukaryota; kingdom Viridiplantae; phylum Streptophyta; class Magnoliopsida; order Caryophyllales; family Amaranthaceae; genus Dysphania; species Dysphania ambrosioides. The sequence continues at coordinate 984,082 of CM048665.1, forward strand.
TAAAAAAAATCAAACTATTGATATTGACTTTTATTTCCACCTAAAAAACGTACGCGACACACCCCATCAAAATACTGCACGCATCAACAATAAAACCACACAACTACTTCATTCCCTCCAATTTTTCAACAGAATACCCAAATTAAATGATGCTCCCACAAATTGAAGCACACTAAATCTGCAACTGTGAACATTGAAGGAAGGGTGTGAACAATTACGCATTTATTCATTTAATTGATTAATTAATTTCTAAATTAAAACACATTTATTCATACATATAATTGAGGGGCCGGTTTATGTCTAACTTGGCATGTCAAATCCAACGTTACTTAGAATATTTATGAATTGGTGCTTGGTCTTTGAAGACGGGTGAAGGGGTTCGCACTTCGCAGTTAAGTCAAGTGAAGTGAAGTTGGAGGGAGATAAATTGTTTTGTGGGGGTTAATTAACAAGGATTTTATTTAAGTGAGAAAGTTTGATACACACTCCGTTGAAAGAAAAAATTGGCCAAAAATTTGAAGTCAAATATCATAAGTTTGACTTTAGGCCGAAAAATATATTTAAGGCACGTTACCACTTTTTATTTTTTTTTAATAAGTTACTCTATCTTTTCTTAAATGTTTGTTCTATTTTGACCAAAAAACTCTTATAAATATTGGTTAAATGGAACAAACATTAAGGGATAAAAGTAGTACAATTTACAATTTATCCAATACGGAGTATGTTTAAAAGTAAGATATTTTGTGACTATTTTACCTAAAAAGGTTTGACAAAGCAGAAAATATTCGTATTCAAGTTATTATCAATCTGCTTGATATAATATAACCAATTAGATTCAGTACTAGTTATATTAAGTAGAATCATTTTAAGTACGAGGCAAGTTTAGTCATGTTGACGGCTATAGTCCAATTTGTTTGTAGCTAATTGGTAACCAATCGCCACATGTTGGCCTGGTAAACTATAGTTTTGAAGATGCCTTTATTAGTCAATTATTAAGAGATGTGTAAGTTGAGACTAAAATTAAGGGACAGCATAATTTTAGGATGAAACTCTTTTAGAGTTTAGGACTTTGTAAGTGAAATATCTCTTAGTGACGGGATGACTCAACCCTGGATTTAACATCAATCGATGAAATAGCTTCCTAGAAAAGTAATTAATGAGTAGATGGTTTTTGACGTGTTGGAGGAGTCGAGTGAAGAGTTTAAAGTGATGTTCATGCTTGGGCAAAGTAGACTAGTTTGAAGATCATTTCAAGTGTAAAAATACGACGGAGTATATATATTAACTGTTACTTTTACAAATTACATACTAGACTAGACCACCGAAATGAATAATTCAAGTTGAGATGGGACTGATGTTACGAGTGGGAATCATGGTCATGGATCTTAAATATCATTGTAAGCCTTTAGGACTAGCTGGTAAACTTCAGACAGTTGCCACCTGGGGAAACATACGATATCTTTATTTAAAGATCGCCATTTAATCGCACCATGACTGATGACTGCTGAGGCCACCTCTATACCTATCTTACGTACTAGGGACAAACGCAACATATTGTAGCCTCTATGGGAGAACATCAAAATTACCAACATCTTCACCGTATTTGATACCAAGTAGGAAATTTTATTACCTAAATTAGTTCGAATTAAACCACCTTCGTAGCTCCATGATAAAATGTTACCCAATAGTCCAATACCACCAAAGGCTAGGGAGCTTAAATACTGTGTCTGTATCACAAACTTATTCAATTTATGCACAAGTAGACAAAACAACTGCACAGTGGTCCCTGTTCACTAGGCAAACCACAAGCAATTAAGCGTAATGAAAAACAAAACGTACCAAATAATTAAATAAAAAGAAGCAAACAAATAATTATACATTAGTCTAAAAAATGTTGGAAGTAGTTCACATTATATGTACAATCCATAAATAGAAAGCAAACTAATCAACAAACCTTGATTTATTGCCATAATCATAGGTTATATGCTAATAATAAAGAAGAATCAACAAGAAAAATTACATGCTTTAAATGAAAATGTTTTGTCCTCCGACAGCCTGCTAAAAAGTGAGAATCATGTTTTGTAGCTTCAGCTATACTCCGTACAAAATATTGCCAATCTAGGACCTTCCAGATTGTCCTCCAGGAGGACTTTTTTTTTTTTTTTTTTTTTTTAGGAAAGTTTATTTACAATACCCTTGCCTTTCACAGTAAATCTTGAAAAAGCTCCCAAAACTGTGGGTTTACCCTGTACCCCTCCAGCCAGCTTTATCTTTTTTACCATTTCCCCCTGTGTGAGCTGAAAGTTTTACCGCAACCGAATAGAAGATTAATCAAATACTAATAATAGTAGTAATGAAATAATTAATGCTTCTAGTAATCCAAATATTTTTAGTTGAATCTTAGGATAAACGAAACCAAGTTTAGAGGAAAAGATATGATCTTCCCAAATCAGCGGGATTTTAAGCCATTAAGGTATCTGACTTGTAATAATTGGTTGGATCCAATATGATGAAATGGCTGTGGGCTAATTAAGGTTGTATCACCTATCACTCTTTCACTCAATAAGATCACACACCCACCCAAAGTCAGGACCCGCCCCTGGAGCTGATGATGCAAGCGGGCTACCCGACCCATCTAGAGGGTTTTCTTTGCTCAACTTCTCCAACATCCGCGCCCTTAACTCCCTTCCGGACTCCACCCTCTCCATCATAGGGGGCTCCTCTTCATCCCCAAAGTCTTGGCTATCCCAATACCCAACCTTGGGACGGGTCGGCGTATTCGGCAGGCTATAGAACCCAGCCCGGCTCACGGCCGTGGCTGTCCCCACACCTCGTGGGGACCCATAAACAGGCGAACCACTAACATGCATGGGGCGACTCCCCCACGAACTAGGCATTGATTTTACCTTATTAATCTGTAAGTTCCTCAGTGATGTCACGAGGTCTCCTACCGAAGGAGAATTCATGGCTCCCTCCTCGGCCCCCAAGAGGATCCCTCTCGGGCTACCCAGACCCGGCCCGGTACGAAGCTGATCAGGCGTATGGGCAAAGAAACAGACCCGGCGTTTACACCCGGATCCATCCTTACACGCCTGAGTGCGGAACCGGGCCGGGTGTAGCCAGCACTCGAAAACCCCGTGCGCAAATTCGCAACAATCACCCTTCTTACATCCACCCTTTCGAAACTCCGAGCATGCCGTCCCGGAGTAGTTGTACTTTCGCGGGTCCCTCCGCCTCGCCTTCTCCCCAGGATGAGCAAACGGACATTCAGTCCAATCATGGGCCCGGGCCCGGGTGCATTTACGAACCTTGAAATCATACATAAAAAAATCATCATCATAATCCCCCGACAGAAAATCCACCTCGCCGGAATAATCTCCCGGAAGCGACGCCGAATCATTTTCGGTGGCGTCAGAGAAGAGGTACCGGCGGAGGGACGCTAAAACAGCGTCGTAATAGGTAGGGGAGTTAGGGAAGTGATTGGAGCTGGCAGCGGTATTGGACAAGAGCGGCGGAGATGAATTAGGAGATGTAATATTAATAGCAGCAGTGGGGTTGTAGGATTCTTGCCATGGTGGAACATCAATCTGATGATGGCGGTGTGTTTCTCCGATCATCATCTTTTTTTTTTGGGTTTGGAGAGAATTAGAAAATGTGTTGTTCAAGTGTTTTTATGTATGTGTTGTAGTTTTGGTGGGTGTCCGAGGTTATCATAGCAAAAGACGGCTACAATTGGGGTATATAAAGGGTTAATATTTAACTATGGTTGGGTTTACGATTAAGTATAGTTGGGTTTGGTTATAATTTATAAATTTACCTTTTTCGATTCAGTACTTACTGTGAGCGGTTAAAAAAGATGGAGAATACTTGAGGAGGTGGAGAGTTCTAGAGTTACCTGCTGTGACTTGGCGGAGAAGAAAGGTTTATTGGGATTGGTGGGCTAAGGACACGTGGTGCTTGTTGGTTTATGAGTGAATTTGAGTGTTGGTGAGGGAATTTTAATGGTCAGTTCTCTTTATTGAATTCCAAAGACGGTGGATCGTCAAATACGTTGGGCCTTTTCTGATTTCACCTCTTTGTTTAGTCTTTTTAGTCCTATTTCTTTTTATTTTGTTCTGCGGATTTTTGACACTTGACTTAAGGATGCGCAAAATGACATAGAACAATGTTGGAATTATTTCAAAAAAAAAATAAAAATTTGTTGGAATCGATTTCCGAAAACACCCTAATTCGATCAACAAGGAAATGTTTTAATTTTTTCCAAAAAAGAAAGAAGAAATTGCTTAATATGGAGTATAGAAAACACAAACTTAATATTACAAGAAAATCATTAATCACCATGGAAGGAATAGCATAATATCAATATCGTAATAAAACATTAATTACCACAAACTTTGAGATTTTCATTTTTTTTTTCTAGTACCATTTTCTTTGAGGTATCAATAGAGCCGGTAAAAACCGTTCCAACTCGCCAGCCCAATTTGAATCCAAACCCAATAATTTAAATGGGTCAAGCCAACCTAACCTGATAAAAACATGTTTTATCGGGTTATAAATTTTGACATGATTTCAACCCGCCTAACTTGAATATTTTTTGTTTGATTTTGCTTTATGGGTCGGATCAAATTCAAAATATAAAATGTAAAAGTAAAATTATATACCCTTGTCTAAACCTAGCTTTTCGATGTTTCCTCCACAATCCATGAATTCAACAAGTAAGAAATCTTAATGTCTTGCTTGTTTTTATTAGCTGTTCAATTATCAATATTGGAAATAATCTAAGGAAAGGACAAAATATATTATGGGATGTGAACTTTGACGCAATTGCAACTCTATGAATTCGACAGCCTTTGTGCAACCAATAACTTGAATATTACCAAAAAAAATTCCATCAAAAACTTTAGCTATTTTGTGATTTTTTGTTAGTCCTCTGTAATCACTTTGAATGCATTAAAAATAAATAAATAAATAAATTAACTTTATACTATTTTGACATAACTTTACAGATGTTATAATCCATGTCAACAACAAGCTTAAAATGATATCCCATCAAAATATTAAAGAACATTATCTTATACAATTTTAGTAAATCACAATAATTAGAGATGCACACAATAATTGATGAGCGTTGCTATAAATATGGTTGTAGAAAGTCAAATGAATAACTGGACGCGTGGGCGATCATGGAAGAAGAGTTTGCATGAAGCCATGTGCGAGGATTTGCGATCTTCTATGTTTAGCCAATTCGTATGTTTGCTGGCTGTTGTGTACATTGTAGGAATTCTAAGTAATTATGGATGTGGGTATTAGAAATGGTATTCTACGTAATTTATATCTGATATATATTTTTTTCAGTATTTTTATATCTTCTATATTTGTTAAATCTGATATAACAATACCTATATTTGATATCTTAATATACATATATTTTATATTAGATATGAATTAGAAAAACATCATTCGTCGTGAGATTTGATCATAAGGAATAATACCTCAAACATTGTATCCCATACTTGAAAAATGAAGAATGTGGGATGTATTCAAAAGCTAAAACACAAAATCAAGTAAAGGTCTTAATTCTGAAGGACCTCCTGACTCTTGTGGCTTGTGGCTTGTTTTTAACAACCGAAAGATCGACAGTCTTGAAGACAAAGCTTTGAATTATAACCAGTAATAAATGAGGTAGTTAATTCAGGATATCCACGGGGTTGGGTGGGGCCTTGTTACTATTATGCAATTACTTCATTCTGCTCCCAAAGAATTTTCAAGGGTCTTTCAATGCACTAACCAACACCTTGCATTCCAAGGGCATTCCAGATTTAAGTCATTTCACATCATTGGTTTCTATGAAAGGGGAGCAATCGGATGGCTAACCAACTCCCTTTTTCTACTCAGGACTTTTGGTCTGGGATCGATCTTCACCGACTGTTATTTGTGTAGGGTATCTATCTATAAATGAAGTTAAGTTGGACCTATGGAGTCCTCATAAGAGGACAACCGATATTATACCACTCTCAACCAAACAATTCATGAAATAGTATCATAGTATAAAACTTGGGTATTTATAAATCACATTTACTTATTTGATGATATTTTGAATTGTGTTATAATTTTACTTTACAATGTAAAAATTAGCATTTTCCTCAAATAGAGTAGTTTTACATTTGTCTTTACTTCCATTCTTATGTGTATTAGTCCATCTTTTACTACAACCGAATATTTTCGACCTCAGCTTTATGAATGAAGCAAGTAATATAACATTGGTATGGTAAAATAGTAACTTTATTAGGTTAAGAAAATTGAATTTGTGTACGTAATACTCCCTCCATCCCATTTTACTTATTACAATTTCTATTTTAGGCTATTCCAAATTGTTTTCTATATATTTAAAAAGATTTATATGGAATTGAGGATACATTGCATACAAACACCATGCATTCATATATACTTAAATTTGATGATTATTCCTTAAGTATAGCAAGGGGTACGACCGTGAAACGGTGGTGCAAATAAGACTATGGACCCGGGTGCACAGTGAACATTATACATAAGGGACAAAACGCACAAACATTACAAATAAAATGCAGGCAAAGTCACATAAAATGAAATGTTTGAAAATTCTTTTACCAGGCAATGAACATTGGAATGTATGATGTTCATTATTCCTCATATAAGTGATTTCATAATTGGGAAAAACAGAATTATTTTTGCAGTAGGAGTAGTTCAGGTCCTAAGGTTCCTTAAAAATCTGATCTTTTTGCCTTGAGAATAGTTCATGTACTATACACAAACAATGAGAATAAACATTATATATTATAACAATGAACATAATATATCAAGATAGATATGAACGTTTTGCATTAGGAATAGTAGATGTTCTGTTCACATATTTAAAAAATGAACATTATGTATTTATGTAATGAACATTCAATATTAATCTAGTGAACATTAAATGTTATGACAATGAACATTAGTTATTATGAAAATGAACACATATTGTACACAACTATTAAAATGAACATTATGTATTTATGTAATGAACATTATGTATTTATGTAATGAACATTATATATTATGCGAATGAACATTAAATATTATAACAATTAACATTAATTATTATCAAAATGAACATGGAACATTTGTGAAAAAAGTACTGCAAAAATGAACATTATGTATTGCGAAAATGAACATTATATATAACTTGATTGAACATTTTGTACAAAGGCAAAGAACATTGATATATTTCACACGAATTAAACATAATGAACATTCTTTACAAGGCAATGAACATTGGGTGTGTCATATTCATTATTTCTCATGTGAAATCATCATTAGTGCTTCGTAGTTCGCGCATTGGGAAAATGTACGCATAGAAAACTTTGTAATATTATTTTTAAATTTGAACTTTTGCATTGGGAATGTACACATACTATACACATATTTACTAAAATGAACAATGAACATTATGTTCAAAGGCAATGAACATTACGTTCATTTGCAATGAACATCCATTTCAAAAGCAATGGACATTACGTTCACAGACAATAAACATCATGTTCAAAGACACTGAATATTACGTTCAAAGGCAATGGGCATTAAGTTCAAAAGCATTGAGCATTTACTTCCCAAGCAAATTTCATGAATTACAAGCAAAAAAAAATTAAAAAATTTACTGAGTACTAGGGAACGTATTGCGTGGAAAATCAAAATAGTCATGTTGTGTGAGAAATTGAAATAGTCATGTTGAGTGGGAAATCCAACTCTAATCGTTGCACTTAGGGGGGGGGGGGGGGGGGGGGTAATTTTAAAACTGACGATGTTCATTGCCTTACACACGAATGTTCATTACCTATGCTGACATATAAAGTTGGCTGCGTTTTATGTGTAATGATCCTGTATTTTATACTGGGTGTAGGGTCCAATTACTGCCATGGTGGGGCCCAAGGTAAAATTTTCCGATTTCCCTGGATCTCAAGGAAAATTTGGAAAAGCTGATTAGTTGAATGATGTTTCAAAGCAACTTGTATTACTTATAGGTAGTGACAACATCATAATCTTAAACGCTTAAAAGTATAGTGGAGTTGGCTTTTGAGGTGAAAAGATAAATGTGCATATATTCTTACACGACCTCATCAAAAGACATTGGTGTTTTTTAGGTTTATAAAGAAAAATTGTTGCTAATGGTTCCGTCAATCTTGTCCCTGTGATAGTAACATGCATATCCTTGAGGAATCACAATGCTTTAATTGTGGAATTTTCAATCACTACTTTTATGACCCACCTACTTCACACATTATTCATTATCTTTGCTTGTCAATTGTTAAGGTTCATGCTCTCATAACACGTTCTACTGCTACTTATTGTTTGCAATGCATAGCATACACCCTTGAGAGAAGTGTACAATATATAATCCCAATCTTTCTCAATCTATAGTACCTTAGCAAGCTAGCTAGCTTCTTACAAACATATACTTCATCGATCAATGCCCTAAAATAGTTTAGCTAAGCTTCCAATAAACTCATTCTTACCATATACTTTGTACTTCCTATTACATAATGTATAGTCATTCTAACAACTTGATTTTTTTTTTATTCTTAAGTTCGAACTTCATTCTCGGGAGTTACTGCATGTCCCGATAGTGAAGTATATATTTTACCATTCTAAACTAAGTCGAATAAATTTCATCAGAGATACATGCTATTATGGTCAACGCTAAGAATCATTTGTCAACGTTTAACTTTGTCCTTTGATTTGGACTTCCACTACCAACTTTATTTGTAACAGGTTGATGCGTGTGTGGTGATGCCTATGAACCTTTCGGATGGACAGATTTGATTTATATTTGACCTCTTGAAACTGTATATTTCACCTTCATCAACTATATATATAGTACACAATCATAGAGTTTCTATTTACTAAACAGTACTCAGAATATCATAAAAAAAAATCAAAAAGAATATAATTACGAGTATAGAAATGAATAGTGTACTTAGCCTTAATTAATAACAACAACAACAACAAAAAAGTACCTGAAGCATATATATCTTGTAAATGGTAAGTGAAAAAGCATCAACAAGAATTATAAGTATATATTATAGAGTAGTGGCCCTCATTATGTGGCTGAAATATCCTCCATTTGGTCGAAACCTTACTCGTGAATTAGTGATATACTTCATAATTCTATGCACTATATATGAAGTTGCTACAAAATTAAATAAATTTGCTACTATAACTCAATGCAATGTCAATATGTCATCATGCTACTACAAAACTTAGTTTGTGTAAAACACTGCATGGTCTCACGTACAGTTCTCTCTTAGTCTCTAGTTAGAACAGTATTTAGCATGTGCCATCGAGATAGTATTGCCATACAAATACAAGCTAGGCCCGGTATTACTTTATTTTACCTACTTTATGTGTATCTGATTTAGGGTTTGTCTAGTTTATATGCGTAAGATACATACATTTTGACAATTTTTGTTTTGGCAACGTAACTTCAACTGGTTTATTGTGACAATATCGCAATATCAGTCACCGACGGCCGTGTACTGATCTCCCGGCGAGACGTCCTTATGCATGTTATCATCTAATTAAGACCTATCCATAGTAGCATCGCACGTATTTTCTATATATCTATCTATCTATCACTTTCTTTCTTAGTCCGCACCCCATGAATTGTGAGAATCAATGTTTATAAAATCGGGCCAGCTAGTCATAGATTAAGCATCAATTGTATAAAAGAAGGAACAAGTACATGGTGTACACTAGTCGAGATCTTACCTAATTAGTCAGCAACCGCATTACCATCAGAGGTCCTCAAACCATGCACGTAGCCAACGATTGGATATATTCCCAAATATAGTATTATCATATAAGGAATGAAATAATATGAAATCAATGAACCCTAAAATTAATTACTCTTTTAATCCATAGAATTGCTACTAATATCCGATGCATGTACTATAAGTTGGAGTCCCATGTGCAAACCCGTGAGCTGTATATTACATTAGTGTAGTATGGGCTAATGTACGGTCCCTTTATCTTATTTTAATACTTGGTAAATGTTTTTGAGTACTTTTCGAGGAACAGAATAACTTAAGATAGTGGCATCAAAGCATACCCAAAGTAATACTATGACATCAAACATGTTCAGAATCGTGGGCATATGGATAAAGCTTGGTTGTAGACTGTAATTGCTACGATTACGTCTTTATTTTTATTTTTTTTTATTTTGTGGATTAGTTTCTTAACTTTTTTTTTTTTATTATTATTATTATTATTTTTGTGGATATATCTCCACGTCGCATCAACCATAACCATTATTCGGCCTACTTCTTTGTTCTTTCTATCTCACTACTTATGATAACCTCACAACTCCATATAAACTTAACACACACCAATACTATTATTGATTAGCAACAAATGCGTATTTATTTAATATGCAATTAACTGATTATGATACCATTTTTTTTACACATTTTATGTTCGTAACATGTAGTGCTATCACATCGTTTTTTATTTATTTATTATGTTTTTCCATTTACTTTGGTGCGACAAAAATTAGAAATGTTAGCAATACTCGTGGTCTAGCAAAAGCAAATTAAGGTAGATTGATTTAGAGGTCAAACTGAGTCAGTGGCGGATGTAGTCATGTAACGGTTGTTCTGATGGGTCAAATGATTCACTAATTGGCCCAAAAAAAATAAATTTGGATGTATTTTTTAGTATTGTTATTTGGTTGTTTGATAAAAAAAATATTACTTATTTGATTATCGATTGTGACTCATCAAAGGAAAAATCCTGGATCCCCACTGATTCACTGAGTCCTATCGGTCTCAAAAGACTTCTTATATTGTAATGAAAGAGCTTAATTTAATCATATCAATAGTAATTATGAAGCTAATAACCCTATACAAGTTTTCAAAAATGTATTCATTATAGTTAAGATAAATTCAACCATTTTCTATATGATACTGATGTGAGTAACACTTGATATATATAAATATGTCAAAAAAAAAAAAAAAACACTTGACATAGAATATTCACATTTATTTGTTATTGGAACATATATGCATGCTTGTCGTGAGCACAAAAGAATGGGGCTAAGTTATTAATTTTTGACATTTCAAAATAAATGTATTGGCCGGAATTAATCGAGAGTTAGTGTGAGGGCAAAAGAGGAAATCCAAGGCAGACAAAAAGATGAAGGTAGAAGGCAGGAGTCAGGAGGACACCGCGTGTAAGGGAGAATGACCCCACGTGTGGACAGTACAGAAGAAGCATTGGATCGAGTCAGGGATACTCTTACACGTGGAGGCCCACTGCTTACCGTATCCACAAGAGTGTCCTAATACACATTAGATTTTTTTTACGAATTCCTGGAAATCCGACCTCTCTTTTCTTTAATGTATTCCTACGCCCCCCCCCCCCCCCCCCCCCCCCCCCCCCCTCTTTTGACTCCTTCATTTGGTTGCATCCAGTAACTATGTATAGTTTCCCTTTTTCTTGCCTTATAATAGCCTTGGGACTAGCAAATTCTACTTAATTTGATATTATAGAGTTCACAGTTTACAAAGTAAAACATTAGTAACTCAAGATCCCTAATCCCTTCATATCTCCTAAACTTACAGAACGACTTGACGGCGGAGGATGATGTGACGGTACGGTGGCGACCACGATGACCCAATAGAGACGATCTACGATCTTCTTACCCATCTCCTGTACTGTGAATGATTATTAACGAGTTATCAACGAGGCTTAAACGAGATGTTCGGGAACATTGATGAGTCTCAGGTCATAAATGAGATGTTCAGGAACACCGATGAGTCTAATACGGCGACAATTAATGTTCATTTAAAAAACGTACCTTTGTATTTAATAAACGAGTTTTGATGAAATCATTTGCACCTCTAATTTAGATGCGTACAAGAATTTCTTCAAGGTACCATCATTATCATGTGGTTATTATGAGGAGAGCAAGGACTTACTAAAGTAAAGGAGTGTCATCGAAAGTGGAAGTTGGATAGGTGATACATATTCAAGATTATAGGTTCGCTATGTCAAACTTAGAGAAACTTGTTTAGATGCGTATCTTCCCATTTATCTTAAATATTTATTGACTTCCAAGTTCCAACTAGAATACCCAGGGTCAAGTGGAAGTAAACAGTAAAATTAGAGCAGTGGAATGCTTGCATGAGAGGGGCTACAAGTTTTATAACTGTAATGGGTAATGGCTAATGCTAATGTGCGGATGTCACCTTCAGGAAAGATTTAGAGGATGGATCGTCTAGTACAGTACGTAGGCTGTTGATCGGAAAATGTTTAAAGTAGGTCACAGTTCATCAATCATTTGATTCATTTCATCCTCTAATGACCTTTTTTTTTTTTTTTTATACTTCTATTATGATAACTACAAATTACTACTTATTTTAGTCAACCATGTCTGCAATTATATGAAGTTATCACAAATTTATACAGCCAACTCCTCTAGACTCTAGAGTCTTGGCTGGGGACCCGCCCTATATATTCGACCTTAGTTTAAGCATAATCATCGCGTAATCCGGAAGTATGTTGCACCACTTATTTTGTCTAGTCACTAGTGACTAATATCTAATTCGTCTACTCAGTTTTGATTCAACAAATTCAGATACTCATCGGTTTTCTATCATATTGAAATTTGATAAATGTTCCGTGCGTTTGTAATAATATTCATAAAGTCATAGTTGTGAACCTTCAAATGTTAGACAACTTTGCAGTGATGCCTTGTATGGAGTATTTAAAGAAAGCTAGAATTGGCTGTTTTTTGTCAAATTTTCGTGTATATATTGATTATATTATTGTTACATTGTCCAACTATTTATACACAATGCTTTGTATCAGGATAACACCAAGAATAGACTCCTGGTGACCTAATACTTCTTTACCAATACTAATTCTGTTGTACTGCTAATATTATCCTAGCTAATTTTATCTTATCTTTGTAAACTATACTAACCTGATCTTTATTCTAATCTTTATCCTTTTGTGTTCTGTTTATCTTTTGTTATCCAACACTCCCTCTCAAGTTGAGTCTCGGGATTCCTGATACCAACTTGCACAATATACTTTCAAAAAATCGAGTACTAACTGCTGTAATTAGGATATCTGACAACTGATCTTCTGAGCGAGCAAACGACTGACATTTTTGGACTCTAGATTATCCTTAATAAAGTGTCTATCAATCTCCACATGTTTCGCTCGATCATGATGTATCGGATTCTCAAAGATGATTATTGCCGCTTTGTTGTCACAATATACAACGCACAACTAGTCTTAGGAGGAAAACCATACTCAGTTAACAACTTCTTCAACCATAAGCCTTCGGTAATTCCTTTTGTAATTCCACAAAACTCGGCTTCAACACTTGACCTGACCACCACCTTTTGTTTTTAACTCTTCCAAGTTACCAAATTTCCCCCTAGAAGAGCAAAATATCCTAATGTAGATCTTCTAGTATCCCGGTCTCTTGCCCTTTTCTGCATCAGTATAGACTTGGAGATTCAAATGACCGTTCTTTTTAAACATGATTCCTCTCCCTAAAGTTCCCTTCTAATATCTCAAAATTTTATATATTGCCTCCATATGTTGCTCACAACCCCTACTGCATATGACACATGCAGCGTGGTATCTTGACCTAAGCACGCTTCACAATTCAAAACAAGTTTTCATCTAGCAAGAGACAAAAAAGGTGTTCCAAGTACCCTAATGAAGGACGTCCTAGATGTTGATGTCGTCTTCAGAGTTGGAATTCTCTTGATTTGCATATGAGAGCTGCATCATTTATTCCACTCATCTCTTCTACGTAGTACATTCCAGAATTTTTAATACCACGCCCAATAGTCTCCCCGGTTTGAACTTCCTGCACAATATAATAACTAGATTTCATCAAAATTGTACAGTTCTAATCATTTGTCAATTGACTAACAGATAATAGTTTGTATGAGAGTGATGGAATATAAATCAGTCGAATAATAAAACCGTCCCAATTTTTACTGTTCCAACTCCAGCAACTTCCATTCAATCACCATTGGATGTCTGAATAAGGGTTTTTTTGTGGTTTAATGGGCTCAAAAAAATCTGTTTTTATCATGTGTCATGGTGTGGGTTGCCCCACAATCAAAAATCCACCTGGGTTTGAGTTTCACAAAACATGAGGTGCCACTGTATTTGGATTTAGGTTTTTTTGGGTTTTTGAGTCTTTGAGGGATTAGGTCGTGAGGTTTTCTAGGAAAAGAAGTTGGTTTGGGCTTATGGTAAGGAGCCCGGTTAGGAGGAAGTTAGTCTTAGGGTTTTTTCGAGTATTAGAGTAAAATTGGTAGCCGTGTTTGTTGAGGCATTAGGGTAATTATTTCCCCAATTCTCCCGCTCGTTGTTCTTACCCCCTTCCCCACTCTCACACTGCTCCTCTCGGTTCTGGGTTTTTCCTTCTTCTTCTCCGAGTTTCTCACTCGCCATCTCTCTTCTTGCTCCCTCTGTCTCCCCCTCTCCTCTTACTATGGAAGCATGTCCTCCTTGCTTTGGTTTCGTGCCTTGATTCCTCCCCTTTCTCTTGGGATCTTGCCACCAATTCGGGTATCTAATGAGTTGAAAACACCCTTCCTTGGTTTGACATGTTCCCCCACAATAGGAACATTTATGGTGGGACTTATCCTCTCCTTTCTGGGATGATGTAGATCCTGATTGGGTGCGTGTGACGAGGCCACTCCCGACATCGTGCATCTCCGTTGAAGGTAAGTCAGGTAAGTGATGTTTCATTACCTCCCTTCTTTCCATCTCTTGCCTGATTGTGCTGAAAGCTACGTCCACTGTTGGTAAAGGCTCCTGATTTACCAATTCCTTTCGGTCTTTGTTTAGGGTTTCATCCAAGCACGCAAGAAATTAGTATAGCCGTGTTTGTTGTGTTAATTTATTGAATTTGATTATGTCATCAGTACATGTCATTGGGTTGGGCATCCTTCGGTCGATCTCTTTTCATATCGTGATTAGCTTGTCATAATATATCTCGACCGTGTCCTTGCCTTGTGTGATTTTGTTGGCCCTTATGGTAAGATCAAAAATTTGTAGGCCATCTTTTTCACTGCCATATACCGCTTCAATGCCCCTCCATAAATCCTTTGTTGTTGGAAAGTCAATGAACTGGTTCACCAGTTCCGGTTTTATGTTTTCAATGACCTAGGTCTTAGCTATGACATCTTTCTGGCTCCATAGGTTGTGCTCTTCGGTGTTAGGGGGGATTGACTGTGATATGAGTGAGCCTAACCCTCCCTTCGATCGCCATTAGCATCAACCGTGAACATTTGCCATAGTTTTGATTGTCGAGTCTTTCGGCAATTTGAACAGAGGAAGTATGATTATCTAGGCTCCTATTGTTCAGTTTCTCTATTACTTGCAATAGTTGAGCCATAATAACATGATCCTTGTTTGGGTTTTTCGGTGGTCCATCCATATTTTTTGGTGGTTACAGGTAAGGTGATCTTGGCAGGTGATGAAATTGGCCAGAAACCACCACAAATAGTGTCGGCTCTGATACCAAGAAAGATAGAATATGTTGTTTTATGTAAAGTTTTCGTGTATATATTAATTCAATTACTGTTACGTTGTCTGACTATTTATACTTAATGCTTTGTATCAGGATAACACCAAAAACAGACTCCTGGTGGCCTAATACTTCTTCACTGATACTAATTCTGTTGTATCGTTAATATTATCCTAGATATTTTTATTTTATCTTTGTAAACTTTTACTAATTTGATCTTTATTCTAGTCTTTATCCTTTTGTGTTCTGTTTATCTTTTGTTATCCAACATTTACATTTGCATTGATATTGAGTATCACAAAATAATGTCTTTTTACGTAGTAGTACTTCGTATTACATATGAGTCCACAATTTTCATAATT
The DNA here is from genome assembly GCA_026401315.1 of Dysphania ambrosioides. Classification (NCBI taxonomy): domain Eukaryota; kingdom Viridiplantae; phylum Streptophyta; class Magnoliopsida; order Caryophyllales; family Amaranthaceae; genus Dysphania; species Dysphania ambrosioides. The sequence continues at coordinate 1,000,018 of CM048665.1, forward strand.
TTAAACCGTAGAATTTATTAATTTGTTACAAATATGAAAATAATAATCACTCTGTAATGTTTTAGAATGTTAATTTAATGCTTAATTATAACAAAATCCATAACAAGGAGTATCTACTGTAAAAGTCAAGTTTGAGATAACTTCCTTCGTGTTGATTAAGTATCCATCGATCAACCATTTTCTTACAAACATAAACTAATAATTACATGTGGAGTATACTCCCTTAGTCCTTTTTTTTTACCCTATTTTTTATTTTGATTTGTCTATTAAAATTGTCTCATTTCTTTAAAAAAATTTCATTTTGAATTATCCTCCTAAATATTTTACATTTTATCTTAAAATTTTTTATTTTATTACTTGGACAAAAAAATGGGACAAAGTAATACTATAAACTTTAATTTCTCACGGAAAGCTATTCAATTACTCGATTCAGTTTAGTGATATAATTTACTATATTTTTTTTACCCCGACATGCATGGGTACTTACCACCCGTGCTCATCTCACCTTTCTAGTTAATCACTTGCCTTTGATTCCTCCGTTAACCCATCAAACCTTAAAGTAGATTTTAAATAGCCTCTAGCTCTAAATTTAGCCTACTAGCTAGGGCATTATGGATGAGCGCCTACCACACATTAGCCACGTAATTGGAGGCACTAGAAATTTAATTGGAAGCCACATTATTATGGAGTATGCTTTTGAGTGCTTCCTCCCTTATTAACTTATTACTCCTTGGAACACTAGCTAGCCTTTAGTCCTTCACACTACCTAGCTAGATATCCTTGCTATTCAACTTATTATGTTGTGTTACTGTTATAAATGAAACTGTAAGATAATAAGAACAATGTTACCAAGTATAGACTGAGTCGCGGATTATGTTGTTTTATTTAGAACATTCACGGCACTGTCTATAGTGATGTGCAAGTAGTTACAAAACACCAGATGCTCCCTAGTATAAAACAACCTCTCAACTAAAGTACCAGTGAATTTACACAGAACCACCGGGCTAACAAATACCCACTGTAATGTTACTACTGCTCGAAAAATTTGGGAGAAGAGAATAAAAATGAGAGAAGAGAGGAAATGTTTTTGTGTACTGAAAAAATGCTGAGCAAGAGCTGTATATATAGTCAAGCCAGCAATAGAAATCCGTTAAGCATTTAAGTCAGAATTCAAACCCAATGTTACAAAATTGAAATCAGAATGTTACAGAATTAAACAGTAATCAATGATAAAAAAACGATTAGCAGAAGTTTACAGTAGTCAGTGATCAAAACGTTTAGCAGAAATCGAGGCACTTAATATTGTAAAAGATTATAAATATGTAATTAAGACCATGTTTAACATTGGCTTAAAAAAAACGGTCCAAAAATATAGAAGCTCATGATCACTCATTAAAGACCCAACCCAACCCAGCCCCGCGCGCTTGTATTGGTTGGATTCCTAAGCCTTTCCTCCTTCCACAAAAGTGGGTAACCCTTGGGTGTGTGAACAACCTTATATTTAAAGAGATCATACTTCTCTTATCCTACCAATTTGGGTCTCTTTGTTTTTATAAACTTTAACTTTCAACATAATAAGTTCCAACAGTTACTATGCGCGCTATTCAACGTAACACGATACTATTGCCTTCATTAAAAAAAATAGTCAAGGAATGCAAATTACGACACATGTATGGGAATACTTTGTTTAAGAAATTACCCCATTGTGAGAGAATGGAACATTATTTTAAAGCAACACAATAATTTCTCAGGTATAGAGTAGTAATTTAGGTATAGAATCCAAAATGCTACACAGCCTTGTAGAGATACCTTGCTGGGAATACAACATGATTTTCTGCATCATATCAATAGGTGCACATTAGCTGTTGCTTCAATGAAATTAATTCCTTATTTACAAGTTATATTCACTTATACCATTCGTTTCGAAGGTACTTTCATTAAATGATCCGTACGATATTTTATGGACTAAAGGAACTGTCGTATTACCAGGCTGGAAGACTGTTTTTTAGCCATTTATCGAGTCATGCCTACAATGAATTTGTTGTCCATATTTTATATAAGTTGGCCTATTAGACTTTCGGGCCTATTTTACTTTAAAAGAAATTTAAACAAATAATGTTTACAATTCGTTAAACAAATAATACTTACAATTTGTCTATAAGGAGTAACTAACGAAAAAAAATTCAATACAAGTTTTTCGTAAAGATTAAAACCATTAATGATATACATGATCAAACCATTCAACAAACTCAAAATACAACCACCAATCACTACTCATTAACCAACACTCGTGCAATCTTCATCTTTAGAATTATCTTGATCCTCGTATTCATGTCCTTGTGTTGAAAAGATTGTTTGACCTTAAAATAAAAAAGTAAAATGTTACATAAAATAAGATAAAACATAATAAATATGTGGTTGGACTAGTGAAAATGAGATAAAAGCTCACCTAAATATAAAAGATCACTTTGACATAATATTAATATATGTTCTTACAAAATGGTAACGTATCGTCAAATATCATTCATGTCAATTAGGGGTGCTTATTGAGTTGAGCTACTCGCGTTGAGTTGAGCTACTCGCGAGCAATTCGAACTCAACTCGGTCAAAGCTCGACTCGAAATTAAACTCGACTCGATAAGTTAACGAGCCAATAGTCAAGCAAATCAAAGCTCGACTCAAAAAGCTCGTGAGAAACTCGAATTTTTATTAATAATATATATTTATAGGTATACTTAAGATATAAAATTGAAATAAAATAAAAGATGATTTGATATATAAATCAAAAGTCCCACATTGGATTAAAATGAAAGATGGTTAGAGAGTGTTTTATATATAAACTCAAAGTCCCACATTGAAAAAAAAATAATAGATGGTTTGAAGCAATTAATATATATAAGCCCAATAGTGTTTTCACTTAAAATCAAATCAAGCTTATTAAAGCTAAAACTTAGCTTTATTGTTGGCCCAATTTGGATACAAGGACTTAGGCTTATTGAGCTTTTAATCGAGCTGAAAATGAGTCGGACTCGAGCTTGAAACGAGCTCGAGTTTGTGTCAAGCTTGAAATGAGCTTTAATTTAGGTGGAGCTCGAGTCGAGCTTGAAATGATCTTTAATCGAGTTCGAGTTGAGCTTTAATCGAGCTTGAAATGAGTTTTAATCAGACTCAAGTCGAGCTTTAATCGAGCTCGATAATTGAGTTTTTGAGTCGAACTCGAGATTTGATTTTTTAGCTCATAAGTTTTCGAGCTCAAGTTTTAGTTATTGAACTCGAGTCGAGCTTAGCCAAACTCGAGCTCGATTTGTCTCATAAAGTCATAAGCTCCCCTAATGTCAACAGATGCTCATTAGTTGTTTCTTCGGTGAAATAAATTTCTAACTTACACGACAAGCTCATAATCTTTACCATCCGTTTCCTGGCACTTTTATAAACCGATCCGTACTTAATTTATTAGATGGACCAAAATGGAACGGTACATATATATTGCTTTTCTTACTACGGTACATATATATTGCTTTTCTTACTGCCAATAGTATATCCAACGATATAACCATCAATTTGTGTAGTATAGTACAGATTAGTCCCTAATTCCAAGAGTACGTAGGACTGTAGCACTAAGTTGATCAATATTAGTATCACTTTCGATACATAAGTTTGTTCTAATCAGCAAATATATTGACAACAAATAATATTATATGGAGACGTCGCTCAATTCCTTTTTTTGCCTCATTTTTTTTTTATTTTAGTCCGTTTTTAAAGATTATCCTAATTTTTTAAAAAAAATTTCATTTTGAATTATTCTCCAAATATTTTACATTATATCTTAAAAAAGGTTAATGTTTATAGTTGGAGTAAAAAAAAAAAGGAGACAGAAGAGTAAATGTGAGTAAACATAAAAAGGTGTTTAGTCTTGTGAGAATCAGTTTACGTAAAGAAAAGGGTCTTACAAACTACTGGGGAGTAGAGACAGCTTCTTGAAAGTCTTCTTAGAATCGAACGGATACATAATAGCGGCAAATTTTCCGCTCCAAAAAAATGTACATCACGTATATATTTATGCTAGCTATTTCTTTTTATGCACAAGTAAAAATTATAGAAAGAAAAAAATTTAAAAAAATATAAATTGAGTCAAATATAACAAGATAACATATGATTATATATTTTTTTTAAATAATGCTTTAAAGAGATTCAAAGCAAAACTTGTAAATAGTATGAAAGTCAGTATATTGTTAGTTAAAAAATAGACGTAGTACCGTAAATAAATAAAAACAAGAAATCTACTTAAGTATCTAAGTAATATCTTTTGCAAGTACAACTTTGGACTCAGAAATTTAATTAGAACGTAAAGGTTGTTATCTGATCAATCAACCATGGAATATATAGAAATATAAAGTGACTGAATAAACTATAGAACAGTGACTAAAAGTTGATATGACTAAGGAATAATCTATAGTATTAAATAGTAAGGAAATTTTGTTATGGACGGGCCTCATACTATCATGAGTCCATTGTGAGCTAAGATTTTTTTTTTTTTTTTTTTAAAAAAAGAATTTTTCTTATGTAAATATAATTTTATTTATACTCAGAGATTTAATTTTAAATTAAAAAATTATATGTAAATTAAGTGTCAACATCCAAGAAAGAATCAAGAGTTTAATTGCAGAAGAGAACAAATTCTTCTGCTGGAACTGTTCAATATGATACCAGATGTAATCCCAGCCCAACTCCTAACTCTCTCGGTGAATAAGCCATATTTCTCGTGGACTGTGGCCCAACAATATTATTTCGTACGTGATTAATATTCACATGTTACTATATTAGCATTTTTAGCAACAAGATTATTCTAGCCTATATGTGGTCATGAGACACTTTGAAGGGGATATTAAGGGTAAGATGGTTCTTTTTATATAACTCTCTTATCCTTATTCATTCTCTTCAAATCTCATCTACATCGGTTATTGTCTTGCGCTTGCGGCTCCCTCTATATTAAAAAACAAACATTTTCTTTAACTTTATACTAGCAGATCTCATGCGGAGTACCTTGAATATTTGTCTTTTACATTTGTCGCCACAGTTGTGAAAAACAAAAGGTAACTTTAAAAGGATAATTTTATTAAAGAATAATCAGGAATAAATACAATGCAACCAACACATGTAGTAGATTTATAGAAAATCCTTGGTACAAGTTTTATGACATATTCGATCCTTGATAAAGGATCCATTAATTATACTTGTCATTAACTCAGGATATTTGATCTATACACATACCAAATTGCCTCATTTGTAACTAGCGTGACTTGATTTCACTAGTAGCTGAGTAGCTACCCCCCTTGAAAAGCTCACCATCTTAGCTTGGATGGGAAATACTGCATTCAAAGGGTAATATTGGGTAAGCAAAGTAATAAATAAAGGGATTATAAGAGACTAGTAAAATTTTATCAGTACGATAACAGAGTAATTTGAACATAGTAAAGAAATAATTAAATCCGGACACAAAAAGAAAGAAAGACTGCATTAGAGCACAAAGATGGACCATTTAAGTATGGGCCATATGTTTGAGCTGAATTCAAGAAATTGGACTGGACCGGACAGGCCTAAGATCAAAGTGGTAATAAACACAGGTCTGGTGCCTAAGATTAGCTGTAGTGCAGATATATTATTGAAAGAAAAAGAAAGTAGAGAAACACTTGATGATTTTACCTTATTGATGAGAGAAATGTAATATGGCTTTACTTCATCCACATCAATCCGGACTTTGCTCTTACTGTAGAGATCATATTTGCTGCAAATATTTGACGATAAACCACAATTTCAGTATGTTAATAAAGTTATATTTTAAAACAGAGATGTTGCTTAATCATTATTACTTGAAAACATGGAGCCACTTCAAGTTCTCCTTATCTTCATCATTCAACAAATGCATGTATGCCCCAGATTTGTGCAAGGCTGCATGGCCACAGTAACGCAATCAATCAATTCTTCATATATATGAAATTAAGCTTATTCTGAGATAGTATTTTGACCTTAAAAATCTTACCATAGAAAGAGTGAAATCTGACTATGAAGAGAGCAGCTGGAGGAAGAGTTGTACCATTTTGTTTAGCCACCTACAAAGTTTTAATCAAATTATTTTGATCGGATTTGGATTAATAGTTGACATTTAATACGGAGTAATAATTTTGGAACGTTAATATGAGATGAAAAAAAAAAGTAATTACCAGGTACATATAATCGTCATGTCCCCAAGAAACCAGAACATTATCTAGGCCACATCCTTCAGAGTAAATACCACACTTGGTATTATACGCAGGGTTGTAATGATCTGGGTTTTCCTTGAAGTACTGATCAATTTATAACAAGTTTAGAAAGTGTAAATCATAATAATATTGATTGGGATTTATCTAATCAATAGATTCAATACTAACCTTATGATGAACAATTGATTCATCAAATGCACATCCAACTGGGAATGTATCGCCGACAACTGCCCACTGAGGAAGCATTCCAAAGCTTGGATGAACGAGTACCTTTCCAAGATCTGAGTTATCGTACACAGCAATGTAGCTCAGTTAAGTACTTTTTAGTGTTGTATTTCAAATCCTAGGCAGCAAATGCCTCACACAAGTCCAAGAAACCGTGAGTATGGACTAAGGAGCATGAAACGTAAAGGGTGGACGATAGAAGTGCTGATAGATTATACGATGGGTGCATTTGCTCATTTTATTCGTGTTGCCAAGTGCTAGCAATCAAACGTACATGGCCGGTGTACGACAGAAGTGCTGATAAATTATACGATGTGTGCGTAGCTAGTTATCTTACCATGAATAAGGGCAGTTAAGTGAAGCCAATCTTCATTAGGGTAGTCCTTCCTAATAGCTTCAGCAGTTTGGAGCAAATGCTCAATTTGAGGCTCATCCAAGTCAGGATCACTCTCATCCACAACTGTGTTTAGGAGTTCACAGCACTCCCATATGCTCATTTCCACCTTGTTCAATTTGCTGTAATCCTCCCTCATCTTTTTCACCTGCGATCCATTCATTTGTCTGTGTCAACTTATATTTTTATTAAAGTTTTCTTATATTTTCCTATAGAGTGTATATACCGATTACTTGATTAGGCTATGCACCTAATCGACGCAGTTTCATGTAAAGTTACTAGACAAACAATAAGCCCCTAAAGTTAATTATTCGTAGATGATATGGAGTATGTTATTACCGCTAGTCGTTAGATGGCATGTACTAATTTGAAACTAAAATGGCTAGTGCAGACGTACATCAACACTTAGTTCCAAAATTTTACCAAAATGTCAGTAGATTTATCAAAAATAAGTCACAAGCACTTTTATTGATGTCACGATGTGTGACTCTTTTCTATAAAAGAGTCGTAAAAGGTCATTTTTCTACTCGTGTAATTTGAAAAGGAGATTGATTTATCATTGCACGGCTTAAAGAAGGGAATTATATCACTTACAAAGTCAACTGTTTGGTGGATGTGATTTTGCTTGTAGAATTCCTCAACAGATTTTTGCCTTTCAGTCTCCGCGTCATAATCTCTGTAGATAAACAATTTTGAGCATATATACTACTCCGTATGTAACATTTCTTCCCGTGTACGACCAACCATTACAATATGAAGAATCATTTTATATTTCGCCATTATATTCATCATAAATTATATTGATGATTTCAATAAAATAGAAATGTTTTTTGAACTGATTTCATTTATGAGAAAAAGACCTGAATGTATTGCCAAAGGCATTGGTTTCGGGCTTCGAAAATCCATTGTCTGAAACCAACTTGTGGTCGGGCAATTTAAATCCAGCATCCAGCACCAATTCAGTGGTCTCCAAGGAAGTCTTTACATTTTCTTGAATTTCTATTGTAAATCAATAGAAGTAGTAAATAAGCTAGGAGTAATGCAGAGATAATCCTAATTTATATCACATATAGAAAAAAACTATCTTAAAATAACTATCTCAGATATAGAAATAACCCATGTAAAGAAATGAAATTATGAAAATAATGATTTATACTCGGTATGAATTAGTAAAGCCTCGAGTAATGTTAGCAAAATGTAAAAAGAATATGCAGTTCAATATAGGAATGTTTGTGTGCATTCTACATAATTCTTGAGGTCAAGTATATTATTCTTAAGGATAAAGAGAGCACCAAGAATGAACTAATTTAATGTCATATGGATAAAATTTGATGGCAAGTTTTTATACCTTTCTTAAGACTTAAACAAATTAATTTTGGTGGTATCCACAAGTTTGCTAAGAGGTGAAGGAAAAATGTGGATCCATATTCCATAATTTTATGTAGGTAAAAGCCGGTATAATCTCATTTAATAGCAAGATGTATGGTTGAAACATTCAAAATTTATTAATTGGGGTAATAGGCCAAAATCTTGATAGAAGTTTCTAAATGTGGTCATTCTCTAAATACAAGATTTATATATCCAATCCTCTAAATATCTGTAAAAGTAGAAGAATTAGGTTGTGCCAAAACTTTGAGAACGAAACTAAACTGAAGAACTACTGGGATCTATGAACTTTGTACACTCATACCCCCAATGATTACAAATAACAAAATAAAAAGAGAATTCTAAAATAAGAAATATATTATATAAAAATACTTATAAACATCGAATAAAAAGGGTGCATTTTATATTTTTTAATGCAAATATCAAACCAATATAAATGAATCATATTAGATCATGAGATTAACTGAGTGACATAACCTTCGATTTTAACCTTATACTTAATATTAACAAATAGTTAGGCCTCCTTTTAGGTTAATAAAGAGAAAAACAAGAAATAAAATGTATGGAAGTTTACAACACAAAAATTGCAAAGAAAAAAAAGATGGAAATGTAAACAACATACCAAAAACAGGCTCCTCAACGATAACAGTCATATTTGATAATCGAGTAAAGATGACGCCAAAGAAGGAAGACGAAGAGTTATTATATTATATGATAGAAATACTTAAGAGTTTAGGGTATTTATAAGAAAACTAAGGAGTCCTTGTGACATAAATAGATACATAAAAAAGTCCTTGCATGAAAAATTCAAGAATGTTCATATCTCTCATTAAAGCAACGTGTATATATATATATATGAAAATGTCCTTGATAGTAATTTCATGTTGTGGTATGTCCTTAACAACAATTACGGAGTACTATGTTTTTTAATCTTCACCGGCCGGATTTATTTTTGGATTTCAGGTTTCTACTTCTTGTCATCTACAACGCAGCATGCTCTGTCATTGCCCACTTCCCACCCTAGCGCGTGCCTATTTTTACCCTTGTTTTCGCCGTGAGATAGATAACTACAACTTTTAGATAATTACTTGCTTCATTATCATTTGTTTCTTTGGACTTAGGATCATTATCATTTTTCCTTAATATTTTCTGCTTGTTATTTTGAGATATAAATAATTTTATGTTATTTGTTAGGTTTCACGTTCTTTATCCCTTTTTTTTTTTTATGTTTACATCTTTGACGTATTTCAAGATCTTATGTTCCATTAGAGTATTAGCTTACCAAGTGTATTCCAATCAAAATCTATGAATACTTCGTTCGTATATATTGTTACCTATTGGTCATATTAAAGGTCTTTTGTTCCATGTATGAACGCATGAGTGATATCTCCAATAAAGCTTAAAACAACGATCATTTCGAGTTTGAGTATTTATTTTTAAAGTCAATTCATAACATTAAATCTTATTCTTAACATTTCATCTACTTTTTATTTTATTTATCTCATTTAACTTTTTGCAGTATACAATACACTAATTAAAATAATTTTATTTCTAAATTCGTAAAATAAAAATTTATAAAAATTTAAACTGAAATAAAATCCCATATAAATATTTTATTTTTTATAGTATAATAAAAATTTATGATCAAATTTTTAAAATTCTAACATTATAAATAAAAATTGAGCAAATATAAAAGAGCGAACTAAGTATTTGACTATGATATAACTTCTTATAGGTAGTCCTCAGAGCACGAAGTTAAGGTTCACGCGCTGAAGTATGTTTCAAGAAAGCAGGGATAAGTTGAATTTCGAAAAGCACGCCTAAAAGAAGATGTTGTGTTATGCAGGAGTCTGAGTCAGCATTGCGTAGATATGATAAAGAACTAATACTGCGAAGTTCAACCAAGTTGACGGGAAGATTAGCGTTGGCATTGGGTCACACTCCCAACCGCCCATTTATTTGTTTTTAATGGTCAGGATTTTATTAGTAGTAGTACGGGAAACACATGAAAAAATATCTTAATGAGTAATGAGTTGGGAATATGGGATACAGCCAAAGAGTCGGATATTCAGAACTTAAGAAACATGAGATTCATACATAAATAACGTTATCTTTTCAAAGTGGGTCAGTGGTTTATAATAAAATGGAGATGATAACTTGTGAAGCAACCATTAGCCGAAAAGATAGAAGCTCAAACTTAGCTGACGCATTACTTTTCAACTCCATCAAATAAGAGTGATCAGAAACTATTAAGGCCAGGGTGCCTTGGATTATGCATCACTTGTACTGTATGAATATGGAGTGTTTTGAGAATAATACAGTGATCTAACATTAACAAGCTTAGTAAGTTATGAGGCTACAAAACACAATACATTCGACTAGAATGTTGGAACTATTAAAAAATCAACATTTTACTTGAGAGAAGTGGGTCTAAAACTTAAGATTAAAAGAGGAAGAGGTGTAAAAGTGAATGGTCAGTTCATAGGATAGTGTGATCACAATTCCCATATATCTATCACCTTAACCTAAGGCTAAGGTAGCAATGAAGGTCTGAGGTATTCCGGTTCCGTTCAACTCAAGGGGGAGCCTACATACTTGCATTTAATGGGGAGATTACAAAAGTACAAGTACTAGTGGTTTGTCCAATATTGAAAGATGAAGCAAATAGCTTAGTTTATAGGCCGAGTGGGCTATTCTTCTACAGCCATATTAATGTAATATAGTTTTAGAACTCGGCTCAAGAAACCTAACATTTCTGCGTCTTCCTTCGCAAAAAAGTTGACGGGGGCTTGTACCTTGCGATCAAGCTTTGTAATTGGTGAACACAAAAACGGCTTTCTGTTTTCAAACATCAGAAATAGGCAGATACTACACCAGGGATTTTTCTATTTTTAAGTTCCTTTCAACTTCAACAAACTTGAAACATTTGATGATGTTATTTACAGCATATTGACAAGAACCAATCGGCTTTGGTTCACGCGAGCCCTCCCCCCAACCCAAATACAGGGGCAATATACATTTTCTCACTATAATCAAAATTTACAAAATAGTTCTATAAAAATGTCAGAGAATAGAAAAGACCTCAGCTCCAATTTACACCGACAGACAGTACTAAAAAAATTTATGACTGCCAGAACTGGTCAGGGTCCTTGCTGTATAATGTTAGATCCTGAATCTCCTGGTTAGCAACATGGTAGTCGATTAATCGAGCTTGAATAAGCTTGCACAGAATCAAACCCGAAGGCAGCAACCACCATTCGCTTTCTTGCCTGCAGTCACAATATTGTCAAAAAAGATAGACAAAGTGAACAACAAATCCACAATGACAGTTAGAAGGATGACACAAATTGCAAATGTAGAGCTACCCTTGCCTGCTTAAATTCCAAGAATGAAGGTCCCCAGTTATCTTGCTAGGTTGACTGTTATAATGAAAAAGCCCACAGACTAAAGCAGTTACCTGTCACCAGAAAGATAACTTAATTCAAGACATTGCTCAGTACATGCACAGAAAAGAGTACAATAAAACATATGAAAAATGATCAGATATCAGGTTGTCACAAGTTGTTCAGATAACACTTGATAGGAAATCCACATATCCAGATACTGTAAGATTAAAATAAAAATTCCAATCAAATATCATACACATAGAATAAGGAATCAATCAAAGCTTAATTAAGCCATGGTACAAAGTAGTTTTGACATTCCTTGGCTGACACATTTGAGCTGAACATAGCATAGAGTTAACCTATAAGCAATTTGTGAAAGAAGTATACACTTACCACATTAATAAAGGAAGTAATATTCCAAAGAGCATGAATGCGTGCAAGACCAGCAGTTTTCCTAGGTCCTCTACTGAACAAAGCATTTATTCCAGAAGGAAATGGAAGTAATATTCCAAGGGGAAGGATAAATAGAACCAGAAAAAAGTCCATAATTGAAGTAGAATATAGCTGAATCAGCATAAGCACTACTAAGCTAAAATCTGCCAGTAATAGAGTTGAGAGGGCAAGACCAACAAGATCCTGCAATTACAATGCAAGAAAGAAGGTTGTGTAAAAAAGCTACTCCAGCGTTTAAAGTAGTAGAACTCAACCATCTGCATGCATTTCCTTTTCTTGGATCCACTGAAGTTGCTAAAAAGAAATAACTTACCTGGTGACCAGCTGGTTTGGTATTACATGCTATAAGGTTGAAAGGACAAGAAATATTCCAACTATCTTTAAGCATGTACAAGTTCTCGTCTCGGAGAATATAACAAGAAATTTTCTTATTCAACATTTGCATTTCGGAGTCTTTCATTTGGTCCACTTGATCATCTCTATGAATCCTGCACACGAAAATGAGATGAATAACAATTAACACTCAAAGGTTACAACCATCATATAAATAGTTAAGTACACCACATACACCCAGAAAAAAAGAAAAAGCAGACAAAAACACCCGAAGCAAGACTTATCTTCCATGTAGAAAGTCTGAAAACATAATTTGGCTATCCACAAGAGAATTGCAGGAATATTATTTATATTCACAGTTCCATATCCAAAGGAAAAATTTCATGAAATGGCCTTAATAGACCAAAAACAACTAATAATCTGAACTGTATTCCAGATTTATTTTCATTCTATCCCAGGAGGATTATGCAGGTATGACATTCTTATTTCATAGCCATTTCTAGATTCAGACCTTTTTGAATCGTTTACTTTGTACCATACAAAACATCATAACACTGCATTTTCCTCCCTCAGCCCATCTGTGTACCAGTCTTATCTTAACAGTATATGGGGGAATTTTGGATCATCCACATCAAGAATCAATTACAATTTTAGAATCAACAAAACCCATACACTTTGTTGACAGTACAAAAAAGGCCTTCTGAAGCCCTACTATAATCTACCCCCTCAAAATCCACACCATAAACCCAAGGGGAAAGGTGGGTTTGAGCAAATCCCCACCCTTGGAATTAATGTTTTTAAAAAGTCCATACTCAACGTCCATCATCACTCATAACAACTGACTGCCGCCACCACCCCTAAAATCACATTTGGCTCATTCATCGTCATCCACCAGGATCAATGGCCTTCGCATTAGATTCCTAGAGCCATCATTACCACCACACCCATCAATATTACCTGCATAATAAAATTTGAATACTAGTCCCCATCTCCGAGTACTCGAAATAATCCCGATACGAATTATCAAAGAGGGATTTCAGGGGATTGCAGGTCGTGGGTTTATTTCAATCAACAACTCGGATCAGATACAAATCATCCCATCAGATAACTAACCCCATACCACCAACCAGGGCTTTACAGAACACAAGATCAAAACTAAACCAATCTTCATTTAGCTCTTACTCGACCATATCCCAAACTTAGTTAATCCTGAATTCCAATTTTCTAGGAATTCCCTCCCAAACTAAGTCAGTTTCATTTTGTTCTCTCTTTCTTTTTTTACCCATTTTCAGTGTGAGTGTGTGTTTTGGGGGGAGTTGGAGGACAGGAGGAGTTTTGAAGTATGTGACAAAGCATGAGGGTAGTAAGAAGTCTGAAGAAAGAGAAAGCCTAAGTCACATGGACTTCAATGATAACATGTAAATGTCTGGCATAACTAATTTCCCTATTGGGAATGTTACCTTGATGGTGGCTTTGGAGGAGGATATCTACTAATACTGCCACCTGATGGCTGCACCTTTCTTGCGTGGCACACCGCAAGCCCAAACTGTGAATAACCAAAAGTAGTTGGCTGAAACCATGCCAGATCAACCCGCAATCCATGGATGCTAATGACAGGATTCGCAAAAGTTTCGAGCCAGTTGACAACAAATTCAAATGTTGACTTAAGTTGTCCACGACGAACCAGACGCAATTGAGCATTGAAACCAGCTACAAGTCGATACCAAACTGTTGGTGGCATAGACTGCAACAGAGAAAAATGAAGGCACACAATACTCTTTCAAACTTTAAATTCTCATAAGAATTCAAAGTCTGGATCCTGAATTAAAAAAAATATTCACCTGACTGATAAGGCTAGTTAAAACATTGTCATTGTGAAGAGAAAAAGGAGCCATATAACTTCCATCACCTCCAAATATCAACATCAAAGGTAAGCGCTGATGAAGACGAGGAGGGAGGTCAGACCGTTTTTCATCTCCACCCAGGTAGAAGTCTAGGTATGCAAGCATCAAATCTGAAGTAGCAGATAGCTGAGGCAGTAACCAAGTCAAATCAGGACAGTTAAATATTGATTTCTCATTTAATCAAACTACTGATAACTGAGACAGTCAAGCCAGACAAGTGCATAATTATAACTAATATGCATCATGAATGTTATTAATTATTAGTGATATAAAACACCTACACCAAATCTGAACATATGATTCATAACCAAGAATTCAACTCAAATTCTGAAAGCATTTACTTATTTGTGATATCTAAAATCTTTCATTTTCTTTATCTCAATTTTAAGTTGCCCAAACATACCAGGAGGATAACTCACGCAGAACATAGAACGGCTAAGGAGAAAAGGGGAAAAAACCTTGAGTCCTTCATAGAGAGCACGGGAGCGACAGGAACGTAAGCAGGAGTGATCATATTCTGAACGGACATATTCACGCAGTCGCTGAAGCTTCTTTTTTCGACACCACTGCAGCCATGACCATGCCAGTGGATATGCTAAAACAGAAAGAATGCTATGCACTGATCCTTCCCACCAGTGATAAGATGCTATTCCATTTATTTCATCAACAAAGCGGATAAATGCATCCTCATACCTACAATTTGAAAACATTGCAAATAATAAAACATAGTTGAAACCTTAAGCAATCTCACTGATACACTGAAACAAGAAGCATACTTTTGATGAGGCTCAATTCATTATTCTTGCCAATAAGCATTTACAAAATAACATCATGCCCACTTCATCATCCAAAATACTAGAGCACAAGTATTAGAATCAATGGAGCAAATCAAAATGATCAACACCCACAAAGAAAAATAACAAATAACTTAGTACATGTAAATAATTACAGATGCAAACTTTGGAACCATCTAATTTTTTTTATTGAGTTTGAAGATACTGATAACAGTGATGAAAAATAAAGGCTACATTAAAGAGTGAAGGTGATATCAAATTTTTGGAAGCACAAAATTTTTGGAATCAGCTCTATTTAAATAACTAACACAACAGGCTTTCAGCATGACACATCAACTTCTTTCTCTCATTAAAAATGATGCCATGGATTAGTCAACTCTCAAAGAAGCAACCCTTTACTTTTACCCATAGCCATCACACCCCTCTCCTCGCACCCAATAAAACAAAAAGAATCAGTCTACATTTTTTAACAATAACAAGTTAGATTTCCTATAAACTGATCTCAAAAGTCATTACACTCCCAAGTTAACAGTAAAATATAGTACATAGTTTGCAGATTCTATTTGGAAAAAACAGAAACCAAAGAAATCACTGCTTTTCAAGAATGAATTATCCATCTAAAATTGTGAAACTTTATCAGCCAAGATCCCAATAGAGAACAATTGTTATAAGAATAATAAATTTTTACAAAGAATAATCACTGTTCCCAATAAAAGATCCACCAAAAAGGTTTTGTTGGAGATTGAAAAAAAAAATACATCTTCTTTAAAGCCTTTCTTGCACTTCCTAGTAACAAACACTTAATGAGTGTTTTGTTTTTAAGGGTAAGTTTATCAGCAATCCTTTTATCAAAGTTTTGGGCCACATCAGCTTTCCATTACCTTTAACTACTTTCTTTATTGCTCGACTCTTCTCAAAATTATTCAAATTTTACAGTTTATCCCTCAAACCCACTTCATACTATTAAAATAACCTTTTCATATTATTTTATTCAATACATAGAACATTAAAAAAAATATTGATGTAACTTTACACGAGGAGTTGATTAGGGAAGCGGGGCTTTCATGTGATGTAAAGTCATAACTTGAGTCTTGGATTCCAATGACTCAAGTAAGACTTCTCCAAAGATTCGTCTTAAGACTCGTCTTAAGACTTTTCCAAAGATTCATGTGATGTAAAGTCCTTTACGTTTTCTCACTTTTAGCTCAAGACTCGTCTTAAGACTCCACAAAAAGTCCCAATAAACATACCCTAAGGATGGTGATTCCTTCTCAAACATCAGCCAGATCATAAATGAATCACAGTGAAAATTCTCCATTCTAAAAGTTTCATCTCACTATATCTTCTAAACCCAACCAAACCTTTGCTCCATTGAACTATGACAAGAATGTATTGGGGCTAATGTACCATCAGAGGTAAACAAAAGCTATGATGCTGAACAGTATACCATCTGGCAATCAACCAGTAAAACTAGCTAATATCTAAAGTAAAGTGGCTTATGTCAAGACCAGAATCAGTGAAGACTCACACTATCTCTTTTACTTGATCAGGAGGAAAGTGAGGTAGATGCCAAGGCTCACTAAATGTATTCGGGCCTAGGAAATACATTCTATGAACATGGCTCTGTGCTTCCTCATTTCTATTTGTCTCAATAACCTGGAACACGAAGACATTTACATTTGGTCACAAAAAAAAAAAGTTACATTCCAGGTGTCATCAAAAAGCAAGGGGAAAAAAAGGAGAAGCTTAGCTTGGACAAGAAAGAAAACAAAATATAAAGGCTGACCTCATTTAAGGACTCAAGGAAGGGAAAGGAATGGTCTAGTTGCGTATGCCGTCGATGTGGTAATAGACCTGGAAAATCATCCCCAGAAGCAAACTTCATCCGTGCAACACTAAGAACTAAAGCCAACAGGATGAGAATACTAAAAAGGAAAAGGCCAAACCACCACGGCCCACCAAATGTATACACTAACTCTTCCAATGTGGTGCGGCAGTGTGGCATGTGATATCTATCAGATATACATGTGTAAGGACAAGGAGCTTCAGTGGCACCACCTGTTAATGAGATATATAGCCAGAAAAGTGAAAGGTCACAAGCTTAACCCAGAAACTCTTCTAAGGTACTGGAAATCATTTACGGTACACTGGGAGCAATCACATCCTAATATCTCAAGGGGCAATGTGTTATAACAACAATAATAAAAGGGGGTGGTAAATTACACACCTCCTGTCATGCAATGTAAGAAATAATATGTTAAATACCTCGGACAGTAATATACACGCCACGATCTGGAAGCTCATTAGTTGGGCAACTATGACAGAGGGCAGCATCAGATCCGGTGACATTTTTGAATGTGCCAACAGGACATTCCTGTAACAATAAAATACTTACTCTAAGATGCAATGAAATGCACCAGAAAATATTCTCAATCAACTTACTAATGACTACGGATAACCATGATAAAGCTAGGCACAGATATTGCAACCTGTATAATCTCAAAGCTGACAACACTCATATCTAGATGATAACTAGGACAAGCAGATATCCAAGAGGATATTTTCCCTCTGTTCTATTTTTTGTTCTACACACTTCTACTTTATTCTATTCTTGGCAAATATGTTTTACCATACTATTGCTTTACCCCACACTAGTTACATACTTCATCTTCCTCTCTCTAATTATTCATTATATTTCTTGCATCCGCCCACCTTTTTCCACCATATCTCTTAGATTATCCACATTTATTTTTACACCACTCACCCTTTTCAAACATTCCTAGAGTTCACATTAATAAGGTAGAACAAAAAAAAGAGGGAGTACAAGGAAGACGATTAAAGTATCACCTAGAAGATAACAATACAAAAAGACTTGAACTGGATTCCCTTATTTAGTTATTTAACAAATCTAATTCCCATCATAACAGCTTTAACAAGATGTAATAAGAAAACTTTTGGTAATCAACAAGAAGACAGTTAAATTAACCTCACAAAATATCCCGTGAAGCCCAATTGGACATGCCTTCCCAGTAACAGTTCCTTCTTCCCCAGGATGCCCTTGACTTTTTCCCAGGCCACCTCTGCAAAAAGTTAGCACAGTTACTGCAATTTTTGATAGACCAAATATATAAAAGGAAACAAATCATCCTTAAACTTATACTCTAGCAAGAACTATTCCCAAGTATCTTGTGGCTCCAGAAGAAAGCAAAATTATGGAACTAGGGATACTTGCTAGACTCCGGAGGCTTTGTGGGATAGACCAGTGTGCCTTGCATTCCTGCATCGGGTTTTTCGGGTTGCTTTTCTATTATTTTTCTTTCCAATGATTATTTGGAGGACTCATTGTATCTTTTTACTTATAAACTATTTCTTTATCAAACAGATATGATCCTACTAAATTTCACACCATAACCATTTGGCAAAAATATTCCAGATCTCCAAGCAGAGTTGTTATAAAGTAGCTTACACAAATATGATAACAGGAAGAGAGCATATCATGGGGCATTGAATCTTTCAAAAACAATCAAAATAAAGCCCAATAGTTGACGTCTGGATACTAACCGGACAAGGATCCTGCCACTCACACTAGCAATGGGCTGGTACTTATCTGCAACTGGTATATCTGACCAATGAAAGTGGACTCTTCCACCACCGCCACCGCCACCGCCATTTGGGCTACCATTTCCCCCAATGGCTGAAACAGCAGAAGAATTTCCAAGAACCAAAGTGTGAACAAATACAAGAATGGTTCCACCAGAACCACCACCTGGGCCAATGTTAGCAAGTATAGCACGTTCTTGCTTTATAATACCTTCTTCATAACTCTGCCCATCAGCCTTTATTGAACCATTAATTGTCATAATTGGCAAGGAATGCTCTAGAGACCCCATCACTGTTCATGATGAAAAGGTCTTCATTAAAAGAAAGAAAAAGGTAATGAGGACACAAGGAGGAAGACATATTTCTAAAGCAATTTAAAAAATAAGAAAGACTACCCACAATACTACAATCATAGATAAAAACATAAAGACATTGGATGTTCCCATAGGGTCAAAATGAAAGCTAACAAGAATAATATATCTGTATTCTGATCCAAAACTTAGATTCTACTATACCTAAAGTTGTAAGGGCCCTGACATGATTTCACTATTGGAAGGTTCGAGGCCTAGACATGTGACAAGTGCAAGTTTCTATCCTAATGTATGCTTATTCTACTTGGCTATAATATATAACAAGCCAGATAATACCACAACATAATAGGATAGAATAACATCACAAGAGAATATTCTATGTGGCATAGAAACAATGAAGTTTTGAGTTTTCCCAAAAGAAATCATCCTTCCAGGTCAGCAGCAAACCCAGAATGAATAGCAGCCACTTTCAGGCTAAGTCAAGCGTAAATTTCATATCTCAAACAACCAAGTATTTTAAATTTATACTGCATCACCTAATAGCAGTCCTACTCCCTCTGTTCCAAACTTATCACAACACTTTGACTCATTAAGCTAGCCATCTACATATTTTGACAATATTTCTAAACTAAATTATACTTAAGGTTACAAATAAGAAGCTGAAATTGGAAAGACAAGGAAAATCAAGCCTTAACTACACAATTACCAATCAATGTATGATGCATTCAAAAATTAATACCATATTAGGATAAGTATTAAATGCTTATTTACCCAAAACAAAAATAGTTATCATGTAAAATGTAGTTAAATCATTATTAAAGAGTGTTTTCTTACTACCAGATTTTTCTATGATATTCACTTAATCATCAAACTCAGCGAGCACAGTCAAGTGCTGCCATGATTCTGTCATAGAAACCCAAATTTTTTAAAGGTTACAGGAACAACTGCCGATAGCCTGAAGAATGCAGTTCAAGACAGGTGTCAGGTATATTCCCAGAATCAGCCAAAGAATAGGATAGGTGGGGTGAGAGGGGGGAGGGGATTCTATTTTCTGATACTTCACACATACAAGGAAATGGAATAAGACACCCTCAAGAGTGCATTCCTTTTGATATACAAGGAGAGACTAATTATTTTATCAAAATTAATGCAGCAACTAAAGGTGAAACATCAATATATTCCAGTAGATCTGTAAGAACAAAGATAACAAGGGAAAAGAAGAAGAAAACAAAAGGGAAAAAACCAAAAGTGTGGCTGCTCTTATATCAAAACAAAACATACCAATGATACCACCACCAGCAGTTGATCCAGGTAAACTGCTGTTTCCACTACCACTACCAAGTTCACATGGCAAATCGGCATCACCATATTCACCGCCACCATCAGCAGTTATTCCATCACAATATCCATCTCCACCTCTGCCACCATGACCTCCACCCCCTCCGAGACCATTGCTGCAAAGGTTTCCTTGACCAACACCTCCGGTACAACCTATACACACATAGAAAGACATCTATAAAGATACAACTAAAACAAATCCCCAATTCCTGAGAATCAATTTATAACATCTGGTTTTCCAAAGAAGGTTGATGAAAAGGACTAGGAGATTGCTGAAGAAGAAAAAAAAGTCTTTATCGGCATTCATATGGGCACAGATATAGTCATAGCTGAAAATCCTGATTTCATGAATCAGCTTAATATAGAATCCACCTCATGACAAAAAGAAAGGAAATTAAAGTCCATATGTCATAAAAAATCTTAAGGATTGCAATGGTACAGAGCGTGTATAATTTCAAGAATCAAATCACATGAGCTCATAAAGTAGCATCTTCACTATGAATCAAAACTCATGTGGATCCATGACATGCAATTTTTCTCTAGTTCATATAAACATTTTAAGATCCTTAATAGGAGTGACCTAAAAGCATTACCCAATCCAGATGCGCTAATCATTCCTGTAAGTGGAACAGACACAAATCTGACCCAGTGGAAATGAACAACAGATCCTTCTACAACCCCTTCAATACTAACATCTTCAACACGACAAATCTGCATAAAAAAACTATGTTAGGAACATGAAAGAGCCGTAAATTTTGAGCAAAAGGCAACATATAATTCCAATGAATAGGAAAAAGAAAATATTTCAGACTGTTGCCAAGAATCCCCAGCCCCACCTATCTCACTCAAAAAAAAAGGGAAAAACCGACTATATCTAGATCAGTCATCAGACTTGAAAAAGCCTTGGTTAAATTATTCTATACCTGTAAGGTGAACGGCAGTGAGGAGTTCACGTTACAATCTTCTGGTGGATGAAGTATCTCCACAGGGCACTCTTGCCTATCACAATACAGGTGCGGTGACCTGAAAAACAACAGCATACAAAGTAAGCAGAAAAAATATGTTGAGAAACCAGAAAAATACTTTCAAAAGAGAAAAAAAAAAAAAAAAAAAAAAACTTGCTTACACATCATCATTACTCGCCCTTATCAAAGGACCTCGCAGAATTGATTCTGGTCCAACCTTTATTGGCAATATGTGGTAAGATTAAGAACAAAGAATAAATTGCAAATGGCAATCTCAAGAATAATGCCTGGATCTATTAAAATTGAGCTCAAGCAATGATAAAAATTGAATATCCACACCTTAGCAATAATAAATTTGACTCTAACTCTTGAAAAAGTATTTCAGTTTGTTTACTAGATAAGAGAGCTTTCATGGATGAAAGAGAAAACATACTAGAAAATCTGTTTTCAATGTAAAATGAAACCAAAGAAAACCCTAGAAATCTAAAGAGCTCAAGTCCTCTTAAGGAATACAACAACAACAAACCAAGCCTTCTTCCCAAAAAGAAGGGTCGGCCGCATGTGCTGAGAGCCTGAGAGTCTATCTCATGTGTCTACAAAGATCCTCCTCATTCACTCATATTTAGTCCCACATCTCCAAGACATCTAAAGAAATCCCTTTTCCAGACTATTGATAACAAAAATAATGCCCAACTTCAGGTTTCCTATACCCTGTTCCAGTTTTCTCACAGGAATATGTCAAGAAACACCAACAGCCCTCAGCTCTTTCCTCATTGAAGAAACTCACTTTATTATCTCGTTATGAGAAGATGATGCATATTCATTATCCTGTGGACCTCTCAAGAAAAATTTCCCAACTTGCTTTCACAAATATAGTGGATCAAATCATTTCCATTGAGTATATTTTTGGTAGGTTCCTTTCAGACTATCAAACAGTCGTAAAGATAATTCTCCAAACTTTGAAACAGAAGCATAAAAGAACAAAAATACAGTCAGCAATTATTTAGTTATGCCGTGGTTGGAAGTAATGCAGCAGCACTTTCTTGCAACCCATATATACAGTAGCATTTTCTCAATTGTCATGCACAAATTTCATTTAGTCAATTTGACATCTCTAATTTGTTTCTCCCTTAAATCAAAACATATAGATGTTTGCAGGATGAAGAGTGACAGAACTGCCAAACTACATTCGGTGATATGACAGTGGAGCAAGGAACTCACATAGATACTGTAAAACAATGAAAGAACTAGCCGTTGAGCCTCAATAACATTTCCAGGGCCAGTCAAATTCAAGAATCCTTGTCCATGAACTCCCAGATTTGCAGTAGAATGTATCACAGATGATTCCTAGAAACAAGAAAAATGATCATGCCAGCAAAAATAGAACAGAATAGGAGATCAGAAATAAGTGATAAAAAGGGGAACGTTGAAGTACCTTGAGAACGAGTAGATTGCTGACCTCAAGAAGAGAAGTAGAAACAATTGTATCTCCACGGCCATCTATCACCATTCTTGAGTTCAACATTAGGTGCATCTTTACAGTCATATGTAAGGCACCGTATATCTGAGAAAATAAAATAAAAAATTTCTAGCACGTTAAATGAACAAGGAAAATCACCAAATAACAATTTTTAAATGGAAAATGTTCATAGTTATTACAAATCGGCGTAATTCAAATTCCACACATGCATCTGGTAGCAAAAAAAAAGAAGCATTATCCAATATAGGTAGCTGAAAAGTAACTACAAGTAGTACTACAGGTTAACTTAGCACATGCAAAGCTTTGACAAAAACAACTTATCGGTTGCACAGAATAAGACAGTGTTTCTAACAAAAAATTAAAACATGATCAACTTCTAATGCAAGTAACTCCAACTTTTAAAAATAAAATAAATTCTATTTATAAAAATCACAATAGATTATGTAATAAAGTCTCACTTGACTACCAAATAGCACAAGGGGAAAACAAACGAATATTGACGGTCATAAAGGGAACATGAGAGTACTGTAATTTAATCTTATATGAAAATATGAGTTTCATTGTAGAGAAAAGACGAATAAAAGAGTGGGCAGAAGTTCTGCCCAAACTGTCATAAAATTAACAGCAAAGCAGACCTCATTCTGCTAATTTAAACATATAATGAGCTCCCTTACAACATCCATGAGCAGAAGATGTGAAGGGAGCTGAAAAGCTCTCCTGCTTGAAAGGATCCATAGAGGAAAAGCTTCATTGGGAAGATCCTAGTTATGTACTTGAGCTGAAACACACCAAAGAACTGCAAAAATGGAACATTGCCAACAAAAAGAGCCACATCGTTTTGCTGGCCCTCTAATTTTTAAATAACTTTTTTGGTGGTTGGGTGGGAGGCCCTCAGGAGCTGAAGGGATAGTGTGTTTCTTAGAACACAGTAACACACAAACAGCATTTTATAAATATGGATTACAAGCATATGAAAACTTCACAAGTATGCAATTTTGGCGTATGTTTGGAAGGTAATAGGTTTGAATTCACTTCTTAATACTGCGTTAACTTTTTACATGTAAGAGATAAGAAAAAGGTAAATAAAATCTTTGATTAATACTGTATTAATAGGGATGCAAGACAAAATTACGTAAAAATTAATGTTTTAATGTTTGGTTATGCTTGATATATTCATTTTTAGCTCCTTATGAATCCAACACTTCACTGAACCAGTGTGTAACTTAATTTAAGTATATATTGTGATCATTGTTATATATTAACGAAGGAATATAAATTCAGTTACAGTTAGTTTCATGATTGACATAATTACCAACCAATTCAAGCACAAAAACGTTGTACAAGTACATTGATAGCCATAATAATATAATCTTTTATAACATCTTTTATAACATTAATTAGCCCTGAAAGTTGAACTTTTCTAATAAAGATGGAGTAAACATTAAATAGAGGAATGAGTAAAACAACAAAAGTAGGTTTTGTTGCTTATGCAACAACTGGATCCTCTCAATAAAAATAAAAAAAAGGCTATGCAATTAAATTGATATGTTAAAAATTTGAAAGTAAAGAAGTAGACATAAATGAATGAATAATAATAATTGCAACAAGCAAAATCACAATTACAAGATTAGAACCTGCAACCTTGCTCATACACATGAAACCCATCAACCACTTTTACAGCAAGCATTTTTATTATCTTGAAGAGAGCCAATTCAATATTATTTATCTAATAATGACTAACATGGGGAGATACATGGAATATACCTTAATCAACGAGTCACTTATCAAGAGTTCTTCTGCAATTAGTTCAAAAGCAGATGATGCAAAATGTGCCAGGCCAAAGGTCAAAGAAGCGCCAGAGGACAGAGTCAGCTGTCCTTGGACCTGTTTAAGTTTATGATATTCGTCAATGTCAACAAGAACGTGAGGAAACATAGAGTAATAATCAACACTAGCAGCAAGGTGAAAGATCAACCTCCTCCACAGAGACCCAAACCCAATTAATCTCATTACTATGTTATGAAAACTGCAGCTCCCTCTACCCTAGGCTTCCTCATGATCCAATCATGAATTGATACCCTTCTGTGTTGTAATTTGGGCATTTACCTCAAAAACTATCACAATCGCATTGAAAAACACTTCCTCTCCTCCACAAAGAATTTTTTTTAAATCATAAAACCATCTATGCATCACCAAAACTGTAGGAGATTATCTTTGCCAAGATATTTAAAACACTGGTTCAAAGGCTTATTGCTCCAAAACCCAGACAGTAGTGGACTAGATTTACTTAATTTGGTAACCTTAGGTAGATGGATGAAATTCTAATTCACTGAATGACATGTGAACTGGGTTGCAAATTAATTTGGTAAACTTAGGTGGATGGATGAAATTCTAATTCACTAAATGACATGTGAACTGGGTTGCAAATTAATTTGGTAAACTTAGGTGGATGGATGAAATTCTAATTCACTAAATAACATGTGAACTGGGGTGCAATATTTGCAAATGCCTAGAAATAAGCATAAGGAATGACTCAATACTAAAAGCAAATTTCTATAGCATTAAGTGACGCAAAAAGCTTTTTCTTCCACCTAGTGAATAGGTAGGTAGAAAAGGGATGAAGTACCACAACATAACCACAACACATGAAACTTAGGCTGAACCTCTAAATCAATTACTACCAGAACAGTACAGTGTTTACCTGTACACGACTCCAAAACAAAGGAACCGTAGCCTTCGCCTGATTTTGTATGTAGACATTGGTCCATAATGGCTGGTTAGGGAATTCTAAAAGAAGTGTGTTTGTTTCTGTTGACAAGTTGTGATTGTCGATTATCAATCTCCTAGGAATAGAATCATAAAATGTACCAGCAGCACCTGAATTTTTGGGGCAACCAAAACTTCTTCCCCCTATTACAAAAAAGAAAAGTAATATATATTTTCATGTACTCATTATGGCATGTATAAACAAGAAGAAAACCAACATGCATCAGGCTGACCATAAACTGCACAATACAGTGAAACTCATCATATGTAACATAGACTATATTACATCTTTCAACTCTTTCCTTCAAACTGTTTGGTGATGTAGGTACACAAAGAAAAATTTTAGCTACTTCTTTCATTTGCCTACTTTCCTGATCTCCACTCAATTGTTAGTTTGTTACCCTCTATTTCTTTTTCTCTCATAACTTCTTTCTGTTTACATGAAAGAATGTTCATGGAATAAAGTATATTAATCCCCTATTTTCAGAATTTAGCAATCTGCCCATTTTATTTCGAACCTTGAGAAAAATGAGAGGCACAAGTATAAGACCAATGCTCACAGTCATAGACTCATAGCACATGGAAAAAGAGCAACTTTCACAAGTATGGGGAAAAATATGCGGACTATACTTCAGGAAGTACTTCAGATTAGATAATCCAACAGTACAAATGCTTAACAAATACCTGATTACTATCGCTCAAAGATTCCTTTCCGTTTCTCTCATACAAATCAATATGTAGAAACAAAAACAGATACAGAAAAAACAATATGAAAACACTAAATTCATAGGGTAGGAAACTTGGAATCGTCAATCACTAAATCTAAAAGCACCAGGACCAATTTTTTCTGAATAAAATTTCAAAGAAAAGCTCCACCATATACTTTTTAAAGTAATTTTCAATGTAACTTAATTGTCACAAAAATTCACAAAGTTCCCAGAACTTATGCGTAAAAATAATATCAACAATCGTGCTAAAAAATCTGAACATCACTAAAATATTCTGAAACAACTAAATAAGAAAAATCTAGTTTAAACACGGACTTTCACTCTTACGTGGCACCAATACTTATACAATACAACAGTAGATTATACACTGAATAAATCCAGACTCCAGAATTCATATAACTCCAGGTTTTAAATGAGTACATAAGAAACAAAAGGATTCTGAATAGGAGAAACTGGAGATAGGCAAGATCTGTGAGCCCATTGAATACCATCCCCAAGATAATTTTTTGTCAATAACCAAATAACACAAACTCAATAAAATGGATTTTTCCCCTTACAACGACACTAGTATTTATTAGTTATGGGAACTATGGTCCCTGGAACTTTCCAAAGTAATGACACTTCTTCATCAAAGAGGTAGGTTCCAAAATTCAGTAACAAAAAGGTCAGACATCTGAATTTCATCCTTGCAATTGTTCACAGATGAGCCTGCAAAAATAACTGCTATATAGGAGGTTCAACAGAAATATCAGAACAAAGTCTCAAAAAGGAAGGTCAGCAACATGAGTTCTTCGCCACTGGTACAGAAGAATAAAAATGAGCAAACATTGATCAATAACAAGCTTTATGCTGTATCTCAATAACCTAAGTTTTCCTCTAACTATCTTTATAGACCCTTTCTCTAGTCCACAACTACATATTGTGCTTGTTGACTGCAATGGCCGCATATTTTTATAATTGATCAAATAAAATGAATACTTTTTGACAAATCTAGCAAAGAAGCCTAATAAAAATAAAATAAAATTCTTCAGAGACAGAATGAATAGGTTGTTACCATGAACATGGAATTCTTGATCATCATGCCTGCTAAAGATCCGGGTAGATACTCTTCCACCACCTCCTCCAGCAAAGCCATCACCTCCAGATGCACTTACTCGACCATTTCCAGTCCTGCTCTAAGCAGGGAAAATTGTGAGGGTAGATCCAGATAACTAATCATAACAGCAAGGAATAAAAAGACATTCAATGTGTCATATTTACAAGGCTGCACCAAAACATTAGACAGTTCTTGGAAAGGATGGAAAAAGCTAATGTTATAACAACGCATAGGAGCAGAGAAGAACTACAGTTTAATGGCTTAAACCAACCCCCCCTTGATAATATCCCAAGCATCATTGACTCTCTAAACGTAGATTTCAAACAGCATCAAGAACATGCTCCGGCAAGCTAATATGCCGATACAGCATTTCTACACAAATCTTCCAGCTGAAAGGAAAACTTTTTAACTCGCGGACTTGAACACTCTTCTCCCTTCCACAAATATGCCTCTCTTATGTTTAACAATTTATTCAGATAGAACAAAGTTCACTCATGCTGTACCTTGGACTATAAAATGTTTGAACACTTTAGCTATCTATTTCTTATGGGGCGCACAGAACTGAGTGTGGCTTATAATGAAGTCATACTACATAATAGTAGGAGAGAATACAATAATAGAGTGTTGAAGCATGAAGAGTATTATTGCTAATAACTCTATTACCAAAATGGAAGAGGTCATACAGATACACATCAGAATAGATCTTTTTCTTATTATTAATAGGTTATATAGGGGTCTGTGTTGAAACATGAATAATCATACAGATGACAATGTAACTGTTAATTAGAAATTGATGACCAACTGCAAACCCAAAGTGACAACGCAAATCTAAGATTTAATCTCTAAGCACATCAATAGCTAAGAAACTACTATCCACAAGTAGCATTCAAGCGCCTTGACAAGGATCCATTGAAGGTCTGTCACCTATTAATTTCAAAATGCGTTCTTATCCCTTCCTTCAAGCACCCGAAAAGAGGTCTGCCATTGAGTGTCTACTTCCTCCCTCATTCACATCCTTAATACACAATGATAATCATGAAGTTTAAACCATCCACCCAAACCTAGAGAGTTAGAGAAGGGATTGGATCATTCTACATGTACTACAACCAATTAAAACCTTCCACTCACACTGTGCTCTTCCCACTCAAGTTATCCCTAACTGATCAAAAGAGT
Organism: Dysphania ambrosioides; assembly: GCA_026401315.1. NCBI lineage: Eukaryota > Viridiplantae > Streptophyta > Magnoliopsida > Caryophyllales > Amaranthaceae > Dysphania > Dysphania ambrosioides. Next base: position 1,028,610 of record CM048665.1, read on the forward strand.
AGAGAACTAGATAATATGTTACCAGAAACAAAGATATCTTTGACAAGGGAAAGTTGCAAAGGAGAAAAAAGTAAAAAAGCATTATCAAATAAAAGTAACTTTATAAGAGCCTAAGCCCTAAGGGATGACTTGAAAGTGCAGTAGAAGGAATGTTGAACCACTAAGATGCCTAACTAAAAGCTAGACAAAGGCCCACCTTAAGTTTTCTGCATGAATATTATCAGGGTAACTGTAACAACAACATTACCCTTAAAAGGCTCTGAGCTTGGGCTGGATAAAGATCAAATCTCAAAATTAAGAAACCTCCTCCATAGAATACTACAATAACAGAGAGGTTATCCCTAATGACCCCTAATCCAATAATAAAGGCCACATGCAGCGTGAACCCAATAACACCACAATTTCCTATCCATACCTCATTTCCTGTTCATGGATCTTTCCACTATAACATGAGATTATTTTTCTAAGTTGATTGAGTTGATACTCTAGAGAGCTAACCCATTCAACCTAGACTTTAAAAGTGCACTGAACAGATGCTTTAAAAATAAAAAGCGTCAGGTAACTGCAAGTTACACTCTTGGAACAATAATCTGAGAGTATCACTAAATAAGAGCATGGGGAATATCTTATTACAAATCAGAGAGTTCTGCAACAGGAGGGGATGCTGACATGCTGCAAAGCATGGGGTTTGACAAAGGAGTAGTAAATGGCAAAGACTAAACCCTGAGAACAGAGTAAGGAGTAGAGGGAAAAAAGACATCACTGACGATGTAAAAGGTCCACTAAAATCTCCAAAATCACAAGGTCAAAAGCAGATGTTGAAGTGCAACGTGGGCCTGACAAGAAAGTAGTGCTAAGAGAAGGCTGGGATGTACTTTAGTGCAATTGAAAAGTCCCTTAACAGATGTGACAAATGGAAAAAAAGGGTATCAAACTAATACAGTGACTTGTTACAGAACAAGAACTTACAAGTGAATACGTGATATCATTCATATTTTACCTCTAAGCAACACACAGTGCCATCCCTGGGCCTAGGCACGGAGTGCGATCGCCTAGGGCCTAGGGCTCAGAAGGGCCTAAAATTAGTTTTAAAAAATAATTTTTTTAAAAAAAAATTTAAACTAAGTTATTTGATAATTAATTTAAAATATATTATGACATTGAATATTTTAGTTATTAATGAAAATTTGTACATTTATCCCGATATTAGATATAATGAAAATGGTAGATTTGTATGTAGTAGGCAGTAGCTTCATGGGAATTAAAATATATATATTGTGTATTACATGCACGCTATGGTATTAAAGTTGGGTTTTCGAGTTTTGCAATTTTATGATTTGCTAAATATACCTTTAGTATTCAATGAGATATCCAACTATTGGAGGTTATAAATATTCTATTAATACTTACTTAAAGATATCACCATTATTTTACTCTATTTGATTAGTTTACTTCTAAAAAAATATTATTTCATTAGTAGACCTTGTGTACCTTTTTCTAATAATTTTTACACAGCTTACAGTTACAGCATACAACAAACCCTATTCTAGTGGTATGCCCTAAGAGGTTCATAAGGCAAAATCCAAAATCTTCTTAGCTTCCGGGAGGAATACTTTACTCCACCGAAATAACACTAAGGCAAACAATGCCACGCCTTTCAGAGATATATTGACACAAAAGCTATATACCATAGTCACAAGACCTAAAATCTTTCACACTGTAAACATATGTAATATTCATAGTTAATCAAACAGTAAGCCCGATTAATCAATAATACTTAATCACCATTTTGCAATGGTCTGAAAAAGTAAGATATCAATAGAACATGTATCATGATAAACATTCATAATACTTAAAAATAATCATAATAAATTAAACAACGCATAACAACTAATAAGTAGAGTCGTAGAGATAGCAAAACATACATTTTATGAGCCAGCAAGAAAATACTACCACCCGATCCTCCACCACCTTTAATGCCCGTAGTACCGCCATCAGCCAAAAGACTCCCAAGCAATTCAATCGAATCCGTTACATTCAACCGTATCCTCCCACCACCTTTACCACCGTAATCTTCCTCTTTACTCGTGGTCCCGCCGCGACTGCCAAAGCTCCACGGCTTATCCACCTCAGACCAAGCATAAGCATCCCCACCCCACACATCCTCAGGCAGCTTAGAGTTATCAGCCAAACAATTAGCACCCCTCCCACCATGGCCACCCCCAGCACCCTGCACACCTACAGGGGTCCCACTCGTCTGCTTAGGGGGCGGACCACCCAGCGCACTAACATTAACGACCGAACCTTCATCAAAGATCGCCGTCTCGGCTACAACCCAGAAAGTTCCAGCAACTACAGAAGCATTCCTACCCAACTGAAACTTCTTGGCTAAGTTAACAGTAATTGAACACCCAGCAAAAGGGCAGCTAATCACCAAACCTGAATCAATCTCTAAAGTACCACTCCCTTCTATGTACAAATCACTTGATAAATATAAGCTGGAATTAAGCTGACACACACTCTCAAGCGATCCATACCCTAATAAATCACCTTCACATGACGCAGAAGGCAGAAGCGGCGGAAGCGGCGGAGGCGGTGGCGATGGAGGGGAGTAATCGCCGTGAAAAGGGTATGAATTTTCAAACCCGGGAATCAAAACCCCATCTTCAATTGCATCAATCTTCAACCCAAAAGTAAACAAAATAAAAATCACACCAAGAAAAATCAACAAATTTCTGTCATTTCTTGACATGATAGCTCATCAAAATTGATGAAATTGGGCAAATTGAAACCCTAATACGAGCAATTGGGACTGATCCGAAAAGGGTAGTGATTAACTAGTGTAAATGTTGAGGGAATATGGGTTGGAAATGGAGGAGTGACGTCAAAGGGGGGAGGAGTGACGTCAAAGGAGTGGCAAGGGTGTAAGAGTAAGGGGAAGACAACAAGACATAAGGAAATAGAGAGAGGGAAAGGCATCCAAAGCGAAGCGAGTTGTCTGAGTTTCCTTAATTTGGGAGTATTTTGTGATTCCCACTTTGGTTTTTGTTGCCTTTATGGCTTTATTGTACTCTTATCTACTCCGTATTGTGATGGACAGTATACCCGGGTGCACCATGAGCATAGTGTACCCGAGTACACCATGAGCATGGTGCACCCGCTCCAAAAAAATGTAAATCACGTAAATGAAAAATGTACATTATGTACATGAAAAATGTACATAGTACACATGCGAGTTAAGTACATTCCACATAACTCACATGTGTACTATGTACATTTTTTATGTACGTAATGTATATTTTTCATGTACGTGATGTACATTTTTCATGTATGTGATGTACATTTTCCATGTACATGATGTATATTCCACATAACTCATATGTGTACTATGTACATTTTTCATATACGTAATGTACATTATGCATGTACGTGATGTACATTATTCATGTACGTCTTCGAATTTGCGCCGTATTGGCCTTTCTCTATCATTACTTGGGCGGTTTGGTATTTTCATGGGAGAGATAGTAGAGCTCTCAAACTCGGACCCGACTGATTATGACCCGAAAAGTGAGACCCGAGAACCGACCCAACCCGACCTGAAGTTAACCCGAAACCGAATTGACCCGATATTCAAAGACCTGAACCCGATCTGTGTCCGACCCGTTACAAATCCGACCCGTTACAAACCCAACCCGAAAAGAACCTGAAACCGATTGAAACCGACACATAACCGATATAACCCGATTTATAACAATTCGTAACCCGAATTCACTGGATGTGTTAATAATCTGAATATAAATGAATATGACATAATCTTGATAGATCTATTTTTTACCTGATATCTAATAACTTTGAAACCAAACTTGTCATTGTCGATTCAAATTAAACATATTACAAGTTCTTATGTATATATAAACTTAACATCGTATGTTATAAACCAGTTTAATAGGATAATACATATTTAATAATCATCAATATTTTATTTTTAAATGACTTATCGACATCATCATTATCCAATTTATGAATTAACCATCATCATTGTCCAATTTATAAATTAACCATCATCATTGTCCGATTTTATCAAAACCAACCTTGACCCGAAATAACCCGTTCAGGAATCGATCTGATTTTACTAGAACCAACCTTGATTCGAACCCGAAATAACCTCGCTATAACCCGTTCAGGAACCGACCCGATTTTACCAGAACCGACCTTGACCCGAATCCGAAATAACACGTTTAGGAACCAACCCGATTGTACTAAAACCGACTTTGACCCGAACTGAATACAACCCGAACCGACCTTGACCTGAACTGTCATTGACCCGAACCGAATACAACCCGGCCCGAACCCGACCAAGAAAATAACCGATTCAACCCGACCCGAACCGAAACCGACCTGATAGGCAAAATTGACCCGATAAGAACCGACCTGTAATGGGTCAACCCAGAACCGACCCGTTGACCCGATTTTACACCCTAAGAGAGATGACTCCTCTAATTATTTTTATAAATCAATTGTTTGTTCGTCGCTTATAGTTTCCTTTACACACAAAAAAAGAAAATATTATTTAAAACTTGTTTCATTTCCTAAAATTGATTTATATAAGGCATATGGTAGATCTTCTTAAATGAGAAGGGCCCTATTAAGGACCTTTGGCCGATCCGTTTATAAAATATTTTAATTAATTATATGCTTAATTGAGTCACTCTTTAAAGGGTCGTCTTTAATGGGTCAAATTGGGTTAACAATGGACCAATAGTTTTTAAGTCTTTTTAACACTATCAGATAATGAATTATTTTCACTTGCTTTATACAGGCAAACTATCATCCTCTATAGATAAAAAAAAACTATATCCTCTTTAAACTGCCTGCCCGACTCGGCTTGTTTTGAATCTTCTTTGACTTAACTCAACTTGATCCGTTTCACATCTTCTTTGGCCCGACCTAGCCCGGCTCATTTTGCATGTAACCCATCCCGACTCTGCCCTAACCTAGTGCACAAGTCAAGCATACGACATAGTCAATTAATCCTTCATAATAAAGATTATTTCTGCTTATGGCTTTCCACATAAATGGATCCAACTTATTTTTCAATGCATCTCTAACGTCTCTTACTATGTTCTTATTAGCGGGAAAACTTTGGAAAATTTTCAGCCCAAGTGCGGATTCATACACGGGGACTCGTTCTTGTCTTATTTTTTTTCCTTTTTAGCATTAATATCTTGTCTAAATGCTCCAATTCGGCCAATAATATCAATCTTTTCAAGGGAATTCGTGTTTCTAAGAGAGCCATGTAAGTCACCTCTTGTTTGCAAATGATGTCATTCTCTTTATCAAAGTAGTCCTAGAAGCATGTGGCAACTTGAAGGGGGTAATTAATAGGTTTTGGAAAGTATTAAGTTTAGTGCCAGTGCAAAGCCAACTAAAAGGTATGAGATTAAAGGATTCTACAAATGATAATAGTTGACAATATAGGAGTTCACTTAAGCGTCTCGATTGATAATAAGGAAAAAGGTCCCTTTTCAGCCTGATGGACAAAACTGCTCAAAATATTAGGGCTTGGAGCTCAATTTCTATCTCTCAACCAACAAGATGGATCCTCTTTAACACTATCCTCATTTTCATGACTTTACAAGTCTTAAACGACCTTCCTATCTCGACCTTGATTTTTTCAAAGATAAACTCTGTCATTTACCAATTCCTCTTGTGTACCAATAGGACAGATAATACCAAGGGTGTGCACTAGATTAAAAGAAGCATTACTAATCTTTCGAAAGGAATGGGAGGTTTGGGTGTTAGGGAGTTAGGGATACATCTTCCCTAAATACAACTCTTCTTATAAAGCAAGTTTGGTGAATGCATTTTAACCCTGGATTCAAAATAACCCGCTATAACCCGTCTAGAATCTGAACCGTATTGACTTGAACCAACATTGACCCGAATCAAATATGATCCGACTCGAAGTCGAACATGCAAATAACCGATTTGACCCGACTTGATAATGACCTAACCCAATCTGATTGGCACAAATGACCTGATTTACCCAAATCGATAAACACGGACTCGCAATGGATTAAAACAAAACTAACCCGTGGACCTTGAATTAACACCCCTGAAGATTCAATAGGAGATAGAAATATGATCAATATACTCTAGAGGGGGGGGGGGGGGGGGGGGGGTGAATAGAGTATGGTCGATTTTCGCAAATAGATGCTCAAAGCTTTGAAACAACTTTCAGATGCGGAACAACTTAATAAAAGAATTAAATTGATTTCAAGGGCTTTGACACTGATTTCAGGAATTTGACTTGAATAGGCTATTGAGGGAAGTACGAAGTAAGTAAAGAAAACGAATAAAAAAATGCAAATTTAAAGAGGACGAGTATTTGTTACGAAGTTTGGCAATTTGCCTACGTCTCTCTAGGGTGTCCTACCCCACTAGTAGAAATTGATCAATAGGCGTCAGGTTTTTTAATACTATATGCGGTGTCAAAACGCTAGCAGCATTTAGAATGACAGCAAATTAATCAAATTAATTTGCGGCGTAAATAATACGCCGCAAAAAAATAATTTAAATGCGGCGGATACAAGGAAATACGCCGCATATTAATCATTAATATGATTAATATGCGGCGATCTAGGCTAACTGACACCGCATATTAATCAATAGTTTGCGACGGTTTAGTCTTAGTGACGCCGCAAATAATTTTTTGTATATTTTTATTTGGTCCCTACTACGCCCAAAGTTTATACACAAGGAAACCTACTCTATACAATTATGTCCAATACATTTGCAATTACATTTGCAAAAATCTGCTATATACAATTCTGTCCAATACATTTGGCCAAAGTATATATACATATGATGATTTCGAATTCATTCATATACTCATAGGGTCATAAAAATCACCCATTTAAGTGACATGAAAACTATGACCCAATAAATGAACATAATCTACAAATTAAAATACACAAAAAGGTAAGAAGCATAATCTAAAAAATATTATATGTCCAATATTTGGCTAATTTGTTACGGACCACATTGATTTCTTCATTGGAGAAGGGCTTCTCGTTGAATCCATTACATAGCTAAAATTGATTACCATATCATTAAAGTATATATAAAATAAAATGTATTTCAAAAGTGAAGTTCAAACATGACATTTTCCACCCAAAGTTGTATGATCAAAAAGGTTTTCTAGTTATAAAGAGCTTGGTAGTTTGATGCAAAACAGGAAGAAATATATCATTCTCTACCCATTTAACCAATTTTGACTTAAATTGATGTATTTTAAGTGTTTATGACATGTTCTAGGGTAAATACGTCATTCTCTACCCAAAACTGATATCATTTGACTTTCTTTGACTCATATCGTCCTATTCAAGGTGTTTATGCCATGTTCTAGGGGAAATACGTCAATATTGACTCATATCGATGTATTTGAAGTGTTTAGGTAATTTTCTACCCAAAACCGCTCCCATTTGACCGATTTTGACTCAAATTGATGTATTTCAAGTATTTATGACATGTTCTAAGGTAAAAAGGTCATTCTCTACCCAAAATCGATCTCATTTGACCTACTTTGACCCATATCATCCTATTCGAGGTGTTTGAGCCATGTTATAGGGAAAATATGCCAATATCGACCTGAAACCGCCCTACTTGGCCTATATTGACTCATATCGATGTATTTGAAGTGTTTAAGTCGTTTTCTACCCAATAACGCTCCCATTTGACCAATTTTGACTTAAATCGATGTATTTCAAGTGTTTATGACATGTTCTAGGGTAAATGTGTCATTCTCTACCCAAAATAGATCTCATTTGACCTACTTTGACTCATATTGTCCTATTCGAGGTGTTTGGTGTAATTCATAACGTTTCCTTTGTTTCGTTCACCTGCTCTTTTGCCTTTATCTCATTCCTCATCTTCCCTATTAAATGCTCTATTTGGGTCTGTTCTTTTTGGACTTTTATGAAAAAAGATGGAGAATTTATCAGTTAGAAAGAGAACAAGGAGTCAAAGAGCTAAAATGGTGATGGAACGAAACAAAAGAGCGTGTCTTGCTGCGATTAGGAAGAGGCAGTCAATGAAAGAGACTTATGAGGGTGGTACTAATTGAATAAAAGATAAAAATTTGAGGGTTTTGATGGATGACAATGAGGCTATTGTGATTGATAAAGAAGAGTTTTCAAGAGGGGTTAAATCTCGTGAATCCTAAAAACCTTTGTAAAAACTCTTCTTCATCAATCACAACAATCTCATTGTCACCCATCAAAACCCTCAAATTTTTATCTTTATTCGGCTACTACCACCCTCATCAGTCTCTTTCATCGACTGTCACTTCCTAGCCGTAGCAAGACGTGCCATTTTGTTTCGTTCCATCACCATTTTAGCTCTTTGAGTCCTTGTTCTCTTTTCAACAAAAAAATTATCCATCTTTTTCTCATAAAAGTTCCAAAAAGAATAGAGGAACCTAGATCATTTTATAGAAATGCAAAGGAATAGGGTGAAGGCGGAAGGACAGGTAAAAGAAACAAAGGAAACCGTTATATTTGAAGTGTTTAGGGCATGTTAAAGGGAAATACGCCAATATTGACTCAAAACCGCTCTTATTTGGCCTATATTGACTCATATCGATGTATTCCAAGTATGAAGGCAATTTTCTACCCAAAACCGCTCCTAATCAACTTATATCAACTCAAACCATCCTATGTGAAGTGTTTGAGGCATGTTTAAGAGGGAATACACTATTAAGGCATTTTTAAGAGGGAATACACTATTGAGGATACTCAAAACGATGAAACTATGGGCAAAAACTCTTACCTCCGCCATGGGCATCTCACTACTGCACCCGTTTAGGACGTCAAGCATAAAACACATCACAAATTAACCACACTCAGTTCCCCCACATTGTTGAGCACACTATGAATTACAAAATAGAAATGTTAATCATATATATGATAGTATTTTTTATAATGTTTTAACTAGTTAATGAACTTACCATCACTTATATCCATATTGATGTCGGCATTCTTGCTCATTCTCCTTGCGATGTAAGTCTTTTGAAGACATTAGGAAACAACATTGATTAGTTTAAAAGTTAAATTTCAACCAACCTTAGCTTACAATGTAAATCTATTGAGAACACATACTAATTAATAATCGCTCTCAACTTAGTATTGATCATTGACTAAGCCGAATTGAAGAAGTATATTTTTCCACTGCCCACACAAATGACTAAAAACATCTAATGTGCACTACATTATCAGAAATAAGTAATTAGCATTATGTTTACATACTATATGCATTATCGTACTCTAAAGTAAATGTATAAGTAATTAGCATTATATTCACACATCAGATTCAAACATACCTTTGGAAAATAGGGGCGAAAATAAACTTCAACTTACCTTGTAGGGCTTTTCTGAATGCGAAATGGACATATGTCTTTACCTCCTCGAAGTTGCCATCGATTCTTGCATCCGAAGTGGCCTCAAGACACAACCAACCGACTAATGAGAGTAATTTGCACGAGACACAATCATTTTAGAGTGCCCTACATAATCATAAAAAGCATTATATATACAAATGGTTTGGAAAATATTAACAGTACCACATAAGTTAACCTATATCCTAATTGTGTATACCTCATGAAGCATTGACTAACAAAAATGTTTAATTAAGATCCCTGTAAGAATTGAGTGATGTCAACTTTGTCAAGCCACGCTGTTCCATCTCTAGAGTAGTGGAATAAGGATCGATCTAACGACACAGCAATGGTATCGTCTTCCTTCATCATGGTTGCACATTGAAGTAGCCATTTTCTCTTGGGACTAAGAGAAGCCACTACATCTTTAGTGAGAAAAGGTCGGTTTTCTGCCACTGACTTCTTTAAGGCCGGTTCATTGCTCCCAATAACTTTATCAGCTCACATCCTCTTTATCTTCTTAGCTTGTGGAGTCACCTAATTAAAAAGGCACAAATCGCACAACTTTAGTCATACCAAAATATAATTATAGAGGAAATTCGATTGAATCTTTGATTTCTACCTCACTTATGAACTTAATCAAATGTAGAGATCGTTGCACAAAAGTACCAATTGCATCGTTCAATGTCTCCAAGTCGTACTATGGAATCGGAACCGATAGTGCTACACCTTTGAAGAAGTTAGGAACAGTCCCAACCTTTACCAATTCATGTCAAGCCTTGTTCCTTGGTGAGTTCATGTAAACTTCTGGCCTAACTGACATAGGTACGCGACATCACCGACCACATCGTAGATCGTTCCCGTACTTGGATCTTTTAGGAGGGTAGAAGGCAACTGGTAGGACCTTGAAATTGAATATAATATGCCAATATTATAGGTCATTAGTAATACAAACATTAGTTATTCAACATAAGATTTAAAAAGTTAATATAACACAAGCTACATCGGGAGTAGACACCCGTGCACCCTAGGATGCTAATTGCTTGGCGCTGATACCAATGTCTTGGAGTAGGGAGAACAATTTGTCCTTCATAGTGGAATCAAACTCCTGTCTAAGTTCTTCTCGGAGTTGAGTCTTCAAAGTCTCCCGATCTTCCATTGAAACTTTGCTTTGAATTTGTTGGCTTGATCTCGGTGGAGGAGGTTCAAAAACTTACCCAATATTAGTCCATCCTAGTCCAACGTAGCGTCCGAGGTGATATGGCTTCCCAATGGCCATAGCTAATGCTTTTTGGGCCCTCGCGGGAACGAATTCCCCTTGAATTTTCTTATCTCAGAACTCCAACTGAAAATAAAAAGTATATGATTAGAAATCAATATTAGATCTTGTAAGAATTAGGAACTTTACTGATTTGCAAATAAAATTCTTATGTATTTTTAAGCCACAGCCCGTGTATGTTCGTTTGGAATGACTCTCTCCCTAGTTTTCTTGTTTTTCTCGTGCCTTGAACAAAACTAGTCATCGTCACGACTTATTTGCGTGGTGCTTGATTCTGTAGAAGAAGGTCCCGCACAAAAGGGATTTCACTGATATCCATTGTTGTCTTGCGTCGTTGTAGCTTGATTGTCCAAGGTAATGGGGATGAATGTTTATCTTGGTACTCTTGATTGCCTTCTCGCATTTAGTCTGTCAACAACATAAAGGTATTTAACTTAACATAAAAGTAAAATAGAAAGCATGTTCCGAAACTGAATACAAAGAAGTATTCAACTTACCACTGCAGTTTCAAAAGTCTTGTTCTTGACAAAGGTTGCCCAATTGCCTTCCTTAATATGTTTCCATATTGTATAGGACAACCTGTTAGCTTCTTGTTTTTACACCTTTCTTGTCTTGGTAATTCAACCAGTCACCAACTTTTATTTGAAGTCCTGAAATCTATCAGCGACTGTAGATAGAAAAAACTTCTTTAGTTGGGGGTTATCTGGAATGTGAAACAAAGCCTGGAATATTATATATTTAAATTGGGTTAGTTTCATTTAGTAAGGTAGTTTACACAAATATTTAAATAATTAAGATTAAGTTAGGAATACATACCATTTTGTCCACCCACAAGATCTGCCGAAGTCCCTCATTTACTCCCGACCACTCCCAATTGTTGTTGAACTTCCGAATAAGAAGGTCAATATGCTGACCATACTTGAAACACCACCTAGCAATGGGGCGGTGCAAATAATCAAACTCTAAATGCATGGGCTCGGCCACTCTAAGGCTCCTAGTCGGACCACTGGGTTGGCCTAAGCCTCGAGCACCATCCTTCCCACTCCCTCTCTCGGAACCCGAACACGAGGGGAAGACAATTTTCATGTGTACATCATCCCCTAAAGTTGTTTCCGCTTTAGCAATCCTTTCATGTTCGTCGAACATTCTATCCATTCTCTGAGCTTCTAACTCAGCAGCTATGTCTTTTGGATCACCTCTATCAGTTTCAAGGTGAACATTATACTCAACGTCCTCATTAGAGACACTGAAATCTTCGTCACTAGCCATGATGTAAGACAGTAACTGCATCAAAGAACAATAGTACAATGCAAACTAAGTTAGTGAATCGTCCAACATTAGGGGCAAAAAGGAAATAAAGCAAATATTAATATAATAACAAAATAATTTAATACCTAGACAATGAATACTACTCATCTATAGTAACTCCTTCATGGTGATCCATTCTCATATAATTTGTTTCCGTCTCTGGTCTATCCATGTCATCATTATATGGCATCGAGAACGATGGAAGATCATCAAAATCATCATATTCTTCCTCATCAGTGACATCACCAATTCCAAAGATCTCTCATTTACTAGGGACAATAACAGCCCATCGGGGGTCATTTTGGTCTTTAATGTAGAATACTTGTTTAGCTTATGATGCAAGTATTAAAGGTTTCTCCGTATCATGCATCCGACTCATGTCAACTCAAGTCCAATTCGATTCATATTTCTTCACTGAACCACGTCAACTGCTATTTTCCCACTTGCATTGAAAAAGGGGAACCTTAAAGCTACAATATTTAAATTCCTATATCTCTTGAATTATCCCATAGTAAGACAAGGTCGCATCAACTGGTGCTTTATCTTTTGAGCTAGCATATTCTCGAGAATAAGCCACTATTGAAATACCACTATTTTGAACAAACTTTAATTTCTTATCCCGACGTTCATTGTAGAAGTTATATCCATTGATATCATACCCCTTGAAAGATCAAACAGTTATTCGAGGGACATAAGCTAACCACTTGATTGTATCAGAAATGTTATGGCCCATTTCAGATAATTCATGCATAACTTTTTTATGAAACCAATCAATGAAGGTGTTGTTGTGTTCTTGCATCAATGCTCGTTCACCTTTAGAAGGGTACTTCACCTTTAATTCATTCATATGCCTTTTTTAAATAAGGATGAGCCTCTGTGATATGGTACAAAACAAATAAATGAGATATGGTACAAAATAAATAAATGAGCCTGTCTATTTATCGACAATAGAATTAAGACCTTCTTAGAACCCACGATGTTGTGCCCTTTAAGCCTCCCTTCATGCCTCGATTTTGATAACCCAACTGCCTCCCCCTTAGATAAGAACTCACTAAGAAACTCACCTACCTCCTTTGTGGTTATACCTTGAATTATACTACCTTTAGGGTGTGTTAGGTTTCTTACCTTCTTCTTTAAAGTATCCATGTATCTCTCGAAAAGATAAGCCCATCTTATGAACACTAGACCACACAACTTGATTTCTCGAACCAAATGCACAACTAGATGCACCATAATATCAAAGAACGAAGGTGGAAAATACATCTTTAGTTGACATAAGGTCGTAACAACATTAGCCTGTAACTCATTCAAACATGACGGATCAAACTCCTTGTTGTATATTGTATTGAAAAAAGAACAAAGTCTAGTGATAGAATCCTTAACATGCTGGGGAAAAATATGGCGGATGGCAATTGGTAAAAACACTTGCATCATAACATGACAATCATGAGACTTTATATCCACTAATTTCACAGCTTTCAAGGACACAAAGTTCTTCAAATTTGATGAGTACCCACTATGAACCTTGATCCCATACAAACACCATGAAGATCATCCAAAAGCAAGGTTCTTTGATTTTGAACTTCTTTGATTGCAGTCACCTTTGGACCCCATTTGGACTTAGGAAGACATCGAAGGATCTTCCTTACTTTCTCTTCATTAGTGAAAACTTTTCCAAGAGAATCCAAATTATTCACGATTTGTTTAAATTCCATTAGTGAAAACTTCTCCGCCTAGGGTGTCTTACCCATAGGATTTAAGAACTTTTATTTCTTTCCTTAGAGATCTAAATCATCCTAGAAGATCTCACCTTGTATTCTACACCATAGTTTTCTCTAGGTACACTTTAACATCTCAATTCCTAGAAATAAAATATACCTCACTTTTTCTAACTTTTGAGTATTATATGTTTTACTCAAAGTATATCACTCTTTTCTTTTGATATTTCTTTTTTACATTCAAGATATACTTGTTTTTCTTTCTCTTTCTTTTCTCTCAAAACTAAAATACAATAAAGAGAATAAGTGTTAGAGAGAAAATTTGAGTTGATGTAGCTTGAGAGTTATATCACGTTAAAGGCTTGGTTATCTTCAAAGCTTCAGTTGACTTCTTTTTATTCACCAAAGAGAGTAACGGTCAGACTTCAAGGGGACTGTTGCCTTTGAACATAACTTAGCCATTGAGTTTGAATACTTCAAAGTTCCACAAAATCAGCAAATAATATTTCAAAGGAATAACTTATATGAAGTTTGTTGCAAAGGGCCATTAGACACTTTGAATTCAACTTCGATCATTTGAATTCAACTTCTCCATAACATATTCCACGAATCAAGGAATATCGTTGAAAACTTTTTATCCCATAATCGTAGGAAACAAACTTGGAGTAACTCAGCCTTATCTCATCTTTACTCAACTTATCATGACTCAGTCCATGAGTTAATCATTACTACAAGAAGTATGACAATATAGTTAACCTGAAAAAAATAGTAAGACAAGACAACAACAACAAACGGTAGCAACCATACGGTATCAACCATGCATTTGTAGTATAGTAAATCAGTAAACATATGACTTTCATCACCTACAAAATAAAACATGTTAGATCACATCAAGGTGGAATTATCAACCCTATTAACATGTACCAAGTGGCCTATGCATATTAAAATTTAAAAGAGAATTAGCCTGTCACAATCACTCACTCGACCAATTTAGTCTAAACAACAACAGTACAATATGTATGAGATCATCATCCACATGTTAATCAGCCAAAAAGAAAAGGAAAAAAATTGATCCATTAGTAAAGTTATACCAACCAATCACTACAATAGAGTAATATTAAAATCGTTGTACTATAATTGGAAACTGTAGCTGTATAATAGTTGTGTATCAGTGATACAATGGCAGACACAAAAATAAAACTCGTAGCCTGAGTTTGGGTAGAACGTAGAAGTCTGTCTCATCATTTGTTGATAAGACTAAGGGCTAACTGCTAAGGGTGCCGGAGTGGATATTGCGATGGACAGTCCTCTTCTGGGCAGCAGCCATAAAATATCCAAGCCCGACAATACTTGGGGCATATTCATCTTTTCCTTTCTTGTGTTGCTCATCATCACAGGCCAGTATCCTTGCTCTTTTTTTTTTTTTTTAACTAATTTATGTTGGATTTTTTACTTCTTAATCTGAAAAATACCTTTGTCGGAGCTAAAAAATTTTAGATATGGTATGTAAGCTTCTAGATTTCGCACTACCTTTGAAATCGTAAAAAGAGATTTGGAGTGTGTTCAATTTTGATCGACGGAATTGTTAAGTTAAATGAATCCCACTTTTTTTGTTGTTGACTTGATGGATCCCACTATTTTGGTTGAGGGGGAAGATTCAGATTCATACTGTCATGTAGGGATGTGTTAGACTGTTACTTTAGGCTGGAATATCCTTTGATAAGATTCCCAAGACTCGTAAATGTTGTAGTGTATGTTCTGTTACTGTAGTTTTTTCCTCCAGAAAGTAGGGTATTTCAACGTATAAATTGCGTTATGTTGGAAAAATGATGAAAATGCATATTGTTTGGCTTACTTCCTACTGCGTTAATTACGTATTTGATTCTGCAAATTTGCAACCGGTGTTATTTAGATTGAATGCAAGCTTAATAAATTAGATGAACTTATAAAATGTAAGGTAGTCAATGTGAAACCTATTTCAAGTTGCTTGTCTTATTATTTAAAGATAAAGACGTTGTCAACTCTCTATCCTAAATAATGTAAAAAGTCAAAAGTGGAAAAAAATTAGCCATGGTGGAATTACCCTTGATTTTTGCCCTATTTATATTTATAGAATTCAAGTTTAAAAAGTGTAACCATAATTTCTCATCATATTATAAAAAATAATATATTTAAGTGAAATCTTGTTGAATGCATTTCAATGTAAATTTATATGAAATTTTCATAATTTTTTGCCTTATAAATTTTGAGATTAAAACATTTAAAGTTATGTGTTAAATACTGTAAAAAGTTAAATGAGGCAAACAATTATAAAAAGATATATCAGCTATCTAATGTCAAGATGAAGTATCGTTATTTCCCTTTCTCTGTCTTCCTCTTATCTTATTGCTCAACGTGAGGTGATGAAACACTCTACCTATATCAAAATATGAATAAAAAATAGAATTCCAACAACGACGGTCAAACCACACCAGTTTTGCCAAACAGGCAAAATTTGAAGATGATACTACGCACTTAAAATTCCACGTATTATAGGACATAAATAAAGAGAATTCATTCACGTAATTCACTATAAGCTAAGTATCCTCATAGAAGAAGTTCAAAGGCAATTTTAACAAAAAAATGTTAATTCTTCCGTCTCTTAATATTTGTTGATCAATTTTTACGACAGTTTTTTATGAAAAGGGGACAATTACATTGAGAGGAAATAAGGTAACGTTGTGTTTTACGCACTACTTCATATTTACCAAAACATCCAAAACATCCCTTATTCATCCCCAACAATAGTGATGAACATGAATAGATTAGTTAGTTATAGTCGGGTTTTAAAGTCAGTACGCATGTACTGTAATAACAGTAGCATATTCATTTCTAAGCTTACACAAACACAAATAAAGGTTCCAAAAAGCTTAATCCTTCTCTTTTGCACGTGCCTAACCCTAGGCCTTGCTTTTGGGAGCAGCAAGAGTTCTTTGTCGGTAAGCACACAGCACCAGTTCAATGGAAAGGCACAAGTTAATGATCCTGAAGTTGTGAAGTCAGGGAGAGGTGTTGTTGCAGCTGATGATCGTCGTTGCTCAGAGGCTGGAGCATTGATGCTTCGGCTAGGAGGTCATGCTGTTGATGCTGCTGTTGCGACAGCGTTGTGTGTGGGGGTGGTTAATCCCATGGCTAGTGGAATAGGGGGTGGAGCTTTCATGGTTGTCAGGTCTGCATCAACATCAGAAACTCTGGCATTTGATATGAGAGAAACTGCTCCTTCAGCTGCTTCTGAGGTTCACTCCTACCACTTCTATAAATGCTTGTTTGTGTATTTGAGTGCTTTGGCATTTTCACATTAGAACATGTTTTCATAGAACTAATTTGAACATCCTACCAAATTGGTAAAAATTCCTCAAGATGAGCCTATCATATGCACCTAATCGCAATGCTTTTATAAAGAGGCATGTTCAGTCTTCAACACTTCAGTAAATTAAAGCGATGGTTACATACTTCGTATTTCAGACAGTTAGGCTTGCAGATGTTTTAGTTTCTGAATAAGTGTCAGTTTTGCTTCCTGTGTAGTAACAAATATTCATGACTAGAATGGCATCCTTGCATAATTGGCCACGCTTGTAGGTAGGTTGCTTATACTCATATAATAGCAGGCTACTTCCACATTTATGAAGATGAGCCTTCTGATGTTAGCCTGAATGACACTCGTAGCAAAGCTTCTCAAAGGACTACGTTGATATGGTGGAGAGGAAAGAACTTAAAAAATTTAAGTTTAGTTTTGGCAATTACTCAACTCCTAAAAAAAGACCCTCGATCAAATGTGGTCTGCTCTGTTTGGAGTATTATTTAGGGAAGGGGAGCGAAATACATAACAAAGAATAAGCATATGCTACTGAGTTGAAATACAGTGATGTTGAGGATAATGACAATTTTTTTGTTGACAAAAACAGAACATGTACGAGAATGATCCCAAGGCAAAGGTTTCAGGCCCCCTGTCGATGGGTGTACCTGGTGAGTTGGCAGGTCTTCATGAAGCTTGGAAGAGGTATGGGCGGCTTCCATGGAGAACTCTATTTGAACCTTCTATACAGTTTGCTAAAAATGGCTTTGAGGTTCTTCCCTATCTAGGAAACTACATCTTAAAAAAGGAGAAGATGATCAAGGATGATCCTGGTTTAAGGCAAGTGTTTGCACCAGATGGGATGCTCTTGCAGACAGGGGATACATGCTACAATGCAAAGCTTGCAGAAAGCTTGAAGGCCATAGCGGAACAAGGGCCACAGGCCTTCTACAATGGTACTGTTGGTGAGAAGCTAGTGAAGGATGTGAGAAGGGCAGGTGGGATTCTAGCAGTGGAAGATCTAAGGAACTACAAAGTGAAAGTAACGAATGCTTTAGCAGCTGATGTAATGGGGTATAAAATACTAGGAATGCCTCCTCCTTCAAGTGGAACTCTTGGAGTGACCCTGGTAAGTGCTCTTCGCGACTAGCTAGTCAGCACTATACTCTCAGTCTCTGTTAAAGAGTACTTGGCTTCAGATAATGCACTTCCTATATTATGTGCTCTTAGCAGTAGCTGTTCAGCACTAGCTAGTTGGCTTGGTTTGGTGTTTTTATTGTTCTTGTCATGAAGTATTCTGAGGTGTCCTTATAAAGTATTAATTGTTCCTCTTACAAGATTAAGGGCATTAACTTTTATGTGATTCTAACTGCAAACAGATAAACTTCTAAAGAAATATGTTATTGTATTGAGTTGTTGATGATTCTGTAAAACGTTTACAAGTCTGATATTTATAGTTTTGCCAGACATATTTGTTTCTAGTAAACTACTTAGAACATCTTATCTTTTTCCTGTAATCCATCCTTATCCTTTTAATGTAGATCTTATCTTTGATACTAACCCTAATTATATCTTATTCTAATTCTATCTTTTCTACACTCCCCCTCAAGTTGACTGTGGGGTCTCGCACATTCAGCTTGCTTAACATCTTTTCAAAGATAATACTACTCACTGCTTTGGTTAAAATATCAGCCACTTGTTCACTCGACCGAACAAACGGAAGAGACACAATTCCTGTATCCAGCTTCTCTTTAATGAAATGTCTATCAACTTCTACTTGCTTTGTTCGGTCATGCTGAACTGGATTTTCCGAAATACTGATTGCAGCTTTGTTATCACAGTAAACTCCACAACTGTTTTCTGGAGGAAAACCAAGTTCCGAGAGTAATTTTCGCAGCCATAACACCTCTGCTATTCCTTTTGCAATACCTCGAAATTCTGCTTCTGCACTTGAGATTGCCACCACCTTTTGTTTTT
Source organism: Dysphania ambrosioides (assembly GCA_026401315.1). NCBI lineage: Eukaryota > Viridiplantae > Streptophyta > Magnoliopsida > Caryophyllales > Amaranthaceae > Dysphania > Dysphania ambrosioides. The sequence goes on from CM048665.1 coordinate 1,047,659, forward strand.
TGCTTTTCCAAGTTACTAGATTTCCTCCAACCAAGGTGAAATAGCCAGATGTTGACTTTCTGCTATCCCTGTCACTTGCCCAATCTGCATTTGTGTAAGCCTGTAATTTTAGGTGGTCATTTTTCCTAAACACCACCCCTCTCCCTGGTGTTTTTTTTTAGGTACTGGAGAATTCTGAGGACTGCTTCCATGTGTTGTACCTGAGGATGATGCATGAACCTACTTACTACTCCCACAGCGTATGCAATATCAAGTCTGGTATGAGACAGATAGATCAGTTTTCCTACCAATTTCTGATATTGAACTTGATTCATAGACTCAACATCTTCTTCTATCTTCAGCCCATGATTTATAATTATTGGAGTTTCTGCCGGTTTGCAGTTTAACATGCCAACTTCTGCTAACAGGTCCAGAATGTACTTTTTTTGAGATATAAAGATCCCTTCAGCAGATCTGAGCACTTCAACCCCTAGGAAGTACTTAAGTCTTCCGAGATCCTTCATTTCAAATTCCTGAAACAATTGTTTTTTCAGTTGACCAATTTCTTCCTTATCATCTCCGATAATGATCATATCGTCAACGTATATAATGAGGCATGTTATCAGACATCCTCTCCTTTTTAGGAACAGAGTGTGATCAGAGTTGCTTTGTGTGAAACCAAATTTCTTCATTGCTACTGTAAATCTGCCGAACCACGCCCTGGGTGATTGTTTCAATCCATATAGAGCCTTTTCAAGCTTGCATCCTGAGAGAATCCTGGAGGAGCTTCCATGTATACTTTTTCCGTAATTGCTCCATGTAAAAAAGCATTTTTTACATCGAACTGATGTAACGGCCAGTCTTTGTTTGCTATCACTGAGAAGAGCACTCTGATAGTATCCATTTTTGCAACTGGGGAGAAGGTTTCTGAGTAATCAACCCCATATATCTGCGTATATCCTTTTGCAACTAGTATGGTCTTGTACCTTTCAACACTTCCATCGGATCTATATTTGATTGTGTACACCCACCTGCATCCTACAGCTTTCTTATCTTGAGGAATCTTACATTTCTTCCAGGTTTCATTTTTTACCAGGGCCTCAAACTCCTCTTTCATTGCTTGCACCCACTTTTTATTTCCTTTTGCTTCTTCCACTGACACTGGTATTTTCTCTGAGTAAACTGCAGCATTAAAACATACAGCTGTTTTTGATAGCCCATCCTTCTCTGATGAACCCATTGTAGGATATTTGGTTTTCTTGGGCTCAAATGATGGGTCATACCGTTTGGGAGGTATACCCCTGGTGGTGCTCCTGAGAGGTAACTGATAGTGATTTGCCGGAGCCTGTTCTTCTCCTTCCTGCATCACTTCACCAATTTCTTCTGGAACTATGTCAGATTAGTGAGTTTCAGGGGAATTTACCTCATATACCTTATGCTCATTCCTGGGAGTCATTGGTAGTGGTACTGATACGGAAGTGGACTCTTCTTCATTTCGGTCGTCGTTTGAGATGTTGTTGTTGTTACCTCCATTTGTAGGGTTCTCACCATTTTCTGTGCAAACATGATTTTTTCCTTTTTCAGTGTACCCCAGCAGCCAACTTAAGTCGTCACTGTTTTTGTTATTCTCCCCCTGACGATTAAGTTGGGTATAAAACATTGTGTGTTCCAAGAAGTCACAGTCCATTGTGGTATAAATATGGTTTGTAGAGGGATCATAACACTTATACCCTTTTTGGTTTGTACCATACCTAACAAAAACACACTTAACGGCCCGAGGTTCTAATTTGTGACGATTTCGTTTCTGTAGATGAACATACACTACACATCCAAAGTCCCGAGGATGTAATGAATGAAAGGATGGTATAGGTAGATGTTGGCCGAGTATGGTCAAAGGTGTTTGATGGTTAATTTTTTTGATGGGAGCCGGTTAGTAAGGTAATTGGCTGTTGCAATTGCTTCTGCCAAAAAATTGCAGGTACTTTAGATGCGAACATCATTGCTCGGGTCATGTCTAAGAGGGTTCTATTTTTCCGTTCAGCGACTCCATTATGTTGTGGAGTATCTGGACAGGTAGTTTGGTGTACCAGCCCATTTGTAGTCATAAACAATTTCATATTATGGTTAATATACTCGCCCCCCATTATCAGATCTGAGAATTCTGATTTTTTCTTGGAATTGGGTATGAATCATCTGATAGAAGGCTACAAACATATCATAGACTTCGGATTTGTGTTCCATAAAATATATCCAACTCATTCGGGTGCAATCATCAATAAATAACACATAATACGAAAAACCATGGTTACTGGAGTCCGGAGCCGGGCCCCATACATCAGAGTGAATAATGTGAAATGGTTTATTAGAATGACTTATACTGCTTGAATACGAATTTTTATGACTCTTTGCTAAATAACAGGCTTCACAATCAAGAGTTATTTTTGACCTAGCAAATGAAGGAAAAAGACGTTCTAAGTAAGTAACTGAAGGATGCCCTAACCGTTGATGCCATAATTGAAGTGTGTTTTCCTTGGATTCTTTGCCAACAAAAGCGCCACCATGGGATATCATGTCGGCATAATAGAGTCCATCCTTCTCAATACCACGCCCAAGGATCTCCCTTGTCCGAGCATCCTGTATAAAACAACCATCAGCTCTCATTAGTACAGTGGTTTGTAACTCTTTTGTGAGCTGACTAATTGAAAGTAGTTTATATGAGAGTGAAGGGATGTAAAGACAGTTAGGTAAACAAAATTGAGCTCCGAATTTAATCATTCCTGTCCCCAACACTTCCATACAATCACCATTAGTTGTTTGGACTAGGGTTTTTTTTGGTTTTTCAAGGGTTATAAAGTCACTTTGTCGTACGACATTGTGTCAGTCGCTCCGCAATCAAAAATCCACCGATGTTCTAGTTGGGTTTGGCCCATAACACTCAAAACTGTATTTTGGGCTATGTGGGTATAAGCTTAGGGTGTTTGTTTTATTTGGTTTATTTTGGGTATTAGTAAGTGAGGCTGGGCGTGGGTTTTTGTAGGGTATTGGGCTGGGGTGATCTTGTGGGCCTCGGTGGATATAGGGTATTGGGGTGTAGGGATTAAATGAGAAGCGTAGGATTGAATAGGGAGACAGGAGTCGTTGATGCTAGGGTTTTTTGGGGTATTTATGTGGGTCATGGTGGGGGCGTGGATTTGGTGAGCTGGGATTGAAGGAGAGGCGTAGGATTTGAGAGGGGAAGGTGAGCCATTGGATGTGAGGTTATTAGGGTTATTTGAGGTAGGGTTTTTTGGGGTTTCATTTGTCTGATTTTGGAGTCTCTCTTCACTCCTTTTCTCACCTTCTCCTCCGTCGTTTCCTCGATTGCTTCTCTCTCTTTCACCTTCACCATTCTCCCTTGCAAATTCGACAACTCCTCCTCCTTCCATGGCCACCGAGCTCATGCCCTTCTTTGCTTCGTCCTTCCTTGTTGTACTTGACTCACCTCGCTTCTTAGAATCCGGCCACCAGTCAGGGTAGCCAACGAGCTTAAAGCACCCTTCCTTGGTGTGCCGGTTTCCTCCACAATGTGTGCATTTTAAGTGGGCTTTGTCATCCTCCCTCCGGCGTGATGTTTTGTTTGATCGGAGGTGAGTGCTTAGTCCACTTCCTACGCCACGCGCCACCCCTTCAGGTAAGTTAGGTAAGTGTTCACCTCTCATGATTCCTCTTCTTGTGATTTCCCTTCGTATGGTTTACCAGATCTCTGCGATCCTTGTCAAAATCGTCCCCTAAACCGGCTAAAAATTGATATAGTCGGTTCTGTTGTATGAGATTGTTGTGGACAGTCATATCTTGTGAGCACTGCATTGGGTTTCCTGTTCTTCTGTCTATTTCTTTCCATAATGTCGTGAGCTTTCCATAGTAAATTTCTATGGAATCATGTCCTTGTCTTATGCGATTTACCCTGGTTGTTAGGTCAAATATTTCGAGGCCATCTCCTTCCCCTCCAAATACTGACCCAATGCCCTTCCATAGTTCCTTTGCGGATGGGAAATCGAGGAACTGATTTACCAGTTGTGGTCCGATATTTTCGATTATCCACACCTTAACAGTGGAATCTCTTTGGGCCCATCTTTCGTGTTCTGGACTGTCCTTGGAGGGAGGGTCAGCTATGATGTGACTGAGCCTACCTCTCCCTTGAATAGCTAATTCCATTAGCTTGGACCATTTTGTGAAATTCTGGGTATTTAATTTTTCGGCAATATTAATTGAGTTTGTTGCCCCTTGATCACTGCTCCTGATGTTTTGAAGTTTATCGAAAAACTCCATCAGTTGAGCAATGGTCAAGGTGGAAGCCTCAATTGGTATTTTTCGTGGTTCACTCATCCTCAGGTAAGACTTGGTACGTGATGATGCCTATTTTTCCGGAAAACCACCGGAAAAATTCCCGACTCTGATACCAAGATAAACTGCTAAAGAAATATGTTATTGTATTGAGTTGTTGATGATTCCGTAAAACGTTTACAAGTCTGATATTTATAGTTTTGCCAGACATATTTGTTTCTGGTAAACTACTTAGAACATCTTATCTTTTTCCTGTAATCCATCCTTATCCTTTTAATGTAGATCTTATCTTTGATACTAACCCTAATTATATCTTATTCTAATTCTATCTTTTCTACACAAACGTCATGCCTAGTGCTAAAATGCAGCTTCTTTGTAACCTTAGAGCATCCCTTTACCACAAATTTCACAGTCCTATTTCTTTTTTTTTAATTTAATAACATGCAAAACCTTATAGATGGGAGCTTTGCATGTTAGATCTTAGAGCTGAGAAACCAGGAAATCTGTGAGGCCAAGTGCTTGACAGTGTGGTTTAAGACACATTTTTTGCTCTGTTGCCTACTCAAAAACTTCTCTTTTCTTTTTTCTGGTGTAAAACAGATATTAAACATACTAGACAACTATGGGAGCTCCAATGCAATCGAAGGATCTTTAGGCTTACATAGACTGATTGAGGCAACGAAGCATATGTTGGCTATCAGAATGAATTTGGGTGATCCTGCTTTTGTTAACATTACTAATTATATGTCCGACATGACTTCCCCGTCTTTTGCAGAGAAAATTTGGCATAAAATAAATGATAACACCACTTTCTCCCCTGAGTACTACCTGAGCAGGTATGAAGAATGATAGTTTAACTATCCTGAATTAAGGGATGAAAGAAAATAGAGGTGGGAAGGTCACAAGTTTTAATGTGCTTATATTTTATAGGTGGAGTCAGCTACATGATAATGGAACAAGTCATTTCTGCATCGTTGATGCAGATAGAAATGCAGTGTCCGTAACAACAACTGTGAACTATCCGTTTGGAGGTGGAGTGCTATCTCCATCTACTGGGATTGTGTTAAATAACGAGATGGATGATTTTTCAATTCCTACAGAAGTAGGTCCTGACGTACTTCCTCCCAGTCCATCAAATTTCATACAACCAGGAAAAAGACCTTTGTCTTCCATGACTCCCCTCATTATTCTCAAGGTAAGATAAAAAGTGTAACTACGTACTAGTATTTCCCCCTTTCTTTCCTCCTCGCCTCCATCCTTTTAGCGGACATTGATCTGATTTCCGGTTTGGTTGATTGACAGGATGATCAGTTGGCTGGAGTCATAGGTGGTAGTGGTGGAATGAACATAATTCCAGCAGTAACCCAAGTGTTTCTTAACAGTTTTGTACTGGGAATGGATCCTCTCCCTGCTGTCCAAAGTCCAAGAGTCTACCACAAGGTTCTTTTTTCTCATTTTTCATAAAAAACTACGGAATATCTGATTTTGTTAGGAATTTCAAATTATTTCCTGAAAATCCTTCTTCGTAGCTGAATTGTAATGGCCTACCCCCAAGTAAAATTGTTGTTCTGCAGCTGATTCCGAATGAAGTGTCTTACGAAAATGTGACTGTAATCGACGGTGAGCACATTGAACTCTCCAAAGGAGCGAGGATTTTCTTGGAAAATAGGGGTCACCAACTGAAGTCTATTGGAATTGGAGCAATTTGCCAGCTTATTATTCAGACATTTGAAGGGACAGCTGATCTTGGCCGGAAAACTGGAAGGAATACTATTGGTAATACTTTTTTTGGTACCCTTACTGCAGTAAGTGACCCTAGAAAAGATGGAAGGCCTGCAGCAGTGTGAATATGTGCATACTGCTTAAGGTTGATATTGTGCATCTATGATTTCCTTGTTTAACTCCTCTGATTCATACGAAACTTCACAGTTTAAGATAGATATGGTTGTTGATAATATGTTATTCAATGTAATGAAATTGCATTCTGCAATATTTGTTACAACCAAAAAACAATTCGCGTCTTTTTTGATGTTTTAAGCAGAAAAAAGGCTTTTCGCACCAATGACATCTCTGGTTTTGAAGTAGGACCGAGATGAACAGAAAGTGGAACAATTCTTCGAGCACTACTGAGATAGCAAGCTTGAACTTGATGAACTCCAGCTCTGCTCATGATCCTGTCATACCTGTAATTTTAATCTTAAGAAGATGTCACAACTTGGTGTTGTCCTTGTTAAAAAATTTGCTCAGACAAACAGTTGTTCATGTTGAAGGATCGTTGGATATCTGCACAGGATCAGCAAGTTCAGTGATCTTACCTAAAATAATAATAATAATAATAATAATAGTAATAACAATAATAATAATAATAATAATAATAATAATTAATAAAATAAACAGAACAAAACACTAAGCAGTTTGAGATTTTGCAAAATACGTAGCACAAGTATAAAAAATAAATATTTTTAAAAAGATAAACAAGTTGATTGCAGAATAATATTCTGTGCAGTGGTTTACTTGCTGAAATTTCAAGATCCTTGCAACCTTGGTGCAAGGACAGCTCTGAACCATGACAGTAACAAACAAGTTTTCAACTTGGTTACCAAAGTTCAGTTCTGTGAAACAAAGCTAGCTTGTTCAAGTGGTTAAATGCGAAAGGAAGCGAGTTTGTAACGCAGCTGCAACGAAGAACTTGCATAACCTACAAGCCAAAAGAAATGAGGTCGAGAGAAAAATGTAACCGTACTGTAAACGTTAAAAGGAAAAGCACGTAATTGTCCTGCAATGCAACCATTTTTGTAAAGCATGCGTGCCTCATACTGTCATATGACCTTCAAGCTAACGGTTTTGAAGATCACAAGAGGTTGCAAGACACCTAATGGGGTCGATTACTGCTACATCATATGTACACTCGTCATAAGTCAGTGAGATGCTCTTAAGAAGCGTGACATTTTTGAAATGAATGCAGTCAAAAGAGCATACCTTAGCTGATAACCTTTCGAGACTGGGTGCATTGACAATAACACTAAATACTTTTAGTCTGGAACAACTTGCGATCAAACTCCCTAACATTAATGCACCACATCAGTACCGAATAATTTAAGCTTTTGAAGATAAGCAAGGCCCTTAAAAGTCGCAAGGTAAAGGATTTTTAAGAACGAAACCAGCGAAAGTGTGTTTTAGTTGTGTTGTCGAAAGACAAGATAGCCATTGGGGTGATCCGTGATCGAGCCGCCGGAGGGATAGAAAATGTTTGACAATAAGGCTTGCAAGAAAGAGAGAGGCGACGACCCTTGAATCTTAGGTTTAATTAAATAAGAAATAATCATAAATATGTCTTTTACCTAAATGCCTTGTGAACCTATTTTTTTGTTATGCTGTGTTTGTTGATGAAGTTGCTTGTAAATTGAGTATTCAGTCTTGGTGGGAGCAAATCTTTAGGAAACATACAGAGTGTAGAAGTTTGGTTAGATTTGAATCGAACTTCATTTGTTATATTATCTTAATATACTATAATGTAATCATACTTGAACTATCTTGTAGGACGATGAACTCCCAATATTTTATTAAATTTTTCTTTTAAATATTTTTCTTCCAACAAATAGTAAAACTAAGTTGCATTATTGAGATAACAACATGCTAATATATTTTAAATTTCCGGCACTCTAATTAGTTGGCTATTTAACGGGTTGTTTCACTAACCTCCTTAAACTAGTCCATTTTTGCTTAATAAGAACATTACACTCTCCTTGAACCAACTTGTCACGAGTGATCATCTCATTAAATCAACAATAAATAGGTAATTTAGGGGGTTATTCTCCTAATCCTAGCAAATTAATAATGCGCAAGAACACAAAAGTTCCTTAAACTCTCTCTTGAGCGATACCAAAGTAACGAAGATCAATGCACTTGCCAACTCTAGCCACTATCATATAGGAAGTTAAATAGCACTACTCAAGTCTATCATAAGTATAGTAAATCAACATAAAGGGGAGGAAAAGGAGGCCATCAACCAAAAAGTAGGGCTCATCTAAATCCTATCCAAAAACTAACCAAAACATGAGAGTAAAGAAACCAAGAACAAAAACTAGACGTGAATAACCAAGCAAAGCAAGAAGAAAAACAATTAAAGAAAAAAAGCAAGTAAATCTAAAACTATAAAGTAATACGGAGTATAAAACAACAAAGGTAACGAAATTAAAGTAGTAAGATAAAGAAAGACATGAAAATAAATGAAAGTAAATAAAAGCCGCCATAAATAAAGAATAGTAGAGGAGATAACTAGCAAGATTCATTTAAAGGAAGTTTTCAAATTTTGATTTACACCATCAAATTCCAGGCTAAGCCCATGAAAATTTTAATTTATCTTGTTCTTTTCTCTCTCTAGAAATTCTCTCATGGAGACTATTGCAAAAGAATTGGAGTGAGAAAAAGGTAGGGCTCAAAAATGGAAAAAGAAGAGCAAGTATATTCCAAAAATTACAAACCGAAAGATTTACAAGAGGGCAGAATTGAATAAACTCGAAAAAAGGTCATGTACAACCAAGCTAAATTTAGACTTGAAGCCTCAAAATAGTGGCCAATGGCTTCTTCCAAGTCTCCTACAAAACCTGAGTTACTTGAATCTAAACAAGATTTAATCAACAGTCTGTCAACTATTTTGACTAACAAGATCCTTAAACTCTTTGAAAAATCAATAGGAGACAAATATAAGATCGAATATACTCTAAAAGGGGGGTTGAATAGAGTATGACCGTTTTTCGCAATTAGGATCTCAAAGCCTTGAGATGACTTTCAAGGGAGGAATTGAAACTTTGAGAACGATTGAATATCAAGGCTTTGAAATATGTTTCAAAGACTGTTGCTAGACTTTGACTTCGCTATAGCTATTATATCATTTTAACAAAACAAACAAAAACGTAAGTACAAAAAGCAAATAAGCAAAAGAGACAAGGCACGAGAATTTGTTACAAAGTTCGGCAATTTGCCTACGTCTCCGCCTAGGGTGTCCAACCCGTAGGATTTAACTCATTTTATTTCTTCCTTTAGAGACCTAAAGCAGCCCTAGAAGATCTCACACCTATCTTCTACTCCATAGCTTCCCTTGCTACACTTTAACATCTCAAATCCTAGAAATAAAAAGATACTTCACTTTACTTTTGAGTATTATAATTTTACTACTAAGTATATCACTCTTTCTTTTTTATCACACTCTTTTAAACACTTGAGATATACTTACTATGTTTCTCTCAATCTAAAAATACAATAAAGTAGTTAGAAACTAGAGAAATATTTTTGTGCTGTAGCTTGAGAATGGTTTTCACGTACAAGGCTTGTGTGTAAATTTTGTTGAAGCTTCAACTAGTATTTATAGGAAAAACCCAACGGCACTATTGAGCAAATGCAAATGTACTTGGACACCTTGGAGCCGTTTGGAATGATGTGGAAGCTTCAAAAATTTGTTATTGACTAGCTAACCAATTCAACGAAATTGTTGCAACAGAAAATATTTTTCCAACTTTGAAATTATAAGCCCAACTCTTCATATGCAGTCTATACCCATGAAATAAGGAGCGCCATGAAATAAGGAAAGTTGATTGCATTCGAAGAATATCTTCCATGTTTCAAAGATAGTTGTTGAAGTTGTTGGGCATATGCTTTTATCCAACAACTATTTGAATATAATATTGGTCTTGGTCCACTCTACTTTAATCCATGATTTTAGGAACCAAAAATAAATCTTTCCACACAACTTGAAGTCCATGTGAGATAGTAGCATTTTACTTTGCTTTGCTTTTAGTCCATGCATTCCATGCAATATTAGTTGAGCACAAATAAAATATAGTAAAATCATATTTTTGCTTTATTTTCTCCAACTTAACCATGCACTTGATATGGGCCAACAATTTTGACCTCCATCATAAATAAAATACATTAGTTGCAACATTAAGGTGGAGACTTCACTCTTGCTTCACGAAGTAGTGGGTCTAGGAATCATAATATTTTTATTTATTTTATTATAATATGCATTCCTGGATTCCTTACGAGTTGATCAAATTGTTAAGAAGTTTGTGTTATGCTTTATTTTTGAAATCTGAAAACATTGTGTTATGCCTTGTAAAGTTGTAAGATGTTACTAGGCAATTTTGGGTCAGTTAGCAAAAATCAGAACGTCACTTGAATGTAGGATGTTACTAGGCAAATCCTGGTCAATTTCTAAAAATGAGTATGGTAATTGAAAAAGATGAGAGATATTTATATGAAGGAAGTAATTTTTAAGATATTATTCAGTAAATTAAGTATTTTTATTGGAAATTTCATCTTTAATGAACTCGGAATTCGCAATTCAACTCATGCTTATAATCTACTCATCTATTTTCTTATACTATGTGAGAAATATTCAAAATTGATGAGGTTTGAACCCATCTATTGCATAATGTAAAACATAATTCATATTTTACCCACAGATAATGTTGTACAAATTGAAAGAAATGCTAAAGGATCGAACAATTGCAAAATCCCTTCTCGAATTCCGAAAGAGAAATAATTACATGACAACACATATTATCTCAATTGCAGCTATCCCACAGAAAGGAGCGTTAATCAACTAATGATACACAATGACCTTTGACTTACAACTGAGAAAAAACAGCAGGATCTTCAAATTGTTACATTTACGAATTTGACTATCCTACTAAAACAAGAATGTTAACATATGCAATAACGTCTGAAAAGGTACCTCACCCAGGCAGGTAATTAGGATGCTTTATCCATCAACTGTATAGGGGCCAAAATATTAGACTTGTTGGTTTCAACAATGCATCCATTCATAACCATTTCTTCCAACATGAAATGTGCTTTCTCTAGATGGAACATAATATCCAGCTCACACTGCATTATCACAATCGAAAGTTAAGACTAGAGACCATGAAATAAGTTCGAAGAAGAAAAATGTGTAGAATGTTAATGATACTCACCACATTGCCAAAGTGTCGATCCATGGTTTCTACCAATAAATGTATGAACTCCAGGATGGCAAGCTCATTCTGCAAAATTTGAGAGAGAAATTAATACACAGAAATTTACTACTCCAAGCATGCTGAGGTGAGAGTTAATTCTTCCAACATAGGATCCATAACACAGATAATCTTTGTCCATACACTGGATAAAAGAAAGTGCACACATGAGTTCTAGACCTCCTGGTGCTGACAGCTAATACAGCAATGAGAGAGGAGAATGGAAAAACCAAACACAACTTACACAAGTCTCATATCCATCTCAAGCTAATGCATTTACGAACAAGTAGGCCAATAAGCATTGAGTTTTAAGCTATTGATCCAGAGTCCAAGCTTAGATCAAAACAAGCTAAAGTTTCTAAGAGGTGCTTAACCTCCGCTTATCCTAGAGATAAGCACAATTTTCTTGCATGAAGTACTTTCATCAACATATTCATACACAAAAACAAACTAAGCACGTTCAATACCTGGAGTACAGCAAGTGATCAGAAATCCTCTGACAGTTATTTTCCATGCACATAATGAAAGTATTCCATTTTCACTCGATACCTATTTTCTACAGAACAACTCAGTTGAGGACCTTGAGGCCAAGGAAAGGAAAGATAATTTTGAGGTAACGAAATATACTAGGTAATGGGCTCATAAAGTTTGAAAATAGAGGGAAAAGAATATAGGGGAGATAATTTTGAGGTAACGAAATATACTAGGTAATAGGCTCATAAGCATATAACCATCTTTTTTGCCTTTAATTATCTTCCAAAATTACCAGTTCATTACACTACATGAGACATTGAGACTTGCTGGTACCTGGGAAATCTAACTTCCTACATCCAACATCCAACCAATGGATAACCAAGAGATCCTAAAAATGAAGTTTCAAGACCTTTTTTCTATAAAATTAGCAAATGTCACCTTCTCATATAACCTAGACAACATACTCATCAGAGTTGTGCTTATAAGCAGCCTGACAAAGTGTGATAATATAAGGGAACAAGCGTGCAAAGACATGCTTTCATGCCTGAGCAATCAAATAGAAAGCTGCTTTAAGCAGTTTAAAACCTAAATGATAAGCTAGTTCAAAGCTATAGCTCCAAAAGTTGAAATAACATATTTGACAGGAACACTTTAATGAGAACAAAATAGTCACCTCGTCATTGTCAACTCCAACCAAGAAAAATAGAGATGCATAGCGCCTATAAACAATCTTATAGTTCCGATGCTCCACAAATGAACACTGCCATGTCAAAGAGAGGAATGTTCTTTTAGTAATGGATCTTCCAGAAGCACAATCAATACAAACAAATCGGTGAAGCAAGATTATAAAGTACTAATCAGCAGCTGAAAAGACAGGAAGTTCACATCATGAAAAATACCAAATTGCTAAACAACCTTGAACAAATTGCAATAAATCTAACACTATATCCTAGATTACATGACAATTCGAGTTAAGCAACAGAAAACATCATAGAAATTTGAAATTAACATAAGTTTACCAACTCAAAATAAACTACATCGATGGATGGTTTAATCACAAAAGAGGAAAAAAAGCAGGTTCTTTTACGAGGGTGGAATAACAAAGGATTACAAACTTTTCCGAACAGGCACATACTCTACATAGCTACCTGGTTATGAAAAGTTGATATTTTAAAATATACGTTAAGACCCACATTATTATGATTTTCTTATAGATTAGAAAAATTTATTGTCAAAGTTTGGCTCTTAAGTGTAAGCTACAACTTATCAAACTTGCATCTTTCTGTTGGTATTCATTCATAATCAAATATTGGACAAGCAAAACTTTCCTTGTAATTCAATCAAAGATCAACAACAAAATTAAGAAAACAACAAATACAATTCAAATCCAGAACTACACACAATCAAATTTGTTCAGATGGATGACAAATCGCATGACCCGTAAGACCGTAACAGAAATAACCCAGAGCTAGCTCAAAATCAATAGCACCCATAAAAATTCTCACTAATAAAAGCAGAAATTAAATCATACATCCCATCAAAAACATCCAAATTTCAAAATCACAAACATCCAAAATCAAATTTAACTCATATTGATCAACAAATTCAGAGACCAATCACAGAAAACCCAAATTCCTCAAAAAAAATCAGCTCAAATTCAATGACACCCAGAAAAATCCTCACCACTAGAAGCAAGAACAAGATCACAATACCCGAAATTTCAAAATCACAACTATTCACAATAAGACTCACATTGACAAAAAAGATAACGAAATTTTTATAACCATCACAGAAAACCCCTATAAGTCTCCCAAATTCCACTCTTAAAGCAGGAACAAGATCGTGAATATCAATTTCACAACTAACCCAACTCAGATTTGTGTCACAATGATCAAAAAGATGACAAATTGCAATACCCATTACAGAAAAACGCAGTCTTGATCTAAATTTAGAGAAATAATATGAGCTGTTTTTAATGAGAATTGGAAAGAGAGAGACCTGCTGCTCGTTACGAGCGAGGCATTTACGGACAATTTCACCTTCAAGAGCACGGCGCTGTTCGATGGTGAGGTACTCGTAGTACTGTGCTAGCCGAGTCTGGCCTTGTTTGTTCACCATTAACACGAATCGGATCGTCATCTTTAATCTTTGATCTGTGATTTCAATACTGCGACTACTTCGCAGAGTTTGATATGAGTTGAGAAGTGGAGAGAGTTTTGTCTGGTTTTATTTGGTTTATTGAGTTATTAAGGTGTGAATGCTATTGTAATTTGAATACCTTTTTAGGGGAAGGATTAGTAGGGGTGTTCTAAACCTATAATGTCACTAAGTCATGGCGAGCCGCGCTAAGTATTGCACATATCAGATATACTCTTCTCCGCTTCTACGTTCTTTTTAGTTAAAATTTAAAAAGTTTAATCATAAATTTTTATTATATTATAAAAAATTATATATTCAACTAATGTATTTCAAATTTTCAATATAAATTTTATAATATCTTATTTTTACTATTTTTTGTCATACGGATTTGAATATTGAAATATTTAAAACCGTGACTTGAAAATCGTGAAAAAAGGTCAACTGAGCAAGAAACATGAGGTATAGAGGAAGTATAATACACGTAATAGATTTTATGTTTTTTAATTGATTTTCATTGGTTAAAAATTAATTATAACTATTTTGTTAATTATTGTTGTACTTTGTACTATAAAGTTATTTGATGATTAAAATTGATTATTAGTTTTATGCATAGTAAATCTTAACGTGTGACTTAAATATTTTTTTGATACAAATTTTTTTTTTTTTTGAACTTAGCTTGTTTAAATGATTTATGAAGAACATAACTCAAAACACAATCCATTTTCAATGCCGATCAAAGTACAAAATCTTAGTTTATTGAAAAATGATATTAATGTTAAATTAAAGAGGTTTTTTAAAACAAGTAAAGAGTATAAATGAACGATGAATAAGGAGCGTTATTTTTATATTAAAGTTTAACGATGTTAGAAATGAGATTCACCAAAAGCATTACCCTATATTTCATTTACATTATAAGTTGATGAGTTCACATAATAATGAGCTTAACTTTCTTTAGGGCAAAGTTTTTAAAAGTATTTAATTTTTAGATGACTTTGTCAAATTGACCTTATTTTAAAAAAAAAATACACTATTTTCATAGAATTCTTCACTTTTTTATTCTATTTAAAAATAGTACTTAAATCCAAATTTGCACCAAAAAAATCAAATTTTCGAAAATTGACTTACAATTTTTGGCAAATTTTAGTTCCAATTGTGCATGGGCCACACTCTCCAATTTGAACACAACTAGCCAATGGTTAAAATATCGGTCTTTTTGAATAGAAATTTGATTTAAGGTACCATTTTTAAATAGAAGTAAAAATTTAATTAGTTTTGAATTTTTTTTAAAAAAGTACATGTTTAAAAAATAATGTACTATTTAACAATATTACTTATAATTAATATCCTTTGGAGTTTTTTTTACTTAAATAACTTTTGTTTGATTATGTCCGACATAAAAGTTTTGTAGTCTACTATCATGTTCAACTGCTAACCATCCATTTTGTTATAGACTTTATTGGGACATATTGAGTTATTTATTGAAAAATCACCACCAGTTATCAAATTAATAAATAAAGGTCTATAATTATGTTGAGAGTTCAAGAGAAGTATAGAATTTTCTAGAAGCTTGTAGAATAATATAGAACCCCTTAAGAAAATCTAGATTTCTTTAAAAGTATCTAGAATGGTGGGGAAGCATGTACAATATTGTGGAGAAGTACGAAACTTTCAAGAACCTTATAGAATAATATGAAAGAGATTGGAAGGTGTGGAGAATTCTAGATGATCAATCTCCACCCTTGGATCAAATAAATCTCCACCATTCATTTAGGAGGTATAGTAGTATAAATAGGGGTGAAGACATTCACTCCAAACCATCCACAAAAAAATAAGAGTTCAAATGAGGAATTAAAGAGAGTAAGAGTGACTCTCAAAATATTATATCATAGAAAATAAGTGTATGTCCACAAAATTATATTAAAGTGAGTGCTCTAAAAATATGTGTCTAATCAATTATTGTGGTGAACAGGTGAAGTATTGTGTACAAGTCTTTTGTAATTACTTTTCATGTAATAAAGTAATTACGTTTTTGTTATTATCAAGTGTTGTCATGTTCAACATTATTGACCATCACGTGTTTGGATTATACTTGCTATTTAGACACTGAAAATCTTCACGGGATGTAGAATGATACATACATATAGGTTTTTTGATGTCAAAAGCAAATGTAAATCGGTAGGGATTTTATTAGTTGCCATTTTGTCTTGGCTATACGTGAAGTTTGTACTCAATACCTTAGACAAGATGATGAGTTGTTTCGACTTTCTACAATCACACAACACAAAATATATATTTGCATAGAAAATATTCCAAACATTAATGATCAGTTTCCTTCATTGCAATTTTGTGGTATTTCCTACTATTAGATGAGCACAAACCTAGGACGCACCCATGGTGTTTGATTATTATTCATCTCCTAAGCTCCTTTATAATAGTGAAAGTTTTCAGAATCTCAACAAAAATGAAAATCGTTCACTCTAGCATCAAAAAATACTTCCATTGGTCATTGAATGTTGATCATCAACATAATTATCAAGAATTGATGACGAAGTTGATTGTGCAGACTTTTCATTCTCATTTGGCTCTTTGGTAGAAGACTTAGTTTGCACAATCCCATCCTTCTTTCTTTCAACAATGGCCCCCTTAGGAGGATTCATGAAGCTAGGTTGATTGGTAGATGACAAGAGCCTAGCCCACATCCTATCTGTTATCACAACCTTGTTTGGTTTCTCAATGATACGCTGCATTGTTGGGACAAGATAAATTAATAATTAGTACTTCACTTTTACTGATTTGTCACCCGACCCTTCCCAAATGCCCCCTTCATTCATTACTTAAATCCCCTTCATACGGCATACCTCCCAAGTCCCAAACTAAACAAAAATTCTCTTTCAAAGATGTTTATAAGCTCTCTACATATTGAAAGTATCAACAAAAGAAATTATGATCACTCAGAATAATAACTTCAAATAAGATCATACTTACATAGAAAGGTATGTAGCATTGCCTTCCATTGACCGGCCCAACAGTATAACCCGTGTAACCCGCCATAGCCCCATGAATTGCACTTTGAGCAAGAATTGTACAATAAACATTGTCTGATGCATTAGCAGGAACAGCTCGGATCATATATGTAGGATCTGATATCATGAAAAGAAAACCAACATGTCTTAAGTCACTCACTAACCAAGCTTAAGGTACATTTAAAACGTAAAAGTGGTGAAGGAAAAAAAATGAGAGACTCATTATTCACTAACCTATATATTTAAGAGTTATGTTTAATTTTGCGTTAGCAAAGTGTTCCTGTTACATAAGAGAAGAGCGTGGTTAGCTTGTGTACTTTAGTCCACTATTGAATTTGAGAGGGTAAAAGTTGAAATTCATACCTTGATCATATGAGACAACCAGAGACCAACATCTTTAAAAGCCTTGTTCCCAGAAGGGTCTCTTTCTTCTAGCTTCTCACCTGCTCCTTCAGCTATGACTATAACCATGTGGCCATTTTCTCTGAGTCGTCTGTCAATGAACTCATAGAGCCCGCCTTCCCCTTCGAGATAGAAGGGGGATTCCGGAATTAAGCAACAATCAACATCTCGGCTAGCAAGAGTCGCAAACATTGCAATGAAACCTGCAACATGAATCTTATGTCATTTTATCAATTTTTTCTATGCTACTCAAAAATAAAGGTAAAACACTTTTCTCTAAAGATGGACGGATGAGAATGATTGTTTCAAAGCTTGTAAGCTTACCACTGTCACGGCCCATCAACTTGACAAGACC
Organism: Dysphania ambrosioides; assembly: GCA_026401315.1. Classification (NCBI taxonomy): domain Eukaryota; kingdom Viridiplantae; phylum Streptophyta; class Magnoliopsida; order Caryophyllales; family Amaranthaceae; genus Dysphania; species Dysphania ambrosioides. Next base: position 1,065,367 of record CM048665.1, read on the forward strand.
AATCCCATTTTCAACACTTTCAGCTTCAGTGTGAGCTGCGTTTATAGCACGTTGTGCCTCCTCCACTGCAGTATCAAACCCAAAAGATTTGTCGATGATCTACAGAAGGATACGAAATCATCATCAGAACAAGCAACTTCACAAGAAAAACAATAGAATTGATGCCAAAATGAGGAGTAAAGAAGGTATACCGGAATGTCATTGTCAATTGTTTTTGGAATTCCCACAACTGCAACCTTAAGACCTCGTTTTCTAACTTCCTGAAATGAAACAATGGAAACGATAAGATATATTTTCCTAGTTTTGGAATAGATAAGTTTAAATATTGAAATCAGATTCCCAGACCAAATACCTGATATATTACTGATGCACCCTTCTGAGTTCCATCTCCTCCAATTATGTAGACCTAATCACAAAACAAGGAGATTTTTAGTTTTGTACCTAGATAACATTGTAACACAACATCAAGAATACTATATGGTATTCTGAAGATACCTGATTAATTCCCCTGTCCTGTATGCTGTCAACAATTTTGGATGTGACATAGCCACCTCTTGATGTGCCTAGTATAGTTCCACCACGTTTGTGGATGCTGTCAACAAACTTAGGTGTTAATGATTGTGTATTCCGAGCATAGAACCCTTTGTAGCCACCCTGAACATCCAAACATAAACCAGACTAAAATCAATATATCAGAAACATACAAGCTTATAATTATACAAAGAACACATCTTTTTTTAACGCATATGTTGCACTTCAATAGCACGAAAACTCACTTGAATTCCCAGGATATTTTTAACACCATACATATAATCCAAGCCACAAACTAATTCTCTAATCACAGTGTTAAGCCCAGGGCAGAGACCTCCACATGTAACTATACATGCTGTTACCTCATCTGGTTGAAAATACACCTAAACCACCATGATTCATGAAAATGAGTTAGAATCCATCATCGTCAGCATCAATCATCTACTATAAAACTTCCTCTTAAGCTTCACACTTCACAGAACCGAGAAAATTGAACTTGTAATTACCTTTTGCCGAGGACCTTGTCGTCGAAAATGTATACCCCTCGGACTATCTTTATGCTGAACAGCCTGACATCAGAAGACAAACTCATATCAATCTCATTTCCTATGACCACAAACTCTCCATATAAATGTTCAAACGTGAGTAACCAAAACCCTTCCTAACTCCAACTCTTTAATCTGTGATGCGAAAACAGTGGCAATCTTTGACCCGACACAACAATCCACCCCAATCCATTCTCAATTTGATCCAATTGTTGTCAAAGTATCTTATATCTTACTCCATATTTTGTAAACTCCTCGACATCGACACGAAAACCAAACATAAACAGTTATGCACAAACTGCCAGCTCTACAATACACCGCCACATAGCGTGCATAAATGCCCAACAATTCCAAATAAACTGACGAGTTACAACTTATGAAGAGTCCAGAATATCACAACCATTTACAGAAATTCAAATGATGAGAAAAAGACTAACCTTTTGAACTACTGTATCATCAAAATCAACAAAATACTGCCTGAAATAGAATAGTTAAAAAAAAAAAGTGACAAGTCAAATTATACGCACTTCATACAATTAGTACAAAAATGATTATGATGAATAAAAAAAAAGTAGTAAGCAAATGTTCACAGGCTTAAAACTTGAGATCAAATCCCGTTTATATGATTCTTACTGAATTGACGTTTAGAATCTAATAAAACCATCTAGAATCTAATAACCCAAATTTAATAATTTTTAAAAAAAAGAAAAAGACAAATGGGTTGTCTTACTTTGTTACTGAATATGAAGGATTGTTTTGTAATGGATTTGGAAACGTCTGCAAAACAAAGCAATCAAATCATAATCAAATAAAACTCCAAAAAAATCCCAAAATTACAGGAAACACAAGAAAAGGCAGAGGAAATTACTGGGAGGTTAGAGAGGTAATCAGAAAAGTGAGGAACATCATCAAGAACATAGCCACCTTCTCCAGTAACAATCTTGGGCTCCATTTGATCAAACTTCAGTTACCCTTTATAGTAATAATGACAACAATCAGGAGAGTAATCACAGAATTAAATCACGAAAGAATAATGGATCCTAAGGATTGTATATAATGTGATGTGAATAATATGATGAGTGGCAGGTTTATAAAAATTGATGGTATTTAGATTGATGGTATTAGAAATGAAAAGCTCAAAGTTTTTGATCCTTGATAATATTTGGATTCTGTTCCCGAGTCTTCCCATTTTTAAAGGCCCTTTGAATTAGAGTGGCTAGGGAGGAGAGAGAAAGTTGACATCCAAAATGTTCACTGATTGGTTGTGAAATTTCTTTTGGATTTGTTTTTTTTTTATTCTTGTGCTTTATTTTTGTACAATAATTTCTGGTAATAATATACAAATACAAAAACTATTGTTAGAATATACTTCTTCAACTACTATGGACTATGGAGTGGGTCAAACAAATTTGGTATTATTATATTATAAGCCTTATAATTCATCTACTTAACTTAGATTGGGGTAAAGTAAACGGGTACGTTGTTATAGAAAAAATTATATTTTATGTCTGAAATTCAGAGGACATTACAGAGTATTGAAATTTTGATAATTTTGGTGACATTAGTAGTAGATGCCCAATTATAGAGTAGTTGAAAACGGATGCAAGAGGACCAAAATAAAATTAATCAAGGAAGAATTAATATCATGGAAATTTCTAAACGTTCTACAGCATTTCTAGAAACTTTGAGTTTTCTTCTTTATTTTGAAATAATACGACGTAAAAATGTAAAATTTAAGTGATTCGCTTCAAATCCTAGCTTGAAGCATAAGTTTATTGGATGAACGGGATATGCTCTTGGAAACTTGGGATTGTTGGGAAGTTGTGACTTGTATTTCCTCTTGGCCAAGCATATTATATCGGAAACAGTGACGAATATAGCTGTTGTCTTTGTGGGTCAAATGACTCATCAGTCGGGCAAAAAAAAAAAAATTAGTATTATTATTTGGTAAAAAAATTATTACATATTTGACTATTGATTGTGACTCATCAGACGGAAAATCCTAGATCCGTCACTGATTGAAAACTATATTTTGAAGGTATTTCCTAGAAACCTTGGACAAACTAGTGTTATAACTTGTAATGATAATATTTTGGTAAAACGAGTATCATTTAGAGAATATGTTAATATAGCTAGTGTTGTAATATATGATTTCACTCGCAAACATCATGCACTTTTTAACTCAAATTTGACCTTTAGCATGTTAGCCAGCATGAACCAAAATCAGAGAATTTAATTGAGTACAATAGTTTACTTTATTTAATTTGTACTTGAATTATTTGCTTAAAAAGAAAAAAGATGGAGGGATAAAAAATTAACTACCATATGGATGTACGTCATGTGACATACTCCGTAGTTATATATAAGTTTAGCGCTCAATTTAAGAGTGCATGATTGATTTGATAATCAAAAACTTGCTTATCACTTATATTTATCAATTATATTATCGATCAGTCGTAACTCGTAAGCTTAGGCCTGCTTGGTTGATGTCAAAGTGATTTGCTACCTATTAATCTTAATTTATTGCCTAAGATACATATTAGGAGGGCGATCTAATTAAAGTTTTATAATATCATCATCAGTCATGAATCATGATCATCCAAAAGAATTAAATAAAATAAAGAGGATGGCTTTCTACTGTCACTTATGTACATGCTTTATGCAGCGACTGCTGTCTGCTGAGGGGTAGTTGATATAATTGTAGCCATTAGAGATTGACCTTCAAATTTCAACGTCAAAATAATACCAAAGTCTCGTTAACTCGTAGTAGGGGTTCCATACTTCCATATTGTGTCGGTCAAATCATGCAACACAGAATGAAAGACGATTTTCTAGGCATAATATTGTAATCTTGAGAGTCTCATTACTACTGTATATGCCTCATTACAACTCTATATTTGAAGTTTGTTTTCATGGTAAAATTAAATATCATTCAATTGTCCGGATTTAATTGTTACTTTGTTCGTGAAAACTCCACCTTGATGATGTAGTCTAACGTGTGTTATGTTGTAGGTGATGGAAGTCAAAGTTATATCTATGCTACAAATGCATGGATAATTGTCACGTGCATTTTGGTTGTGTTGTATTGTTTGGTTTGTTATGCTTTTCAGGTATATTGTCTAGTCGTAGACTTGTTCAAGTAATATTCCAATTTCGGTTAAGAATAGATAAGTTTGAAGTGTGAAAGATAAGGATGAAGTTCAAGTGTTTGAATTTATTCAAACTTCAAGCTCGAGTCTCCTTCAAATATGGGATAAGATGCTTTAAAAAATTCCCCTAGAATTGTGGAGTTTGTTTCGTTGCTTCTGAAGTTGAATTCAAAAGAGTAACGACCCTTTGCAACGAATTGCATATCAGTTATTCTCTAGGAAGATCCTTTGCTGAATTTGCGGAACAATCTTAAAGCCGACATTCAAACGGCTAAGTTATGTTCAAAGGCAACGGTCCCCTTGAAGCCTGACCATTACTCTCTTTGGTGTATAAAAAAGAAGTTAACTAAAGCTTTGAAGATAATAAAGCCTTTAATGTGATACAACTCAAAAGCTACAGCAAACATTTCTCTCTAGTTCTTATCATTTTCATTGTATTTAGTTTGAGAGAAAAAGAAAAGGAAAAAGTATATCTTGAGTGAGAAAAAGAAAGATCAAAACAAAAGAGTGATATACTTTGAGTAGTAATTATAATACTCAAAAGTTCAAAAAAAGTGAAAAGTCTTTTATTTCTAGGAATTGAGATGTTAAAGTGTAGTTAGGGAAAACAATGGTGTAGAAGATAGGGTGAGATCTTCTAGGTTGCTTTATATCTCTTAGGGAAGAAATAAAAGTTCTTAAATCCTAAGGATAGGACACCCTAGTCGGAGACGTAGGCATATTGTCGATTCTTAACAAATAATCATCCTCTTTACATTTACACTTTCATATACGTTTGCTTTACTTACTTCGTACTTGTTTCAAAAGTCTATTCAAGTCAAAGTTTATATTCCTGAAACCCATGTCAAAGCCCTTGAGATAAGTTTAATCCTTTTATTAAGTAATTCTGTACCTGAAAGACATTTCAAACCTTTGAACATCTAATTGCAAAAATTTATCATACTCTATTCACCCCTCCCCCTTCTTTAGAGTATATTAATCATATTCTATCTCCTATTGATTTTTCAGTTCATATTACAATTTGTAGTGTAAATAGGTGAATTTGGGTCATAAATATTCAGTTCATAAGGGAGGACCTTAGAGGTATGAGTGCATTGAAAGTTGACTACTATTTTTGAAGAGAAATAGCGTATAATACTCCCTCTATCTTTAATTATTTTTCCATATATCAAGTAGATGCCCTCTAAAAATTGTCTCATATCTCAAATGATCATATGTGATTTTTTTTCCTTTTACTTATGTAAGAGTACATATAAATATAGGTAAATCATTAGAGATAGAGATATTATATAGTAGATTAGTAGTCATATATTTAGTTTACATAAGTATATGAGGTAAACTTTAGGACGCTACAGTTTTCTCATAGTGGTCATGATGGTTAATGTTAGTGAGCAAGTTTGACTTAAACATTATATATAGTACTCTCTTCGTCCTTATAAGAAATTCATATTCTACTATTTTGAGTCAAAGTTCAAAAAGTTTGACCATAAATTTTTACCATGTTATAAAAAATAATATATTTAAGTGGAATCTGTTGTATGCATTTCAATGCAAATTTTTAGAACATCAAGTTTTCACAATTTTTTACTTTATGAATTCGAAAGTAAAAATGTTTAAAATCGTATCTTGAAAATTGTAAAAATCAAATAAAACTTTCTTTTAGAGACAGAAAAAGTAATTACAAAGATTTGGAAATTCACACATCACACCCTGAAAAAACTGAAAAAACACTCAGTATAATTCTACCAACTACCTTTTCCAAACTAGCTAAGCATGTACTCATATGTTTTACTTACTATATTGGGCATTTATGATCAAATTCATTTTCCTTTTCCTCTTTCTTTTCAGATTGATGTTGCTACGGAATATTTAATTTAATTAACCTTCTTCCACGAAACATGCAAAGTACACACATTAGCCACCGTTTTATTGATTAATTGCTTTTTATATAGCAAGTTCCAGCCACATTGCCCATGCTATTCTGGAAACCAGGTTAAGGGTCCACGTTTCATCAGAATTGCAACAAAATTTAGTCCATACTTTTACGTTGTTTTGCAACGTTCAGCTGCCCACAAATTAAGACCCTTTTCAAAATTAATAATTGCTAGTGATATTTTATGATTTATAGCAGCGGCCGGTTGATGACCTGTTTTCCCAATAGTAAATGCTGAATATTTTTTTCTGAGGACTTGGAAATTCTGACTGATTTTGTTTGGAGTGCATTATTGTGTGATTTGACGTACGCCAAGTGTCATCTATAGCATACTCTAGCCATACACGAAGATGCCTCGTGCATCATGCCGTCAGTCTAAACATCATGTGCACGCGCTCGAGGAGCTTTTTGCTCCCCCTTGTGAAGGAATATTTAGCTCAGTTAAACGAGTAATTACCTCAGTAGTAACTAGTAAGTAGTAACAATTAAGAATTACAGAGTAATAAGTTATATTAATTTCATAACCATATGCATTATTGTAACACAACAACCAGCAACGTAACAAAGTTTTATTTCACCAACTTTTTTTTACCGTATGAAACTGGTCAAGTAAAACAACCAACAATTTATTGTCAAACAAGGTCATTATTATATTGACATTAATCTAGATTATAATTCATTTTCTTGCACATATATATGCACTGTAGTGATTCATGGAAAAGCATAATTTGCAAACCACAGTAAACATTGTGGATAGTTAAATTAACACAACGATAGTTGATTAGGAGGGGCTGTAACTAAGTAATTAGTTGAGTTACGTTACATAAGAGAAAGGGAAACAACAAGAGCAAAGCACACATACACTTTCTCATCTTATTGTCCCAATTATGATTATTTCCAAATAGGCAGAAAAAAATTAAACATAGATATTGGCATACCACAATTATATATAAATATGACTACTCGCATTAGGATTCTGATTTGTATTGTGAAACTAAAAACTACCTAACTATGGATTATTAATTATTATTTTATTCATTTCTTTTTATTCTTTCTGTTTTAAATATTTTAGATTTTAAAGTCAAACTTTAAATTTAAATAAAAAATATAATCATATAAAAATGTGATAAATTCTTCTTAAATGTATTAACACCAAAGATACCATTGAAAATGTTTAAACATAAAGTTTACCTTAAAATCTAAGGTAAAAAAATACCGTAAAAGAAAAAAACGTAGTACGCACAATTCAAAACTCTGAAGGACCCTTCATTAAAATAGAAAACTTATGGGAGTAATATTAAAATGCTTAGAAGTTTATATGACGCAATAGACAAATAGTGTAATCTCATCTAGATGCACACAAATAAAACTAGCGAATATTCTGATTGAATATGTTCTAGGCGAAAATGAATATTGACCACAATTCCATTGTATACCATAAATTCCTAATCAATTAATCAATATCAGTGGGAGGAGACTTAACGGAAGAAAATGATCAAGGTCAAATGATCAAGACTCATGCCCTTTAAAATTAATCTCACATGATCCTTGTTACATGATGTTAACTGATTAATGAACAAATAATTTCGGCTATTTTTTTTACCTTTTTAAAAAAAATTCAAAAATTAACTCTCACTCAAAAGTATTTCGAAATATGACCTCCATGTCAGGTTTACGTAAAAACTGTTGTTATAACTTATAACAACAATTTTAAGTCAACTATGTTAAATTGTGGAATGTGTTGGACAATAATAAAATTGTTGCCAATGACAATGGTTTCTCTATATATAGCTTAAAATCACTGTCTTTAGCAATGATTTTATTATTACCCAGCACATTCCCAAATTCCACAGTATAGTAAATTCAACTCCCAAAAAGTCAATATACTGACTGACTTCAAATCGTTGTCAGTGACAATGATTTACACCCGAACCTGACATAAAGGTCATATTTCAAAATATTTTCGAGCGAGGATTATTTTTTAAATTATATTTAATAAAAAGGTCAACAAAATTAGCCAATAATTTCCCGCGGAGGATAAAAACTCACGAGTCATGAAGACTCATCAACATGTCTAGGAGTCAAAAGATATCCCTTTTTCATGACATGTTCTAGATTATCGATGAATCTTCAAACAGATTCGATCGTTATGTTTAGGAACCCTTTTAAAGTCATATATAGTTATTCATTTTGAAAGTAGACCCTCCTAATAAAGTTGGTTTTCACTAAAATTTCCGTACTCTAATCCTATTGCCCACAATTATAAATAAGGCACGATTTTCCCAAAAAATTGAGACTCAGTATGATTAATCAATGAATTAAGTCATACTTTTAAACATAACTTGGTTTAAGAAGGAACTAATTGTGAAAAGGTTATTCCAAAGATTCTATTGTAAGAAGAGATAATACGATAGCTCTTTATCAAAATATCATATGGATATTAATTTTTCTAATTTTAAGGTCATACCTCCTTAGTCCTTAGTGACTATGTCCCTCTCCTCAATTCCAAAGTATAAAAGCGTCATGTTGATGAGTAGTTTAATACAACATATTTTGTTAGGAGATTGATAATTTAATCTCTTTGAACACTTCTACAAACTCGAACTTTTTAACAATACCTTTTATGACACAACTTTTATTTTATTTCTTTTTATAAAAATAAACATAATTATTTTATTCATTCGTTTAATTAATAATTAAATATCAACCCCATTATAGACAGTGTACCAGCATGGATCAATTACATATAGCTGACTTTATAAATGATTTTTCTATGTCATACCATTACTTAAGTTATGGCTGTGGAGCACCAAATTAAAATTTTTCAAAGAAATCCAATACCTGTACAAGAAAATATACAAGAATCTCGACCAACTAAATAAAAAGACAACCAAGATGGAAAATAAGATAAATGTATCCGATTCTAAGAATGATGTGGGATGAATCATGCATGAATGCATTCTACAGAGAAGTTTCAAGGTGGAGATCCTGAAGTTATGTAATGAATAGATGTAGCAAAATGATGCATATACTGATATACATATTGAATACTAAAATGAGCTAAAAAAAAGTTGACGAAATTGAGTTATGACAATGTGTAAATTCGAAGGTGTACTCGGATACACCACATGCGGGCATTGTTCACTCATTGATGATAATGTGTGCTGCCTGACCTTGTCGTGAATATATATTTTTGTACCGAGTTGGGTGGGCTTCCGGGCTAAACTTTCCCTCAACATCACAATAATGGGGGCCCATAGACCCCAACACAAAAGATGGGCCAAAAAGTCCAGCACAGTTTCTCCAATCCTCCATTCGTTTGCAACTTAACAGCTGTGTCAACTCTCAACTCTTCTACGAACCCAGCGAAGAGAGAGAGAGAGAGAGTAAATCCTCGTTCCTCCAACCTCAAATCTCCACCATGTTCAGAGCCGCCGCTTCTCGCCTCCGCGCCGTCAACAAGGTCGCTCAGTCCCCCTCTCCATTTTTAATTATAAAAATTCTATTTCGAGAAAAAAACCCTAATTTATTTTGAAGCTCATGTTTGATTGATTTGTTGATTGCTCTGATCTATCTGATTGCAATTATTTATGCCTCAAACTAATATGAATTTGATTATTATTGATTAAGCCTAAAGTGTTTTGATGTTTACGTTTATGTTTAGATCTCTTGATGCATCATTTCTTGTTTGTTTGATTAGTGTTATGCGTTGACACTTCTTTTGCGTCAATAATTAATCTGAGTAATTACAGCTATGATTATACTGAGAAAGTTTCCGTTTTTTTTGGTGGCGCGGCTATTTAAGCTATGTTTTGATGGACCTTTGATTTTGGCATTTGCAAATTGCAATGCAAGGCGATGCTAGAATTTATTTTTGAATTAATCTGAAATGTCCAGACTTTAACCGATTTTCAAACTCTGGTAGTAAGGTTTTACATTTAAGTCGTTCAGTTTAGGGAATTCAATTTCCTAGAGATTTCGACTCATCGTGTTGAGTTTAATTGATTGCATTTATATCCGAGAATTTGTTTATCACGTGGCCTTTGATAACTTCGCAGTCTTCACTTATTTGCTAGGAAGGTTTTGCCTCAATGTAGTTTGTACAATTGGCTGTGGATCTCTTTCTACTATAGAATTAGCCGTGTACAATTGGCTGTGGATCTCAATATATAGTGGTTTTGAGTCGATAAGTTTTTGCGCTTGGGTCGTTTTTGTACCGGCACTATGATGCGGAAGCTGATTTTTTTTTCTGTTGAACTGTTGATTTAGGGTCATGAGGGTAGCAGGTACCTGACAAGGTATGCCAGTACAAGTGCTGTAGCTGCGAAAACAAAGTCATCGGGCTTATTTGACTGGATTACAGGGGGTAAATCCCTCCCTCCATTAGATTTCCCACTAGAGGGAGTATCAGTGCCTCCTTCTCTCCCTGACTACGTGAAACCAGCGCAGACCAAGATAACTACACTCCCTAATGGAGTCAAAGTTGCCTCAGAAGCATCTTCTGTAAGTCTTGATGTTTTTGTCTTATTCATATGTCTTTGTCGTGAACTACCTGTAAGAGGGGTTTTGTTCAAGTTTTTCTATATGATGAATTTCATTTTTATTTTTTGGTAACTTCTGATGCAGAACCCAACTGCCTCTATTGGTTTGTATATTGACTCTGGTTCAATATATGAGACTCCGTCTTCACTCGGAGCAACACACCTTTTGGAGCGCATGGCATTCAAAACCACAACAAATCGTAGCCACCTGCGTATTGTGCGTGAAGTGGAAGCCATAGGAGGCAATGTGAACTCATCTGCTTCTCGGGAGCAGATGGGTTACACATTTGATGCTTTGAAGACTTATGTTCCTGAAATGGTTGAACTTCTTGTAGATTGTGTTAGAAACCCTGCATTCTTGGATTGGGAGGTCAATGAGACGGTAACTTCTTGATAGCATGACTGCTTGTCATACCTATTTAGTGCTTTTGTTGATTGAGAGCATTTATGTTATGTTACCACCCTCTTGCAGCTTAAGAAGTTGAAGGTTGAGGTAAATGAAGCTTGCAACAATCCCCAGGCATTGCTTGTTGAGGCAATTCATTCAGCTGGTTATTCTGGTGCCCTTGCACGATCCCTTATGGCTCAAGAGTCAACAATGGCCAGATTGGATAGCTCTGTTCTGGAACAATTTGTTGCTGTTAGTATAATATGCTTCTTTCTAATTTGTAATTAATGATTCTTACACTATCTTTAGCTGTCTAGACTTTTTCCTCCTCTGTTATCTATGTTGTTATTTTAAACTTTGCTGCTGATCAAGGTTTTCCTTTGATACTTTCAGGAGAATTACACTGCCCCTCGTATGGTACTTGCTGCTTCTGGGGTTGATCATGAAGATTTGTTGTCAATTGCAGAGCCTCTTCTGTCAGATCTACCTCGTGTACCGCGCCCCAAAGAGCCAGAGTCTGCCTACATGGGAGGAGATTACCGTTGCCAAGCAGGATCAGGGGTTTGTATCACTTTCTTGTTGAATGTTCTCATTTGTAATCAGTACTTAGTAACTGATTTTAACTCTCATGCTATTTATATTGCCAGGTGGTACATTTTGCACTGGCTTTTGAACTTCCTGGTGGCTGGAAACAGGATAAAGATGCCATGATTCTTACTGTTCTTCAGGTATAACAATAGGTGAAGTGATTATTTGTTTTTCATTTGTGTTGCTTGCTGCACTAGAGTGCATATGACATTGTGACCTTTCTGCTGTCCCGAGCTAGCATCTTGTTTGAGGCACTGGGGTAATGATGGTTTTATATTCTTTTGTAGATTCTTATTAGAAAACCTTACCACGTCTTTAATTAATATATCTTGATCCTCATTGTTACTTATGGTGATTGTCAAAGTACTAAAGCAAAATGTTCTTGATGTTATGCGTAGATGCTTATGGGAGGTGGCGGATCCTTTTCGGCTGGTGGACCTGGAAAAGGAATGTATTCACGACTGTGTGAGTATTTCTTGTAAGCTAATAAATATCAGCTTGTTTAGTTCTAAATCTGTAGAAATAATAGGAAATAATGTGTCTTATTGGAATTTTAATGTACTAGTTATTTCTATGTAATGGGGGAGTATGCATTGCTATACAGGCCAGAGTTCCTTTATAGGTGGGTGAAGGGCTCAGTGCCTTTCTTATCTATCTTTCAGGGAAAAGAATGTTCCAGCTAACAGATTACATTTATTGAAGTTTTGATTGTTTTTTCTTTTTGAACATATTTTTCTGTGCATGCTTGCAATTAGGTTTGATTTTATATTTGAGGTAATTTTAATTTCTTCCAATACTTTTCTTTTGTTATGATCAGATCTAAATGTCCTCAACCAGTATCCAAATATTCAGTCTTTCTCTGCCTTTAACAGCATCTACAATAATACTGGCATCTTTGGAATCCAAGCTACCACTGTAAGCAGATCTTTGACTTTGAATGATCCACTATACTGACTCTTTTTATTTTTTTGTTTAATATATAAACAGTTTATTCTGAATGATTATCTTATTTTCTTCTTTAATGGAATCACTGGTTTTTAAGTTGGCTGTTGTAAGCTGCCATGAACTCCTCAGTCCCTACATGTAATTATTTAAGAGTGGATGCATAAATTATGTTGTTTATTGATTTGCCACTGCATCTCTGTATCTTATCATAGATCAGCAACACCATTATTTATGTTACTAAAACTTTTTAGTTCTTAACTCGAAAATTGAACATTGTAGAAAAATTAATTAGTATATCCTGTAGTGGATGATGTTGTGACTGGAGATGTACTGACCTTTCTTTTAACTTTGTATTCGTGATCCAAGTCTGCGATGCTGGAATTTAGTGAGGTTCCTATTATGATGCAGTTGTTAAGATCTCCCAGGCAATGTGGTGTAACTATTATTTTCATCAGGAAATGGGTTTAACTGTTACCCTTGTCAATGTTTGCAACTTTGGTGGCTTAGTGATTTGATTCATTGGGGAAAGGGATCGGATCCTGCTGTTGGGTTTTTTATATGCCTTTTCTCTGAGCTTTGTAAGAAGACAGGGGAAACCAAGACATTGTCATATTTACTGGTTTAGTGCCTTTGGTTGTGCATAGGAAAGGGAAAGATTTTGAGAAAGGGATACAAGAAGGATGAAAGCTAAACCCTTATCCTTTCCAAGTTGTTAGCTTTCAATGAAAGGGAAACACCTATCTAGTCCAACCACCTCCCCTTTCCTTCAATCTATAACCTGTCAACCCCCACCACCCCATTCCTTCAATATACAACCACCACTACTGCCCCTCCCCTCCTCAGCAGCTGCCTCTAATATCCATTCTCCTTCTCCACCAGACCTCCCCTTCTTTCTCAATCAGTCTCTCATTATTCACAGTTGGGGTTGTTCTAGGTTGGCAGGTGTGATTTTTCAGGTAATTGGTGTTTTTTTTGTAGTAGCTAGTTTTTTTTTTTTTTTGTGTGTGTGTGTGTGTGTGGGGGGGGGGTTGGTGGAGATTGGGTTTCTGTGCTGGCTTGTGGTTTCAGGAGGCTGGGGTAGGTTGTGGTCTTGAGTTGATAGTTTGGGAGGGGGGGGGGTTATGGTGGTGGATGAGTTGCTTTGGATAGGTTGGGATGGGTTATATGAGCAGGTGGTTTTTTTATTTGGGGGGGTTGGGGTTCGGATGGGTCTACGGAGGTGGTTGGGAAGATTAATATGGTGTGTGGGTTAGATTTGTTGCAGCGGTGCTGGTGGTTGGGTGTCAAAGTTTGGTGATACCAGTAAGTGTTTCAGTTTCTGTTGGTGGGTGGCGTTTTTGTGGGTGGTGTAGATGGTGGGGTGACCAATAGGGGTTGTGGGTGTATTGGGTTCAGGTGGTGATTTGGTGGGTTAGAGAAAGGAATTGGGTCGAGAATCAGTGTAATGGACTTTTGGGGTAAGTGAAAAAGAAAAGTGGGTTAAAGGAATGAGAAATCTGGCCCGACATACATCAACAAAGACAATTAAACCCTTAGCCTTACCTAATTAACCAATACCAAATGCCTCCTTAGGCTTTGGTATCTGGTCTCCTCTGTAGAGGTGAAGCTGTGCTTTGACCTCAGCTCCAGCCATCAAAGCTCTGTAGTTCCCTTCCCCTAGGAAATAAAACATCAGTCATTTTTGCAACAATCCAGCTTCAATGTCATTTAAAACTTTTCCATAGAACAGCAGCATTTAATTTTGCCTTCTGACTCTTGTCATTCACTTGTCTTTGTCATTTTAGCTTGCATTCAAGCACAACATCTCATCGGTGTTGATAAACTGTGTTGTCTGGGCAGCTACTTTTAATTAGACATTACTCACCTGGCATTCATCTCACCCTTTTTGGCTGTCCTCTATTGTCCTAACTCGATCTCCCTCTAAACTCTTGCTTTTCTTTCATTCTGTCAATAATATTACCCTAAGTTTGGCCGTTGAAGTTGCTCAAATCTTTACTTTTGTGATTTATTTATCCCTCTTGATCAGATCTTGCACAAAGGTGTTTATTTTATGATGTTGGTTGTGGCAAATTGGTAATGTCACTGGTGTGGCAGTTGAATAAGGAGAATTCAATTGCCTTTTTTACCTGCTGTATATGTTGGGGACTTGGGGGTTGATTCTATAATCTTGGAGAGTGGTGTTATTTTACTACAGCTTAACTGCTGTCCCTTGGGGATCAGAATGTTTTGGCAAAATGAGAAATGGTGGTAATTAGTGTAGCTGGAAATGCGAGCAGACGAGCAGTTGACCATGAGTAAGTAAAAGATGGATCATTGTTCAGATTATTTCCCCAGAAACAATCTTATCTCAGGAATTGTTTTCTGGAGAAAAAGGACCTGAAATTTTTGAGTCAGTAGCAGGTTAATAACCTTACTGCAAATGGGAAGCCAATGGGGATATATGTGACACTCATCTTTCTGAGACCTAAAAGATCTTATGATTACAGACTCTCTTCACCTTTTGTACGTTTTGGTTTGGTTCGACATCAGAATGAGCTACATGGTATACATTGCTTAGAAGCTACCTTTTTTTGGTGTGAACTATTCTGGATATAAAGTCCATTCTATGGAATGAAATGATCTTTTTTGTGCTCCTTTACCCTATGCCCCCTCTTCCCTTCCCTTCTCTTTCCACAGGGTTTAAGCCCTGGGTGTTGAGGTGTGACTGGTGGGACATGTTATAGGGCTGCTGACTAGTCATGTTTATTACTTAACAGTCATGCTAGAACATCTTAGAGATCTACTACCTATGTGGTGCTTACTGAAAGCACTTTTGTTGGATGTATGGTTTGATTCTTGTGTCATTTTTTGCTTTTGAATGATTTATGTTTGTGTTGCCTCTTAGCATTAATGGTTGATGCTATTTGTTTAGAAAAAGGTTGTATTTAGTGCTAAGGTTCACGCTTCAGGGATGATGCTATTTGTTAATTGTTATATTCTGAATTTGTATTTGCTGATATTCAGATCTTGATATACCCTGATGTTTGGTTTTGGTAGAGTTATTCCTCAATAATCAAGATTCTCAAAGGAAAATGTTTTGGTTTCTAGTACTAGTAATCACATTACAGTTCTTGTTTTTTTAGGGAATATACTATTGCAGTTGTTTCTTATGGTGGATTTTTGGTTGAATATAATATTAAGAGGATCATTTTTAATTTGTCATGATGTGTTTCTTCTTTTTGTATACTTTCTTACTCATATTGTTATTTAATCCGGGTATCTTTTTTGTTTAGGGCTCTGACTTTGTGCGACATGCCATAGAAATTGCTTGTAGAGAACTCATTGCAGCTGCAACACCTGGAGAAGGTTTGCTACCGTTAATTTATGTGATATATTTTGGTTGTATGTTTATGGAGTTACAGCTGGTGATAGTGCCCAAATCCTTTTTCATTCCTTTTACAGTCACAGAGTTACAGCTCAGTCGTGCTAAAGCTGCAACTAAGTCTGCTATTCTGATGAATTTGGAATCCAGAGTATGCTTTCTATGAATTTTTTTTCCTTTCAAATTTGTTTTGTAGAATTGCTCTTTCTGTCTTATTGGTTACATTTTTTTTTATAGATGGTCGCATCAGAAGATATTGGTAGACAAATTTTGACTTATGGAGAGAGGTATTTTTAATTTTATTTTATTGTTAAATTTCCCATTTAAACATTATGACTTCTGTTTATTTCACATCTACCTGATTCATAATATTTTTTCCAAAATGCCAAATGAATTTTGGTTTTGGTAACAGTTTTTGCATTTCAATTTTTGGTTGGCTGGAGACAATTGCAATACTTGTGGTGTTAAAGATTGCAGCACATATTTTGGATAATGTACTTTATTTTAAAAAAAAATTCAATCATTAAAATTGCTGAATACTTATCATTCTTCAGTATTTTTTCACTAAAAGAATAGTTTTAATAAATGGAGGGAAGGCTTCATTGAAGTTCATATGTGCAAAGTTTGATATTGCATTTAGAGTCTGATGGAAATAAATCTGGCATTTGCATTTTGATAATACATGTTTTTTTGATTTTCATACCTTAACACCACATCAGCTATTATCTGTTATAAAAAGACCATCATGCATGTTCATACCATCGATATTTTGTTATATACATGTAAAACTATGATTTCTTTGTTAGTACCTCTTTTTCTTCGACAAAATAAAACCCTGAGGTTCTAAGTAAAATTTTGAAGTATAGTCTGAAATAATGACACAGAACTCTTGAATCATGACGAAATTGAAATTCCTGGATTTGTTTTTTGATGAGGTGAAACAAGGTAAGACAGCTAGGTGATATCTGAAAGACCGGCCAGCACCCACCTGACTAGAGGGACTGAGAAATTAATATTGTGTAAAAATCTTCTATGTTTCCTAGACATTATGACCATTATGATGCACACAATTGCCAACCCAATTTTTCATGTAAAGCTGCTAACCTGTAACGAGTGAATAGGTAGTGTATATTATCCTATCAAAGTATTGGTAGTCTGGACTCTTGCTGGCAAAGTATAAAGCTATAGCTGTTGTGCTTCTAAAATGTTGCATTACCTCAAGCTTTGTCCTTTCCATTTTTCATAGTACTTCTCTAACAGTCTACTGAACCAAATAAGAAATTTAGAATAGTTCTCTTACCAACTGCGAGTCTGAGTTGTTGGGTAACCGTGACCTGCCCAGGGTCATATGGTTATTGTTGAAGTTTCCTGACAATACTGGCCTGTTATTAGGTAACTTCATTGTTGAATTGGTTGGAGGCATTGAAGTTTCCTGAATGGCTAGATTGGTTATTACCCCATCTGTGCTCTATTTATGCTAATGTTACAGCCTAATAAATGGTTAAGTTTTGGGAGTTCTTTCTAAATTAGAGAGAAGGATCATTGTACGGAGATGGAGTGTATAGAGTGTGTGTGTTTGGCCACTAGCAGAATAGCTAATATTGATGGTCATTATTCAATTTTGTACATTACTTTTGTTTAGCTAGATGTTCCTGCTGGTGAAAAGAAACTTGTTACAATGTTACAGGAAACCAGTAGAGCACTTCTTGAAAGCTATCGATGCAATCACTCTGAAGGACATCACTTCCATTGTTGAAAAGATCTTATCTTCTCCCCTTACGATGGCATCACACGGCGATGGTATTTTAACTGACCTCAAGTTGTTTCTTGCATTATGTTTTAAATTTCTTGTATGTGATTGATTTTTTCCATTTCGTTTACTTGCTTGTGCAGTTCTCTATGTTCCAAACTATGATGCAGTTAGTGTCCTTTTCCGTTCACCGTGAAAGTCCAACTAAAGGATTGACGCCATCCTCCTTTTCTCTTCCATTTTCCAAATTGACTTCAAGAAGCTTTTACAGACAGGAGGTATTTTTGAAAATAAAAGGAATTTGTTGACTAAATTTCGTGTACTACATAAGCAGTTTTGAAGAGCAGAATTTCCATGTATTTATGCTGTGCTGGCGGTGTAAGGCACCCCCCTAGACGAGATTCTCAGCAATTGATGGTTGATGATGTAAAATTCTAGATGCCCTTAATATACAAAATTTTACTTTTTTGATATTTGGTTCAGAAATTATCTTCCAAACAGTTCCATTTGCATCATTTTTTTATGGATTTTAAAGTACTTTGGAGCACTCACATGGAACTGTAGAATGTTTGTATGGGAAACTAGTCTATGGAATTGCGGGAGGGGCAATTTATTTAAAACTTCTAACGATGCGTTTAGTTGAGATGGCAAAACTCACCCGTACGCGGCGAAATACCTGACTCGATATCTGATTTTGACTAGAAAACGATGAACTAAAGTTGAGCCGAAACTCAAATCAACCAAATTAATCTTAAACACGACCCAAAATGAGCTACGCTTGAAGATTACCTGAAATTTTATTCTATGCTATTCAATTCTTCCCAACTTGAAATAGATCCCGTTATTTTATGTTTTGAACCTGGCCTGAAAATGGATAAACCTAGAAATGACTTGGAAATCAAATCTACCCAACCCAAGTCTACTCCATGATGTGTTTCTGTAACTCCTCACCTTATTTTTCACTTGCCATTACTCATAATTATGATTCTATTAACTTTTAATCAGTGTAACTTATTTTCGCATGTCATAAGTCATAATATAGTTTCATGAATTGAATTTATTTATCCAACATTATCAACTACACTTCTTGAATATTTTTTTAGTTTAAATTAATTCACAATATATCATAGAAATGAAGCAAGTTGTATCAACCCGATGTGATTGTGAGCCCAAATCTATGTTGAACTGAGCCATTCGATCCATACTCGAATCGAATCAAAGTATCTTAAACTCAAAAATACCCGAATCCAAAGTTATTCATTTTTTTTTTACATATCAACCATTTAACTAGTCCAGAATGACCACTTGATCCAAGCCATTATATCAACCTGATCTTAGACCTGAATGTACCATATAAACCATACCTGAAATGACCCAAATTGTATTAACCTAACCCGAAATGATCATAATCGATATTGACCCAAGCTACTTGACTCATACCTGACTCAAATCAAAATATCTTAGACCTAAACAATATCTGGACCTAAAAGAAATCCGACCCCTCCCAACTAAAACATAAAGGCAATCCGAACATGACCCCACCCAAAGCGATTTACTGGACCCAATTCGAACGACCCGTTTGCCAATGCTATCGTTTCGTAGACTAGGATTAATGCCGAGTACTCGCGTGTTTTTAGTAAAGAAACTAGTTAATGGGGTTATGTGGGCATCAAAATCTTTTGCCTTTCTCTGCCTATACGTCGGAATTCGGATTAACCTCTATGTCTATGGTGATCGGCTTGATCCCAGTAGTACGATCAGCATGTTCCTCACGTCGTGTTTTAATTATGAGTGTCCTGTGGTAGTATCAAGATTAAGTTCTTGACAATTAAGAAATTTTATTTTGTAAGATATGGTTGACATAGTGTTGTACGAGTTACGAAGTAAAGGAAAACTTCATTTGCATAATATTCACTCAAAACTTGCAAACTAAAGCATGAAAGGAAAACTTCTACTGGCAAGTAAAAGCTCGTAAAGCTTCAATTGATAGTAACACTTACAAATAACCAAATACTCTATCTGTTCTTAATGTTTGCCCTATTTTGACTAAAAAAACTCTCAAAAAAAAGTCAAACATTAAAGAATAAAAGAAGTATAAGTTTTCAGCCAAAGAAGTAAAAAATTAAAATGTATATAATAAATGGGCCTTAAACGTCGAATGAAATCCTCGAGCGGCATAGAGTAAACACAAAAACTGTATGTATGTGCTCTTCATAGTTCATACATTGTCATTTGTATGTGCTCTTCATAGTTCATACATTGTCATTTGTCGAATATTACGATATATTATGACATCTGACATGCAAGAATTTAAGAAATTAGTATAAGCAGAAATAGGACGATTAGGAGAAGACCTCATGAAGTTCAACTTTGAAATGTGCTTACTATTTTCGGGCCAACAAATTATACAATCGTAGTAAGCAAATGAAATAATCATTACTAGCTAAAAGTTGGTGCAATTTCAGGCCAACAATTTGGTGCAACTCATTACGGCAGGGTACTTAACACACTAGATATATTCTTTTTTTTTCTTTAAAAAAAAAGGTAAAATAGTAGTTCATGTAAGTACAATTTCTCTAGGAGGATTATAAACAATAAGACTGTCCTTAAATAAAGAGAGTTGTAAATGACAATCCATGTTTGAGATACAAAAGATATACTTACATACCGCAACAATTATGTAAGACAATTACATGCATTCACACGTATCCAAAATATATACATAATCATATAACTTTCTCTAAGTATTTTTTTGTTTGTATAATTTATAGTGGTATTTATTGATTGGTAACTTCCCAACCCAACATTTTCATCCTGACCAACCTATAGAATTAGATTAATCAATATATTTGAAAATAGTTTGTGATCATATGATAATGAAAATTTTGAAAAATAAAAAATACTCTCAAAACCTTATTTCTTAAACATGTCAATTGTGTATAACTTAATTAAACATTGGAGAAAAACAATTACTATAAGACGTAAAATTGATGAACAAACCATCTAAATAGTGGCAGAATATTAAAAAGTAAATTGTTTTCTTATTATAAATAAAATGTTGCTTGTTATCGTACAAAGAAACACTGTTAAAATTTTTGTTATAATGTTCCTTTTTTCAAGAAAAAACAGGGACCAATATTAGCATAAACATCGTGATTATGACATATTCTACTTTTCCGAAAAGGTGGCCATTATGTTCTACAAATATGACGTGAAAACATTAAACACCAGTGCGTAAATCTTCCTTGGGACTAGCACCGCCACCCATTAGAGGGTTCGAAAATGATTATTAAAATATTCTAGTTTTCTGACGTTAGATCACCTTTTAATTTAATTAGTTAAATTCTCTACATGCGGATATAAGAAGGAAGACCTGTTACACGTGGGTTGACGAATTCAAATTATTAAAGCCCATTTGACTTAAAAATGAGTTTATATGAGTTTGAGCTAAATTTGAAGTTATATGGGTTTGAACTTATATGGTCTTGGACTTGAACCCGTAAACTTGGGCTTGTATGATTATGGGTCTGAACTTGCTTGAACTTAGACTTAGTCTTAGAACTATACATACATGGTCCAAGATTGTTGGATTATGAGCAGCAAGATGCACTGTCCTACCCACAATCACATTTCAAAATTTTTAAAATAAGATAATAAAGAAAAATAATTTGATGAATTGATAGCCATATTTTAAATCATTTTCCCATTTTCTTAATGTTCATGTTTTTTGTAATAATAAAATTGGAGGGTATACAAAACATACATACATGGCATCTTGGGCCTAATTCCAACATATTGTATGGGTCCAATGGGTTGAGGTTTAAAATCTGATAATTAAAATGGAAAATAATTATAACTCGATATTTAGTACGTACTCGATATTTAGTAATTTAGGTATACCCTTAGGGTTAACTGAATTAAAAACTTAAAGTTGTTTTTCAAACCCAATTCTATTATATGCGAACACTTATTGTTGCGTATGAGAGAAGTCTTAGAATAACAATTGGAGATGACCAATTGTTGGGGGGAGATTGATAAGATGTGAGGTGTTATAGTTCTTCAACAATTTTTGCAAAGCTACTTGTATGAAATTGATGCACGTAACACTTTGTATCATTATAATTTTTGTTGAAAGTAGATGTAATGTGTGTTTCATATATACATTTAATGGGTGGCATTTGTAAGGTAATATACTCAATCTTATATCATTATTTACGAGCATGAATTATTGTGGAGTCTCCAAATTAGAAACTGAGGTTTTTTGTTATTTCGGGTGATAAATATTTAAAAAATAAAAAATTATAGCTTCGGGTAACTACTTATTTTTAGGTTCAAATGAAACAAATCTTAAAAACAAGTTGCTTTGGTTTTAAAAAAAAAAATTAAAAGAAAAATATGCATAATTGAAAAAAAGATAAACATTCATCACATCCACGGTTACACACTTCCTTCAACAGTAGAACCAATTGATCTAAAACCCCAAACAAATTGAAAGATAAACATGCAAAAAAATTAGAAGATAATAACTGAAAAAAGATAAAACATTCATCACACATTCACACCCACGATTACTCAATTTTTTCAACTATAGAATCAACAAGCCATGATATATCAGAGTTCTTCCCACTATTGCTAGCTTTGAAGCATACGTCAAATTCAACCACAACTTCATTCAAACATAAATATTCTCACTCATACATGTATTCATAGATCGATGTAGTTCATTTTTAAGTTTTCTTTGTTGTTTTCTATTCCTATCATTATTTGTGGAATTTCTTTGGTTGAATAGGAAGGATTTTGTTGAATTAGGAATGTAGGCTAGAAAAATTACATTATAATCATGGTAACCAAAAAAACCCAATTAATCAAACCAAAGAAACCACACAAATAATCATGGAATTAAATATATCTCGCTAACAAAACAAAGAATAGATTTCTTAGACGAAATATCGGAGATTGGACTTCTTAGAATACTATTCAAAAAGTTAACATTTTAATTAAAACCCTTCTCTTATTTCCTCAAATATTCCGATAAAAGCTTGAAAAAACATAAAAAAAATCCAAAAATCACAAACACACCCAAAAATCTAATTACAAAAACTACATAAAGATGAACTTGCAACAGTTACAAATAAAGCACCGACATTCCATGGAACCGCCTTAAAATAATCGAATTAATATAAGATACAATAGAAAACTACAGTTTCCTTAAATTAAGAGCAATAAATTAAATGCACTGGGTAATGAAACATGTTTATATCTTTTACTTAGCAAAGAAATGCAGCTACTTTAACCCACAAAATTTAGCAAAAATCACCCACCAAAACATTAAAAAAAATTTAAAAAAAGTCCGTAATTAAAAATAAAAAAATTTCAAAATAAAATTTTAAACTTTGAAAATAAATAAATAGCAAGATATCAAACCTTGATAGATTAAGCAGATGTGAAGTAGCCAATCAATTTTTCAACTTTTTTTTTGTTATAGTTCTGAAGCTCACTGCATTAACTACGGTTAATGTGTACATAATAGTAAAAGATACCCCTCCAAAATAAATTTTCTTTCTACATATGCTAAAAATATTTTTTTTAATGGCATTGAGAGGGGAATGATAAGTAAGTGCGGGTACATGGTTGTTTGAGTCGGGGATCATGCGATGAAATAAATGAAATTTAATGGTTGGGGTTTAGTTTTGGGAGATGTTGTGCCAGGGAATGAAATTTCGAATTTGATTCGAATTAAAGGGAGTGGGGAATTTTGTGAGTCAACTAGCAATAATTACAAATTTGGCCTCCAATTTTTTTTCTTATTCTTTAATTTTTTAAAGTTATATACCTTAATTTGAGGTGAAAATAAAGGTCAATTATATTTCCTTTTAAAATAAGATAAAGGTGGTTTTATGCCAATGTGACATACAAAAACATATTACTTTTACCTATTCAAGGGCCAATAACATTTTCATTATGGATATGTTATTCCAAGCCAAACAGATCTATTTAGATCAATATTCAATGACATCCAATGTGACAAAATAATAATTATTCAACCGTTATTAATATCTTTCTGAATGAGTCAAGACCTTCTAGCTTATTTTTTTTCCAATAGTTAAATAATTCATGGTATATGCGACAATATTAATGATAAACATCAGCTTGTGAATTTGGTAGGATTCATATGCGTGACACTTAGTGAGGGTTGATAAATACCTGAAATGTCGCTTGGCTTGCACAACATTGAACCCAAGTATATATAAAATATACATTATTAAATTATTTTTTTATATAAAATGTAAATTTCATTTTTTTACAGATTTAAAGACAAGTAAAAGCAACAAAGTGTATTAAGCTATTTGGCAAAGAGGAAGAGATTGTTATGGGTTGTAAAACTTCCTATATTAAAACCTTTGCTGATAATGAAGTCTAAAATTTCTTGACTTCATTACGATAACTAAATACAAAAACTAACCAAAATATATTTCATTATTAGGAATATGGAGACATTTTCATAGAAGAAGAAGCACAAAAGTTTCTAAGAATTCGTTTACATTCATACTACATGCTCCAACTGAAGAGAATGAAGAAATAAAAGCTGCAACAATTTTTCAGAACAAATGGGAGGAAGATTTTTTTTTTTTTAATCTTAAGCAAGATATAATTTCTAAATCATCAAATTAAACATTTGATATGTTTTTAATTCATTCAACATTGTATATTAACAATGAAACTTATTAAGTTTCTTTAAACTAATTTAATACTGTGTAATTATATAAGCACATGCTAGTGTATACATTATTTAGGGAGAGCCATTTGTAAAGAAGCTAATACGATGAGAAAGGAAGAGAAGCTTTTAGAGCATGAGAGTTGAAAATCAACGTTGATAATGATGATGATGTTGGCATGCCTATCTAAAGTCGGGTAACAATGTAACACGTTATTAAGGATGAGGATGGTGCACAAACTCTTGTCCGTTGGTGCCTACATTTACCCACGTTTTTGGGGTCCTTCCCTATACTTGTTTTTCCCTTCCTTAAATATATGTATACATATGTATGTATGTATGTATAAAAGAGAGACAATACAGATTTAATGGAGGCAACTATATGTTGACCTAAACTACTCTGATCCACAAACGTTGTTGTTATTGCCGCCTGTTGCTTATGTTGTGATTCTTTCACCTCATCCTCCCTTTAATTTACTTGCTCGTATTTTCTTCTTCTTTTTTTTTTTATATTGTTGTATGTATTGCCATTTGTCACCTACAAAGTGGTAATATAATTACTAGTTATTTATCAATATATTCTTTAAAATTGTTGTTCCTCTAAAGTTAAAAGTTATGTCAAATATTGATCCATTATATCCACCTTCGTATGCAAGAAGACGCTACTTTTATTTGTTCAATATTTCATTTTTGTAAAATGTTTAATGACACAGTTCGTCCAATGAAAACATCACAAGTCTGAAAAAGGTGAGATGAAGTTAAACTAGCAAAAAGATTATGTATGTTGCATGGGATCGGAGGACCATAAGACAAGTTTAACGTGAAAGTGGGCTCCATTTTGTTCATTATCGTCTAAAGTCAACCTAATCTATTGGTATTATCACAAATTCTCTTAGTCCAAAAAATATAAAATAAAGAAGACCAAGCCTAATTTCATCTGATTTGCTATCATATTGTAGGTAGATCATATATATATATATATATATATATATATATATATATATATATATATATATATATATATCGTCAAATGGTTTTGTTTATTAGTTTTATGTGAAAAGTAAATGAATGGAGAGGAGAAGATAATAATGAAAAACAATATCAATCATTAAGGCCAAGGCCAACTGTTGTAGTAAAAATTGGGTTTTAGACTCTTCATCATTCTTTCTTGACCACTCAATACAATGCCATGGACGTGAATGCCCAACAATCATATGATTGATATAGAGGCCAGTTTTGTTTTTTCATTGGGCAATTTTACATTTTGAAAGTCAAGATTATAAAAAGTTCAATTTGGAGTAGTAATGGAGTGATTGGTTGCTCACAATTCTTTAACAATTATTACATACATACTCCCTTCGTTCCGTTTTATTTCCTATATTTAACTATTTACGGTTTTTAAGATACAATTTAAAACGGTTTTTTTCTAGATTCGTAAGACAAAAAATTATAAAAATTTACATCAAGATGCATCCATAAGATTCCACTTGAATATATTATTTGTTATATTATATTTAGAATTTATAGTCAAATTTTTTAAACATTAACTCTAAAAATGAAAATGTAGCAATTAATATAGGACGAGGGAGTATTATTTGTTAAGATTTGATCTAAGGCGCGGCACTAATGATCAAGTTCTAATCTCTAATTAATGGTATTTAACAGGATACAAAACCAACAGGAAATTACCTAATACATGCAGATAAGTTTAACATGAAATTAAATCCGAAAACCATAATAAATACATATATAAACAATATGCGGAGACTATTAGTAGCATCACAGGTACACAATAAACTGGTGGACGGAAACTAGTGAGCAAGCTAGAAGGGAAAGAAACATCAGTGAGCTTGAGAAAATTATTTAATTATAATGACTGTACTTTAGTGCTCTAGTATAGTATGATCCTAATTTGCAGGTGCATTTGGCTAAAAAGTTTCTCAAAACAATAAAAAAGAATACACATGCAGGGCATTCTACTTAAGATAATTTTTTTTTTGCCGATTTTGCTAATGCTTCTGCTGAACTTGAACTTCAAAAGTTGTTTGAATTGTAAGAGAAGATTAGCAACCACGTAATGTTCATCGTGTCTGTTGCTTGTACTAATTATTTTTTCTACAATGTTCAATATAAATGCAAAAAATAGATCGTCAATAGCTAAGCAAGGCTTAAGGACACCCCTATGGTAGTTGTCTAGTGTTCGAGCTGTTAAAATTAGACCCGACCGGATAAGTTACTCGAAACTGACCCGGACCCGACTTGATTATGACCTAAAAAGTGAGATCCGAAAACCAACTCAATCCGACCTGAAGTCAACCCGAAACCGATTTGACTCGATATTTAAAAATCCGAACCCGATCCATTTCCAACCCATTAGGAGCCATACCCGTTATAGACCCGATGAAGAGAACCCGAAACCGATTGAACTCGACACATAACTGATATGACCCGATTTATAACAATCCATGATCCGAATTAACTCGATATATCAACAATCTGAATATATGTGAATGTGACATACTCTTGCCAGACTTATTTTTTTACCCAATTTCTAATAACCTTAAAACCAAATATTTTTCATTAATGACTCGATGCAAACCCGATAAGTCCAAATCGGATTTCAACTGAAATCGAGGCAATCCAATTACCATAATTGACTTGACACGAAATCTACCCAAGCTCGAAATAACCTGCTATAACCTGTTCAGAAACCGACCAAGTTTTACCTGAACTGACCTTGACCCGAACCGAATACAAACTAATCCGAACCCGAGCAAGCGAATAACCAATTTAACCTGACCCAATAATGACCTGACCCAACCTGACAGGCCAAATTAGCCTGAGATTAAACCCGAACCGATAAGAATCGACCCGTAATGGATCAACACAAAACCGATTCGTCCAGTGTTAGACTAGAGGTTCTCCAACACAAAAGAGGAATCTAAGAATATAACCATTGGAGTAGCTACGTGAGTTGTTCTCTATTATCTAGCAAAGTAAAATTATATCTAATTAGCTTAACTTGTGCAAGAAAATTAAAAAATGAATGAAGTTGGCCAAGTATTGATTGACAAGTGCCACCACTAGAGCAGATTATAGTAACGTAGATGAAAGAGGTGCCATTAGAGATACATGTAGGGGAGATTTTGTGGCGACCTTATGTCATAGGAACGAACTAATCCTTTTAGCAACTAGAGATTCTTAGAGGTGGTTTCTCTTATTATATACTGATATCCCTCACCCACACCCTCAAGGTTTCTTCGTATTTTTTGGAATATGAAGTTTTGGGAAGAGTCCTCTACTGTGGAATGCTTGATTTTGTCCTTCAGTGTGATTTTATTCAAGTTTGCAAAAATATTTAAGTGTATGACATATTGCATATGAACACTTCAAGTTTGCAAAACTCTTTGCCCAAAAAAAACAAGTTTGCAAAACTGTTTATAGTTCTTCCTATACCATACTCCGTACTCAAGTACATAGCATGCATGCATGTTGCAAGCATGCATCATACTTTGATTTGTATTATTATGTTTAAGGTAGGTATTAGAGTTAAAGTTTCTTGTACATGATTTGCACACAAAAATTTAATTTTATTACTCCCCTTTTTATACTAGTTTTTACACTTTTTATTTTAGGATGACTTTTATTAAGGGTAACTTTAATTATATTAAGGAGTAATATTTATTTGTTATATGATAACCTTATCGTATCCCTTACGACATTATTTTGTAAAACAATAGTACTGCTAAAAAAGAGTACCATCTTATTATACACCCTCCCTTACTATTTAACTTACATCATATATTTTCCCTTTAAAAATGTTAAATTACTTGTCTCATTATATCATTTCATAGTAACATTCACTTTACATTTCAGTTCCACACATATACGCTCCCTTTATAGGTCAGCCAAAAACAGAAATTTGAGCTAACGTTGCACGATGTGTCATTGCCAATTTGCCAATGCAAAGTATGTTACCGAAGTATTTAATCAATACTCTTTTTTTTTCTTTTTTTTTTTTTTTTTTTGATCAGGAAGAGGCTAAGAGCCTAAGAAACAAAACACAACGAACAAAAATTAACTATTACAGATAGATAGAGAGAATGCTACTCTCCTCGCATATAATCAATACTCTTTGTTACCCTTATAATACGATCATGCCTAATTCAATCTCTTCAATGCAACGATTTCTATAACGATATATTAAGTAAGAAGTTTCAAATAAAAATCATTCATAGTTGTTTATTTTGTACACCCAAACTATTTCATCTCATTCCCTCCCTCCGATCTATCATTTTACCGTAATTCTCCTTTCCTTCTGTTAATACGACCCATTAAAATTACTGCCATAGAATAAGAAAGAGTGTAAAGAGAAAGGTAAAAAAAAAAAGGAAATCCTAAAGGGAGCTTATATTATAAATGTTATAATAAGGGGTGATATTGTCTAGAAGGTCCCACAAACACATAAAAACTGCAGATTTGCCTTGCATATCAAGCAACTCTTTCATCAATCTCTTCTGCAATACCTCTTCCCCTCCTTTCTCTCTTTTCTCCTCAACTCTCTCTCTATTTCCTAAATTTTAAACTCCAAAAAAAAAAAAAAAAAAAAAAATTCATGGCAAAAGAATCATGAATTCATGATCATCACTCCAGCTCAAAACCCATGTGAGCTCCTCTTTTTTTTTTTTTTTTCTTCTTTTCTCGTAATTTCCTTGTAGTTTTCCCTCCTTTTCCCTCTCTTTCTCTTAAAAAAGCTAGCTTGATTCTAGGAAAAACAAAATTCTTATCTTAATCCCATAATATTATTATTTAATTTTTTTTACCCTTTTAATTTCTCTGTTTTTAGGTTTTCCCACTTGACAAAATGGGTATCTTTTCTTAAACTTTACTAAAATTTTCTTCACCCCACCAAATGTTCCATTGGTTTAACCATTACCCATTTTCCAAAATCAAATATTATTTACACAAATTAAAATAAAATGTTGCATTAGTTCAAACATAGCAACCTAAAATTTCACTTTTTTTTTGGTAATACTATTTTTTTTGAAGCACTTTAGCAAGCAGTTAGTCAAGATGTTTAAGAACCGCCATACTTCAATTGGGAAAGACCTTTAAAGGTGGGTTACTATATGCCTATTTAATTTGTCTGATCCCACCTTTTCCTTTTTACTCTTCCTCCTTCTTCTTCTTCTTCCGTTAAAGTTTTCATCAATTTCTGGTCTTTTTTCATATTTATTTTTTCCCTTAACTATATATTATTTTAGTATACATTTTTATAACCCAAAGTTTTCATATAAAAATAGATATTTTAGTTATTTTTGTTCTATGGTTAAAGCCTTAAAGGAGGTCTATGTGGTGTGATGTGATGTGTCTATCTCTTGGAGTAGTGTGTGTATTTAGCTGAGTTCCACCTTGACAGTCAGTTTCCTCCCTTTCTCCTCTCTTCTTCTTATCCCCTTACCTTTCTTGGGAAATCCAACTATTCCGCATCTGGGTTTCCAATTTTGTCATCTGGGTATCTCTTAATTTCCCGGATTTGACATTAGAAAAACCCCTCGATTTTAAAGGAGATTTACACAATCCAACATAATTTTTTAATGTTTGCGTATTTTTATTAGGTGCAGTTTTGATGGCGGAAATTCCAGAATTGATGATTGGTGGTATGTTACTGTATGTGAAGGGTGATATAGTACTACTACATCAACAACAATTGCTATTGATGATGGAGAGTCTCATTTGAAGTGAACAAGAAGCAAAGGTCATTGCTTTAATAATAATAATAATAATAATAATAATAATAATAGTACTGTGATTAGTAGTACTACTAGTGCTAGTATATCATACCAAAAGAGGTAGTATTAGGGAAAGATTTACTAGATTAATTAGTTCATTAGTGTTAGCTAGCTATGATTAATAGCGGTAACAAATCCCAGTTAAGCTCTATTAGTAGTGCGAGCGATCTCATAGATGCTAAGCTCGAAGAACATCAGCTTTGTGGATCTAAACACTGCCCTGGATGTGGTCACAAGCTCGAGGGATCGAAACCGGTATGTTTTCAGAGGGATTTTTATTCTAACAATATAATTAGGCTTTAATTTGCATTTTTGAGTTAGTTTGAAGATGCTAAGTTTTGATCATGTGTAGTTTATCAAGTTTGTTGAATTGTTTTGGGGACAGAATTGGGTAGGTCTACCAGCAGGTGTTAAATTTGACCCAACGGACCAAGAGTTGATAGAACATCTTGAAGCTAAAGTCGAGGGAAAATCTTCTAAATCTCATCCTCTAATTGATGAGTTTATCCCTACTATTGATGGAGAAGATGGGATTTGTTACACACATCCAGAGAAACTCCCAGGTAATTTGATTAATTTTGGCCATCTCTAGAAGTTAGAGCAAGATTATATTAAGTTCAATTAGATATCATATGATCTTAATATATATTTTTTTCATGATAATCTCTTCAAAAACCTTTTTTTTTCCCGTTAATCTAAAACACCTTGCTTCCTTGCTTAACCAAAAACCCAATAAACAAGTTGTTTAATTAATCAAATTTTTATTAAGTCTTAACTAAAACACACACTAATTAACCACCATCACCAATACCACACCCTCTTAAGTTATTTTGGGTTTTATCCCTCATATTCCTTCCACCCCATTGTTGGTTATGAATTTCATAACATTATCATATTTAGTAAATTTGCATTTGTCTTAAGGTTGGTTGCACCTAAGTCAACCTAACTTTGAAATTTCATTGTAATATATATAATTTTTTCCTTCCAACTCAATAGGAGTAACAAGAGATGGATTGAGTAGACATTTCTTCCATAGGCCATCCAAGGCCTACACCACCGGAACAAGAAAAAGAAGGAAAATCCAAACAGAATGCGACCTCCAAGGGGGAGAAACCCGGTGGCATAAAACGGGCAAAACAAGGCCTGTCATGGTGAATGGGAAACAAAAGGGGTGCAAGAAGATCCTAGTTCTATACACAAACTTCGGCAAAAACCGAAAACCCGAGAAAACAAATTGGGTCATGCATCAATATCATCTGGGACTCCATGAAGAAGAAAAGGAGGGGGAACTTGTAGTATCTAAGATATTCTACCAAACACAGCCTAGGCAATGTAACTGGACCTCCGAGCGAAGCGCGACAACCGGAGATGGGAGTGAGCCTAGTGGGAGAAGAGAGAGTGGCAGTGGGAGTACCTCTTCTTCTAAAGAGCTGATCACTCATCATAATAGGGATGATCAGATGTCTATTTCAGCTGGAGTTGTTGTTGGTGCTGCTGCACACCCTAGTTTTCCAGCTTTGGATATGCAGCATTTGAGAGCTACTGCTGAACATTACAGCTTTGTCCCGTTCAGTAGAAAAAGCTTTGATGAGGTAATTAAATTTTTTTCATCCCTCCCAATGTGGATATTGTGATCAAGTATTATTTTAATTGCTTGTCCTACCAAAAGGGTGAAATTTCACAACTTGAATCATTGTCCTAAAACATTGTACATTTTTTACAAGAATGGAGTAAATCACAAGTATTTTTTTTTTTCCTATTCTTATAATCAAGGAGTTTGTCACACTAATTGAATATTAGTCATATATGTAACTACTTAAACAAAGCTTGCATTTTAATTTTGGTTTTCCTTTGAAATGGATTCCAAAAATAAAATAAAAAGAGTTAAAGTCCCCAATTTTCTTTTCATTAATTTCTTCAAAATTTTGAAATTTTATGCATGCACAATATAACGAACACTTAATTAATTAATATTGATTGTCTGACATGCATCACTATCATTTACCAAAGCTTATACTTTGTTTACCAACTGATCAAGAATAGCAAAGATAAAGATACAAAATCTTTGGCAACATTATAAAGTTGTAAACTTCATTTTAAAAGGCAAAACATAGTACAAAGACAGGTAGTACACCAGATTAGCTAAAGTATCTATAGGTAATTCAAGCTTTAGTTTATGCCCTTGTTTACTGTGGCCTTCAGGCGGGAATGGGAGATGCTACAACAGTAAGGGAGACTGCCTCCATGTCGGCAGCTGCATGCAACGACCACGAGCCGAGGCAACAACAACACCATCATCTCCATCATCCTCATACCATGACTGCTCCCCAAGATCTTCAACACCATCAACATCATACACATCAATCCGTAGCTACCTCGACGGCCTTCAACATTAGTAGACCATCGCATCCCATCTCGCAAATCATATCTCCTCCTCCTCTTCATCATGCCTCCATTATTCTAGATGACGACTCCTTCCATCATGTATCGAGAATCATGCTTCAAAATGAAAATTTTCATCATCAGGTAAAACCAACTACACCCTCTCATGTATGAATGCATGATGGATACTGATATATGGCATTTGGGGGCTATAGATACAATTAACTTCTACGCATTATCCATGCATTTTTCATAGTGCATTCGTGTATGAACATGAGTTGTCAATATAATTCATGTTCACTTAGGTCCAAAATAAGTGTCTACTTGATGAGAAGTTTCATTTCTTACATATGTAATGAAAAATACAAAAAAGGTGAGCTTCCTAGCGATATTTTGCCTGTTAGAATGTCTTTTAATTTTTCTTTTTTTAATATATTATTGTTTTACGTACATTCCATATACATAGTATGACCATATGCTATACTTTACACATAAAGTCACTATTGCTTATGTCTAAATGTACCTAGTAATATGTAAGCACATCATGAAGATTAGCATAATTTATTAGGTCATTTAGTATTAAAGCAATTAGCATTGCAAAATTTAGTAACACTATCTCAGAATAATATAAAATTAACCATTATTATATACACCTGTTTTTGTATCTCAGTGAGCACACATTAGTTCATAACTTTAATTTGGTCCATAAAATGTACTATAATATACTCGGAATAAGTTGATTATCCCAAGTAATTAATATATATATATATTTATATAGACCAGGCAAATTGATTTTTTTTAGTAATTAAATATGCAATATATCTACATATATATGATACGCTTGACCTAGACTTTTGGTATGAATTTGTTTGTACATTTCTCTAAAAATTACGGTAATAACTGTGGTTTTTGCATTGACTACTAGAGAGTTTCATCATTTAGAATACTTGATGAGAACTAGCTAGTTTGAGTACGTAGGACTATATAAGATCTTCCCCCCCTAGCTTCTTAAATAGGTGTCACTTTCCTATTTTAAAAACATATCAATATAATGAGTACAATTATATTTTTCAAAATGTTTTTTTTAAAAGATATATGAAAAAGACAATTCGAACGTAACAACATTTTTGTAATTTTATGAGAGTCTGTTGTTTAAGGGAGCAAGATACATTCATCACGCAAGAAGTGGATCAAGGAAATGTGTCAGGATAAATAAGATAGTTTTTCCGCATGGATAGTATGAAGTGAGTTTTAATTAGTAGTTGAAATTAAAATTATGTCTCTATACTCCATATTTTAAATCATCAGCAAGTAATTTCTATGATCCTAAGCTAATTGATGAGAAAGGATAGAAAGCGGATGTTATATGCATATACAATTACGTAGTATATAAAGTTCAAAGCTTGTTCAATCCCTATATATATGCTAAATAATAACTTTTCAGATATAGTAATAATGTAGGGACAAAATGATAATATTTGATGATAATGTCATGCTCTTTTAACTTTTGATGCATTCTTTATGTTTTGAGTAGCATCAACAGCAGCAACAACAGCAGACAGAAGAACAACATCATAAACTAGGAGGAAGGTCTGCAGCTGGTTTAGAGGAAATCATCATGGGCTGCACTTCATCTGCTTCTGCCGCTGCTGCTGGTGGTATCAAGGAAGTGAGTATTACATTTTTTACCCTGAATTCTATGCCTTTTTTTTGGTACGTCCTTAAATGAAATAAAGATTAAAATTTATTATTATTACTAGATATATATACGTATAGTTTAAGAAGTAAATAAATACGAAAAGAAAAAGGGAAAGAAAGAAAGAAAGTAAACAGGATTAAAAGTTGCAAAAGATGAAAATCCCCCCCCCCCCCCCCCCCCCCCCCCCCTACGCCTTTACTATACTACTAGTTTAAGAATAAAGAGATAACTATGGAAACCTTTTTTTCCACTTTTTCTCTTTATCTCTTTTCTCTTTTGATTTTTTTTTTCCTTCTCTAGAGCGTATATTAGCAATCATAGTATGTGTACACAAAGGATTCACTTAAGTTACTTAAATTTGTCGGACGGAAAAATTAAGTCAATCCTTAATATAGTAAGATACTTATAAAATGAGGCTTTTCTAATTTATATATGATATAATTATATCAGGATATTAAAATTTCAGATATACGTATTGTTATCTCTGATATAGATATTAATATATCAGATATATAAATACAAAATATATAAAAAAAAATCATATTAGATATAAAAATAAAATTATGAAAATACCCCTTGATATATTTACATCAGGCATAAATTAGAAATTTCTACTTATAAAACCTATGATATTTCTATGCTTCATAATAATTTTCTAACATCCTTCTGCAACATTTAAAGGAAAATTAGCTACATTGCTGTCATAATAATATAGTGGTTCCTTTGACAATTTTATTACGGAGCAGACATTATATATCATGGGAAAGGAAGGAAGGTATGAATTTTAGTGAAAAGAAAATGGTTTTTTCATATTTCAATGGGACACTAATATAGATAAATTCCAAAAAGGGATGATTATATTTTCAAAAAAATAAATGATTATAGTTTTCATAAAAATAGATATGTGATATATACACGTTATTAGCACGTACAAAAGGGGTTAAGTTTCTGAAGAAGGAAAGACAGGAGGGGATATGACAATTGACAATGGCTTGGTCCTCTTCTCTCTGCCTCTTTCGGTGCAAATTAAAACTTTTGAATGGAGTGTCATCAATTCAATGTTTGTACATTCAAAAGAATGTTTTCATCATTTCTTTTCCTTGGCAATTTGTATATCATGCAACTGTTCGCAACTGTTGCTTGGTTGTTTTCTCATTTTTATATACCGTTTTGTTCTCTACTTTTTTTTTGCCTATAATGAGGGGTGTTTGGTTAATTTATACCATCATTTTTAAGAGCACCAATGTCACCATTTTGTCACGTACTCTTGAGGGACTAATTCATAAAAAAAAAAAAAAAGAAATTCAGTATGTAAGATCATAACTTCCAATTATCTGAAAAATATCTATTTGATAATTCTTTTTTATTACAAATGTGTGAAATCTTCATGAGCTTAAATTGTATTGTGGTTTAAATAACACAAATTCTAGTTTTGAGGAAGGATTTCTTGACTTTATATATTTTATACGATTCATTACCTAAAAAAAAGATAAAGTTAAGTTGGTTAATTTGAAAGCTCTCTATATAATATTGTAAGGAAACATGATGTACATGTCTGTATTTGTTGGTTATTTTGATTTATTAGTTGTAGAAACTGTTGAGATTAGGGTTTTATTAAAAGGACGGTATTAACTAGGTTAAAAATATAATAAGGTCTATTATGCCATGTAAAAAAATAAAAATAATAAGAGTTCCATATAATAGAAGGGTATCAAATTCTTTAAGCTAGATAAAGAGTAAGGTTAAAAATCAAATATGAGCATGACCAGAAAATGTCTTCATCAAATTGAGTGAAGAAGTTTGGCACATATAATATACATAATTTGACAATGACCATATATATAACTTTTGGCTTCATTATTCCATTACCAAGAAAAGATTATTGTCAACATCTTAAGCTCATAAATTACAAGACAAAAAAGGCAGCTTCTTCTTGATTTCCATAGCATTAACCATTTGTACAGAATGCTAACCCTAGTGTTTGTTTCCTTTATCTTTCTCTCCTGAATTTTATCACAGGAGTCTTCCATGACAAATCCACCAGCAGACGCAGATTGGATGAAGTACTCCACATTCTGGCATGATCCTCACCACTCAAACCATCATCAACATGGGTGAAATCCAATCAACTAAAAGGATAAATTTGAGGGTTAAATCAAGAGTATTTTTGTTCCTTACAGAAACATATCAATTTTATCATCATATATAGTAAATCAGAAGCGGCCTTCGCCTTAACAGTTCTTTTAAGCAGAAGACGTTTGGTCCGACGGTCTACCAGAAGACCTACTCTATATAAAACGCACACATATATACATATAGCCTTGGTAATTTTTGCTTTCTTTTTTTTTTTTTATTTGCCTGGAATTCTGTGATAGATCAACAACCGAACTAACTGAACAACTGTCCCATGTTGTATAGAAAGAAAAAGGTTAAAGAAAAAAGGCTTCTTCTCCTACAAAGATAAAGATTGGGAAAGAAAGGCTGCTGGAATACTGACAATTTAGAAGGTGAACCCCCTAAGACCCAAAAGCACATCAAAATCATCAACAACATGATTACTAAATCATCTTTTTAAGTTTATATATATATATATATATATATATATATATATTTCCTTATTTTCCTTTGTGGTTTGTTGTAGGCTTGTGGGATTATAAGCTTTTTCATTTTCTAAATACACATTTTTTTTTACTTTAGGAAAAATAGATATTAAATTTTTCCATCAACAGTTAGTGCAAATTGTTGTAGGGTCAATTGTATGTTAATTTGTGATAATGTATAGGTCTTCTATTTTGTAAGCATATTGTAAATTAATTAAACGCTTTTCCAAATAAATAGATTGCGTTTACAAATGTCAGAAATATATTTTTTTAATGAGGAGATTTGAATTCATCGAATACTCCCTCCATTCCTTAAATATTTCCCTATTTGATTTTCTATGATAGGATTTTTAATATAAGATTTAAAACGCTCGTTTTTATATCTAAATTTGTAAGATTTTTTTTTTAAATATTAAAATTTTAAAAATTCATATTGAGACACATCTAATAAGATCTTACTTGAATATATTATTTCATAAAATCTTATGAGAATTATGAAAAAAAAATCCTATAGTGCATACATCTAGGGATATGACGGTGATTTTGATTCCTAATAAAACAACTTCATGTTCTCATTGTACAACATTATTTTATTGGGTTAAAAAGGCAAGAAGTTATACAAACATCATTTTCTAATAATACCACCTCATTATTAGTCAATTTCATTTATAAATAGTGCAATTTTAATTCTAACTAGTTTAATTCAAACATATATCAACACTATCTGATCAATTCTTTGGTTCAATCATTCCGTTATCCCAATTATTGTATATATATCTTTCAAATACGTGTAGTAAATCCCTATATTGGTAATATCCTACTCTGGATTTTTGTTTGATTATTGTTGTGCTATCTTTTCTGCTAGTATCTTATATATAATATAATGCTAATATCTTTAATACGGAGTAGTTTTGTGAATTGATTATCAGTTAGTCAGTAGTTCGAATATAGTGATTCCATGAAGTTATGGATTGTTGATCTACTGCACGTGTAGATTTCAAAGCGGTATGGGTATTCTTACTCTCTAAGTTAATATGGTTCGACCATATTTCATCAACTTTGTAAGATACAGACATATATAGCTGTCCTTTGAAATTCAAGCACAATATATTATACTATACCAAGTATTGTGTAAGGACTTATTGCTATCATTAATTTCCTCAATTAATAGGTTGAGATCGGAATTCCATTCTTTTCTATTTCATGAAACCTTTGCTTCCAAGAACAAGCTAGGAAAAAAAAAAAAAGAGCCTCTCTTTGTAATAGTTAATTGTACATGCATTAGCCATTAGGGAGTACCTAAATTGGTGTTTTAATTTTTTTGAATGGGAAGATAGATGTTGTGCATGAAGCTGCCCGTCAGCTAGTGTTACTGTCACGTGCTATGCCTCATGTGCACACTGGATAACACGTGTCCCGCAAGTGATCACCAATTCTGATAACCATCATGATACTCTTACATGCGTCATATGCCTTGAAGGAAAATGTCCTTTGATCAAGTGTAACAAATTAAATATAAGATAGACAAATTATGGAGATAACTATAATCGGTTATTTTAGGTGATCATAGTGTTTTGATATAAACCGATTATGATTTATGAACTAATTTAATTAGTGCACGGCTAATAATAAACCAGTCCTATGAGGTCACACATATAAGTATATGATTGGATTAAAGTGCAAAAGAGGTTAAGAAGCTAAATGGTTATGCTTATGTGAAATATAGACTTATGAGTTTATTTTGTAACATAAAAATGTTACTTGTAAATAAACAAGGTGAAGAGAAAGCAAGGACAACTAATATACTTAGCCATATTCTCTCAAAAGCTCTCTCTCAATTTGTCATCACCAAAAAAAGCAATAAGGAATCGTTCCTTATTCCGTACTAGCATACGTGGGGATTCAATCGTTGCTTGTATACCAACACTATAGGAACAACATTTGGTGTTCTAAGGATCTCCATATAAAAATGTAAAGTGCTTTAATATTTGTGGAAATCACGCTTCAAGGGTATGAAATTCTTTTCCTCTAATTCGTATTGAAATGTGCATGAGATCCTGTTATACATGCAAGAAATTGTTTCTTGAAATTCGTGTAGTGTATCTACACCCCTACGTGCCTTACTTTGGTAAGCTATAGACTTGCCACTAAAGATGGATTATATAAATAGAGATATGTATATGATGCGGTGATACGTTAAAGCTTTTTGTATGTGAATCATTGCGCCATGAGTTAGTTAGAGGAAGCCGAGAGAAAAGGTAGAAGGTAAACTTCATTTTCTTTTGAACTTTGATTTTGGCGAAATGGATAGGGCATCTAAGCACCTTCCTGCCGCGCAAAATGCATAAAACATAAACCACACACATTTGAAATCATGTAGCTAGATTACTTTATTGGTATATAAATATTAGTATTACCCATGTCCCATATTTGTACTTGGTATATAATTATTAGTCTCTAAATCTGGTACTCTTACCTTGTACTCCATGAATTACATTATCCCAAGCCTTCTTAGGAAGAAAATACTCCGTATAATATAATTTTGCTAAAAGCTTGGATTAATCTAAGAGTAGATAGCCAATAATAACCCATAACTCCGTAATATTATTGTTTGAAAATAAATTGTGACACTTCTTTCCAACTTGTTAAAATTCCTGTGGAGAGAGTAGTCAGTAGAGTATATGGTTCTTAAGCAGCGGGAAAAGAGAGAAGTTGCATGGGGGTACGTGCATGATACGTAAAAGTGGAAAGATGAGGCAACTTCACCGTAGTTTCTCAAGAGAATAAAGACAGGAAACAAGTAATACTTTGCAAAATATAGAAAAGCATAGTCTTTTTCAAGTGCTTGAGAAATTAGCAATGCATGTACCCTTCAATTCAGCAGTTTCTTTGGAATTTAGTTTGTGTCATACCAACTAGCTAACACGTCTTCGTACTGGTTCCCCCCCCCCCCCCCCCCCCCCATCAATATCATCATTTCTTAAGTTGTTGGCCAACATCACGAATCTTTCTATGCCCGTCTTTTTTTTCTACCCCTTCGAAAATTCAGGAGTGGTTGGTTTTGTTTAGATCGATCCTCATTACTAGTTAAACTATATAGATGCTATTCTTAAATCATGCCTAAGAATTCTATACATATTGTAATGCATCATTGAATAATAAAACTAATCACATAATATCGACATTTTACATTGATGGGTAAATAAGCACCTAAGATGTAGATATAAAATTAATAGGATAATGGGCTCGGAAATAAATAGGCCAATTTTGGAGGGCTGATATGATTTGAAGCTTCAATTGGTGGCACATTCCAGTTCGACGCACATTCAGCACTTAGCTTGCCAAATACAAAAGTTATGCCTATCGATTAGGGTCATCTTCGAAAAGTCTTGAAGGCTAGCTTTGGAGGAAAGGTTTCATTCCTAATGATATGCTTGATTGTTCGCGGGAATTGGATTGGCTATTCTTGAAGTGAGGCTTATGTGACAGTATAAGCAACCCAATTCGGACAAAGGTAGTACATGCATGATAGTAAAGGATATAATAAAATTATATTGAAGAATGCCTCCTAGGGGTTTCACATACTTGTGATACTAGATATATGGTTAACTCTCGAAAGTAAGGCTCATAGTAGGTCCATTTTGAATGAGAAAATTCCTAATTTATATCTGATATAAATATATTAGGAGTCATTTTCTTAATTTCATTTATATACATGAGATCATAATGTTTATATCTTATATATATATACGTTTTTCTGTATTTTTATATCTTTTGTATTTCTATATCTGATATAACAATACTTATATCTAATATAACAAATAGCTATATCTGATATAACAATGTCTATATATGATATTTCAACATCTGATATAATTTATATATCAAGTATGAATTAGAAAAGTCTCTTTTAGAACAATACTGGTGTATAGAGGGCCTAAATATCTTCAAATAAGGATCCTTACGAGCTTAATTTACTCTCAAACAATATATACACTCCCCTTCAATTACATAAATTCTGTAATATTACGCATTTCGAAATTATGTGATATATACATTGGAACAATGCATGGTGTAGATATATGAACTATGAAGCTAGATCATTTTGATACTTGTCATTCAAGTTAAATTAAACTTTCCTACACAAAAACCAGTTTAAAATGAATTGTCTACGCCTCACAGGTTAGGGATATCCTATGGTATTTTAATCTTATGTAAGATATATCATATCCTAATCAAATTTTTATTCAAAGCATAATGTCCAATCTTTCTTATATAAAGTTAATTTTGTCATGGCCGGCACAAAACTTTAGGAGGAATATATGGAGTAGTTCTTCAACAAAATTGAACTTCGGAAAGGAAGTTCAAGTGAGAATTTTTTTTGTAAATTTAAGTTTCCCTCCATGAGTATGCAAACGATTTTGATGTTTGTTTTAAAGTAGTCTAAGAGCTAAATTAAAGCCTGCCTTTAACTCTTTATTTATATTCCATCTTCTTCCACTTGCAAAATTTAGCATTTGCGTCTACATTATTCTCGCCATGGGTTTTTGGTATAAGATTCTTTTCAGGCCACTTTTTGTTGATGTTGAAAGTAATATTCCAATAAGGATCGATAAGGTACCGAGGTTATATAATGGTATCTCATATTATAATAACTACTCTTCATTAATGTTATTAATTAGTGGTGAAGTTGTGCTCACATTTTGTTTGTAAATTTGTGATGGAAGTATGTGACGAGATGAATAACTAATGAGCTAGGACTAGCTTCACCTACACTTAAGATTTGTTGTTAGGTTTAATATAGTACTTTATAATTAGTATTGTTATATATATGAAATCTCAGTATCATAATATAATTTATATCAGGTATGAATTAGGAAAGTTTAAGCCTCCAAAACAATTTGTTGCAAGCCTACAAATTTCAACACCCACAAAAATGAACAAACAATGAATATCAAGTGCAGACCCATAGATCAAATAATAAAAACCAAGCCCTGATCTTTGTGCTGAGCATGTCATAGCTGCCGCACCATACCATCGCCAATCTTTCTCCTCTTCCGCAAGCCCTAATAAGTTCAATGATGGTAGCAGACATTGACAAATGCCTCTCGAAGCGCCGATTGTTTCAACAAATTGGTAAAGGCACTTGCACGTACTTCTCAAAATGGGGTTCCTAAGTTCAACAATTCAAACATCAAATCTACGCAAATTCAAGGTAAGTTGGTGATGCATCTGGGATTACGATGATTTTTGAACTGGGTTTGATGATTTGAAGGTTTAAGGCTGGGAAATCTATTGAGAAGCAAGAAAGTGATGGGGGATACGTAGATTTATGTTTTGGCATTTAAGTCGCAACATTAATATTGTTAATGTTAGTGCTCTTGCTTCAATTCGTAGGTAGGCTGTATTATGAATAGAAATTAATTAAAAATCTCCTTTTAGCGACTAACCTTGCAATTTTATAATATAATCAAATTTAATTATTATTTGCAATTATGTCCATTCTAAGGAAAACATTAAAAAAAAAAAGGAATTGTGGTACCATTAAATATTTTAGTATGTAGTACTTATTTATGTTTTGACTTAGTAAATATTTCAGTAGTCTATTTTAGTTGTATTATAGTACGAAAAATAATAAGGAAAACACAAAGTGGCACGTTGAACAATTAAAAAAGATTATCATGTCGCATTGCCAATAATTTATCATGGTGCATCATTGGAGAATATATATATATATATATATATATATATATATATATATATATATATGTATATATATGTATATTAAACATGTAGTACTATTACAAAAGATTAGCATACAAATCTCTAATTATCACCAATATTGTTCAAGACAACAACCAAAAAACAATGTGTTAAAAATTATCCATAATATATAATACCTATACGAGTTGATAGTGTGACTTTACCTACCGGAGATTGCTTCTACAATAATACATGAATAAATATTAAACATGAACATCAAGAGCCACATTGTTCAAGACATCATCCGAAATTCAATTTGACAAAACTTAGTTGCAATTCTCATACATAAACTTCAAGTATATAGATAAATGCAACTCTCATACATCATCCACTTGAAACAAATGGAAACCACACTTATTTATTATTAACGTTGACCAACATCACAACATTATAAACGTTGGCCAATAATGCATCATTCTTTGTCATCTACTGAAAATACTGGTGCAAGATATTCATAAAAATGAATCAAAGGGAGTACGTTAGAACAACAAGATATTCAAGAAATGTTCGTCTGATCATCAATACTTGTAGTTTTAAAAAATAAAAAACTACAGTCATAAAGATAAGGAACAAGATTTAAACATAAAAATAAACATTGCTTGAAAACTATACAGTACGTGTCTCTGTAGGCTATAGTTGTACACGTCCATACGGTCCATTCATAGGATACCCTCCAACCACAAAAAGGATAAACTATGGTA
Organism: Dysphania ambrosioides; assembly: GCA_026401315.1. Taxonomy (NCBI): domain Eukaryota; kingdom Viridiplantae; phylum Streptophyta; class Magnoliopsida; order Caryophyllales; family Amaranthaceae; genus Dysphania; species Dysphania ambrosioides. The sequence continues at coordinate 1,108,750 of CM048665.1, forward strand.
TAATATACAACAAAAATTAAAAAGGATTAAAAATAGAATAAAAAAGTAGCATCGGGTATGTGAAGATATAGATACAGTACATACTACTGCAGTATTACAAAAGGTGGCAGCCTATGGTACCTAGTTAAGGGGATAATTTTTGATTTCAGAGCTTGGGAGATGTCACTTTCCACATGCATTTATATATATATATTTAGTTTTATTGTAAGTTTTTATAAATTTTGTGGGCTTAAAGGGTGATATGTGTAGCTCAATCTAAAAGGGTGATATTCAACTTCTTTCTCTACTTTGTGGGAAGATTTTGGGTGATTTTTAAAGCAATAAGAAGAGGGATTAAGAGCTAAACAAGTGGATTTGTATAATTAAAAATTTTATGTAATTATGTGAGTTAACAGATTTGGTCCCGTAAAGCAGTTGCAAGAAGAATTATATTAGTGCATATTAGAATATAACAACATGGATAGTTGCCTATACTTCCATAGCTTTTTTTTTGGGGGGGGGGGGGGGGGGATTCTTTGGCAAAGCAATGGCATAGCTTGGCCCACCTTCCTTTCATCCCAAACCTTCCCTATTGAGTTTTTTTTAGGGAATTGAAGGGATAATTCAAATGTGTACCTTTTCTTTTACCCTTGATATTTATCAAATGAATCGTAGTAAATAAAGTAAAATACTCGTAGTGTTAGGATAAGTGTCATATTTTAGGTGTTAACCATTGGAATGTTCGCTTCTTATGTGAATTTCAAAAATAAAAAAATAAATACTTAATAAAGTTTTTTTTAGACTTGAATAAAGGTTCACCATTAGTAATGCTAATTTCATTCATATTTTGAAGCAAAACGTACTTTCCTTTTTGAGCAAAGTTATCAAATATGACAACTTTCTATAAGAAATGCAAGTTTGATAACGTATACATATTTGGCAACACTCTCCATTTAAAGCCCTATTTGAGCCTCCATTAGAGATGGTCTAATAACTCTTAATCTGTATCATTTATGAGCTCTATTTATTTTGAAATCACTATTTAATATCATTGCAATTGGAAAAGAATTATGTAATAGATGGGAATATGCTTCTACTCCTCTTTCACAAGAGTTAAACAAGATTATCCATAAACCACTTCATAATTCTCTACTTCAATCATTTCTTGTTGGCATTTTTCTTCTCATCAGAATCCACAATTTTGATAGGAAATTGATCCAATAACTTGCAAAAGATCTTCTTCTTTCTTATTGATTGTGCAAGTGATTGCTAGTGCTAATTTCTTTCAGGTTTTAAATCCTTTGACGAGGGCAAAGAACACCGGATTTTCAGATGTCCCTATATCTTGATTCTGCGAGGGGGAAATATGTCGAGTAGGCCTCTGTTTCTGACATTTCTGTTGCGAAGGTGTGCTATATATACCATTTCCTTTTAAAATTAAATTTTTTTTTTACAAATTGTACCCTTATTTAGATGAACAAACACATTTGAAGTGCATGAGTCTCTTCATATAGGATAAAACGATGTCAATCCGGCAAACAAGAGGCACCATTCTCATTGGGGTGACAAGGAAAAGCATCATTAAAATTGCTCGTGATCATGGTTTTAAGGTCAGTTCAATATTATGGATGATAAGCTTCCTTCACCGTCTTAAGTAAGAGCAACAATTTAGCAGCAGTAAACTAATACAGGCCGGTCAGTTTGAAGAATGACAGATTGCAGTGTAGGAAATGCTGGATGAGATGAAGTTTTCTGCACTGGAACTGCTGACGTAGTTGTCTATGTAGGGCATACCAAGCCAAAAGCTAGTTTTTCTTATATTTCACAGGTCAGAGTTAAAAGATGCAAATCTTAAGGAAACTGCCTCGGAGAAAGGTTTTTAGTAACTCATTAGATGCCTTTTTCGATACGAGATTTCTTTCATATTACAGGGTAGAAAACCAGACAACAGACAACAATTCAGTGTGTAACAGGTTGTTGTCATACGTAACGGACAACGTGAAGACAACAAGGGTTGCTTGGTTGAAATTAACAAAGGTGCTATATTAATTTGTTTCAGGAGGCTTCAAAGTTCAACTAGGCGTTGATTAACATATGCAATGTTTTGCTAGTTTTCTCATAAAGAAAGTCTCCATTTGGAAGGAAAATTTATCGTTAAAAGAAATAGTATATTTTAACAACAATAAAGTCAAACCTTAACTCCAAAAAGATGAGGTTCTTCTTTCAAACTCATTTTCTCCCTATCTTTGTTAACTATCTTTATCAAATCATTTTTTATCTGCCTCGACTGTGTTTGAGGACTCTATTACCGCATTCCTCCACCTCTTTCACTTGTGCAACTATTGTTTGGCATCTAACATGCCCAAATTAACATAACCGATTCTCCATTATTTAATCCTCAATATTCGCTACACCAACTTTATTTCGATATCCAAATTTATAATTCTATCCCTCAAAATATTTTCACTCATCCACCTCAATATATACATATTTACTACACTCATTTTTTTTAATATGTTTCATCTTAAAAGTCTAACACTCTAACCCATTTAATAATTATGGTCTAATTGTAATCTTATAAAATTTCTTTTTAACCTTAAAGGCATATGGCAATCACATAAATAGTCTTGTTAGTGTTCTCCATTTTGAGTCAATCAGATTTTTATTTTATACGTGACATCTTGATCAACATTTATATGTTTTTAGAAAATCAATCCTAGGTAAGACTTTTGTACTTTTCTTTAGAAGTTGGTACATGTGTTTGAGAAAGGACTTGTTGCTTTCATATATTCTCTCCTTCTATATTTAGAATTTTTAGAAAAGTTTGAAGTAATCAATAAAAAAAGGCACACATGCGGCAAATGTATCGAGATCAGAGATAGGCAAACTTGAATTTCAATAACAATATAGTTCAATCATTCATTAATGTCACATAAATAGTGGTACTCGTAATGAATACAGGATGCAGCAAATTAGGAGATGCAACAATACTGAATCAATTCAATCAAGCAATGTAATACATAGGATTAGGGAGTTTGAATGACCTCTGGGCGGTTGCATATCCCACCAAGTCACTCCATTGATCTCCTGTGTTTCCGCGAATCCTATAACCCTCATCTACTAACTCTTTTCTCTTCTCGGATTTATACTCAACAGCCAATTTACCTTTATCAGAAGGCCCCCTGTTATTTTTCAACACAACAACCAAACAATGAAATTAAAATGGCCGAACTAGGAATCAAACATGGTTAGAACCTAGAAGCATCGACTTCAAAACAATAATTTTACCTTAAGATCAATCTTTCCCAGTTACTGTACCCTGAATCTCGTAGATTAGCCTCAGTAGCTTTTCTATAAGGTTCACTCCTGCCTGTCAAGATAAATATTGTGAACCCGAGCTGCTGGAGCTCCTTGTACAGGCCCAAACTTGCTGTCAAAGCAGGCGACTTTGCAAGCAGCATATACTCATCAAAAGACTTGTCATCAAAAATCTCTGATCTAAGCACGAGAAAAATATAGCTTTAGGACAAGGAAGCAAGACTAGAAAGAACTAACTATGGAACTACTACAGCTGGTAAACACGATCATACAGTTTATATCTTGACTTTCTTACACATTGTCCCAAATACTAAAAAAAGGACTTGTTATTTGCCATATAACCTTGTACACAAATTTTTAATTTCAAGGAATGGCATTGAGCACCATAGATAATCAAGACAATCAATCAAATTATACTCCCTCCATCCCACAATTTTCCTGATGGATTTAGGCATAAAATTGAAGTGTAAAAGTGAATGTTCAGAAAATGCGTACTGTGAATGATAGAAATAATAAAAAAGATTTATGTGATAATAATTTCAGTATTAACTTGACTATTAAAAAAAAGTAGACTTTATTTTCAGAAAACACAGAACAGCACTAAAAGATATTATGAGACAGAATATTTCATGACATGCTTACTCATAGAGGCCAGTTAGAAATTTTTATTTTCCTAATAACTGATAAGACGTAGAGTTGTTGATGAGTCTCAGAAAGAAATATGAGTTCTTGAGATGAAGAGCAACACCAAGTAGTGCGCCACTACACACTAATGACAAGTTTCTTCAGAGAATAGAGAGCAAAAAATAGTTCTGCTTAGATTATCCAACCCAGTAGCATGCTAGCAACAGGACAGTTCAGATGTCATAGATTCACAAGCTACCCGAACAAATGGATCACATTCCCCAGGATGACAAGATGAGCAACAAGACCAGAATTCTGGAAGATCCCGAAAAATTATATTGGTTACAACAAGCAGCAGAATTGCTAATACACAGTGGAACGGAGCATAGTTCTGGTTACCTAGGCTCATTTGTTTTGTGATAAATTCAGGTAAATAAGTAGGCAGTGTCCTGAATGAGACCATCAATTACACTGTGGAACATTAGTTTTTGGAATTGAGGGTTGCATACCAAAGTGAACTATAGCAATCCTCAGATCACCATGAAAGCAAGAATTGATAGAAAAGAATGCACAAGCACAACTGTTTGATAACAACAAATGAAAGATGGCGAACCAAAGTTATTGACACTAAAATTTTTTCCAAAGACAATAGCTAGGGAAATCGACAGTTGATCTAGAACAGGAAGCAAGAATCACGCATTGCATACTTCATGTGAAAACCAGCAGTGAGACACAATTTCCATAAGATTCCTTGACTTCTCAAGTCTGACCCTTAAACACAAACGAATTCTCAGAATTCTCATTGATCACTCAACTTTCCATACTTGACCTACTTCCCAATGTAAGGATCAACGCAAAACAAGATGATCATTTGAACTTCTCTCTCGAAAATTGGCGCCACCTAACCAAACTTCTCATCTAGTGCTACTACTACAACAACAATACCATGTAGCGCACCACTAATGAGGGCCAAAGATGCAGACACCAGCAATGACAAGTTCTTTGTAGAGTATAGAGAACTGAAAATAATCCTGCTTGTATTGTTCAAATAAGTAGCATGCTTGCAATAAGATTTCTCAGATATCATAAAATCTCAAGAAAGTCCATCCAAACAAAATAATCAAAATATACGCAATCACCGCGACGACAAGATGAGCAATTTAGTATTCTTGGAAAACAATAATATCAAAGTCAAGCCTTAATGCCAAAAAAAATTGGAAAATTTGGAATCGGCTACATGAATCAAGAATGTATCTCATTTGATCATTCACAAAAATGTCCCTCATCCATTCCCTTCTATATAAAATCATATCTTTTTCTAAATCCATTTTCTTCATACTTTTCTTAACTCTTCTCATCTTAGGTGTGTCTCGACCACATTTTGAGATCTTCATTACCTCATCCCTCTACCATCCACACTATTGAATCTAATATTTAGTGTCTAACATGTTAAACCAATGTAACTGATTCTCCTTTATCTTATCCTCAATATTCGCTACTATAACTTTATTTTGAAATTTCTAATTTTATCCCTTAAAATATTCCTACATATCCACCTTAACATATAGATATTTACTATACTCGTATTTTTAATATTCTCCTTATTAAAAGTTCAACACTCTAACCCAATAATGTCGGTTTAATTGTTGTCCTATAGAATTACCCTTTTAACCTTAAGGATACATTGCAATCACAAATTAGTCTTGCTTCTACTCTCTATTAAGTCACCTAAATTTTATTCTACGAGTGACATCTTCATCAATGTCACAATTCCTTTGGAGAATATATTCTAAGTATTTAAATCATTCAGGTAAATCGTTGCCATTTAAAGTTGCACAATCTTCACTCGCCTCCTCCCAATGATAAAATGACACTTATGTTTTACTCCTACTAACTTTGAAACCTCTAGATTTTTATCTCCATTGCACTAACTTAGAAGTCACTCCCGTGTTAGTCTTATCTAATAGAGCAATAACATCTGCAACAAGCAACTAGCACGGAATCTTAGGACTATCGCGAAAAGGAAGGGGATAAGGGTAGATCCTTAGTATAGCTTGTAATAGGAAAATTTTTTGTCAATCCCCCAGGACTTCTAAATGTTGTATTAAATCAGGTGAATAACACTTCTTACCAAATTGAAGCATTCCATACAGAGAGATTTTCGAAAGAAAACTGCTGGGTGAATCATGGAATGGACAAGAACAGGAAGAAAGCATCACATTTTTGCACACAAAAATGTCCAAACCAGCGGTGAGTGAGTGAGTGACAATTTCCATAAGAATGTTATAACTCCCAAGTCTAACTCTTTAACATAAACTGACTCAGAGAGTTCTCATGAATCACTCAATTTTCCATACTTATCTACCCTTTCAATGTAAGTAGCAACACAAACATCACTGATCACTGACTTCTTTGTTCGACCTCCATTTCCTCTTTGACTTTCTAATTCCAAATCATATGATGATTACTCTACCCCCGCAAAAAAAATTAAATTCAATTGGGCTAATGATAATGCCCATTGTACCAAACTCCAAATAGCACAACAAAAAACCAATAATCTCAAATCAAAACGTACCATATTCCAACGCAAGCAGATTAAAATCATTATACAATCCAACCATATAAACCAATCAAAAACCAAAAACAATACAATGATTAGTTATCCGGTAATGATAATAAAACCCGGGAATTTATTTAGAAATATAGGATAAAATCACGCGGTTTTATCTAGTAAAAGAGAAAGCTCACCCGTATCCATGAGTCTCATAGTAGGGCAAATTAAAGAGAAGAGTTTCATCAACATCGAAAACCCAAGCATCCTTCCCATCGCCGGTAACATTAACAGATTTGGCAAACTCCAGCTCATCATCAGCCACGACTTTAGAATCCGACACGTAGCGATCACCGGTGATGTAGTTCTTCACGAAGTTAAAGCAGCGGGTGGGAATGGTTGACCACTCCCCGGCGTCGTTGGTTTCAACGGAAAACCACCAGCTTTGGCAGAAGAGAGTGTCGTCTTGGCCGAACTTACGGCTGCTTGGGAGGAAGAGGTGGTTTTCCGGGGAGAGGGATTGGACTGCAGTGACGGAGAAGAGGAGGAGGAGGGTTGTGAAGTGGTGGCGTTGTGGGGCCATGGCCGGAAAACAGGACTTACCAGATATTGCGGAAAGTGATTAAAGAATGAGTTTGTGTGATTAGGATTTAGGAAGGTTGTAAATGTGCAATGTTACTTGTAAAATCTGTTTGTTGTTGACTGGAATTGGTCCACGTGGGCAGTGGGCTAACGCTATTTCTGTATTTTATAGACTCATAGTTGGTCTAGGCTGTTGGCCTAAGGCAGGAAGGCCTGGACTTTGACCGGTTAGAGGCCTCAAGGCTCAGATGTCTTGGGTTTTTCACCGGTCTAAATCCAGATCAAATCGAAGATCCAAAATTAAATTTGTAGAATATGGAAACCGTCTAGGTTATGTCAAGATCAAACAGACAAAACTTGGAGACTGTTTTTAATCTTTTTATACTTATGTCCTCTTTATTAATTACCTTTTCTTATTACGCTAGTATATAAAAAAAGAAGAAAGCAAATTATGTATGATTTAACATGAAGATGAATCTAATATGATTGAGTTCATTTTTAATTACCTTATAGGTAGAGTTGAATTTGCAAATAATATGGAATTCTCCAATATGAGAAAACTCATTAAGGCAATGGAACTGTTTTCCATCCGAACAAATCAGTCATGCACAACTTATTAATAAAATAAGAGTATCATTGAGTTGATTTGTAAGAATAGATGTGGTTGGAGACTTTGAGCAACTAAAAGAATAAGGTGTTATCGTATTAGACCATAGTAACTTATAAAGGTCCACATGTGATTTCATGTGTCAGTAGTAGCCAATTCGAGGTGTAAGACATTTAAGTGCATCTCTAATTATTAATTAACTACGTGAAGGAATGTGTTTGGGTTGATTTAACTCTCAACGTTTATGTGATTATAAAAATGGTACGAGAGAAGCTTCATCATACTATTCGCTATGGGAAGACATGGTATAGTACATAAGTAGTAGTTGCTAAGATATATGATAACTATGAGACTCCTACGAACGACTTTCATATTATATGCTAGCACTGAAAGATGTTAATCTTAGAATGTTAGTTGAATGGTATTACAAATCACATAAGTGCAGTGGTAAAGAATTAAGAGGGTGTTTTGGGCCTTCCAACCAAGTATTGATGGGATTAAACATTGTATACCCATCAATGTTACTTATCTTTATGGAAAGTATGTGGGAAAACTACTGATTGCGATAAATATTGATGGTTACAACTAAATTTTTTTTCTCTTGCTTTTGCTCTTGTTAAAGAAGAGAGCAAAGATAGTTAGTCTTGGTTCATGGCTTATATTAGGCATCGTGTCACTCTACGGTGGGGCCTCAATTTAGATAGACATATTGCAATAGTTTTTGCCATGACTGAACAAAGCAACTAGTAAACTCCACCAACTGAATATTAAAATTTTTACATTCGACATGTTGCATCAAACCCGAATACTCAGGTTAGGAACACAATTTTTATTTTGGGTTGTGTTATGCTAGAATGGATTGGAGTTGAGTGGGAGTTGTGTTGTATACATACGAGATGTATTGAATTATGGTGGATTTGTATTGTTTTTATTATAGTATTTGTAATTTTGCCAAGATAAGGAGCAAAATGTGGCATTCAAATTTATGAAGAAAAATCATTATCTTAGCTAGCGACATTCAATTAAGATGGTTTCTATAAGGCAAAATGGGTATGAGAAAGTCATTGTCTCATACAACGCCTTATCTATGCCCATTTGCGTTGCAGAAGCCATCCCAATCCAAAGTCACTATCTACGACAACTATTTTGATCCGAACTAATATGGGGTCATTTTTCGAAATACTTACATGACATAATTGTTTTTGATTTTTTTTTAAAAAGGATATGAATAAAAAGTCCAAACTTTTCATGATAACCTGATCCTATCCAAAACCAGTTTTGCACAATTGAAAATTAAGTTTTTACTAGCCCAGACTAGTTTTTGCACATTAAGGCTCTTGCCTTTAGACTGGATATGTTCCCTATTGACCGATGTTAAGAGCACTCCCATTAGTAAATACGAAGTAAAAGTTTATTCACTAGGGAATATTGAGGGAAAATAATAGAATATTTTTGACCTTTTATTTTTAAAAAAATCGAAATATAAGCTCATTGCAAAGTATTTCGAAAAATGACCGCGTGCTCACCTTCCTATGTAAACCGCTACCACTAGCAGAGGTTTTAATTCATTTAATAATTAGGCCCAAAGAAAGGCAACAGTTTTAGCTTAACTAAAAATAGTAGCAGAGAATAGCAAAGTGAGATATGGAAATCTGGGCAAAAACTCATAGCACTTGTTTTCCTTATCCCATTATTTCCAAATTAGGGTCAGCTCACATATCTAAGTGAAACCATTGTCAATGACAGCGGTTTATATACGAAGTTGAGCACGATGTCATTTTTCGTAATGATTTAGTGACGAGGTTATATTTTGATTTTTTTTAAAAAAAGGTTAAAATAATTCAGAAAATATCCTCTATCATGGCTTCCCGTTAATAAGAATTAATTAAAACAAAATTTTCTCCTGGTGCGTGAAAAAGTTGCCCTTGTAAATATTTTCATGCAACGATACAAGCACCGACTTCCCTATTCTTGGGTCTCTTGTACTGTTACGCAAATTCCTCAACATTTTTTTTAATGGCAAATAAATTCCTCAACATTTCTACATACTTTGTATATTTATTCTTATTAAACTCAACCAATTGACCATATAAGCATAAAAAAAATTAATAGTACAAGATCAAGACACTATATAATGGAAATTCCCATATCGAAAAATAGAGCAAATTAAAGGGTGAAGGCCTAGCTTCAATGTGGCCTAACCCAAGTGCCGATGCCCAACCCTTCCACAGAACCACCAGCACCACCTCCATTGCTCACCCAACCTCTAGATCCCACTATAGTATTTCCATAAGGGTATCTGAAGCGGGATCATGCAAGGTTTTTGAAGAATCAATAGGAGATATAATAAGATTAATATACTCTAGAGGGGGGGGGGGGGGGGGGGGGGGATGAATAGAGTATGATCGATTTTCGTAAATAGGTTCTCAAAGTTTTGAAATGACTTTCAGATGCGGAAAAACTTAATAAAAGAATAAAATTGATTTCAAGGACTTTGAAACTGGTTTCAGGAATTGCAAATAGACTTTGACAGAAATGTGGTTTTATACGAATAACAAAATATAACTAAGGCAAGAATGTAAAATGCAATAAAGTAAAAGGGACGAGTATTTGTTATGAAGTTCGGCAATGTGCCTACGTCTCCGCCTAGGGTGTCCTACCCTTAGGATTTAAGAATTTTATTTATTCCCTTAGAGATTTAAAGCAACCTAGAATATCTTCACTCTATCTTCTTTACCATAGCGTTTTCTAGCTATACTTTAGCATCTTAATTCCTAGAAATAAAAATCACTTTACTTTTTCTAAACTTTTGATTATTATAATTTCTACTCAAAGTATATCACTCTTTTGATTTGATCTTTTTTTCACACTCAAGATATACTTAGTCTTTTTCCTTTTTCTCTCAAATCTAAATGCAATGAAATGAATAAGTACTAGAGAAAAAAATATTTTTTGTAGCTTTTGAGATATATCGCGTTGAAGGCTTTTGAGAGGTAAATAGATACATGGTACACCCTAGACCGCATATTCCAGCTAGGGAGACAGTTCAGATCCTACACCATCTTCAAGGACCCAAGAGAACATCATCACACGCATAAAATGGCTAATATTTGTAGACACACTGTTTACACTTCCTATTGTAGATACTAAGTTTGTTTTGTCTAATCTGGAATGTGTAAAAAAAACACAACCAAAACAAAACGAAACTAGCTTAGTATATGCCACGTACATCCTTTTCTATAATTGTATTAAGATTAATGGAAATTAAATGTGAAACTCTTGAGGAACTTGAAAGTTTACAAGCTTCACTACAAGTGTTTGGTTACTAGAGATTAGCTTTTTTCACAAAATTATTCTCCGTAATTGACAATTTTTTGTTACTTATACTATATGGTACAATAATGAAGATTAATAATCGTTGATGATATAAGCTGCCTACAAAAGTCAAATTTGGGACGAATGTATACCGTCCAGTATTATAATTAGCATTGAACTCATTCCCATAATTATCGTCAATAAACATCATCGTTAATTCTTATATATTTATTAGCGGAATATAGAAATAATGTAAGCTGAACAACTCTAATGAACGGTATTGCCACTGCCAGTTAGTTTCTTTGAATCTTGGTGCATATATAATGTATTTCTCTATGGGAGGAAGTGTTGTAGCTAGACAGTACGTGAAATTATGACGGAAAAAAAAACAGCAATTTATTCAAAATATTTATCATATAAGGGAATACATTAGATATGAGTGATTATTTTTAGTGAGATTTTGGAAAGTAATGTGGATGATAATAAAAAATAAAAAGAAAATTGAACATTGGTTAATTCATTAATAGCTTAAATTGAGTTTCCATCCTAAACTACTTAATACACTACACCTAGTAGAAAACCCGTAGAAAGAATACACAAAGTATTGTATCCATAAAGGACACGACAAAATTATTGTTTTTTCAGTAAAAGTGACTCTTAATATAACAAAAGTTACCTTTCATGGGAACGAATACTTATTGGAAAAAATTATTATTGAAAAAAATATTTTATTAAATATCGTGTGTATATTTATTGAAAAGAATATGTAATTTATGATATTGCTTGATATAAAACTTGAGAAACGATACAGCACAATATTTATTTGGTGGAGTACATGTTACAAAATATTTATTTGGTGGAGTACATGTTACAAAATGTTCGTTTCATGAAAAAAAACTACGATAATTCTCCTTATAATGGAGAGGAAAGTCAAAAGCCCTAGCTAATTGCATGTCATCATCATGTTAATTCATGCTTGAATAATTCCATGATATCTGCACGAATTATTGCCTTTCCGGGCAAATCTCTAGCTTGTCCATTAAAAAGTCAATTCTCAATTTCCTTCATCGGAGCCTATTACTGATTGCTTGCAAAAGGTTGGAACTTCAAAGTCTCTACATTTTAGAGATGACAGTACACACGCAGACACGCACTAGATGCTAACAAAAATTGTTTATATCAAACCCAATTTATTGACAACATATAAATTACCAATAGTTAGGAATTTTTTTTTATAAGCTTTTTTTAAAAAAATTTGCAATAATAAGTTATAGTCAAAGTATTTTGAAAAATAAGCCAATTTAGGCTTAGAAGGAAAATGTTGCCCTAGGCAATGATTTATCTAAAGAAATATCGTTGTCTACATTTAGCTAAAGAGAAATCGTTGTCTAGGGCAACGATTTGTAGTAAGATGGATTATTAGGGTTCTGGCAGAAAGATGGGCCAGTAGAAATCGTTGCCCAGGGCAATGCTCCCAGGCAATATTTTCTGTAGAAATGAAATCGTTGCCCGATGGAACGATTTTCTAAAGATTATTAAAGAAAGGAAAAAGAAGGAAAAGAAAAAAAAAACAGCCGAGCTAAAATCGTCGCCCTTTCACTTAAAGCAAAATCGTTGCCTCGGGCGATGATTTCCTTTGAGCTAAAATCGTTACCTTGGGCAACAATTTCCTTTGAGCTGAAATTGTAGCCTTGAGCAACGATTTCCTTTGAGCTGAAATTGTTGCCAAGGACATCGTTTTCTACTGGCCCATTTTCTAGCCAAACTCTAATCCTGCCCACTAAAAATTGTCGCCCTAAGCAACGATTTTCCTTTAGCTAAATCATTTCCTGGGGCAATGTTTTCCATCCGAGTCTAAATTGGCTTATTTTTCAAAATACTTTGGTTGGTGGCTTATTTTGCAATTTTTTTCTTTAAAAAAAGCCTATAAAAAATTCAATACTTAGTGCTAGCTAAAGGATGCATTGGAATCTTTGAGGTATTATCAATCTAACATATTTCTACTAAACGATTTTCCTACAGGAGATCATTTTGTGAAGTTATAACTTTACTTTCTCGTTGTTACTAGCTGGCATCAGTTTACACTTGAGTTAGCCAGAAGATCATTTTTTGAAATATTTTTGGATGGAGGTTACTTTTTAAATTTTTTTGTAAAAAAATTAAATTCTTGCAAGTTTATTTCATAGACTTGTGTTTCACGTCGTCAACTTCACATCCAAGCAAGTCTAAAATAATGATGAAGGGACAAGACATGAAGTATATGATTCATAGGAACTTTATCGGGAAAATTAGAAAGCCACTGAGAAATCAAAACAAATTAAGAAACATGAAAGTAAAGGGAATAACGGTTAATCAATCTCTGATAGATGTAATTAAATTTCTATAAATTGTCTTTCATTGTAACATGAAAATATATTCGTAAAAGAATGAAGTATATATGACTGCTCAAATAATTTTGAAGCAACCATGCATGAATGCATATGAAAAATTGACATCTGCGCTACAAAGAATCATGCTCGCTCACTCGAACATAAAAGAATACAAAACTTGGTATATGAACAAAAACTTCATTTGTATCCTCGCAGCTGTACAAGTTTTGTCAATCAGATTACATATATAATCAACGTAACGTAACCACCACCTGAGATCATCATTAAGAGAAGAAACTATCCTCCATCAGCAACCCTTAATTTTTCCAAATCCGCCGAAGATGAACAAAAAACAATCAAAGAATCAAAATGAACAGTATTAATTCAAGCCTCGCTCAACGAAAACTTTGATATTTGTTGTCACTGCGCAAGGTGATGGAGTATTCATGCATGTCCTGTGATCCTACAAGAGAACTTCATGTTGATCGTCATGACAAAGTTCCTTCCTTAGTTTTTGAGAGAATAGTCGACAAGCGTCCATGCTAAGATCAATGGCAGCTGAAAGTGCTACGAATAGAGCAGCGTCTGCCATGCACGTCACATGCTGCATGCCAACCTGGACCAATGGCTTGCTTACTTTACCCTCCCCTTCGACCGTGGACCCCATTACGAACCCTCGAACCGGTGACCTCATGACCCCCTCTCCAAAGGTAGAATCACGCTTGTCAATGCAAAATTTCCCTCCCTTCTTGATGCTCATCGTGGCCTCGGCGATAGGGATGCCAGTTCTAGTTGGTCCATTCTCAGTGACCAACTCGAACTTGTAGCCTAATCCATCGACTGGGCCTCTCTCACGCCATACTTCAAGTCGGCCCCATGGCTTCCAGCTACTAACGTGGGAGCCTTGGGGTCGGAGGATTAGCCATGCACCAGGGTTTGAGCGTGAGACTCGGTCAGACCCTGGAGACGGGACAAAAGGGGTGATGACCGATGCTGCTGCAACCGGGGATCCAGAGAGGTCGTAGATCATAATCATCCACCCCTTTCGCTCCCTCACGGGCTTTTCCTTTTCTCCAGAGAGAGACCTCACCATCCACTTCTTATTGTTATTGTTGTTGCTTATGGCAAAATTTGCTGGAAGTGAGCTGCAAAATCAAACACAAAAATCCCTTGGTCAGGTACATGCAAATATTATCTCATGTTCGACTGGATTTACCAAATCCCCAAATGACTAAAATAATCATACGAATATATATGCAATCATGTTACTGTTTTGCTAATTTCTACTGCTAGAATTAATTAATTTAACTAGCTTATATACGACAGTATATTAATTTGCATCTTAGCTCAGAGAACTTAATAGAGAACAAAATCAGGACACTAGAGAAGAATTCATGAATCGAGAACAATATCTTAGCACATGGGTGGTTATGTTAATAACAGCATATCACCAAGAAGACTTTAATGGTCCTTTTGACCACCCTAGTTCCCAATTTATCCTACTCTGGCTTAATTAATGTACTAATCACTGGGTTAGCTGGGGAATCGAATCCTTGTCAGCATTCTGGCTAATTTCCTGAGAACTCGCCGAACGTGATGCAGATCACCATTATTAAGGGGTAGCTTAGCAGTAGTAGTAAACTTTTTTATAGCGGAACATACATACTATATGCCACAACTTGCAAGTAAACTAACTAATAGCTACGCCTTTCTAGTAATTTTTACTTAATCATTTAGTTAATACAGATGATCGCCGTACGAACTCCATTATGTTACAATGGAAATCAGCGTCGAAGGAAGATACAGATGATCATATGATACAGCCTGTAGCTGCAAGTCTAGCTTCTTTATTAGGTGATATACAAGAAACATAGCAGAGCTTGTACTTTAGCCAGGATTTGCACATTTGACAGCCCCTTCACATGCAAACATTAACAAAGATTCTGATTGTTATAGGACTAGGAACTTGAAAAGTTAATCTTTTAGTGCAGTATAAGAAACATAATCAGCAATAATCAAGAGCTAGTTCCCATTTGACATGTGATGTAACAAAGATTCTAGTCAAGAAATACTTGCAAGATTTAGGGCGGTGGTCAAACTCACTACACTTAGAATCTAATAAAGATGGCCTGGGATTCCAATGCAACCTCAACAAATAATACACAATTACGTTTGAGTTTTCAAAAGACAATATAGTTAGGTTTTGAACCTCAAAAGGCAATATAGTCAAGTTTTAAGCCTAAGTTTTGGTAGAACCCCAAAATATAGCAAAATACAAAGTATAAAGTACTAGAAGTAATCAAAGTAAGTAGTAGGGTGGTGCAAAATCATTTGATAGCAAGAGGGCACTAAGAAAAGGGACATATTAATGATAATGTACTACACAAAGCTGTCATTGGTCATGGCATGAAATGACACTTGACCAAATTATGTAACCCACATATTTTGTTGATCCAAGGACTACTATATATGTACTATATGGTATACCCAAAACAATTTGCAGGGAAGATAAGGTGTTTCACAGCTGGATTTGGCAAATGGTACCACAATTATTGATGACCATGACCCCCCACATGACCATTCTTTTCAATATAAGAACAATTAACCCCCAATTTAATCAAACAACCAACCAAACACAAACAAACAAAAAACATCCACCTTCTCTTTTAGCCCCACACTTCTATGTTCTAACGACTCTGCTATCCAACTCCGAAGCGCGCACAATAGCATGTTTCACTATCCGACCCTAGAATACGCTTGTACTACGGAATCATAAGGTGGTGCATAACATCACTTCGATCATCATGCAGACTATTTCGAAAAAAA
Source organism: Dysphania ambrosioides (assembly GCA_026401315.1). Classification (NCBI taxonomy): domain Eukaryota; kingdom Viridiplantae; phylum Streptophyta; class Magnoliopsida; order Caryophyllales; family Amaranthaceae; genus Dysphania; species Dysphania ambrosioides. The sequence goes on from CM048665.1 coordinate 1,124,921, forward strand.
GGGACGAACCAAATAGAGGCGCAAGTTAGCTTTTGACATACTGAAATGCAAATTGCACCGGATATATGAAAAAGACGGGGGCTTACCGAGAGCGGGAGTTCCGGTCTGCACTAAACTTGCAGCTAAAAACCGGCTGGCTTATATTCCCTTGGATCTGGAAAACAACCGGGCTACATTCGGGCTCACCTCCGAATTGAAATACAAAACGGGGGTCAGGTTCAGACCGGACCATCAAATGTAGCTTCGCATGATAAGAACCCTTGTTTTTCTCATTTCCAAGGACCATCCATCCAGAATGGAAAACAATGGGCTTGGCCTCAGCTCCCTTAAGGTCAACACACAAATTCACCCGACCTAAAAGCTTTCCAGTGCTCATACCACAGGTCTGGCCTCTTCGGCCTGAGTACACTGATACTCGGAGGGACATAGCCCGATTTGACATTCGCCTTAGCGCCGCAGGGTCCAAGTGGAACCCTGGGGCGCTTGTAGCAGAAGCCGTCTGTTCTCCGTTGGAGGATAATGGAAGAAGGGCTGTCTGCGAAGGAAAGCCCTTCAGTGTAATCTTACAATAACAAGGAGTGGTACTAGGGTGGACTCCGGCTCCCGCTGAGGGCTTAGCTCCCATCGGGAGTTGGAGAGCTAGCGACTCGATTATCAACCTCGCAAACGGACATGGATCCATTTTCCTTCACTATATTAATTGTAACAAGTGTAGGAATGTAAGAGATGATATATAGTTTGATTACGGAGTAATTAAATTTGTTTGTGAATTGTGGCTAAGTAGCTGGTTGAGTTTAGAATGAAGAGATATGAAACCACTGGAAGGCTGGAATATGGGGTAGGGGGTGTACTAATACTAGCATTATAAAATATTTAATTTGGTTTTTTTTTTTTTAATGGAACAAATCCTATCTGTAATCGCCGCTGCTTTAGATGCGCTTACTGTGAATATTTTGTCTGCGTATGGAACCCTTTTTCATTAATTTAATGGAAAAGTCCTATCTACTTGGCGTTGAGCTTAAGAGTCATTTTTGTTTTTTGGGTGGGTGCAACTGCGTACGTTAGTTATGGATTCTACATACGAAGTGGTGTATATAGTAATCTGCCGGGAATATCGGAGTCGAGAAGTATGCTACTACGTTCGTATTTCTTCTAATGAAGTATTATGATATTGTCAGCTGATTATGATTTACGGAAATTATGTGACGCAACTGCTTCCAAATTTTTCTTACGATATATGCTTTTCTTCTTCAAGAGTTTCTAAAATTCTTAAATTCCGGCCAGTTTACTTAAAATGGTATTACGTATATGTTAGCTTAATAATTTATTTGTTTTTCATTCTTACTTATGTACTATTACCAACACTTGATTAGTCTCTAATTAACTTCGAACTTGTACTCACCATAATTTTATGGGAAAAATTAGGGATTTTCTTTGGGTTGCAATTAACGTGTTAAAATAGAAATATTAAGCATGATTAATATATCAATCTCCCATTAAGCAGTTAAGTACATAATATATATAACAACAAAATTGACATGTTATTTTATCATGCTTTTCTAAATTAGAAAATATTGTCTTATACCGTTACATTAGTCGAGTGATGTGACATTATTAAAATATAAAAGGTCATCCCGCGCTCATTTAGGTAAGGTGATCCTTCGTATACAAGTTATGATTTCAGTTATAGAATTAAGTGTCTCATGTATTGAATTTATTATCTCAGTTATACAAATAAAGATCTCGGGTATATAAGTAAATATCTCATGTATTATATTTATTATCTCAATTATACAAATAAAGGTCTCACATATTGAATTTATTATATCAGATATACAAATAAAAATCTCAGGTATATCCTTCGTATGCAAGTTATGATTTCAGTTATAGAATTAAAGGTATCAGGTATTGAATTTATTATCTCAGTTATACAAATAAAGGTCTCATGTATACAAATAAAGATCTCGTGTATTATATTTATTATCTCAGTTATACAAATAAAGGTCTCATGTATTGAATTTATTATATCATGTATACAAATAAAAATCTCAAGTAATGAATTTATTATCTCATATATACAAATAAAGATCTCAAGTATTGAATTTATTATCTTAGGTATACAAATAAAGTCTCAGTTATTAAATTTATTATCTCATATATACAAATCATTATCTCCAATTTCATGGAATATTTTCATGGAGAATGGAGAACGAGTAGCAGTAATGAGGGAGAGAACTTCGTGTACAACGCCAAAAAAGTTATATTTAATCAATCACAGTACAATGAGCAACAAACAAAGTAGACATAGAAAAGAATGAATCAACTACTAGAATTCAAGGAATTCAATTTGCAATTACGCATAAAGCAAAAGCAATCAAAGAAACGAAGTTTTCTATCAGAAAATCATTGATGATGGTTGATGTAATGTAAGTATATTCAGATGTTGTCGATGTTATCCGGTACAACTGCAATCATGGTAGAGGTTCTTACTAAGTACTTTAACATTTGTCGGAGCATTTACAAGAACTTCTACAAGTTTGTCACACTAATAAAATGGTATGTGACTTGTCACATCCAATACCTACCAGCTATATCTAAATTAATTTCATATTAGAAAATATATCAAATACTTGATACAATTCTTGGGATCAATATCCTACTTTCAATCAGCCAACCAAATGTACTTCAACACATAAAGCCTTCGGTTATATATGCGAAGACTTTTAAGTTTGAAACATGACTTCAATACTAATTAAAAAAAAAAAAAAAAAAGTAGTATAATGCAGTTAGTTATATTTCTACTTGTAAACTTCGTTAATGGCCTGGCCAAGTAAAAACCTAGTAGAGAGGAAAAAAAGTCTCTTTTCTCTCATAAGATCTTTAATTCCTAAACCCTATTCTCATCAGATCTCTTATAGTTTTTTATACATAATTTTATGGGGCTTTCTTCTTAGTTATGGGACGAGTTTTAGGTTATAATAAATGAAAAGAAGATATGGATTCAACATTATTTGAAAACCATCTTATCATTTTTGAGGATGTTGAAGACCTCCTTTTTGAGGAAAGATGCAACGTCATTCTTAAAAATAAAATCGAGTCCTTCTTGAAAATGCTTGAAAACTGTGTTGATATTTTATATTATTGTTTTTTTTAGATCTAACTAAATATTATAATATTATATGACCTATTATTAATAAAATATATTTTCTCATAATTTTTTTTGTCTTTCTAATTTGAATTACCTCGCAAATAAATAAATAAATTTAATGAACCAACCTTACATTTTATAGCCTAAAGTTTCAAAATCCATAGCATTTACAAGAGTCAAAATTAGCACTTGTTAAACCTACTCCGTAATTCATTTTCTTCCCAAAATGAAAGCTTTCCTAAGACGAGAATTTTGGAGCCGCTTCATTCCCTCATCTCTGGGCGCAGCATTAAAGGGACCCCACTGGCCCCACCAAACAACTGTATTATAGCTGGTCACCACATAAGTCTCTAGTCTTAAAACCATGTATAACCCATACTCCGTATCTTTCAAGATACGGTGTACTGAACACAATGTACAAGTATACTCCGCAGCCTACTGTATTTTCTCAATTTATTTCTATATGACGAGAGGTGGAGATACTTCTACGTATTAAATATTGGGATTTGATAAGTATTGCAGAATGTCTCTATTTTCTGCAGGACTTAAATAGGTTATTAATACAGATATAGTTATCTTGTAGAAATATAATAACTAATTCTAAAAGATAGAGCAAAGATAAATTGAGTTTGTATTTATATATTATATTAATATATATATATATATATATATATATATATATATTTGTATTTTACTTTACTTAGAACTCTCTTAGTTACCAAAAATTAGTTTATCTTTGCTCTATCTTTTAGGATTAGTTATTATTTTTCTACAAGATAATTGTATCCGTATTAGTTATGTACAAGGAAATTAGAATACATAGTACGTAAGGAGTAATCTGTATATTTTTTTTCTTTTAGGAGTTTCTTCTAAGAAAATAATTCTGACTAAGCTACAAATTAATACTCTTAACATAATTTAATATATGGATGAACTTTTAAATTTTTTTTAAGTGATTGTTTATAAAAGTTCATTACAAATTTAGTGTAACATTTTTATTTATCATCGCATATATATTCATAGAAAAGTCGGATTATTTATATAGTAGGCAACAATTATAGTATGATGATCCGATCCTTAGGGTTATCAAAAATTTCTACTAGTCTTAGCTCGTATTGATGGCTGTAAATTTGCCCCATGAATAAATGTGGAGTGCGCATTTTAATTTGAACTTTAGTAGTACGATTTGGAAGGCCTAACCACACAATAAACAAATGCTAGTTATAATTGAGATGGATTCAAAAAAATAAAACACAAAAAATCTTCTGAATCAAGTTAGAGGCGCTTTACAAAAGTGACACCTATAATTGAGTTATCGTATTCATAAAATAGTCTTATTTTTCTTTCCTTATTAATAATTAGTACGTTACGTTGTACTCGGGATTATTATAAGTTTAGTTTGGTAGGTTTGGTGGCGTATTATAATTGAAATTAAAGCTTTAATTTTTGTGCCAAATGATGGCCTTCATTGCATTGCATCTCTACATATATGCACTAAAATTGGATTATGTGCATGGATTCTTTATTGATGGTCAAGGTGTCTTGGATCATACAACATGTTTGTTTCAACTTCCAAGTGCATCATATATATATCATAATATAACACTAAATTTGTGGGAAGTAAGATAGCAAAGAGATTGTTGTTGATGAGTTTTGGTTGGTTGGAAATTTAAAATAAAATATATTAATCTTATCTAAATTCAACTTGCCAAGTTCGATGACCGTTTCTTTGGCTGTGAACTTGTATACATCTATCATCACTTATCACTTCGATAGATTTTGATATTTAAATTCATAAAATTTAGCAAGTTTTAGCATTTACTAACTCACATATATGGGGGAAATGTATTAGACTATTAGGTGTAACTCTTGTAAGTACAGTTGGATGACCGTTTCTTTTGCATTAGTTAATGAAGTAATTAAAGTACTTCTAGTCTAAGTGGATCTATATTGTCATATGATTTTAAGAACCTCATATGAGCTTTTGGTTGTAGGTCTCTTTTCCTTTCTCTCCCCTTATTTGGTTATATTAAAATGGTATTTGAGTCTAAATTAGTTTAAATGGTATTTGAGTCTAAATTAGTTTTAAACGTAGGGGTGCTTTATCGAGTTGAACTACTTGAACTCGACTCGAGCAAAACTTGACTCGGTTAGACTCGACTCGATATTAAACTCAACTGATTAAGTTAACTAGCTAATTTGAGCAAATCAAAGCTCGACTAAAAAAATTCGTGAGAAGCTCGAATTTTTCTTTATAGCATATACTTATAGAAAAATATACTTAAGATATAAATTTGGAATAAGATAAAAGATGGTTTGAGACATAAACAAAAGTCTCACATTGGATTAAAATGAAAGATGGTTGGATAGAGATTTATACATAAACTTAAAGTCTAACATTGAAAAAAAAATGATAGATAGTTTGAATCAATTAGTATTTGTAAACCCAATAGTGTTTTTCACTTAAAACAAAATAAAGCTTATTAAAGTTCAAACTTAACCTTCTTGTTGGCCCAATTTAGGTATAAATATTTAGTCTTATTGAGCTTTTAAATGAGATAAAAGTGATACCGAGCTCGAGCTTTAATCAAGATTGAGTTCGAGTCAAGTTTAAAACGTGCTTTAATCAAGCTTAAGAATTGAGTTTTCGAGCTCGAGCTCGAGCTCGAGCTTTGGTTATTTAGCTTACAAGCTTTCGAGCTCGAGTCAAGTTTGGGTTTGAGTTATCGAGCTCGAGTCGAGCTTAGCCAAACTCAACTCGAGCTCGACTCGGCTCATAAGCACCCATGGTTTAACATGAGAAATAGGGATAAATAGATGGTAAAGAGATTGAAAATTGATGGCTGAGGTAAGAATAAACTTATGATATGATATTTCCTTATATGATATGAATTGATTACTAACAAGATTGGGATAAGGGGTGAAGATGAAGGTTTATAAATTATAAATACAAAATCTTATATGCATACGGAATACAATTAGATAATTGTATTTTTAATAAAAGTTACTCTTTAATATAACAAAACTTATTGTATATCTTGTTAGGGGCATTACACCTCATCCTTGTGCCCCTCCGTAGGCCACCCTCCCCCTAGCTAGTTTGGTGGGCCAAAAGGCATTTTATCTCCCTTGCCATCATAGTTCTCCAAAGTAAATAGAGCATTTCCTTCTCTATCCTCATCGGCAAACACCCTCTATGATTTTGGATACTCTTGTCGGTGTAATGGTGTAAGTGAGTGGCTTATCTCACATTGAATGATGGAGCAAAAGGCTTATATATTGTTGTAACGTAACTAATTGATCTACTCCTATATGTCATATCGTTTAGGATTGAAACTCGCTTCGTTAGGTTTTCATTTGTGGTTCTCCTTTCCTTGTCTTTCCCCATTTGTTATTATAACAAAAACGAAAGTAGTATATACTCAAAGTTAAAAGATGTGCAAATCCCACATTGAGGCATGATAACAACACTAGAGGTGTTCAAATGGGAAAGACCCCGTTAAGGGTTCTTGACCGGTCCGTTTGTTAAAAGGGTCTAATCAATAATGGGCCGGTCTCTTAAAAAGTCATGTTTTATTGGGTCTTTAATGGGTCAAGTCGGGACAATAGTTTCTACGACTTTTAAACACTATCAGGTAATGAATTATTTCTACATACTTACCAATAGTTCACTATCAAAGATTGAAGTTGATACATGTAAGCTATCATCCTCTATAGATAAAAACTATATTCTTTTTGGACAGCTCGGCCTGACTCGACCTGTTGTGTATATCCTTTGACCCGACCCGACCTGTTTTCATGTGACCCATTTCGGCCCTAACCCGACCTAATACACATGTTTAAACAACACCAAGTCATGCATCAAAGTGAATGATATAGCGTGAAGTCATTATTCAAATAATATTAAACATGCATGGTAGTCTTACTCCTATAAAAACATATATTAAAAATTATAAACCATATAGAGATCATATATATAATAGCATGAGCAATACAACCACGAACCACATTTTCACCATCTGGGGCCACTGCGGAAGAGTTGATGACAAAACTATGATGCTATATTGCTATGCTAACAGCAAGTGGAGCCATTCAGTAGAAAATACTTCCTTCGTCTTTTTCTTTTTCTTTTTATATGTGCTACATTTTTATTTTGAAAGTCAAATTTTATAAACTTTAACTATAAATTCTAATTATGTTATAATAAATAATATATTCAAGTGAGATCTTATTGGATGCGTCTCGGTATAAATTTTTATAATATCAACTTTTTATAATTTTTTATTTTACAAATTTAGAGGAAAAAACGTTTTAACTTGTGTATTGGAGACCGTGAAAAGTCAAATGTCGAGAGAGCGAGAGGAATGGGGACAAGAGACCTTAATTTGCTAAGGTGAACGAGTATGAGAATTGAGAAAGTGTACCTCCCTTCTCCTCTATAGGCAACTGGGTGTGTTGTCTAATAATATAGGTCCTATGGGCGTCAATAGGTGCTAAACAACACCAATTTCCTATAAAGGCTTACTCCGTAGTTAGTAAAGGTCAAGTGATTAGAACGAGCCCTATACTTGCAATAGCATAACAATGGAAGACGACTCAAATGATATTGGATCGAGCTATAGCTTTGAGGATAAATCTTTAAATAGGCATAATATAATATCTAAACTGTAACCCCATAATAAGCTAATACGCCTTATTAATTTATGAGTTAATCGAAGCTTTTTCCGTTCCGTTTTATTACAACTCTTATGGAAATTAATAGCTGTACCCAAAGAGGCGGCGGTGTACCTATACAATAAACAAATATCTATCTTCATATTAAATTCTTGAATTCTCCCACTTTCTCGACATTCAACTATTCAAGCCACGTAATGACAAATGTAACGTGCATAAGTTAAGTAGAGAGATACTAATACGTCTCACAATTCAAATTTAGAAGCAATATAATTATAACATAACACATTTCCTTTAAGAGCTGTGTTTTTGTAGTTTTCTTATCGAGGTGATGTATGGGCCAATTGAAGATGCATTGTTTCAATACAAGTCCAAATAAGTAGATATTTACTTCGAAACTATATATTCATTGCTTTTTACATTAGAAATTAAGAAGATAGTGAACTGTTTTGGAAATTTGACAAGTAACTCCAAGTCCAACGTAACTATTAATAATTGGATTCAGTAATAAAATTTCTTTAAACTTGTCCACTTAATTAACTCTAGTTTTTTTCCCTTTATATTTGAGTTGTCCAAACCAAATATAAATAATGTTCCCTTTATTTGTCTAAATATGCATGCATACGTAGGGCCTATATTTGGATGCTCTTCAAAGTTTAGTCTCACGTTATTATGGTGACAAATTGTTCCTTCTATTAGTTCTATATAACTTAATTGTCTAACACAAATTTATTACTTGCTGCCAACAAAGAAAAAAAACAATATTACTTATAGCCAAAAAAAAAATTTATTACTAGGGCTTTGTGTATACAATTTAAACTTAATATAGATATTTTCCATTGCATAAGTTATCATTGATTTTAATTTTATGAGAAGATCGAGTGATCAAATAAACCACATAAATGAAGTTTGTGCCTATTTGGTACTTATTTGAGTAGTAAGTTCATTTGATTTGGTGTAGTTCAGTTTAAATCAATTTGAGTTAAGGCTACTTTTGAGTGTATTGATAATAACTTTTTAAGAAGAAAATAAACAAATTCAGTCATAAAATAGTATGAGTAAGTTTGATTCGTGTAGAATATCTTTGGTGAGCCAATTTCGAGTACATTTGAAAGTTGTTTGAGTAATTAGATAGGCTACCTATGTTAACCTATTTTGACGGTAGCGTTGAAATAGTAGCATATATATTGACAAACCTTGAAATTATTTTAAAGGAAAGCAAAATTGAAATTTAAGTTTTTAGTTTTCTTGTTAATGACAATTGTTTTCTTAATCATAACACATTAACTAATTAACTGTTCCAGAAAAATAATACGGAGTTATTAACTGAAAAAAGTCAAGAGAAGAGATATAGTTTTGTCCTGCAATCTTTTTGTAGCTGTGTATATGACCTCTAATCAGTCACCATACTCACCAATCCCATTTGAGACTTGACCACATCAGCGAGGTTGTCGTATCATAACGTTGGATCATGTAATGTCAGTCTGGAGGGAAAGAAATTGGGCCTGTTGGGTCCCAGTTGTGCTCACCAAATTAAGTAAATCTGGACCCATGGGCCCCATAAAATTGGACCCACATGGACCATAACAAATGATATGTTAATTACAGGAAATCAAGTCTGGCACCGCTTTTTTGTGACAAAGCCACTGGTGTAATTTTTTTTTTAAAGCTTTTCTGGAAACTAATTTAAAAAATAAGTTTAGGTTAAAAATATTTTTAAAATAATCTCTATTCAGATTTGGATTGAAGTCGCTATCTTCACTTAATTGAAAGTCGGTGACATCAATTTTCACTGAGTAACTAGGGTGATCAAAAGTAAAAAAAAAAAATCAAAAAATTTAATTAGAAAATCTTTGTTGGCAATAGCGACAGCGACATCGACTTCCAGTTAGGTAGAAATTGGGTCAATTTCTTCCTAGTTGAAAATCTCTGTTGGTGACAGCGAATCTTTTGTTTTAATTTTTGGGCCAATTTTTTTACTAGCTTAAAATCGTTGTCACAAACAACGACTTTCATTTAAATGAAACCGATGTCATGTACATCGACTTTAATCCAAACCTAAATGAAGCTTATTTTTTAAAATAGTTTCACCTGAAACTTATTTCTTGAATTAGTTTATGGAATAAGTTTAAAAAAAATAATCCCAAAGGGCCAAACCTACAAGAGTGAATGAACAAATCATAGCCCATCAAGTGAACTAATTAACCTAAAACTTGTCATCAGAAAAGTAACCATAGATAAGGCAATTTACACGCCTTAGTTAATGATTCTCTAATGTTTTCCTTACTTTGAATGTCAAATGAAAACAATTGTGTGTGATAGTGTTATACGTTTTTGCAACTATGAATCATGTTGGGATAAATTTCCAAAAGTAATAATGAAAAAGTATTGGTGTTCCCCGACTGGAGGAAAGCATTAGTTTTGCATGACCACGTATATCCAAGTCCACGGCTAAATTGTTTTGTGTTTGTGGGGGGAATTAGACTTGAATGGATTACTATGATGTGTGAGTGATATCATAGATGATGTAACTATGCTGGAGATGATACCATAGAAATTTCCAAGGAAGTAAATTGAACATTTCACATATTCATCGTGCATGTCCCATATATCATGGTCAACTCCAGTATTTTGGGTAATATTCACGAGCTTTTTATTCATCTTAAAAGATGAGTTTTGAATTAAAACTCGTTAGTAGGCCACATCAACTGTTAGCTGTTGAATTAAAAGACTCAAAATTACTTTCTTAACATGATGAGATCGACGATGTTCGCCGATTGGTCATTACATTAACAAGAGCAACTCCATTACAACTTGTGCAGTTGTGCATTTTTAACATCTCCCAAACGCCAAGTTACCAAACATTTACTTCACTAACTTTCCTCTGTTTAGATCTAGATTAATATTTTTTAATTTGAAAAAATATTTTGAGAGGATAAGAAGTGTCACATAGGAAAATAATTTTTTTTTTATTATTATTATTTATAGCCATTATAAAGGGAAAATAAACTTACATGTCATAATTACCTTGAAAGAAAACTACTGTACCACATTTCGTGTACAAATTAACTATGAATGATATGTATTATTGCAACGTATTTTCACAAATGATAATTGATATCATTTGTTAGATTTGTGTTGAAAAAATTTCAAACCACAATCCATTATTTATGTTATGTTTCAGTAAACTTAAAAAAATTCATACTATATTGTAAAATATTGTGTATATGATCGAGTTTGATTAAGACTCACTACTTAAAGGTTAATAATGTAATAATTTTATATTATTTGTAATTAAGTTGAGATTTGAGTTGTAGTTGAAGTTATGAGTATAAAAATCCTACTTTAAATAGGTGGGGGGTTAAACCGATCGATACATAGAGACGTATCATATTCATCACAAAAGCATAAGATTATATAAATTTGAAAAAATGATAAAAACATAAATGAAATACTTCATTTTATTCAAATAGGATTGATATCAAAATATCGAGACAATTCTGCAAGTATTATACACCTTTTTTGTCAATGGAATAAATAAAAAATAAGACTAAATACTCACTCTAGCTATGCTAGCTAGCTAGTTAGCTAGTTTGTGAGCTTTACTTACAAGCATTCTAGAAACTTTAAAACATGAGAAAAATTTGAAATTAAGAGCTTCTATTCTAGTATCCTCCACTAAATTCCCGAGCTCTTTAGGAGATTTTGATGGATTAACGAGGGCTTTCGCAACTAGGGTACTATTCGTCCGAAGTAAACATGCATCACCTGCTTATGTAGTCCTTATCATACAAGAAAATTTTTATATTTAAGACAATTTTCCCTTTTCTTGTAATATCTTATACTAATTTCACCCTAAAGGCAATGAAATTGAAATGATGTTACACATATGTCTTATCCAGGGGTCCTTAAAACGATTTCAAAACCTAATTGTAGAAGTTTGAAAATCAATTGAAATGGATATCAAGAGTCAAAGTAAATGGTGTGAATCATTCCTAATGCCTAATATAGCTCTAAAAGATCATGATAAGCATATCAAAATATTTACTTATTGGATCCAAAAATGTCTATAATGATTAAATTTTAAAGGTTATACACTATTTTAAATATATATTTAAAATTCTTTTAAAAATTATATAATGGTCATAGATAATGCTTCATACGATCATGTGAGTAAGTTAAGAACAATTAAATGCCTCATATTTGGTCTCTAAATACTCTGAAAATTAGTTTATGACCTAAATATATAATTTTTTTTGAAAATCTATTGAAATGAATATTCAAAATCAATGTAAAATGGTTTCAAAGGTAATTTCACCATGCCATATATCTTAATATATGACCCTGGATCTATGGTAACCTTATCAAGTTGTTATCTCATCATGGCCTAAATTTTTTAAAAAATAACATAATTTTAAAGGTTACTATATAATATTTTTGAGATATTTTTAAAAACTTTTGAATTAAAATAATGGTAGTAAATTTTTTGTACAATTTTATGAGTAGGTTTGGGATATTCATTATCATATATTTAGTTTCAAAGGCCCTAAAAAAAGTTTATTACTCAATTATAGGATTTTTAAAAATTAGTTAAAATAAATGTTTATATTTAAGTTAGATGGCTATAATAATTTTCATGCCTAATAAGACCCTATAAAATCCATGTTAACCATATTTCATTGTTTACTAACTAGTTTTTAAATTGTTTAAAATGAACAAATCTTGAAGGTTGATGTTCTTATTGAGATATTTTCAAAAATCTTCAAAATTGAAATTATTGTATTAAATTCTTTCTACCATCATTTAAGGACATTTAGATTCATTAAATATCCTATATTTAATCTTAAGATGCTTAAAAATGAGTTTAAAGCCTAATTATAAGAGTTTTGAAAGTAAGTTAAAATGAGTATTTAGTGTCAAAATAGATGGTTTCAATCACTCTTAATACTTAATATGACCATATAAGATTCATGGTAACCATATCAAGATATTTTCTCGTCAAATTCAGAATTATCCAAAATGATCGAACTTTGTAGGTAAATAATGCATTATTTTTAAACCATTTTTTATATAATGTTTGAACTAATCTCAAAGGTATTAGGTGTATTAGAAGGTCATATGAGGGAAACCATTCATAACCTAATCCTGCATTTTCAAAGGCTAAAAAATGAGTTCAGCTCCCAATTTATTAAATTTATGGAAATCGTTGAGTGTTAGAAACAAAATAAATGGTTTCAATCATTTCTATGGTATTACATACCCTTATATGATCCATGGTAACAATATTATGATTCTCCCATTAGATCCATAATTTTTCAAAATAACTAAATTTTGAATGTTAAGAAGTATTACACATTGATTTTGTAATATATTCAAATAATTTACAAAATTGAGATAAAGGTATCTAATATTTCCTACTATTGTATGAAAAATTTTGAAACCATTTAATACCTTATATTCGTTATAAAAAAAAATCTAAAAATAAGTTTAGATCATTATATGAGTTTTAAAAATCAATTAAAATAGATGTTTAAAATCAATTAAAATAGATGTTTAAAATCAAAGTATGGTAGAGGGGTGTTTTGGGAAGTTCATGGTTCGGCCCCAATCTTGTTGACCAAAAATGAAAGCCCATCATCGTGACCAATACCCGCCTGGCCCAACTGAGCGTAGTCAATACGTCAACGAACAACCTTTCTCTTCTTGAAGAAGTTTCTGGATTAATTTGCACAATCAATTTCTTCTCGGCTAAGCATAACTTCTACATTTCTGAGCTCACATCACATACATAGCACAAGTTTTCCAAATCTGGGAATTTGCGCAATTTCACAAATTTCAAGTTTAGGATCAACTCATCATCAATGTCTTCTCCTGCAGAGTACTCCCCGCTTCTATTTCTTCACTTTAATTCGTATTATTTTTGTAATTCAAGTGTATTTTTTTATTAAATGAGGGATTATGTCGTTCTAATTTGATATCTGGGTAGTTTTGATTTTGGGTTAAAACTGTGTTTTTTTGTTGCAATGTGGAATTTGAGGCATTAAATTACGTTGTTTGTTTTTTACAGAGAATTTTGGTGATTTCTATGTTTGGGTTTAGTTGTTGCGTCACTAGTTCATATCAAGTTATAAACATGACTATTAATTCTGGCAGAGGGTGTAAATTTCATTCTCTAATTCGGGTAGAAGTTTGTGAAATAAAAACTTAGGTGATCCCTAATGTTCGGGGTTAGTTGTTGAATTATTAGTTTGTATCAAGTTATTAACGTAACTATTGATTTAGGACGGAGGGTGTGATTTTAGTCTCCAATTTTGGATGGAAATTAGTGAAATTTTGAAACTTAGGTTGTGTTGAATTGGCTTCTATGGTTGTTAGCTGTTATACTGATTTATGGGGATACTTAAACGACTGAGCTTTGGAAGTTCGTTGGTGTGGCCGATTTGGTAGTGTGAGCATTAGGAGTTTCCCATGTCGTGTTTGTGCTGTTGGTTTTTGTACTTGAATGTTGGCATGTTTTTGTTAAGATTTAATTCAACCCAAATATGAAGAATTTGATTTCGCTGCTGCTTTGGACATGTAACATGGATCTAAATCGAGGCCATGAGAAGATTTTTTGGTCAAATAATTAGCTTAATGCATTGGAGAATTCTTAGTCCTTTCGCCTGTTAAAGAACTATGCTCTTCCCTATATTACGTTTAACTTCACCATAGTAGAAACTACAAAGATTTGATCAAGACTATTAAAAGCAAGTATATAAGGGATTCATAAAGATTTATACTTTTTTGAGAATTCAATCTCCAATGAAAAACGTAAAAGTTTCTAGGAAGAGTAGAGAATCTGTATGTTATTTTTGTGCAGAGAAACTAATGGATGGCCCCAGTTTGCTCAGTAAGTGGGCGTTTAACCTTGATCTACTAGGTGGAGCATTTTTCTAATAGAATGCCACATTTAAAGTCCTCACTCTTTAGTGGCCGTGTTCAAGTAATAACTGATCCCTAACCATCATTGTTTGAGAGATTTATTACCAAGAGAAATGTAAAGGAAACCTTTGTTAGCCCTTGTCCTGTACTCCTGTCCTTTGAATTATTATTTATTTATGGAATGTAAGGCTTAAAAATTGACATAGCAGGGGCCCCAGTAGTGTACTCATATAATTTCAATTCTAGAGTTTCCTTTTGTCTTGGTATGATAGGAATAGAGTTTGTTGCTTGCTATGGAGCCACATCACATTGATAATGATAGAAAACTTTGATGGAATCGTGGAAGCTCTTGATATGATTGATTTGATATCAAAAACTTTGAAGATCTCTTGCAATAATTTGGGTGTAGCTTTCTTCTTTAGAAATCGAGAGGGTAGAAGCCAGAGTAAACACAACT
Organism: Dysphania ambrosioides; assembly: GCA_026401315.1. Taxonomy (NCBI): domain Eukaryota; kingdom Viridiplantae; phylum Streptophyta; class Magnoliopsida; order Caryophyllales; family Amaranthaceae; genus Dysphania; species Dysphania ambrosioides. The sequence continues at coordinate 1,140,121 of CM048665.1, forward strand.
GATTATATGGTGGTTTCGGACAGTCAGAAAGCATATTGTAGTTATTAAATATTTCGGGACTGTTTCTATGATTTCTAATCTTTGGACAAAACGTTCGGTGACTTAAGTTTGAAGGATCATGTTGAGATTTTGGAAGCTGTGTCACGAGTCTCATGAAACGCATTGAGTTGTTCACATTGCTAATTGTCACATATAAAGTTTAATTTATTGGGATTGATTAAATAGGACCCTAACAGCCTATTGGTTCTATCATACTGGAAGGAAATTTTCTAATAGTGGGAGCGTGAGTGCCATGAGTACTGTGCAGAAGTCTCACCCAAATGTCTTGAGTTTTTATGGAAACTGAAAGTAGTGGTCCCTGTCTTTTTGAATTTTGTTTGTTTCTTATGTATGGCCCCCTCCCTCCTCATAAGCTTGCTCTGCAAAACCTCTGATTCAATTTTATTTTGTTCCACCCATATTGGCACTGTGATTTCTTGTTAGTTTGGCTTTCCCTGAAAAGTTGATCTGTTGAAAACAACAAGATCGAATTACTCCTGCTTCAGAAATTCTACTGACTTTTTGGATTGAAAGTCAGTTTTCACTAAGTTTATGGATGAATCTCTGCATTCATATTTTCGTTTATTTTTCTGATAGTCGTGCAATTACTCCTAGCCAGCATGTGGTTTTTCCGTCTTCCTGCTGTTTGGCAAGTATACAACCTGTTCTAAATCTTATAGTGGTTTCTGTCCACTAAATTTTTACCATTCGTTTCAGGTGGTATAATTCACTCCCTCCAATAAGCAAGGGTTACGGGACCCTATGTCTTCTGGTCACCACAGCATATCAACTGGGCATACTTCCTCATTACTATATTGAATTGATATATGGAAGGGTATTCAAGAATTTTGAGGTAGCATTCACTTTTCATCTTTTTTAAGCACTCTGTGACTTTGTGCATTATACAAATCTCTAACAGAGGACCTCTCATACCCTCAAATACGTGCAGTACTACAGTAAGTTAAGCACCCTGTGTTTCATCAATTTGTCATGTAAATTGCCTTGTCCTCCCAATTCATTGCTCCTGACTTTTCTTATCTCGGTAACCCCAAACTTGATAAAAAAATCTTAGAGAAAGTTCACTACAAGTTGGGCATCTGCTATTGGGGTTGAAGCTTTTGAGACTAACATTTGGAAATTCTGGGTTGATATGGTGTTGACCTAAATGGAACGGGGTCCTGGTAGGTATGTGTTTGTATAGATTGCTGAAAGAGGGTTACTGGTGTGGCCATGTGCTGAATCTTCTGATAAGTGGAATTGTGGCTTCCATCAAGACAAAGGAGAGAGGGAATTTGGGAGAAGGGAGTTGGAGGAGTGATGAGGGAAGGCAGGGATTGGGAAGAGTAGGGTAACTCAATTAGAATTCATCTAGAATTAAGCTATCTTCTGGTCAGGTTATAACCAAGGTGAATTTAATTTTTAGCACGGTGATACATTTTATGATTAAAGTTGTTCAGACAGCTTTCCAAGACTGTCAATTTTATGATGAAAGTGAAAAGATTAACGTAAATGACAGACAAACAAACAAACAACATGGACACAGATTTCTGTGGTTCCCTATCAATAAGATATCTACGCCAATAGGGAAGAGGAGAATATTATTGATTTTGAGGAAATCCAAATTATAGATTATGGAACTAGTTTAACAGGTTAGGAGTCTATATAGTGCTGGGTCCTTAGTACGGACTTACTAATTCAAGGTAATAACTAACAGTCAAAGTTTCATTTTTTGTTATGCAGATCCAAAGTTAACTGTACTAGTCTCTACCTGCTTTTCTTGTCTCTTTTTATTATTTTCAAATTTATTTGGTTTTTCTCATAAGCATGCTGTCTATGTTCAGCAGAAGCTTTCATTTCCTTCTTTCAGAAATCACAGGCATCATCGTGGTTCATTTTTTGTTGTTCTTACCTAACTGATTTCCATTGGCTAATACTTAACAATTTACATGGGTAACCAGGTGTGGCGGCTTTTTACAAACTTCTTTTTCCTTGGTGGTTTTTCTATCAACTTTGGAATTCGTCTGCTTATGATGTAAGTAGTTCAGCTATTCATAAATTTGAAGCAGAGTTACTGCATATCTCATTATTCTACTTTTTCATTGGACGACTTGTCCCTTGTTTTGGACAGCGGTTTATTTTTTCGCAATTTAAACGTACTACAAACCATGGTAAAGGAAAATTTCCTAGGGTGCTAGTTCCAAATGGCTATGCAACTTTGTGCTTGCTACAGATATAAATTGTACCCAGTGATTCATTGGGCTTCTTCTCCAGATTCCGTCAGATTCTTACAGCACCTGAACACTGTCCTTATTATAAGCATGAGAGTTTTCTGTGCATCTTAATAAATTGTGAAAAAGCATTATGTCAAAAAAGCTATGAGATATTTACACCCATTTATCTATATTGAACAAGATTTTGTTTAGTTAACCTTTTTTTTTTTTGGGAGGGGGGGAGTTTGGCAGGGACTTTGGGGGGACTTATGACTAGAGAAGGATTAGATCATAGTCTAGGAAAAGAAGACTTTAATACACCATTGAAGGGATATCAAATCTATTAAGTGTCGTCACCCCTTTTATTAACTTTGCTAAAGCATTGTTCCATCCTCAGTTGTTCCAATATGCTCTTATGGACCTCATAGAGATTAGAGAACTGGTTTTTTGTTGAGTGGGCCAGCTCCATTTCTAGATCGCTTGCTTGCTATTTATGTGAACAATGTATCTCTTGTGTTCAACACTGCAGTAGGATTGCTGCTCTTATGAGATATTATAAGCCTTTAGGGCAGAAATCTGTCAAGCTTTCATATGATTCCCTTACTCCAGGTTCCAATCAGCATTCTAAAGACACCTGCAAATGGGCTGCTATGCATGAGCTGCTGTAAAAGAAGCATCATTCTTCAGTTTTTTTCTGATCGCCCAAACAAGGCTGTCATTTCACTTGGACACAGATTTTCTTTGGCCAAGAAGGCTGAGTTTTTTGAATAGGGATATGGGAGGGTGTTAATGATCTTCTAAGATGATTTTGTCTCTCTTTGGCTGAATTCCCATAGGAGCAACACTTAAAGGAGGTTCCATGGAGATTTTGTGTGATATGAGTTAGCCTGAAAGTTTATGCTCAGCCAGGAATCATGACCAAGAATAAAGATGATTGCAGAATAGATTTGTTGCGCTCAGATTCCTGTAGCTTTTGGATAATGTCTCAAAACATGCTATAGATCTTGGCGTACAACAATAAATGAAGGGCTTCTGCTCCGAGTTCCTGAAAGCAAAATTTTTGTGGTTTGCCTCTCATTCCAAGTATAGCTAGATAAAAAATTGTGATTTGACAAAAAGGGGGGATTCAAATCCAGTTAGGCTCATTTTTGTGGTACTCTCTGATAGAATCAAAGAGGCCTTTTGACGGTTAAGATCCAAATCACATATCACTTTTCTTGGAGTTATGCTGGGGATTGACTCATTGAGGATCATTTACATTGGACTAGTAGAGGGGAGTAGTTAGAGTAGTCATCAGGTTCCATGCCTAACTTTAGGGCCCGTTTAGTATGAGAAATTGGAATGAAATGGAATGGGGATTATAAATTCATTTTCGACTAAAAGTTTTTTGGTTTGGAAAAAAAAAAGAATGGGTTTCAAACACTCCCAAAATCCACTTTTTGATTCCTTAGGTTCTAGTTAGTGTTGACTCCGTGTTCATTCAGACCTCCCGCTTCAACTTTTGGATGTCATGTTATTATAATACTTAGAATTATTATTATTATTATTATATTTTTTATTATTAATATAATCTTTATTATTATTATTAATGGCATTATCATTTTTATATTATTTATTAAATTGATTACTATTATCATTATTATTAATACATTATAAATTTTTATTATTATTATCGTTAGTACTTTTTTATGACACGATATAATAAACTACTCGGACCCGACCTAAACCCGAAAAGTGAGACTTGTAAACCGATCCAAAGACAACCCGAAATTGATTGAACTTGTTAAATAGCTGATATAGCATGACTTACAACAACCCCTGGCTTGATTTCAATCAAAATTGAGGTGGCCCACTACTATAGTTGACTTAACTCTAAACCCGCTATAACCCGTCTAGGAATCAACTCGAATTGATCTGAACCGACATTGACCCAAATCGAATACGACCTGATCTGAACCCGAGTAAGGAAATAACTTATTTGACCTGACCAACTTGACTCGACCCGATAGGCCAAATTGACTCGATTTAGCCCAAACCAATAAGCACACCCCTAATTTTAATATCGTGAACATATAAAATTAAAAATATTTTTATTGTTAATATCTTTGAACAAAACAACAAGGAATTGAATCTCATTCCTATGTTAAACTAAACGATTGAAAAGGGTTTAAAACTCATTTCTCTACTTAACCAAACAACTCTCTAAAACTGATTACATTCCTCTCAGGTGTCATTCCTGATTCCATTCATTCTATTCCTGCAATTCTAACAGGGTCTTAATTATGTCCATAACCTTAGTACAGTATCTTTTCTGATTAGGGACGAGCTATTAGGAATCTTAACTTTCAAAGCTCCCCTGTTTCTAAACCATAATAGAAATAAAGAATGTATCCATCTTTTGTCTTTACTCCTTTAAATATGAGACTGGTCATGGCGGTCAAAGTAGTAAGATAGTTCGTTATATTTTCGATAGATGCATATGGAAGCACAAGTATTTTTTTTAATTTGATAAGAGTTCCAGCAAAGCATTGACTTCAACTAGGAACTAATTTTTGTAAAGCTTCTCTCTCTCAAAGTACCTCTGTCATTTGGTTTGAAACTAATTTTTTTTAAAGATGTATGATTATAGCTGTCTGGACAGAGTACAGAGTTCTGTTTTCTTTTACCGTTCAAAAAGGATTGGTTTTCTTTGTCCTGATTTATCCTACTTTTTTCTTTTTAACTCTTGATGTGACAGAGCAAGGTATGGAGTTCAATTGGAGCAGGGACCGTTCCAGAGGCGAACTGCAGACTTCTTGTGGATGATGATGTTTGGAGCATTGAGTTTGTTGGTAATAAAATACTTCTGTCTGCAATTTTTTGTTTGTTGGCATGCCCAGTATCTATTTTTCATTGAAAGTTAGTTTACCTGGGGTTACTGCAATTAATTACAAATTTACAAACCCTGTGCCTTAGTTTTTGCAGGGGATTTCCTTCTACTTTACTGAGAACTAGCCATTTACAAATTAGAAATTTGAGTTGCCCAAAATTGAGTGTTAGCTCGTTTGTGAAGGTAGGAAAATAAATGTTCTAAGTTAGTGTTTTTGATTTGATGGATAACCAACTAGTAGATTATAACCATGTGGCCGGGTTCAGGTATGTGGAAATTTTACAACCTCATAACCCAAAGTCTCAAAAAACTAGCATGTACATTTAAAACTCTGGTTTTCAGCTGTGCTATACTCTGCATTCCGGACGGCTGGTTGAATTCCTGTAGAGGCTCTTTTTTTTTTTATTTTTTTTATGTATAATTTAGGTAAAAATGGGTGTGGCTATTTTCTTAAAAATATGAATTGGGTGTGAAGCATTTTTATTTTAAAAATGGCAGATGGACTATGTATAATACAATAGGAAAGGGTGTGGCTATTTTTCTTTCAGTAATAGATAGCATTCTTGTTCTGTTGCAATGGTAATCAAGTTAGTTTACTAAGCTAGTCTATTCTGACCTTCCAGTAACTCTTTTCTATAGCCTTCTGCGAAGCATTTCTGCGTCATCAGTACCCAAGAAAGAAGTAATGACAAGGACTTGGCCTTCTTTGTTGTCTTTTTTTTTTTTGGGAGTCAATTTCATCCTGTTGCCATCGCTTGGTACTTTACTAGCGTATTTTGATTCCAGTACCCCTGAAATTTGAGAATTTTCATCCCACCCCCTTACAAAACAAAACCTAGCAACCATACTAGTTAAAAATTTCTCCTTAACTATAATTGTGACATAAACAAAGTTTTAGCTCATTCAGGTATTATTTGTTGACTGTATGCAGGTTACTTTGCCCTTTTTGGTAATGTCTGGTTGTGGTTGCCAATTACCTTCTCTTGAGAGTTGACATCAGTTGTCTCCTTTTTGAGTTCTCAAGTCAGCATTTGTTTAACTGATTTTCCTTATGTTTCATATCCATTATTATCAGGCATTATCAGCCATCCCCTTCTTGGAATTATCATTCGGTGGAATATCGCTCGTCTTCATGCTTCTTTATGTCTGGAGTAGAGAATTTCCAAATGCCAATATCAACTTGTATGGGCTTGTCACCCTTAAGGTAAGTAAAATTTTACTGCTTGTGTCCTTTCTACATTCTATCTGCACAGTTTTGCATGTCAATCTTTTCTTCTATTGATATTCATCTTCACCTGCAGGCTTTTTACTTGCCTTGGGCGATGCTGGCATTAGATGTTATTTTCGGTTCATCTATATGGCCAGATCTCCTTGGAATTGTTGCCGGACATCTATATTATTTCTTGACTGTGCTTCATCCTCTTGCTGGTGGAAAGATGATACTGAAGACTCCTGCGTGGGTGTATCCTTTCTTAGTCATTTCTAGAATACACTCTATATTGCATTTTGCATTCAGGTGAATTTTTGTCTCAACTGATTAGCTAAGGAGTAAATGGTCACTCCTGTTTTTTCGTGATTTGCATCCTGTTTATGTAGCTAATACTAAGGTAGTTGATAAGTGGTCATAGAATTGCATCCTCTGAGAATATCCTTCCACACAGAGCTGTATCCCTTGCTGATATTTGAACTTACTATCTCCAAAAGCTTTCTAGCCAATCAAGAATTCTTAATTGCAATAAAAACCAAAATTAGGGCTGTTCGACATTCCAGTCTTATAGCAGCCCTGTAACCATAATTTATGCTGCTCCCCCATTATTTTCTTGTTGTGCCAGTGTTACTCGACTTTTCTTCTTCCTGCAAAGACTTGTGCACGACAGTCTCATGGTGTCTCATAGTGAGACCTAGATTCAGAGATGGAAATTATTATAGCATAGGTAACTTTTCATAGGTTTTGAGTAACTTTTATGTTTTTGGGGTAATTTTTTTTTTAAGAAATTAGTAAGGTTTGGCTTATTACAATTTTTGAGTATGAGGCTTTTTGTTAAAGATACAAGTCTGCAACATTCCCGTTCTCAGGCGACATTCACCTTCTCATGTTGAGATTGTGTCGTGCAATGTCGGGAGACCTACTATATATATATTTTTCTCTGAAGGAAATTTCCTTAACTGCTTTTTGTTACAGACATAAAATAGTTGCAAGGTGGAGACTTGGAGCTCCAGCACCAACCCGTCCAGTAGCAGGTGCTGCTTCCGCTCAGCCAGAGAGAAATACTGGTGTTTTCAGAGGAAGAGCCTATCGTCTTAGTGACTGAAAATGGGCGTGCAGAGATCAAATACAATACAATACCGTTCGAAGCATTCCCCGGAGGGGTAAAAGATGATTAAAGTTTCCAGTAGAATCTTTAAAAAGAACTGTTAATGTATCGCTTTTAATATTACTAGGAGGGAAATGGATATCATCAGGCCTTAATTTAGGATCTGCTGAGAGACTGGTTCTTCCAACCTGATCTAGTACAGATGATCAATTTAACAGTTAATGAATGTATTTGATATCTCATTAGAAGTTTTAGCCGACGATTAAAAGTCAAGTTTCTGCTCCTTTTGTGATTTTGATTTATCATGCAATTGTCATAAGTTAACTAGTACTCGTAAGATTTTATGTTCTCGATCATATAGTTCTACAAGGTTGTGCTGATTTGAGCAAGTTGGATATGTTTCAGGTGACTGGTTTTAATCCTTCCCGTGTAAACGTATTGATATTCGATGGTTGGTCCATTGCATATTAAGTAGATGATTAAAGCAATAAAATGGCTTTGAGTAGCTTTGAGTATTACGTGAAGATAGAAATTAAGGTAGAAGTTCTTGAATAGAGGTAGCAACGTAACTTTTTAATACCAACAAATAATGTCCAGCAATTTGATCCATGATCCGAACCATCTCTTACTGAAGAGAGAACTGTTACCTGTTGCCAACTTTTCAACTGAAATCACTTTTCCTACATAGCCACAAACTCGAATCTTTTCAAGAAAGTACATGATAAAGAAACCCGTAATTTGACCCCAAAAAAACTCGCCAACTTGCAAGACCAAAAGATCAACTCTTTCTTTTCAATGACGGCATGAATCAACAAAGGATACAAACTACTTGAAGAGGCTTTGAATAACAATTTCTACCCAAAGTCCCTTTGGAAGGAGAGAACCACATTCACCACAAACATGGTCCAAGAACACGCCAAAAGATTAAAAAAAAACTCGAAAAGAACTTCACAAGTATGATAAAAATCACACAATTGTCAGCAATAAAAACATGAAAGAGATTAGAGAAAATTTGTTAAATACAAGTGAGTGTGAAGGAACTAGATAGCAACAATGGATACTGGCCACTTTGCCAGACAAAATTACATGTGAGAAATCAAGGTAAAGGCAATTCCCGACTACCTCTAATTTATCAACTTTTAGTTTCGACCAGCCATAGAACAAAAAAGAAAAAAGGAATTCTTATCAGACTACTAAGATCAACCACATTCCATGAAGAAGAGGAAATAATAAACCAGCCCAAATACGCTGTAAAACAAAGCCAGATTTCAGGGTATATGCTAAACAACTTATATCTCATCATGGTTAAACAAAATATGGATTACTTAAGAATCCTTCTCCTACCTGTCTCTGATATCAAGACAAGAGCCCAGTAGACCTCAGATGCTAATCTGCAAACCATTTCAAGAAAGGCAACTTCACTATTCAAGGTAGAGAGAAATGTATCAAACACTCCATCTACTACATTCTGTAGTCTAATCAAGCCAGCTTAGGCACTTCAACTGCTCATCAGAGAGTTCCAGAATAACAGGCAAAATTAATTTAACAAGAAGCTATACACACAGCAGTGTAAACTGTAAAGTGCACCAAGAAAGGTTCCTGGGATCTGCCAACAATAGAGAAGGAACCTTACCCAAAGTCAGAATACTCTTCCCTTCAAATTACTTAAAAGGTACGCTAAATACATCGATCAAAATTATCTAACAACCAAAAACAGGCTAAACAACAAAAAATAGCACAAATTATGTCAACTATGCCTCTATACTTGAAGAAAAGTTAGTGTCAGAAACACGACATGACTACTTGAGAGCAGAAGGGATCAGCTGCAAAGGCAAATAGAATCAGATTAGTGACAATGTCAAGTAGCAAAACTGAACTTAAGATACATGGCCACAATAATATCCAAAATATCATCTCATAATCTTAAAAAACAATTACTCAAGGACCATAATGGAGAAATTTTAGGAAGTATTGTAACAAGGGCTTTTCTGTTGAGTGCATTGGGCAATATGCTCATCTCTTCCTACCACCACGCTCCCTCAAAGAAAGAGTCAAGGTCTCTCCATCTCCAATATTGTAATAAGCAAGTTTGAGATTGTCCTTTAGAAAACCAGCCTTTCCACTCAATTTCTGTTTGTTTGCTGGAAGTTGAATTTCGCCAGATACTTTTTCTTTCAGACTACCAACAGTTTCACTCAAGGACATGATGATTTCCAAAACTTGCCCCTTAAGGTTTCCTTCATCAGTATTGGGAACCGATATGTTGATCCTAACAGGACCCTGCAGAGAAAAACATTTTAAAAGCGGCAGTTAATTCCACTTAAATTAAACATTTAGAAAAAATCATTCATGGGGAACATTTTGTCTCAGACTAAGCCTTGCTTCTTATCTAATTTGGAGGTGGCAGTTAGTCTCTACCTATCCCATAAAAAATTCAGTAATAATTTGGGGTAAGTAGCATACATTTATAACCCTTCATAGATAAAAATCTTGTCAATCTGGAAGCCACTAAGGTAATGCTTGAAAGACATAGTAAATTACATACGAAGAAATTAACAGCAAATAGGATAAATTAACCCATGTTTGTGGATGTCAAGTATCTGTGTATGCAAAGTCAATACCTAAAAACAGAACAAAAAAACAGTGCGACATTAACACACAAATCAACACTTGAAGAGATCATGGAATAGGTGGTCCACTCATTAACAACATCCTTCAGTGAGCATATAAACATTGTCACAGATTCATCAAATCATTAAGCTAGAGCCAAAATTTAAGTATTCTTTGAAACTTCTAAAGTTTCATGATACCATAATTACTAAAATCCTAGATACACCAAACTTGAAACAAATCCAATCAAAACAAAAGGAAGCTTTTTAGATTCATATTTCATACTCAGGGCCTTATGTTCTGTGCATAGACAACATATTGTGACATGAAGAAAATCTAAGAAGTAATCCAGGAAGTAATCATACTATTAATAGAATTAGGCAAGAAAACAGAAACCATACCGGATGTTGAGCAAGGAACTGCTCCTCTGGAATCAGTGCAGAGTCATCCAACTTCTGTCTCTTGGGCTCTGGTTCCTCAGGAAGTGGAGGAGGAGCTTCCTCTGGTGGTGGAGGAGGGGGTGGCATTCCTTGAGGAATAGGCAGTGGTGGAGCAGGCATACCATGCGGTGGAACTGGAGCAAAGGGCCTGTGAACACCAAGCGGGGTGAATTGGGATCCAGATGCAGGTTGCACTGGCATACCAGGTTGGTTCATGGACCCATGTGGAGGCATTGGTGGGCGATTCATCATCATGTGCTGCTGTCCAGGAGGCATCTGCATAGGAGGAGGAGGTGGAGGAACCATTTGACTTAAAGGGTGCATAGGACGGGGTGGAGGTGGTGCCATAAGTCCGCCAGAGGTTTGAGCTGAATACTGAATATTGTTGGTTGGTACACGTGGCATATTCACAGATAAACCAACGGGGGGAGGAAGTGGACGAAGCATAGGAACACCAGGTCTCGGGGGAGGAGGTGCAGCTGGACCAGGGAGAGATCTTCCATCATTGTAATTGATCTCATTTTGATCCTCTCCACCCATACTCTGAGACATGGCCTGATTTGCAGTGCGACCAATGCTCCCTGTGTGACCATCCCATATTACTTGCTTAGGCTGCTCATCTTTTTTTTTCTCTATCTCAGCTTTGACAGCATTAGATACTTCTTCCTCTGTGGTACCAAAAATATCTGGACGGGTACGAGCTAGACCTACAATGTTTCTAGAGATCTCATCATCATGAGCAAGGGTTGTCTCTCGAATCTTGGCAAACATCCTCTCCTTTTGCTCCTTGTATTTTGGATCAATCAGAGAAATCCTCATGTGTTCTGACATCTCACTAATGGTAATTAGTTCACCAGTAATTGGAGAAACCACAAACTTTGTCGGGTCTCTTTCAGCAGGAATTCTCTCTTCAGGTCGTTTCCAGTTTTTCACAATTCTCATTGGAGGCTCATCTTCATCCATTGCAACCTTGGCCACATTTTTCTTTTCATCTCCATTTTCCTCCAGGCTAGTACCCGTCATACCTTCTTGAAGAAGTTGCATTTCTTCCTCGTCCATTTCCATGGCCACTTCCTTCCCTGGCTCCACTATCTCCTCTTCATCTCCATCCTTGGTTGAAATCTTGCTTCTCCTTATGACTTCTTCAAGAGTCATTGGCATAGGCAGCGCCTCATCTTCGTCATCTGCAAAGTCAATTGACTCAACCACAACAAAATCATGCCAATCAATCATAGCCATCTGGATTCTCTCTTGCTCAATTTCATCTTCAGCTTTCTGCCTAGCTTGCTCCTGTGATTTCTCCCATTCAAGCCTATGCAAGCACCGCTCAAGAACTGTAGTTCGGTCAGCAACACTCTTCCTTAACTTTTCCATCAAGCCCTTTGGGGGCATGAGAACCTTAGAATAAGCATCAGCAAGGGCAGTGAAAAACATAAACATGCTATGTGTAGGCTTCAAAAAGTGGAACTGGGGGTTGTTCATCTCACGGCTCGTAAGTCCTGTCAAAAAGGACTTCCCATTGCGAGCAACAAATTGTGCAGTAAGCTTAATAATATCCAATTCCTCCCCTGTAATCCCCTCAGGCAGCCTTACAGTATACTGTTCAGCCTCTGGAGGCTCAAGGACCTTACGAACAGGTCTGAATTGTGCAGCAGGGTCAGGCTTCTCTGCTTCAGCAAGGACAGCAGGCTCAGCATCTGAGGCAGTTGAATCACCAGGCTGAGAAGGAACTTGTTGAGCTAAAGATTGATTTTTGGCCCTGAACTCGGCCAACTTGTGTTGATAAAAAGCATGGTAAGGATCGGAAGCATTAAGAAAATTAAATTTGACATTGCCAGCATTATTGGCAATAATCCTCTTCTCAAACTCGGGCCCATTCTTCGCAACGAATTCTGAAGTTTTATCAACGATGTTTCTAATATCAGGAGGGGGGTAGATGATTCCAATGGTTCTAGTATGTGTCGCCACAGAAGTTCCTTTGGCAGCTTTGTTTTGCTCCTCAGGTTCTTTCATCTCGTCATCGAGGGGTAACTGAGCCGGAGGGGTAGGACCAAGATCCCCATCTTCAGGTGGGGCTGGAAGTGGCAGTATGGTTAATGTACCCATCATTTTGTAAGGAAAATAACCAACGCAATCAACTGCACAATCTCCCAAGCATTTGAAGATTGAGCGTCGTATCAACGGGTAGAGCACAGGACGCTGTTCTGCAACAAACAACTACACATAAAATTCAGGACCAGTAAAACACAACACGCCAGAATCTCAGTGCTAGTAAAATCAACACAAATTCAAATCAAAAGAAAGAAAAACAATCAAATATTACAAAGCGTCCTGATTTCAAAACATCGGCAAGTAATACATGACGAACAAACAGCTTCAATCCAATTGGAAACCCTAAAATATCACAAGTTCAATAAAACCCTAACTTTGTCGAACGAAAAATAATATATACAGTGATGAGATCTAGCACGTAAGGGTTCAATTCAGAAAACCCATATGATGATAGTAATCAATTGGAAGTACCTGAGTTCAAATCTCTGTAAATTGGGATAATGGCGATATGTCGACGAACCCAGCAGCTTCTTAAGTCAAGAGAACCGCCTGAGAGAAGATTTTCAGGTTCTGGCCTTTCTGCTCTAAATTAAATAAACCCTAGCCTCCACTCTCCAATATCCACCCACTTACGTTTTAGTATCAGCAAATATTTTCAAAATTTATATGTGGAATTTATGCCCTATTTTGAAATTTAAATGTTTGTATATATACAAGATACAATAAAAATTATCGCTTAATATAACAAAAGTTATTCCTTAATACAATATATGTCAACTAAGTACATAATGTTAAGAAATTCCTCTAAATCTAACATATATCAATCCAAAATTAACAGTTTAGTCACATGCAATAACAAAAGTTCATAAGACTTAAAAATGTAAATATCGCTTCAACTACTAATTCAAAACACTTCAATTTACTTGATACTATAAAAGAAACATTAAGCAATACTACTATACTTAAAAATGAGTAATGAACATGTTTTGTACTCTAGACTACACAGGACTAGCAAGGAACGTCTCTTAAAATCCGCTTTCAATGCTATTATTTATGCTATGTCACTTTTATAGACGTGACGAAATTTCAAGTGCTATTATTAAATGAATAGGTAATATTGCCATATAACTTGTAGGAATCTTAAGATACCACCAAATAATATTCCCTTCTTTGTGTTAATACTCAAGGCAAATTTAAGATAGAATTTTAGTTCTTAACCTTCTTCCACACTTTTAGTGATTAATAACTTGAAAGACGTACCAATAGACAAAACATGTTCATTAAAAAGAATTTCATCTTTTTCTTGATTAAAAACAGTGATTATAAAACACCTTTTAAAACAATTACTTTCCTAGCCTACTTGTAGTTAAACAAGACTAACATGCTTGACTATTGTCCAAATGCCAAAAAAGATGTACTTTCCTTTCTTACACTTCAATTCAAGACTAATGACATTAATAAACATAAATGAAGACTCCACCTTGATGTATCTAGTCTTATTTATATATGTATGTATGATGGAAGTCAAAAACCCTATCAACAAGCCTACGTGAACAAATGTATAAATATGTGCATGTATGTAGTTGATGTTGCAACTCTATACACGTTCCTATACTTATGTTTTCTAACGTTGTTATCTAATAAGTTTGTTGTTAGTGTATTATGGTTAAATAATTTTCAGGTATACAATTCAAATTTAAAATGGTTCCATAAATAAAGGAGTTTGTTATGCCATGAACTTCAAAGCATTTGAATAAGATTCAAAACTCTATCAAGATAAGTTTGAATAAATTGGTCTTCCTAAGTTTATGGAGTTGAATCAAAGACATGCTGACTTGAACAAGTTGTTGGACGTGCCTATATAGAAGAACTTCAGTCAACAAGAACATCTCAACAACAATTCAAATCTGTAACAGCTAAAGTATCGGTCAAGACCTTTGAAGCTGACCTCAGTAACTGCCCGAGAATCATGGAACAAACATTGAAGCAGTCAGTCAAAGGCCTAATACCCGATTCAAGAGCAACGACATTTCTGAAGAAGTTGAAGACTATCCGTTGCAAGAATAACTCTATAAATAGAGTGAGCTGAAGCTTGAAGATCAACAAGGCCTTCCAACGAGATACACAATTCAAAGCTACAGCAAATCTTTCTCTCTAGTACTTACTCTTTCAATGTAATTTAGAATAGAGAGAAAAGAATACAAAATATCTCTTGAGTGTGAAAAAGAAAGATCATAAGAAAAGGAGAGATATACTTTGAGTAGAAACTATAATACTCAAAGGTTCAGAAAAAGAAAGGAGATTTTTATTTCTAGGAATTGAGACGCTAAAGTGTAGCTAGGGAAAGCTATGGTATAGAAGATTGGGTGATAATCTTCGAAGGTAGCTTTAGGTCTCTAAAGGAGGAAATAAAGATCGGTTAAATCCTACGGGTAGGAAACCCTAGGCGGAGACGTAGGCACGTTGCCGAACTTCGTAACAAATACTCGTCTACTTTATAATTGCATTTATTTAATTCATTCATCTCGTAATAGCCTATTCAGGTCAAAATCTTGAAACCCGCTTCAAAGCCCTTGAAACCAGGTCTATTATACTTCCGCATCTAAAAACCGTTTCAAAGCCTTTGAAAGCCTAAATTTCAAAAACGACCATACTCTATTCACCCCCCTCTAGAGTATTTTGATCCTTTTCATCCCCTATTGAATCTTCAATAAACTTGCTACTACTTGACATGAGTTACTATTATAAAAATAACTAGATTACCTATGTAGAACAAATCTATCGACATTGAAAAAATATGAAAACAATCAATAAAAGCATAAAAATCATTAAACAAGTATAATGTTACAACTCACATACAAGTAAATAGTCACTACAAATTTAAAGAGTTAAAAGTTAGAACTACAAAGGACACATTGTTATTAATTAACCTTGCACATTTGCACATTCAGAATGTTTGTTATAACAGTAGTACAAATGTACAATAGTAAAATTACTTAACAATCATAATAACCAAAACTTGTATTATTTGCATCATCACTCTCCCTTGGCTCATCTTTGACATCATCTCCAAACTCATCTTTGACATCAACGTCTAAGTGATGAGGGGAAAATAGAAGATAAGACTTGATGGGTACAAAATTAAACGAATTGGAAACAATAGAGGAAAGAACGTAAGAAACATAGTTTGAAAGTCATGTTCCTCCTCATCTAGGCTTTCATTATCATCTACATTTCGTGGCACTTGCCTTGCTAGTCTCCTTGGCTGCTCTCTATCAATAATACTTAGCCATTCATCATTAGAGGGAAGAGAAGGATCCTCGGTATCTGCTATCCATTCATCATTAGAAGACAACTCATCCAAAACAAGAGGGTTGTTGTTGTATAAGAGTATTGCTTAAAATTCTTATTGCAAACTTTACTCCGGACATTCATCCCAATAGGAATCCCGCCAATAAGCTTTCAAAGAGTAAGCATGTTTAGCAAAATCATGCAAGTGTCATGAAGGAATTCAATTGAAAATAGAGACAAATAGAAACAAATAGCTGGACTTTTTTTAATTCCTGGTCATGACAGCAGTAGGCAGCCCAAAAAGTCCTACTGCATTCTGAAACCCATCAACTTGAAGATAAATTTTCATTCTTTCATCAGGGTCAGGACCCATTCTTTCTAAACATTTGTATAAACCTAGTTTGATATTTGCAGTAGCTTGGAAATTGGAATTGTATTGATTCTGAGGATTCAAAAAATAAGTTGTAGCATGTAGAGGTCTGTATAGTTGGTCCACCCGACGTTCATCCACAATATCCAACATGGGTCCTTTGATTTGATTGGCAAGGAAAAAAAACAGCAAGGAAATTGGCAAGGCATATATATATATATCTAAGTAACTTACTTTCTCCAAACATTGTTAAAATTTTCTTTGATTTGATTCTTAGTTGGTGCCATTGCTTCATAGATTAATCCCATGGCTGGGTTTTCAATTGAAATCGACCATTCGTAACAGTTTAACAATAGGTAATGCTGCCTTTAAAAATGTAGAAACACACGGCCAAAATCCCCTAGTATCCAAGACTACTCTTTGAATCTTTTTCCCCTCTAACAGATTTGCCAAACTTGCTTGATGTCCACTTGCCAGGTGAAGAAAAAGTCAAGAGAAGGCCTTTATGCTCATTCATGGACTAATGACAAATAAGATGATGCAAATCGCGTGACACCGAGCCTAATAAGTTCTCTGTCTTTCGTGAATTCCCTCATCCAAGTGAGTAATGTACATCTAGAGTATATGTAGCTTGTAATCTTCCTTGCGTTTGCAATGGTCACACTATGAACCTTGAGCTTTTTATTAAAATCCTCCAGCATGAGATCAATACAATGTGCAGCACATGGTGTCTAGTATAGTTCAGTTCTTTTCTCCATCAGTTTTTCTCCAGCTGCTTGTAATTCGCACAACTTGCACCACATTCTCCTCACCTATGGTTTCTACAACCGCTTCCAACATCTCTAAAACTTTATCAGCATTCTTGGAGATGTCAGATGTATCCACAGAAGACAAGAAACAGACCCATTAGGACTATTCACAAGGAAATTGCATATAGAGCGTCTTTTTCTATCACTTCATCCATCGGACATTATAGTACAACCTGTTTTGTTCCATTCTTGTTTAAACTCCTCCCACATATTCATTACATTTAACACTTCTTTACTTAAAAATTCAACTCTAATTTCATGATAGCTTGGAGGTTTGAATCCTATCCCAAACTTTGCGATTTTCTCAACCATGATCTGGAATTCAAGATTATGAATATCATTAAATAGAATTGCACTAGTTTAGAAAACTGAGCAATTTGTTGACACACTTCTCTTTCTTCTTTTTTAAAATTTATGGTTCAGTGTTGTTCGCACTCCAGATTTATTTTTTCTCACAATTCCATGCTTCCCTGAACCCTTGGAAACCTACCTTGGTATCCATAAACCTCTTCATCCTCACCAGTATAATACAATTTTTTTTTTCTTTTTTCTACTAGATTGCTCTGCATTATCATGTCACAACTCTCTAAACTTCTATTTTACATCATCTGGAACTTGCAAACATACCTCAGCATCAGTACCAATACAAGCAAGGTGATGTTGTGAAGTCAATAAACACCACCAGAACGCACTTGACTACAATAATTGCATCTTACTCTTTTAGAGTCTTTATCTACCTCAGTACCATGCTCCCAACCAGGATACGTTCTGCTACTATGAGCATTTTTTCGTTTACTTTTTGTTGAGCTTCAGACAGAGCCAGAGGTCGACATACCTACTTCTTTCCCATATGAATCAATGACAATCACAGATTCACACTCAAATTTATCACATTATTTCGAATTTGTAATTAGTCACTACTTTTTCTACAGCAAGAAAATTAGCGAAAAGCATTTTTAATCTTCTAAATTGAGAGGAAATTAGCAAGGCATATCTTAGTAACTTAATCAAATTTATTATCAGAATATGATATCATAAATTCATAATCATTCCATTAAACTATCACATATTCACAGCACGTTAATCAGTTGAACAAGCAAGTAAGCGGCATTTTTAATCTTCTAAATTAAGAGGGAAGCTGCAGCTATGACATACCTTTGTGAAGATAGCAAGCACGAACAAGCAGAAGTGGCCCACGAAATGGCTTTCAACAATTCCACAGATAATCCACTACCACAAAATTGAGAGGGAAGAGTGTTGCTTGGATGGGGTTGAATGGAAAGTAAAATTTAAGCTCTTATTTACGGAATTTAAAATAGGAACACAAAGAATGAACCGAACACGGAGCACAAGAATTTTTAGCATGGAAATCTTTGTGTCAATACCAAAGGAAAACCACGACCCTTCTCCGATGTTTTTGAAGCTCTTTCACTAATTGGCAACTCCTAATACAACCTATTAGGAACACTCTCTTTTCTTTCCACTCGTGTTCCATTCAGAACACTATGCTCCTTGGCACTCACTACCTTTCTACTTTTCTACCTTTCCTGAACTTAACTCAAAGTAACTAAATATACACTCAGCCCCATTCTCCTTAGTACAACTCAATATTAAACTATCAAATAATACAACTCAAGATAGTGTACAAGAGGATTACGAGTTGATACAAGGCTTTAGCATAAGTTAGAAAAACACTGATTTCAAATTATAACTCTTAGAGAAAACGTTGAAGTACTTAGTCAGTGCTAATAATTTAAGTGATGAGTAAATTCTTTTATACTAGATAATGATACTTGCTTGTTGTCATAAAAGAAGTTTAGGATAGTCTAGTATATAGTACGCAAGTACCCATTGCAACCTTATACAACTTGCGTATAACATCAACTAATGTCTAAGATTTTACCAAAACATATTTTCACAAAGGCATGCTTGCATAGAGATATTGTCATGGGAAATTAAAAAGCAAGCCGTCACTTTAGGAGGAATTGATTTTCTGTAAAAGCAAATTTTAGAAGTGATTTTAAAATCAAAGTGAAATCATTAGATGTCCTATTTTACCCATTAGCTTAAATCAGTTTTCTAAGCACACTTAAAGTGACTACCGGTTATTAACCGATTGCCTTTTGGATTTTCTTATGCCTTAATTGTATCAAATGTTGTAAACTCACTTGTACTCACACAAAGACCAGAGAACACTCATTCTAAGGCTGCTTATACACACTTCAACTCAGAAGCTTCATCCGAGAATTCCCACTCAGGAACTCCGTACCTCTGTAACTGGAACTCAATTCTACAGTGACTAAAACTTGGACCTTTAAGTTCCAATGATAGCTTTTCTTCTTATTTGCCTTGCTTCATAAAATTTGTTACACTTGACATCTTCAGGTCTAAGTGTGATTTCTCCTTTGATACCCATGTTCCTATTCTGGAACTTGTTTTTAGGCCTTTACACAACTTAGAACAATAAACTACATCAAGCTTGTTTGCAATGTCATCACCAAGTGATTAGGTGGTACAACAAAGAGATGTAGTAATGGTAGAAGTGCAGAATCACGAAATGGAGAGGAAGAGAGGAGCAAGGCACAAGTGCAGATTCACAGAAAAGAGGAAGATGTGTTTCGTTTTTTTAAGGCTTAGCTGTCACTGAAGTATTGAAGACAGGAAGAAAGGAAGCTTACAAAGTATGCCAGAGCAAGCTGCTTTTTGTTGGCTGGCTCATGTCTCAGGATTCTGATTTCAAGTCCATTAAATATGCCAATGGTAGAATCGGTCTAATCGGGATAGAATATCAATTCTACCTAGTTTGACAGATTCTACCGTTCCTATGATTGATTCCATAAGCTTTCGATCTAGCATATGATCTCGATTGTTTAAATTAGGTAAGTTTAATTGGGATAATACTTAATAAGAATATTTTCATTTATTGGTAAAAACTTATAGGTTTTATAGAATTAACTTAGAAAATTTAATTAGGATAATATATTTTATAACATTAAATGAAAAACTTATTATAGAACAAAAGTAGAGAGGAAATATAAAATAAGAGAGAAATTAAGGTAGTTTTAAATTGTTTAGGAATTTATACAGTTACACAATTTTCTATTTATAACAATTTTAAATCTAATATTAATATAAAATAGAAAAAAAGTAGATGACCTCATCTAATATTAATATAACATAAAAAAGTACATGAGTTAAGTATGATATCAATAAGGGTTTTGTTTCAATAATACTTATAGATTCGAATAGTAAGATTGTGATTCGGATCACGATTTTAACAATCTTGTTACTACAATTAGCACCAGTTACATAAGCTAATTAAGATGGTGTTAAATATGTAATTACATGAGTTAATCAAGATTAACAAAAATAATAATGATGATTACAATATTTAAACACTAATTAATAATATTTAAATATCTAATTACATGAGATAATGATAATTAACATAATAACAATAATCAAACAATAATATCAATAATTAAACCCAAAGTATGCGTGTACAATTTAACCAGAAAAGGGGAAAACATCTAAGTAAGACATCTGGCCTTGGGGAAAACGTTGAATTAGACGTCCTCATGAAAGTGATATTTTTAATTATTTTTTAAATGAAAAATAATATTTTTTAAGAAAATTAAAATTTGTTCTAAGACAGCAGATTTAAGGTTCTTTTTTAAAAACAGAAAATAATCTTTTTAAATATAAATAAAAATAAAATAAAAACCTCTTTCAAGTTTTTTTTATTGAAACTTACCTTTTTTTTTAAAAAAAAAAAAAATCTGACATTTGCTTCTTTATAGTTTTCATTATAATATTTTATTTTTTAATTATAAAAAAGGTTATTTTTCATTTTTTTAAACAATTGAAATTTATTTTTTTAAAGGTTATTTTTTAGTTTAAAAAATAATAATAAGAAAGTTACTATTTGGGACATTTATACCGGACCTAAATTTAGGAGTAATTTTTTTAACTTTTTTTTTTAAAAAAATTCGAAATATAACCTCCGCACTATAGTATTTCGAAATATGACCATGGAGTTAGGTTTAATATAAAGTCGCTGTCTTTGTACTTAAAAGTCACTGTCCGAAACAACGACTTTGAGTTTTATAATTTTTTTATTTTTAAAAAAGGTTATTTATATAAAAAAATTAAGGACAACGACTTTCAAAAAAAAAAATTTTAATATTTTTTTTAGAAAAGTTATTTTCATTTAACAAAATATTAATAAGAAAAGTCGTTGTCCGACTTTCACATAAACGACTTTACACTGAACCTAAACCTAGGGTTATTTTTCGAAATAGTTTGTTGTGGAGGTTATATTTCGATTTTTTTAAAAAAAAAGGTTAAAAAATAAAAATATCTAAATTTAGTGTCATTTTTCGAAATAGTTTGATTCAAAAGTTATTTTTAAATGTTTTAAAAAAAGTTAAAAATATTTGAAAAAACTTGGATTGAGTGATGATTTTGTCCTAATACTAAATCAACGATGGCATACATCACTTCCCACATCATACCAAGTTGCTTAATTACATAATTCACAGAATAGTCAAAGTCTTAGACTTTTTTTAAAAAAACAATCAAAATATTATTTTCAGTATAAATTATTTCGAAAAATGATCTCGTATTTATATTTGGGTATAAATCGTTGTTTGTATTATTAAATGAAATTATTGTCAATAACAACGACTTCGGCATTGCTTTATTTTGGATCGGAGTTGTTTATACCCAAGGCAAAGTCACAACCATTTGTTTTACCAAAAAAAAAAACTGAAATATGCTTATGATTAGAATGACACTAGCCATAAAATAGATTCTTACTATAAAATAGACTAAACGTTTACTATAAAATACACTATCTTACTATAAAATAGACACTTGCTTTTGGGCTGGAGTTGTTTTTGCATACCTGCTTGCTATAAAATAGACACTTGCATACTCCAATTCTACCATCCAATTCTCAACCCAACCATTTCTTTGATTTCAATGCCTTCTCTTAGAAATAGTTGGAGTGCAGTTAAGGGTGGCTATTGGTTTCCAGGCAGTGGTCTAGTAGCCTCAGCCATTGACTCCACTCTTTTCACCCATCTCTTTTTTGCCTTTGCCAACCTTAATACTCAAACTTTCCAACTCTCAATCCCTCCAGGATGTGCCACCTTCCCTCGAGATGTCCGACCAAGGAACCCTGCAGTAAAAGTCCTCTTATCCATCGGCGGAGGAAAAGCAGAATCATCTGATTACAACAGAATGGCTAGCAAGCCTAGTTCTCGAAAAACCTTCATCGACTCATCGATAAACGTAGCTTTATCTAATGGTTACGATGGCCTGGACTTGGACTGGGAGCATCAGTCCACTGTCGAAGAGATGAATAACTTGGGAACCCTCCTAGGTGAATGGAGGGCTGCCGTAAGGGCTAAGGCACCGAGCCTGATCCTATCTGCGGCTCTTCGTTACTCACCTAAAGCAATATCAGGAGCTAGTTTCCCTGCACAAGCTATAGCCAACAACCTAGATTGGGTAAATGTCATGGCCTATGACTTCTATGCCCCCGCCTGGTCTCAACGGCCATATGTCACACGACCACATGCTAATCTTCGTGATCCATCGGGCAGTAGTGTGAGTGGAAGTAGTGGGATTAATGCGTGGATAAACGCGGGTGTGCCCGCTAGAAAGCTAGTGTTCGGGGTCCCCTTCTACGGTTACGCATGGCAGCTAACAAATGCGAACAGTAATGGTATATTGGCCCCATCTAATGGGGCAGACACCAGTGTAGGTAATGGGACGCCTAGCTATAGGGAGATCAAGGATTTCATCAGTCAAAGAAGTGCAAGGGTTGTGTATAATGCTGATTATGTTACTAATTATTGCTACGCCGGTACTACTTGGATCTCTTATGATGACACACAGACCATAGCACCTAAGGTAACTTATGCCAAAAAAACTGGCTTGCTCGGGTATTTCGCTTGGAGTCTCGGACAAGACAGTAATTGGGCTCTTTCTAGACAAGGTATGTCAAACTTTCAACCTATTTAATTATGTTGACAAATTAACATTCTTACGGCTGCTTATTGCACGTGGGGATGTTTATGTATACTCTTTAAATATATTTTGAATATTATAACAAATTAAATTAAGGAATTTATTGCAGTTATTAATGTACATATTAATTTAACATTGCAGCATCGCAGACATGGGGAGCATAGTTAACCGCGAGCTAGCACAGAAGTTACAGCATCTGACTAGTCTTGAGCTTCAACTTCCATCAGAATTCCTGTATTATACATGAAATAATTGTCGGCACAAAAATTGTAGTGAGTGTACTATGAAATAAAAAGTAAACGTGTAATACGAGTTTGTCCGGATCTATATGTAAAATATGAAATGTTGTATATATAGAAGGGTAAAATGGTAATTTTTTTTTAAAAAGTTGTACTTTTGAAAATTAAAATTATGCTACTTACAAATGAAAATGTACTTATATAATATGAAGTTGTTTTATGAATAAATGAAATTGCGCATAATTTTACTATTTTCGGCTTGACCCTATGCTTTACCTTCATTTTCTTTTTTGAAGTTGAACTTTTAAGAATTAAAGTTGTACTATTTGTAAATAAAAATGTACTTATAAAATATAAAGTTATACTGTTAGGAAATAAAAAAAACTTGTGATATACAAACATATATACACGATATATATTTGGAATTTCTCATTCTTATACAAGCGTTGCGTTTACTAGAAGTGTTGAATGTTGAGTAATTATAATACTCCGTAGAAATGTTGTGTTTACAATATTGGCTTAGCTGGGTAGTTGTCTAGTTGAGTATATATGATAAACCTATAAATGCCATAATCAGTGGTAACACGAGAATTTTTACAAGAGTTAATTAACAGAGTGCAGAGAGTGGGTGGGCTAAATGGGCCAATTGAAGAGCTGTTCTTACCGGCCCTTTTGACGTGGGTATTGACTTAAAGTGTTAAGTGTCTAGAGCATTTAATATACACTTACCAACATCTAAATTTTATGTGTATTTCTTTACATTTTTTCTGTTCAAATACTCTTATCTACAAGAACTTCTGAAGTCTTACAGCACTATTTTATACTCCGTATTAGTTTCTATAAGGTATAGGGCCAAGACGTATTCCTAGTCTTTTTTATTTTGTGTGACATAAGAATATACCGTAAGACGTATAGCTAGACAATATCCCCAAATTCAAAGTCGTTTTTATTTATCATTGTAATGCTATATAAATTTTTATTAATGAATATTGTTTTCCCCCATTAAAAGAAAAGAGTAAGAAACTTGACACGCTAAACGTTAGAGTAAGATAAAAGGGTCCATTATTTCTCCTGTAGAAAAAAATGTTAGAAAAGACAGAAAATGAGTGAAGAAATTCAAGAGTGAGACAGACAGTAGCTGGTTACAAGTTAGAAGCCCCAAGTAAGTTTTATCCCAAAACAATCGGAATTGGGCCGGGAGATTCGTACAACTCCTTGCGCTTTTAATGTGTTTTCTTTCATCTTCTAGTCTTTTACATATAATGTGGAGTGTAGATGACAACTAGTCTAGTTGGTTAAAGTTTTAAAGGGTGGTATTACAGACCTGTGATCGAATTCCATCTACATCAGATGTTACCCTTGCTATTTGCGGTTCTTTTTACATTAAAAAAAAAAACATACAACGTGGAGTAATTGTAATACTCATTACTCATACACACAGAGTATGAACATAATGGATGAAAACTTGTTAGTTTCAGAGCTCCTCATATCAAGATCTGAGTACTTTCATTGGCTTCATTCGTCACACTAGGTAGTGGTGACAATTAGGAACATTCGTTTTTCCTCTAATATATAACACTGAGTGGAATTTTGTATTCCAATAATGAAGGAAATCTAAGCTGAATAAAGAATTTCATCTTTGTCTTGATTAACAATAGTGACACTAACTTTCCTAGTCTACTAGTAAGTTAAACAAGATTAACATGCTCAAAGACTATTGTCCAAATGCCAAAAAGACATATACTTTCCTTGTGAATTTCTATCATGAAAATAACTCATGCAATATGTTTAGAAACATGCATCACTTTACTATGATGCTTGCATATTAAATCCATACAAACATATTAGACTTTTATCAAAACATGCCAACATATATTCCAAGATAGCTCATAAAATCACGCCAATCAAGCATGATACCGCATATAGTATACAACTTTGAACATAATAAACTATTATGAACAAATTTCTATACATACAAAATATTTTAGCTATGTATGTACCTTAAGTAGTCAATAGAAGTCTGCACGTTTGCACTAAAAATCAACTAGAGAATAGTCTTAATAAATTAACTAGAAAAACTATGATTAATGCTCAATTAACCAAACTTATAAAAACTATTTTAATTTTTTAGGACTTAAAAAACTGTTATAAACTCAATATTTTATGACTATAAATCATTTTTCACTTACGAAGTTATGAATTTCATCATGAGAAGCTACATGCACAATCTATGCCTAGTTTTGATCTTATCAAAACACTTTTTCAAAGACAATTTCTATGCCTGGCCTGAATAATCAAATATTAATTGTCTACTTGTCAAATGAGCATAGACGGATTATCTAATTGACAAATGAGTAAATATAAAATATCCATTTGACAAACAATCTAACAAATAAAAATTGTTCATTAGTGAAATGAGAAAATGTAAACGGCCCATTAAGTGAAATGATTGAGTAAGTATAAATTTGTTCATTAATCAAATCATCATATAAATTTTGTCTATTTGACAATTGAGAAAATATAAATTTTCCATTTGTTAAATGAGCATATATAAATTTTTCATTTGTTAGATGAGAATATAGAAATTGTCCATTTATTAAATGAACAAATGTATATTACCCACTTTTTCAAATGAGCTAATATAACTTGTCACTTTGTCAAAAGTACAAATTTAGTTGAGTAAATATGAATTATCCATTTGACACATGAGCAAATATTAGTTATTCATTTATTAAATGAATAAATATTAATTGTTCATTTGACAAATGAGAAGATATTAAATATTCATTTGTCAAATGAACAAGTTTATTATAGTATTAAACAAAGTAAGAAAATAAATTATCCATTATCATCATAAATTGCAAATGAATAGAATTATATGGTTATCATTGTGCACATTTAATCATCAAATTTGAAGGTAAAAATAAAATCCTCAAGTAACAAGTTTGTAAAAAAAAAAAAAAAAAGGTGCTAACTTTTAATAGGCTTCAATTGGTGATCCGGTCTGTTCATAGACAATCGTTGTTCCTTTGATTACCTCAATGTGCTCGACATCAGTTGGTCTCATTCTAACATTATGAAACAATATGAAAAATCATAATTTAAACTTAGATGTAATTCAATATTTCAATAAAAATTTGAATTGCTACTTTTTAGTAGGACAATTACAACTATCATGATTGTCAAGCATCTTGCACGTTTTGCAAAGTTTAAAAACATACTCAGTCTATGTTAATGCAAGCATAGACTATACATCATCATACATCCCAAGTTCGAATGCCAACATTACAATATTTCTTACATCAAATAATTCTTATTTGTTACTATCATAATTGTAGCACAACTGATATAGAGTAAATTCAAAGGTTGATCTGGACAAAACTCAAGCATATGGAATATCCAGTAAATTTCACTGTCAAACAATATCTAACAGCGAAGCTAGCACACTAACTAGAGGTAGAAATATACAAATTAGCTTTATTAGGTAAACCAATCCTCAATTCAAGTCTTTAGTAGAAAAGGATAGATATTCAATACTCAATACTCAATACTCACTTTGTCCTTTTATTTTGTCCCATTTTTCATTTTGGTCAGTCTTTCAAAAATTACCCCATTTCTTTAAAAAAATTTCATTTTGGATTGTCACTCTAAAATTTTTGTATTATATCTTTAAAAAGTTGATTTATGTATTTGGGAAAAAAAAGGCTCGGGGGAGTAGTTTAGTACAATCACAAATAACATATCAATCTCTAGAAACATATACTAGACGACAAAAAAAAAAAAAAAAAAAAAGGAAATGCCCTTCTCTAATCAAAACACTTGGATGACAGATTGGCTTTACGACTTAAATTCCTAGAGGTTTGTCAAAAAACTAACAAACTCTCCCAAGGAAATTGTCTCTAGCGTTAGTAGCAACAACAACACAGCACGAGATTATGAAGTTATTAGATTTAGACATCTATCATATTGACATCTTTACATCTAAAAAGACAAGTACCTCAATTACCATTACACTAAATCAATGAAATTTAACAACTAAATGAGCAAAAAAATAAGTTAATTAGGTTACACAAAATTAACAAACAAATCAATTAATTAATTAATATAGGGTTACTCAAATTCAACAAAATTAGCTAATCCAGTCACTAATAATGTTGCTCATCTACTCGAATTCTACTATATTGAACAAAATAAACAATGAATATAAAGGAAATCTCTAAGACCATAGTTTTTTTCGAAGGTCGACTCTATTTAATTAGGAGACTACGTACATATAGACGTTGTCTGATGACGGTGGATTGAAATGATGCTTGACGGTGGAGAGTGTGAAGAGAGCGAGGAGGAGAATGTGGAAGGAAAAACGAAGGAGAAAAGGAGAAGGGCAATATGTATTTGACTAGGGAATTGTCCTTTTCTAATATCTATATTAATTATAATTAATACTTGGTATGACCATGCGTCGTACCCGTTATTCGATCGGTATCCTTGGTTTCTTTTGACTTGGTCAATAACCCAAATACTTTGATTGGCCAATGTCCTTTTCTTGACTTTACTATACCACTCTGTATCGAAGAAAATTGAAACGGCGATATCTACCACACACTGTAGGAATTTAGATGCGATTAGCGAAATTTCAAGAAACGATTTCTTAGCACCTAACACAGGATCTCATGCATATAATAATACGAATTATAGAACAGTATAACATACCCTTGATGCGTGAATTTCTCAAAGCAAAAAGACACGTTTTACGGAGAATTTAGAACGTCAGATGTCGTTCCTCTAGTATTGGTCCACAAGCAGGATTGGATTACCGACATATACTAGTACGGAATCAAGAACGGTTCTTGATTGCTTTTTAGGGTTTTTAGGTTATGTGAGAAAAAGCAAAAGCTAGTATTGAAGAAGAATAGATCAAATATTTCAATCCCATATATCTATTTATATATATATGATAATCAAGTAACTCGAAGTGACTCAATTACCTAATTTGATCAACTTACAACTCTCACATAAGTATCTGAGATTTATCCAATCACTGCTTATTTGTGTGACCTCATAGGACTCAGTTACAATTAGTAGTATACTAATCTAATTAGTATACATATTATAGTTGGTTTCTAGTAAAATACTATAATTATCTAAAATAACCGAATTTCATTATCTCCATAATTCATCCTAATTATATCTAATTTGTTACACTTGTTGAGGACATTCCTTCAATCTCCGACTTGTCTGAAAACAAGTGTGTAACCATAAGATCTTTAAGTCTCTTAATGTCGAATTTGATAGTATGATCACATCTCATGTCATCCATACAAATATTCAAATCATTTCTTGAAATCTGAGCTTGAACTGTCCAAAACAAATGGTTAACTCTTAATCCATTTGAGCACGACCATGCATTTTCAGTTCTTACTCTTCAAGAGGCCCAAGACACCAATTCTAACAATTAGGAGGACTTATTCAATTTTGTACAACCAAAACTCCCACTTAATTTTTTTTGGCAATCCCGAACATTCCCTTTATAACCTCCTTTTACGGCACGATGTTTGAGAATGTCAAAGACTTACTAATCACTAAATGAGAATAGTGTCATACTCATGTCAAAGGAATCCACTAAATATAATAAACGAAATTCTTAAAACATTTTGAAGAATATCAAGTAGGTCTATCCAATATATATCCATATATATATTCATGTAAATGACTAGACATCTCCATGTCCCCATAGCCCATGAAACTGCGCTATCAATCAACTTACATACTAGTCCTTGAATGAATCATTTATGTCCAAGTTAATGATTCGGGCCAGGGACTAACATTATTTTATAATCTCGGTTTACTTAATAGGGTTTCATTCATCAAATCACGCATTTGACAAGCCTATCAAGAGTTATACAATACTTTGGACATTTTATCTAAATCCAAACCATATTTAAATAAGAATAAAACTTTATTGATAAACATAAACATACATATCTAAGTGTTTTATGTCTGTGACTAAGTTTGAAATAAAATAGTACACAACTAAAGCCACTCTCCAATATGCTTAAGCCCTAAACCCCTAGTATGACTTTCATGCTTGGGTTGAGGCAACGGTTTAGTTAACGGGTCAGCGATATTATCGTCCGTATGAATCTTCCAAACAACCACATCCTTCCTTTCTATTATCTTTTGAATGATGTGAAACTTTCTAAGTACATATTTGGACTTCTGATGCGATCTCGATTCCTTTCTCTGAGCAATGGCACCATTATTGTCACAATGTAAGACAATACCACTTCCAATACTAGGTACTACTCCTAGTTCAGAAATGAATTTCTTCATCCAAACTGCTTCCTTTGCTGCATTGGCTGCAGTAATGTACTCAGCCTCTGTTGTAGAATCAGCTATGGTGCTTTGCTTTGAACTCTTCCAGCTCACCGCCCCTCCATTTAGACGAAAGATGAACTCAGATTGAGATCGGAAATCATCCTTGTCTGTTTGGAAGCTCGCATCCGTTTAACCTTCAACAACCAATTCACTTTCACCTCCATACACTAAGAAATGATCCTTAGTTCTTCTCAAGTACTTAAGGATATTCTTAGCTGCATTCTAGTGCGCGTCGCCTGGATTCGATTGGTATCTGCTACACATACTCAAAGCATATGAAACATCCGGCCGAGTACAAATCATGGCATACATAATGGACCCTTTGGCCGAAGCATAAGGTACATTACTCATTCGCCTAATCTCCTCAATGTTTGAAGGACATTGAGTCTTGCTTAGCAATAAACCATGTTGCATGGGGAGGAAACCTCTTTTCGAATTTTCAATATTAAACCTAGTAAGAACCTTATCAATATAAGTTCTTTGACTAAGTCCAATTAATCGTTTAGATCTATCTATATTGATCTTAATCACCAAAATATACTCAACCTCTCCAAGGTCTTTCATAGAGAAACAATTCTTTAGCCATTCTTTGACAGAGTCAAGCATGTGAATATCGTTTCCTATGAGTAATATGTCATCTACATATAAAACCAAGAAGACAATGCTACTCCCACTAAACTTCTTGTATACACAAGATTCTTCTTCGTTTTTGAGAAAACTAAACTGTTTAATTACCTCATCAAAGCGAAGATTCCAATTCCGAGATGCTTGCTTCAGTCCATAAATAGACTTTTTAAGCTTGCACACCTTCCTAGGATTCTTAGGATCCACAAAACCCTCAGGCTGTGTCATATACACATCCTCTTTCAAGAACCCATTCAAGAAAGCAGTTTTGACATCCATTTACCAAATTTCATAATCAAAGAATGCAGCGATCGCTAGGATTATCCGAATGGATTTAAGCATCGCAACTGGTGAAAAGGTCTCATCATAGTCAATACCATGAATCTGCCTGAAACCTTTTGCAACCAATCTAGCTTTGAAAACATCAATGTTTCCATCCTTGTCTGTTTTCAATTTGAAAATCCATTTGCAACCAAGAGGTGTACTCCCATCAGGCAAATCAACCAAGTCCCATACTTGATTTACAGACATGGATTCCATTTCAGATTTCATGGCTTTCAGCTATTTTCCGGAGTCTTGACTCGCCAAGGCACTTTTGTAGCTAGTAGGTTCCTCATGTTCTAAAATCATTATTTCAGAACTTTCAGTTAACAAGAAGTCCACAAATCGTTTTGGTGGATTTCTTGGTCTACTAGATCTACGAGGGGCAACAGCAGGAGATATTTCCTTCTCAATGATTTGAGAATTTTCACTCGAATTTGATTCGAGTGGGTCAATAGAAGGTTCTTGCGTTGCCTGCATTTCCTCCATCACATTGTTAGAAGTGAGGAGAGGATCATGCGTTTGAAGCATTAGCTCTTCCTTATTTACTAATGGCCTAATCGGTAAGAAATAACCATGTGATTGTGTCTCTGATGTGGTTTTATCCATATCCATTTGTTGCTCCTCTCGAATTTCTTCGAGATAGATACTACTCTCACTTGTCTTTCTGGAAATAAAATCCTTTTCCAGAAATACACCATCTCGAGCAACAAACACTTTGTTTGCATTTCGATTGTAAAAGTAGTAGCCCTTTGTTTCTTTAGGATAACCTATGAAGAAACATTTGTCAGATTTGGGAGACAACTTATCTGAGAGTAATCGTTTTACATAAGCTTTACAACCCCAAATTCGTAGAAAAGATAATTTTGGAACTCTTCCTGTCCATAACTCATATGGTGTCCTT
The DNA here is from genome assembly GCA_026401315.1 of Dysphania ambrosioides. Taxonomy (NCBI): domain Eukaryota; kingdom Viridiplantae; phylum Streptophyta; class Magnoliopsida; order Caryophyllales; family Amaranthaceae; genus Dysphania; species Dysphania ambrosioides. The sequence goes on from CM048665.1 coordinate 1,171,625, forward strand.
TCTACTGCCTTTGACGGAGTCCTATTTAGTGTAAAAACAACAGTTTCGAGGGCATGTCCCCAAAAGGATATTGGAAGATCTGCAAGACTCATCATTGGCCGAACCATGTCAAGTAAGGTGCGATTCCTCCTTTTGGATACACCATTTAATTGAGGTGCACCTGGTGGAGTTAGTTGAGAAAGTATTCCACACCCCTTTAGTATCTGATCATCAAATTCTTGGCTTAAATATTCTCCACCACGATCTGATCGTAGTGCTTTTATTGTTTTGCTAAGTTGATTATGTACTTCATTCTGAAATTGCTTGAACTTTTCAAATAATTCAGACTTATGCTTCATTAAGTAGATATATTCATATCTAATTAGATCATCAGTAAAAGTTATAAAGTAACTAAACCCTCCCCTGGCCATAGTGATCATCGGTCCACATACATCTGTATGTATGAGTCCCAAAAGATCACTTGCTTTTTCACATTTTCCTTTAAAAGGTGACTTAGTCATTTTACCCATCAAACACCCTTCACATATATCGTATGATTCATAATAAAACGATGTCAGAATGCCATCTTTTTGCAATTTCTGAATACGCTTTGGGTTGATGTGCCCTAAATGACAATGCCATAAACAAGTAGGGTTTGAATCGCTTAATTTGTTTTTCTTGCAGTCTACGTTATAGATATGTTTGTCAAAATCTAATACATACAAGCCATTCATATATAGCACTAACATAAAACATCTCTTTAAAATAAATCGAACAACTATTGTTCTTTATTTCAAAACTAAAGCCTTTGGTGTCTAACACGGAAAATGATGTTTTTAGTAATAGAAGGAACAAAATAACAATTATTTAATTCTAAAACTAATCCATAAGGTAAAGGTAGACTATATGTTCCAACTGCTAAAGTAGCAACTCTTGCTCCATTTCCAACACGCAGTTCTACCTCTCCTTTAGCCAGCTTTCTACTTCTTTTTAGTCCCTGCACATCCGAAACAATGTGAGTTCCACAACCGGTATCCAATACCCAAGAAGTAGAAGTTGTTAAATTAACTTTTATAACAAAGATACCTGAAGAGCATGTCTTCTTATCTTCCAAATACTTAGGGCAGTTTCTCTTCCAATGACCTATTCCATCACAATAGAAACATTTGGCATCCGCTTTTGGATCGCCCTTGGGTTTAATAGATGTCTCAGTTCGAGCAACTTGCTTGCCCTTTCCTTTGAAAATCTTTTTGCCCTTCCCTTTCCTTTTGAACCCCTTACCTTTTTATACCATAAGAATTTCTTTCTTTGGTTTTGGAATGTCCATCTCAGCAGTGACAAGCATTCCATGCAGTTCTTCTAAGGTTTGCACTTTATTGTGCATGTTAAAGTTTTGCCTAAATTGCTGAAATCCATCATGCAATGACATCATGATTATGTCAGTGGCTATGCCAGTTGTATAGGTCATTCCCAGTTTAGAAATTTTCTGGAATAATTCCATCATTTTGAAAACATGGTCTCCCACTGGTTTATCGACCTTTTGCACACATCGGAGCAACTCTCTATGAGTCTCGTATCTCTCTACCCTTGCTTGTTTCTGAAACATCTTTTTCAGTTGCTGGATAATGCTATGAGCATCCATACCATCAAAATTCTTTTGAAGGTTTGGTTCCATGGAAGCTAGCATGAGACATGTGACAAACACTGATTTATCTTTAACAACCTTTTGCCTAGCCTTTTCCGCATCTAATGTTGTGGCTGTCAGAACTGGGATAGGGGTGTCAAGGACATCCTCTCTTCCTTCGGCCCTAAGAACAATTCTTAGGTTCCTTTTCCAATCTAGGAAGTTAGTGTTGTTCAATTTATCCTTCTCAAGGTATGAATGTAAATTAGGACTGTTGTTTTTGCTAGACATGATATTTACAATAGAAATATATCAAAGTTTAATAACATGTTTATCATTAGTAGCATACAATATATGAACAATTCAAGGCTACTTATCACATTTTAAAGTTTGTCCCGAACTATTAAACGTGAATTCCAAGATCCTTTAAAACAAAAAGTTATAAGCGGACTTTGGCCCTATGTATAAAATCTGATGTTTTATTGATAAGTAAACGGCCTTTACTAATTATATCTCATATAATTCTTGGTCGATAGATAACAAATTTTGTTTCCATCTCTATATTTCAAACCCAAAACTTTGTCTTTTGATAATCTTGTTGAGAAAAACCAAACAGTGACATGTAAATTTCATAAATATTACCCTATTTTCCCAAGATTATATGTAATACCCTGCTTTGGCAGAAACTATTACTTATGATCTAGGGCTTAATAGGTGTCTGTTTGGAAAAAAACATATCTCAATATTTCTTTTATGGACCTAATTTACTATGTTGGTTTATTTATTAGTGAACATATACAATAAATACGAGCAACATGCGTAAATTTAAATAAGCATAATAAAATGCAATAAAATTTGTGATCTAATATGGCCCCTAAACCCTAAAGACTACTCTTCATGGGTTTCGACCTTAAATTATCATGGATCACCATCCTTGATTATCTCGGACATTTACTCCTTGGATCTCTATCCATAGTGAATACATAATATTTTTTTAAATTTAAAATAATAACTTGAAATAAATTACAAAAATACAAACGATACGCAGATCGTATTTTCTATCCTAATTTGGGCCATACCAGTCACCTCATGCAATCACAATATCAAATATTATAAATTGCATAAAATAATAATATCAACATATTAAAATTAAAACAACATGCATTAAAAGGCATCCATTATTTAATTTTATCAATCATATTAATAAAATTAAATAATGTTTAAAGCATTAAAACATGATATATAACATAAAGTATTTACTATTCAAATATATTAATCATATTAATAAATTTAAATAATAAACAAAGTATCTACTAATCAAATTAACAAAAATAAAACATAAATATATTAATTCTATTAATCAAATTAATAAAATTAATTAATTATCCATTAATAACAGTTATTGATTAAACTGATTATTTTGATTCAATTAAATTTAAAGTGGTAATTAATTAAAAATTAATTAATTGATTAAAATTGCAAACAACAAAAAAATGATGTGAAGAGATGCTTAGATAAGCCGGCCTCCAAGCCCGTCTAGCCCATCGTGGCCTGCAAGACAACTTCCCCTGCAGCATCCCATCCCCGCAGCCCCACGCATACGCTGAAACCTTCACGCACGCAAGCCCCGCTTCTTCAACTCGCCGGCGACAATCGACGGCGATCCACATCAAACCAACACTACCCCCATACTCGCCGGAAATCGGCGAACAAAACCCCTCTAATTTTGTCTCCGGCCATCCACCATGGCGCAAGAACGACAGCCATTTACCTACCTCCCTTGCGCACAAAATCGGAAATTTTGGAGCAAAATCGAGCAACAATTGTTCGAATTTTGGGATTGAGATAAAGGCAAAACATTTAACTATCATATAATTACAATGTTTGATTGATTAATTGCGAAAAATCATAAGATTTTGGAGAATCAATCGATTTGGGGATATTTTTAGGGTTCTTAATGCCGAAAATAGAATTGCCAAATTGTTGAATAAATTTCCATGCAAAAACTCAATCAAATTGTGTATCCATGTTATTCAAACAACAATTAATCATATTTCGAACTTTAATCATGCCAGAAATTTACAATTTCGTGGTTGATGAAATTCGAATTGGGGCTTGCGACCGTGATGCGATGAACAACGAAAGTAAAAGAGACAATTTCAATTAAAACGTACTAATAATGATTAATACTAGCATCAAATGCATTAATGTTAATCAATTCCATTTGCAATTTTAATCTACTTATTAACCTCCCCTAATTGAATCATAATAACAAGTTTCATATATAATCATATTACAATATGCAAGAGGCTAATTGATACCACTGTAGGAATTTAGATGCGATTAGCGGAATTTTAAGAAACGATTTCTTAGCACCTAACACAGGATCTCATGCATATAATAATACGAATTGTTAGAACAGTATAACATACCCTTAATGCGTGAATTCCTCGAAGCAAAAAGGCACGTTTTACGAAGAATTTAGAACGTCAGATGTTGTTCCTCTAGTATTGGTCCACAAGCAGGATTGGATTACCCACGTATACTAGTACGGAATCAAGAATGGTTCTTGATTGTTTTTTAGGGTTTTTAGGTTATGTGAGAAAAAGCAAAAGCTAGTATTGAAGAAGAATAGATCAAATATTTCAATCCCATATATCTATATATATATGATAATCAAGTAACTCGAAGTGACTCAATTACCTAATTTGATCAACTTACAACTCTCACATAAGTATCTGAGATTTATCTAATCACTGCTTATTTGTGTGACCTCATAGGACTCAGTTACACTTAGTAGTATACTAATCTAATTAGTATACATATTATAGTTGGTTTCTAGTAAAACACTATAATTATCTAAAATAACCGAATTTCATTATCTCCATAATTCATCCTAATTATATCTAATTTTTTACACTTGTTGAGGACATTCCTTCACACACAGCGCCCGCCTTCTGTTATTGACTATTGTACTCTTGCCACTAAGTTTGTCAAGTACTTCGAATAAGTTACTTGAGAGTATGATCATCCGAAAGTGGAAACTATCTACTTAGGCAGCTATGTGTAAGGGTGCTTATTGAGTTGAGCTACTCGCGAGTTTTCGAGCTCGAGTCGTGTTCGATTTTGAGTTATCGAACTCGAGTCAAGCTTAGCAAAACTCTCATAAGCACCTCTAGCTACGTGTATGCTATTACAAGCATAAATATTTGGATAAGATTGAAGTAGTATATATAGAGCAGAAATGTTGGCTTTATATATGTAAAAAAAATGTTGAAGTTCGGTTCTTGATCCCTCTTTTTGAATAACATTCGGATTCCCAATATTATATATGGTTCATTCACATTCCTATATTTAAATTTTAAAACTCTAAATGACATTTAGATAATTAGATATAGTTCATTAAAGATAAGATCGACAATAGTAATTTATGAAAAATGTAAATAATGATTGCCTAAGATGTCTAGCTAGCATATCTAGATTAGTTTTTCAATATCTTTGTCCAAAACTAAAAAATTGGATTGATTGATGATTTTGCCCCAATACTAAATCAACAATGGCATATTGCGTGGTGATTTTGTCCTAATACCAATGGCGTACACCACTTCCCACTCATACCAAGTTACTTAAATGCTTTTATAGACGCAAGTAGAATAGTCAAAGTCTTATTTCATTGTCCAAAGATTAAACTCATTTAAGGAGCATTATTGCGACGTCAAGTTTTTGCACACATGCTTGCTATAAAATAGACACTTGCATACTCCAATTCTATCATCCAACACTCAACCCAACCATTTCTTTGATTTGGATGGCTTCTCTTAGGAGTAGTATTTCCCTCATTGCTTTACTTTCACTTCTTCATTTCCAATGTTCGAGTGCGGTTAAGGGTGGCTATTGGTTTCCAGACAGTGGTCTAGTAGCCTCAGACATTGACTCCACTCTTTTCACCCATCTCTTTTGTGCCTTTGCCAACCTTAATACTCAAACTTTCCAGCTCTCAATCCCTCCAGAATGTGCCTCCTTCCCTCGAACTGTCCGACCAAAGAACCCTTCAGTAAAAGTCCTCCTATCCATCGGCGGAGGAAACGCACAATCATCTGATTACAACAGAATGGCTAGCCAGCCTAGTTCTCGAAAAACCTTCATCGACTCATCGATAAACCTAGCTTTATCTAATGGTTACGATGGCCTGGATTTGGACTGGGAGCAACAGTCCACTGTCGAAGAGATGAACAACTTGGGGACCCTCCTAGGTGAATGGAGGGCTGCCGTAAGGGCTAAGGCACCGAGCCTGATCCTATCTGCAGCTCTTCATTACTCACCTAAAGCAAATTCAGTTGCTACTTTCCCTGCTCAAGCTATAGCCAACAACCTAGATTGGGTAAATGTCATGGCCTATGACTTCTATGCCCCGGCCTGGTCCCCACGGCCATATGTCACACGACCACATGCCAACCTTCGTGATCCATCGGGCAGTAGTGTGAGCGGAAGTAGTGGGATTAGTGCGTGGATAAACGCGGGTGTGCCCGCTAGAAAGCTAGTGCTAGGGGTCCCCTTCTACGGTTACGCATGGCAGCTAACAAATGCGAACAATAATGGCATATTGGCCCCATCTAATGGGGCAGACACCAGTGTAGGTCAGGGGACGCCTAGCTATAGGCAGATCAAGGCCTTCATCAGTCAAAGAAGTGCAAGGGTTGTGTATAATGCTGATTATGTTACTAATTATTGCTACGCCGGTACTACTTGGATCGCTTATGATGACACACAGACCATAGCAACTAAGGTAACTTATGCCAAGAATACTGGCTTGCTCGGGTATTTCGCTTGGAGTCTCGGACAAGACAGTAATTGGGCGCTTTCTAGACAAGGTATGTCCGACTTTCAACCTATTTAATTATGTTGACAAATTAACATTCTTACGGGCCAGGTGCTTCTTATACGTTGGGATGTTCATGTATATGCCTTAAATATATCAAATTAAACTAATGAATTGATTGTTGTTATTAATGCATATATCAATTTAACATTGCAGCTTCGCAGACATGGGGAGCATAGTTTTCCACGAGCTAGCACAGAAGTTACCGTATCTGACTAGTCTTGAGCTTCTACTTCTATCAGAATGCATGTCTAAATGTCTTGTACGTGAAATAAGTGTTGGCAGATAAATTGTAGTGAGTATACTATGAAATAAAAAAAGTTGTGTAACTCTTATACAAGTGTTGTGTTTACTGTTTACTGTTTACTGTTTATTGTTGAGTAATTCTAATACTCCGTAGAAGTGTTGTGTTTACAACATTGGCTTAGCCGGGTAGCTGTCTAGTTGAGTGTATATGATCAACCCGTAAATGCCACAATCAGTGGTAACATGAGAATTTTTACAAGAGTGAGTGAATTAACAGAGTGCAGCGAGTGGGTGGGCTAATTAAAGTGCTGTTCCTACTGGCCCTTTGAAGTGTCTAAAATATTTAATATACACCTAGAACATCTAAATTTTACGTGTATTCCTTTACTTTTTTTTTATTCAAATACTCTTACGTATAAGAACTTCTGAAGTCTTACAGCACTATCTTATCTTAGTTTCTATTTTCTACAAGGTATAGGCCCAAGACGTGTATCCTAATCTTTTTATTTTTGAATGACATAAGAATATACTGTAAGACGCATAGCTAGACAAAGTTTACAAGATCCCCAAATTCAAAGTCATTTCTATTTTTTATTTTTTGAAACCGAAGTCATTTCTGTTTATTATTGTAAATAATATATGAATATTTATTAATAAATATTGTTATTCCCCGCTAAAAGAAAAAAGTAAAAAAACTTGACACGCTAAATGTTAGAGAAGATAGAAATGGTCCAATACTTATCGTGTGAAAAATATGTTAGAGACGATAGAAAATGAGTCCGAAGAAATTCAAGAGTGGGACACTAGTTAGTTACAACTTACAAGCTACAAGCCCAAAATAAGTTACTACTAGAGTTGATCTCACATCAAGTCAGTGTTCACTCAAATCTGCTTTGACAGTGTTTGAACCAAATCCTATCTAAATATATCTAATTACCATCACCTTTTATTTAGAAAAAAGAGAAAGAAATCAGTAATTAGAGAAGTTTTGAAGAGTTATAAAAAAAATGAAGGACATAGTAAGGAGAGGGGAGGAGTGTCTAAAAATTAGGAGGACGTGAATGGCACTAATTCAATAATTAAAAAAAAAAAGAAAAAAAATTGAGGCAAATGATGATGCATCATGCATGCTAATATGCTATTGTTCAATTATTTGTCAATTTTCAGCCTCTTTTTGATCTGTCATCCTATTTATGAGCTGTGATCGCATTACCATTTCATCCCCTCTCCTTTCCATCATCAATCCCATTGAACAAATCAACCTACTTATTCTCAAAAACTCTCAACTTTTTTTGAGAAACACAAGAGAAAAAAGATCTATCAAGTTTACAACAATGTCGTGGCAATCATACGTAGATGACCATTTGATGTGCCCCATTGAGGAAACATCAAACCACCTCACCGCGGCCGCTATCATTGGCTTAGAGGGTAGCGTTTGGGCTCAAAGCTCCTCCTTCCCTAAGGTGATCTCTCTGTCCTATACTTATATGTAATCTTTAAAGAGGTTTTTTAATACGATGCTTTCCTAATTCATATATCTATATAAATTATATCAGCATTTTGAGATCTCATATATAAATATTGTTATATTAGGTATAACTATTGTTATATCATATATATATATATATATATATATATATATATATATATATATATATTGTTATATCAAATGTATTAGATATGAATATCATGATTTCAGATATAAAAATAAAATTACGAAAATACTCATATAATAGTTAGAAATTTCTCAATCTTTAAATGTTGTGATAGACATAGTTGTGATCATTAATCTTGCTTAAGACGAAGTACTACTTATTCAATATGATAATATATATTAATGTCAGTGATGGTGTAATTTTGCTGTTCATTATATTCCTTGATTAAATTTTCTTGACTAGTCTTCATCTGAATATCACATACCGACTTCATAGGTACGTTAATACACATTATAAGCTTCATGTCGTACAAAATGCAAAGATGTGCGTATATAAGATTATTTTCATTTTGTTTTATGAGAGGGAAAAATTATATCTTTCGAAAGAGAGCATCATGCACATCATGATGCTCCAAATAGATTAAGATTCACTCCTTTTGATGAATACAAGCATTTTGCCAGAAAAATATACTGTTTTAATTTTGAGAATTGGGTAGTCACAAGTATTTTGATCTCATTTTTATAATAAAATGGAGGACTCTAAGCATTAGCAACATTCCCAAGGATAATACAGATACTTGGTATATTAAAAGGGTTGACTAATATACACACATTTTTATATGTTATTCGTTGATCCACAATTCTATACAACAATTTCAACAAATAAAGCTCATTCGCAAAATTTAATATTATCAAAATTGAATATGAAAAAAGTGGTAAATTCTTTATCTTTGGGTTGATTTACAGTTCAAGCAAGAGGAGATGGATGGTATTCTTAAGGAATTCGACGAACCGAATACATTGGCACCCACTGGTCTTTTCCTAGGAGGAGCAAAGTACATGGTTATTCAGGGAGAGCCTGGCGCTGTTATTCGTGGGAAGAAGGTATTACACTAGCTACTTTCCTATCTTTCTTTTTAAAAATGGTCATACCTACATATATACATACTCTTTTTTTTTTTGATGAAAATCATACATACACACTCTCACATTAATTACAATCGTAGGCAGTATTGCCTAAAATTGGTGTTGCTTCCTTCTTAAAATTACATGCATAGATTAAGATTTTATCAGTTAGCTTTAAAATGGAGTATGTAGCATACATTGTGTTGTATTGGTATTGTAAAGCAATTATGAGTAGAAAAACGGTGATACATGTAATTTGGTACCAAAGCCATATATGTTGCATTTTTCTTTGAAGGAACAAAAATGAAATGGCTCAGTAAGACAGTAAGTGGATACATATTTCAGAGTACATATTCAGTTAGTCAATACTAAAAATGATGAAGGGATTCAATCCAAAATTTGGGGTATGCATCCGCAATACATTATATATGCGTCCTTCATTAACAATAGAATGGTCTATAATATATGTAGTTGTATGCGTTAACAGGGACCTGGTGGTATTTGCATCAAGAAGACTGGCCAAGCTCTGCTCTTCGGAATCTACGATGAGCCTGTGGCTCCAGGACAGTGTAACATGATTGTCGAGAAGTTGGGCGACTACCTTGTGGAACAGGGCTACTAAGCTCAACACATTATACATCATACATTATAATTAAGGAATTAAGTGCTGTGAAGTTAGTCGATCTTGTTCTTTTGAGATACAGCTATTCTTTGTTGTTGTTCTTGGTTTCAAGTGTGCATATCTTCCTCTGATTTACCAATGAGTGGAGCTGTGATGCAGACAATAACCGCATGAAAACATAGAGTTTGGAGTTTTAGGTTTGCTTACCTTACCATTGTTTATACCATTGCCAATGTGCATGGTTGTCATTTATTTTTTACGTTTGCTTTTCATGTGACATTGGATTTTTTTTTAATACCATGAAAATTTACTTTTGTGAGTGAAATTTAGCCCATCTTTTTTGCATTATTGTTGTAGCACAAATTGCAAATTTTTTTGGCTTGGTTCAAAGATTGAGTTGTTAATGCATGGTTTAATGGAGGACAAATTCCATCATTGGAATCGAAGAGGAAAGCTTCGAGCACCAAATAAAATACTTTCGTTGGAAATCCATACAAAGGCGAAAAATAACTAATTATACGAGAGTGTATTGTTCTCGACTTCTCGTAGTGTCAAGAATCTAAACTAGAGAAAAAAAAGTTACCGAATTTTGTTTCCCTAAGTAGATTTGAAAGATCTGAAAACGGCAAAGAAATGCTAATAGTGTTATCTCTTTAACTCTTTATGGTCTTTTCCAAAATTATAATTGATATACAAACTTTTAGCGATATAATTTTGGGTAAAGATCTATTGTAACTATCACTCCCTCTATTTCTTAATGCTTGCCTCATTTTGACTAACTCTCACAAAAAATGGTTAAATGAAGGCAAATATTAAGGGACAGATGGAGTATATATTATATATGACACAAATAGTGTAAGTAACAAATTTGTAATATGTAGTTATTGCATCCCTGTTTGTGAGTAAGTTGTGTGGAAATGCGGACTGTGGAGTATCTTGTTTTCGCAATTTGTACTAAGATTGATATTTAGGAAGAAGCTTTTGTGTTTTGTAAACCCTTGGGAATATTGGATTCATTAGGGGTGTTCATAAACGATTAGCCATACTGTTAGACCTTAACGGTATGGTTAATCATTATAACAATTAGTTAAAAAGACTAATTATAACCATACCGTTAAGTAACGATAATCAATAAACGTTTAACCGATATTTAATGGTACGGCTAACCGTTGACCGTTTAATTCCATTTTCTAGCTTTGAACCATGTTTCGCTCCTGAAATTTCCATACCAATATAAACAACAATCATCCTTACACTTGACATCAATTCATCCCCAATACAAGAGAATATAACATGATTAACATCGAAATATATAAAAACCATCATGAATATTCAAAGAAAATTGTCAAACCCATCAAAAAACCATTCTCCTCCCATCTCAATTCACATCCTCAATCCCCTCTATCAGCTCAAGTCAAAACCACCCCGTGGTAATTACACAATCAAATCGACAATGTAATAAAATTAACCTATACCCGATTTAATCTCGATAATCAATGCCTGCCTATCCACTAATCGAATTCTCCCTCCATTCATCTCATTTTGAAGAAGCATAATCAAATAAATCATCACAATTTCACAAATTTACACATCCTCAATAAAAAAAAACCTAATAATCAAAATCAAACCTAAATCTTGACAGTAAACACTTAATGGAAATACATAGCCAAACCAAAAAAAGGCGCAATTTCATAATACTATTAGCCCTAAAAATTTATTGAGAAAGTAAAATTGTGTTGTTGTGGATTAACAATGTAATTAGAAACTAAGAAAGGAAAAGTATATAATTTTTACTTGGGAGGAAAGTAATAGGGAATGACGGATTGGTGGGAGGAGAGTGGTGTATGTCTGGCAGTCTAGGTCACCACTTTGTTGGTTCGCTAAATTGTTATATGCGGCTTTGTGCCTTTGAGGCTCTGAACTTTTGCGGCTTTGAGAGGGAATTTGAGAGATGAGTGTTATGAGTACTGAGTGAAAACTAAAGAGTAGGTTAACCGAAATTGTAAAAAAATTTCCTTACCGCAATCGTAATCGGTAATTTTTAACTGTTCAGTAAAGTAACCGTTTATATAAGCCGATTATACGCTGTTAAAGATTATGGTCATTTTGCACACTCCTGGGATATGAACATAGCCCCTTGTTAAAAATTAACATGTATAAGTTTGCGTAAAATTGTTTGTCTATCAATAATCTATGAAAGCCAACGAGCACAGCAATCGTGGCCCAACGGTGTGGAGTTTGCGTATGGGCTTTGTCAACACTTATGGCTCTAAATCTGTAGTCCACCTTCCTTTCTTTGGTATAGGTAAACCCTGAAACCTACATTTTTCGATGAAAACCACCTGATTTTATGAAACCAACAGAGCTGAGAGTCCCGGACTAATAAAAATCAAGTCAGTCTACGTCCCTCAAATGAGATGAAAGCTCTCCAAATGTTGTTGTATTCTGGGTGCACAAACTCAACTTGGTGTTAAATTATAACATCTACCATACGAGATGATCCATCCACTCTGTATTTCACCTCTTTGTTTCTATAATTATATGCTTCGCTAATCAAATTCGACGTTTTTGGTCGGCTGGTCCACACGACAGCCATATTTTCTTAGAAAATTTGCTTACACTATAAAGTGATGTTTCCACTGACAGGTGGACCTCGAAGGCATCATCATTCATCATATAACTTCATAGCATTAGGCATATAATCATACTATATTGCAAGATTACCAACCTAGTCCAGAGAGTATCCAGTTATTTTTGTCGGCTGTTGGAAAGATTCCTTAACCGCCCATTTATCCTGCATAACCTCTACATGCATGGCACAACTTTGTCGACATGAAAATAGGCATTATTTTCTCCCTACCACAGATTTCTTCCGTAAGGTAGTGTTTTTAGAAGATAAGAAAATATGGGATAGGTCACCTACTCGACTCGTATACGTTTGAACAGATTAATGCATAAAAAGTGTCTTCTACAGTTCTACCCAAAAAGAGTCGTATGCTTTCCTTAATTATGTGAAAAATCATGTGGCATACCATTTTTGGATCAGGAGGATGTACATAATTAAGATGGCCAGAACATCACCTTCTGATACTGATGAAAGCTAGAATTCAAAATATATTACAGGAGATAATTTAGATGCACACACAGCAGAAGTGATCCTGCAGGGTCATCCACGAGAGAGATAATACATAGCCATGCAACTCAGAGATGACACTCAGATAACACACGATCACAAGTAGTGATCAAAATCAAAGTTATAGGACTTAAAGCTATCTAAGGCATGATGTTCTACCGATCCATCTCTAGGGTTATTGATCCTTATAGGTTAGCTTAAGCTACCGGTAAAACAGGTTGCTTAGTACAGTGCTTACCTACTGAATTTTTAACTGATAAGTGGGATCCGCCAAAGCACATAATCGGGTTCACAAATCTCTTGTTCATTGATCCTTGCTTCCGGGTTACCTTAGGGGAGTCATCAGCAATGATTTGTTTTGAGCTAGATGGTCTTGCTTTCTCATCTTCCACAAAAATTTCTTTTCCTTTTTCGAAAGAGCTGCTTGATGAAAGTGATGACTTGGTAAACAAATGCTGAGCTGAAAGGTTCCGCACAAGTCGGTCCTGCAGGGAATCATCATGTTCTACCCCTGAAGCAAATTTCTTTCTGTTGGTAGGACTTGAAACGTTACTCCTCACTGCAAGTGTTCTCTTATTACTAGAAAGTGAAGAAGCATTGGAATATCTCTCTCTTAGGGAAATTGGTGTTTCCTCTAAAGTGCTCCTTCTCTCAGAAAAACTTTCGTCTTTCTCCCTTGTTCTCTTAGACCTCTCGTTTTCTTTCCTTTTCACCAACGACCAGTGGAAAATAGTTTTGAGGCGCTTAGCTGCATTGTGTAAAGGGCCTGATTTCTTGATTTCTGGAGTTCTATTGCCCTCCACAGTAGGTGAGCCACAATGACTTCCTTCACTAGGAGAGTGAAAATGGTAAAACTCTCTACTTAGATGGCCTAGGCTAGGATGCACCACATGATCAATGCCAGTGCCAATGAATATTTCATTATCAGACACTCTGAAAGATGTTCCAGGGCTGTTGCAAATGCTTTGCATCTTCAAATTGGATGCAAATGCTTTTCGTACAGCATGATCTTTGCAACTAGATATACCACCTGCGGATATCAATTGCCTGATTAAGATTTCTGATGATGCAGATTTTGGTTGTCGCCTGAGATAATCAAGCGGAGTCATCCCATGGACATCACGGATGTTCACATTGATGTAGCGGGCACTCATTAACAATTGCACTAGATCAGAATCAATATTCCCAATAATGGCCAAATGAAGGGCGGTCCTCCCTTCATTATTCTTGGAATTGATAATGTCTTCTATGATGAAACGCTTGCTACTTACAAGCTGCCTCATAAGTTCTATCTGTTGATCCAATCTACGAAAACCAGGAGTTTGGAAACCAGCTACAGCCATGTGGAGGAATGTATCCCCGACCTCGTTTACCACAGAGGCAGATGATGGTGATGCTTGAATTAGAGCTTCAAGAACAGACAATTGACCTCTATAAGCAGCGACATGCAATGGTGTATTGCCTTTATCATCAATGGCAGAGATCATATCATAGGATGATATCAAGTGCTTAACAGCCTGCAAGAACAGAAAACATATATCCATCAGTGCCTACAAACAAGTAAATCAAAGATTTTGAACCATCTAACCACTATAAGATGAATTGAATACATTAAATGATAATTTATTTTCATCTAAAGCATCAAAGCATCCTAGACTTTTTTATTCTAACAGTTCCTTTTCTTTCTTCTACTTAGTATTTTAACCATTTTCTATTTTAACAGGGATGCAGTATGAATCTATGATCAAGTCTCATTATGAATCTACAATTGAGTTTCCTTTATTCTTCTTGTTCATTTCTATAATGGGTGAACAATGAAGGCTTGAATCTCTAGAGGCCATGCTAAATATCACAGTTAATTTTGAGGTCATTGTCTAGTCTCACACTATTAAGAGAATTTACCAATGTGATCAGATATGCAAAGGAGCAATGTGGGATGCAAATAGATGCAAGTACATGATAGTTAAGGGTTTGGGATAATAATTGAAAGATGGCGCTAAGAATGCTAACCATCACAGTCAACAACATGAAAGCCCGCCATGGACCACTTTGCAAGCGTGTTTTCCAATGCCATACAGCTTTAAATGCTTGAATAGTCACTGCCTCTAAAAGCTTATTCGTACCCATCCTACTCAACTTCTTACTTTTCATCCTTGGTTTGCTACTTGACAATGATTTCACAAGTTAGGCATTAAATCTTTCTAAAACACTTAGGTAGAGTTATTTCACCTCAAGATGCTACTTAAATAGCTGATTAAAAATAATTATCAAACAGAAAACATTAAAGCATGCCATAATTGCTCATTGTCCCTACTTTGAGTTGGATCCAAGGCAATTTAGTCCTACTTCTCTATCTCCACTATGAAGCTACGTCGGTGTCTCAGATATGAAGTATCTCACTAAGAAAACAGTTTCACTCGACCATGTATCTCAGATTACATATAAATCCATCCATCTTTATCAAGTTAACTTTTATTTGATTGTTGCCAAGGAAAAAAAAAATCTTTTATGTGATTTAGGGCAACTAAGTTTGTTGCATGTAATACAATACGCACTTTTGTACAGAAGCCAATATAATTATGTAATGAGTCTCAGCACATACCAAATGTTTAAACAAAGAGCATAGCCACCAATTTCATTCAACAAATGCATCACAGACTACAATAAATGCATCAATCTTTGCCGAATTAAATTTCATATGACTTAGGGCAATTGAGCTTGTTGCAGATTTGTCATTACAAAAAAAAATATATATCGTTGCATGAGATACATTGTGCCACTGTTGTAGACAAATCAAAGCCAATATGTAAATAGTCTCAGCACAAAACAAATGGTTTTCCAATGAGCATAAGTCATGCCCCAACAAATTAGAATATCTTATAAAAGGAACACAACAGAATTCATTTAATGACCACAAATAAGAAAGCTAGTATCAGGATCTGAAAAATGGCAACCAAACAGAACATGATAAAAACATCAACCAGATAGCAAAAAAGCAAGAACCTTACCTCAACTTGTCCTCTTCCAGCAGCAGAATGCAAAATAGTTGAACAATTAACATCTCTAAACCCCAAAACATCAGTACAATCAGCAAGAAGGTCAATTAAAACAACCAGATTCCCACCTCTAGCAGCAGCATGAACAGCTCTATTCTTCACTTCCATTTTAAATGCCAAAGGAACATCCTCGCTCATTTGCGCCTCCATTTCCCCTTTATCACCCGAAAACCGGGGTGAAACCGCAAACCCATAAACCGCCTTGAAAACCTCAGGATTCTTACTCCGAGCAGCAGCATACAGTATATCAGTCAGACCATATTCACCTTCTCCAAACACAAGCAAAGGGTACTTCCCTAGAAGTTGTTGGACAAACCCCAAGTCCCCAGCTGAAGCAGCAGTGTACAGGAGCCACCCACCATACCCAGCAACCATCAAGGAGTTGTTGTCCTTCCCTTCTTTTTGAATCTGGCATTCATCAAGCAGTTGGCGCGCAACCTGACACCTGCACTTGGCAACATCATCGAACTGTTCTTCATCATCCCACACCGCTTCAAGGCGGCGGATGCGGCGGAGGGAGGTCAGTTTGATGAGGTGGTTGCCGTCAAGGCGAAGGAGCTCTCTGACTAAGTCATAGTGACCGTTTGCTGCCGCCCAATCAATGGGTGATGCATACCACCATTTGTCGCCTGTGCTTTCCCATCTTAAGGGAAAATTAGGAGGCATCTTTTTTGTTGAAAAGGTAGGATTTGAGGTATACCCAGTAATTTTTGGGTGATGGAATCAAATACCTAGATGCTCAAATTCAGAAAGATTGCAACTTTCTTGCAAATTCAGCTGAAAATTTCAAGGAAAATTAGTGAGGCTTTCCACTTTTGACAGATGTATGTCAGTAAAAGGAATCTATGATCATTGATCAATGGGTACTAGACAGAATGAAATAGTATCAAACTAAGGAAGTTGGAGAGAGAAAAAGGAGCAATAGATAAATAAAGAGAAGAAAAGACAATGGAATGTGCCTCTCGGAAGTCGGAATGTTGTTGTACGAGTTTATTTAACTAACAGTAACAGGTGCATAAAATATTAGGTTGGCATGAGAAGAAGCAAGATAATTCTAATAAATCAATTATACCTGATTTGGTCATAGACTCGTATGAGAACCAAGTGACCGGATCATCTAGTAAAGGTATGTTGTGATTCAACTACTGCCCTCGTGTCTGAACATTTATCCCATATGATCATAATACTTAAGGTCTACTTGTTGGGATAATCACCTCGTAAAGTTGAAAACTGTTCTTGTGCTCTTCAATTAAAATTTAGATTAGTTAAAATCTAATATCCTACAAGTTGTTAACAGTGAAAAGAAATTTGGTCAAATGAAAGGTGAAACGAGTAGAAGCATGGATTTTGAGGGAAAAAGTATAGGGATGGATCATGGAGGAGACAACTTTCTTTATAAGCCACATGCAAAAGGCTTCCAACTCCACACTGAATTGTCATTGATATCATTCAGGAAATGTCTGGTAAAATTACAATTTTGGTTAGGGAGCATTGTATGTGGATTGGATTAGGAAGATAATGAACAATTGGTAGCAATATTAGCTTCATTTTGCACCATGAAAATAGTTGGGAGTGAGATTGGTTTTATCATTATTATAATGTGGTAGAAATATTTGGACTGATTGTTATCTTAGCTTGTTGACAAAATGAACACATTACACATATGTGACAAATTCTAATGTCTTAGGCTCTTGAAAGGGTTGTCTTCCTACCGAAAAAAAAGAAGGAAAGAGTGGTCTTATAGAGTTATAGTTAACTGCCATATGGAATTTTCCCGCATAGTTTGCAATGTCTGTTGGTGTGACTACCATGACTGGCATCTTCAATATGGCTATTATCCAATGTGAATTATGCGATGGACTAAGATAAGTAAGACCTTGGATTGGGTTTGAGGCCAGGCAGTGGAGATGAATTGGTCTGGATGACGCTTTGCATTGAAATGTTGGAAATAGTCAAATAGGTTATTCGAGCTACCCGCTTTAGCGCTCAACCTATTGAGAGCTAACAAAACGAGTAAATGAGTCATTTTCATCTTTGAACTCTTATCGCTTTAAGATTGCTCATCAACTCATTTGTTAAAAAAATTATGTAAAAAGTAGGATATTTGCATATGTTAAATATATGATAAATATTTTGTGTCCATATTCATTGTATACTGTAAATGAGATAAATTATGAAAGTAAATATATGATTAGCATATGTCTAGCAATCAGCCGTTATGAAGACTTAGAGTAAGGCTGCCAGTGCTGCTTGAATTTAGGCATAAAATATGTTTATATGATTGTATATATAGACTGGATGTACAGATTGTTTTCTTCAAGGAAAATATTCCATCTTCCTACAGCATATTTATTTAATAGGATTCTATTTTTATCTCAAGTTTTATTTACTAAGAGAGGCTCTAAGGGTTTGGCTTTCGTAGCAAAGCTCAAAGTCGTTAAATTAGTAAATGAGCTTGTTAAACTAGTTGATGAACTCTTCTGAACCATTCAACTTGGTTCGATTATGAATCTACCTATATTAAGAGTTGTAGCTAAGCTTTCTCAATGAATATGCCACAGGTCACAGCTCTATTTTAGCCAGCCAAACTGACCTGACTGGTTAAACGATTACTTTATGATTGTTTTACTGTAATCTACTACTTCTCTGCCTCTGGTGAGCTGAGAAAGTGTTTCCCCCGGATCAATATTGATGTAGCTCAAGCCTGAAGAGGTGGCAGGCATCATGAAGGACTTTAAAGAACCTGGAACTCTTGCTTCTACTGGCTACACCTTAGTGACACAAAATATACGGGGATCCAAGGCAATCCTGTAGCTGTGATCAGAGGAAAGAAGGCTATTTTTCTGATCTATCCTTGCCATTTTCCTATATTTTGGAAGTTAGAGTATCTACTTGTTACGCAAAGAATTTACTGTATTCAACATGAAAGAATACCAAAATGTCTGGATGTGGGGATGTGGGTTGTCAAATTGTGCCATTCCAAGTGCATGGCTGATGCATATCATTAATTTGTGGGTTTAGCAGGTTGAACATCACACAATGCGGTTCAGTTTCCGAATCATGTTCTGGTTGATCTAATTTAAAGATGTCCTAACAGGGCCCTGGAGGCTGGAGGTATCACAGTCATGAAGACCAACCAGGCTTCGATTATTGGAATCTATTATGAGTCCAGGACTCCTGACCAATGGAATATGGTTGTAGAAAGGATTGGAGACTACCTTGTTGAGCATGGTATGCAGGAATTATGATTTTCTGTCCTCTGACAACCTTGTTTAGAGAATATAGAGATTTTACCTTGTCTTTAGCCTAGAATGGGATCCTTCTTACTTTTGAACAGTCAGATTATCGAGAAATAAGGAGTGGACAATTTTCATTAATTTTGTATAATTCCTCATGTTTCTCATTGCAAAAACTGGACGGTATGCAGTAAAATCACACAATAAATGCATCGATAATCACACAATAATTGCATTGGTGATAGAGTTACGTGGACAGGTTTGGGGCTTGTCTTTCTTCAATCATATTATCTGTCTCATTTGTTATACACAGCTATTGGAGTTCTGACATATTCAAAGAGTTGATTAATAATGGGTTTATCAAATGTGCTTCTAGAACATGGTTACATATCCTGGAGATCAACTCAATTTCACAAGTCTTTATCAGATAAAGCTATTGTAGTCCAGACTGTCTACGAAACAGATATATTGATGATTACCCAAGAAGATCTATTGAAATACTTAACTCTGAAATGCTGTTGTTACAAATTCATAGAAAAATCACGATTAAGAGTATTGTATTTGCTTAAGATTCTGATCTGACATGCTATGCAGGCTGTGCCTGATTATTTAGGTACCAGTGAAAGCTATGCAGTAACACATAATTATTCTCTTTTGCGAACCCAGCTACTGTCAAGAGTGCTCATAAGCAAGTTCTCATTCTAGGTCCTTCACGAGCTAGTTAGTCTTCGTAACACCTTTAAATTCTAATTCCCTGACAGAGCTGAGAAGTCTAGTGAAAGATATTAATCTAGAGGCAACCCATCTCTCGTTCTTGATGTGCTTCAAGGTGTCTAGGTTCTTAGTAAATAATGCCCACAACCTAGTTGTTAAAGTTAGGAAGGGATTGTAATCTTTTCTTGTTTCTTATTGCCAAAAAAAAAAAAATTTGTTAATATTCTGTTTTAGTTACTATTTATAACCTTTTGTCCATCATGTTTTGACGAAATCGGTTTCCTGTTAGAAGTACAATTTTTGTTTTTCATGGTTTTTGCGCTCAATATATAAGTGCAGAAGACAGGTTATGCATTGTCCACAATAAGATAATTATAGAGTATATAAGATCAGCAAACCAACACAAGCCTACAACAATATAAACTCTTGTTAACAAACTGTTCGTCTGAGTAGTCCAGCAAAATTGGTCTCAACAGCCAAAACTCTCATCCAAAGAAGATGCAAAAAAGCTATGGAAAAGATATGAAGCGGAACTATGTAAGAACCGAGGACCCCTCACAGATTTTACAGGTTCGGTATGACTAAAGGGTAAACGGATTCAGGATGATCTGTTCTTTGTCCAGCGAGTGAGTAATAAGCAACAAAGTTACCATTGACACTGTATTTGTCTCCTAAAATCAACTCTATGTTCCAATATGGGCGAGCCATTTCTAGCAAGTCTACATTACCCATTTCAGAACCTTGGTATCCTTGAACCCACATGAACCTCAAAGAACTAAGTTGAGTAGCAGCAATTGCTAATGCACGTGCTGTGAAGCAGCATGCCCTCATCAAAAGTGTCTGAAGCCTAGGACAGCCCTTAGAGAACTCAATAAGCCCTGCATCTGTCTCTCCAACACTGCCTAAAAGCATCCACTTGACATTTTGACTGAACTGACTGATGTAACTGAGACCAATATCGGTCAGGCCGCCCTGTCTGAGGTATAAGGTTAATCGCCGAATGTTTTGACAACCCTGTAGAAGAGCGCGAACCCCATTATCAAGAGCATGATCAGTGATTGTTTCTTGTTTGTTGTGCAATACCAGTCGGAAAACTTTCAGATTTTTCAAATTTGCCCCTATGCATTCCAAAGCTT
The DNA here is from genome assembly GCA_026401315.1 of Dysphania ambrosioides. Classification (NCBI taxonomy): domain Eukaryota; kingdom Viridiplantae; phylum Streptophyta; class Magnoliopsida; order Caryophyllales; family Amaranthaceae; genus Dysphania; species Dysphania ambrosioides. The sequence continues at coordinate 1,192,810 of CM048665.1, forward strand.
CATTTCCTATATCAGCCACATGAATAGACAAGTCTTCCAGGAAATGACAACCTTGTGCTACAGAAATCAGTCCCGACTGTGTAACAGCACCCGCTCGAATCCCCACTGTTTGATCATCTTCCCCTCGTTCAATACGAAACCTCCTAAGTTTCATACACGTTAAAGATAACACTCTCAGACCCCGATCACCAATCACATCTGTTGTCTGTTTACAACCAATAAGCAAATGAGAGAACAAAAGTAGGTGCCAGAAATTCTGGTGTAAAAAAGATGTTTGAGGGTTTGTCAAATCATCATAAACAGCTATACTTAAAAAGTCTGATGTAAATCAAAACCGCAAGCATGAGGAAAGAATACAAATAGAGTTACCTCCAGAACTCGTAAATTCTGACATCTTTGTAGTAAATCACAGTGGGCGTCACAAGTAAGCGACGCATAAACAAGATCCAACCTCAAGAGCAAGTTTGCAACAGGATAATATATAGGCACATGACTGTCCAACAAGAACATAGGACCCAAAGAACTCAGTTGAGTAGGAAATACATCAGCATATTGGTTGAAATCTGCATCAGAAGAACCCCCACAAAACTCTTGCAATCTGGTGGCTAAACGAAAAAAGCTTCGAAGATGGATAAGATCAGTATCGCCAATTTTAACAGAGATTAAAGGACAATTTCTGGCTAGAAGTTCAAGATCTTCGACTTTGATAAGCTCCATAAAAGTCAGATAGTAGTTCAAATTTTCAAGAACTTTGTTGTTCAATGCCAGCTGATGTAACCATTCGCCATCTCTCTCATCCACATTACTTTCTTCCAGAAACAGCGTTCTAATATTCCTGCATTGATACAGAGCAAGTCCATACAACGGATCAATCACCAAAGTCTAACCATTTTTCTACACAGCATCCATTCTTAAGCTAAATAAATACCAGTTTAACTAATCACTTAATTAGACTCGGACCTCAACTCCTGATCATAACCTCAACCCAAGACTTCTAAGATCATACCACCAAAAATTTTTGCATAATTGATTTCTCCGATTTCTTCTAGGTTAAATAAAACTAAAGACGTTGTCACATCATGGCATCTAAGACAGTCTAATAATAAAAAACGATTATGTGATTAACATGGGATGTATACGTGACTATTATTTCCGGAATAAAACATAACAAATATGAACATGAACTGAAAAGTGGCGAGTGAATATACAAGCAAGAGCCAGCTATATGGGAAAGACCATCAGTGGAGAAGCCAGAGCACTTATCCAACTTCAAGGTTATCAAAGAACCCCCTTTAACCAAAGCAATCTTGAAAAGATCAGTATCTGTAACAATCATGCGCCGAAAATGAAGCGAGGTGAGATGACGAAAACTTGGCAACATATCAATCCAAGGTTTAGCATAACCCCCCCAATCATCTGGTATCAAGTTGTACATGGCCGGTCTTGGTTTTCCCTTGAGCCTCAACGACTCTATGTTCGGGAATCGATCATAGAGTCGTTGAGGTGTCGTGGTGTAACAAAGATAAATAGTGATATGGCGTCTTGTTAAACCTTCTAACTCGTACCATCTTTTGGATACCATAGAAACAGAAGACCTATCAGCAGGATCTCGGATATATGGCATGCTACATTCCATGATCTCATCTGACAGTGTCATTGGTTTCATGCTTTGGTTCATTTCTTCTCCACTTGTGAATTGACTAGTCCAAATTATATACAGAAAATGGATTCATAAGAATTAGGAAGAAAAAAGCATATAAGGAAAGGTAGAGAATTGTGCTACGTTGGTTTCATCAGTGCTGACTAAAGCAGTGTATATTAGTCAGAAGGAGCTGCCGAAGGAATGAAAGGTACGTGCAACTAAATAAAAGTCAGAAGTACATGGTCCTGCAATTGTGGGAGTTTGTTATCTTATGTTAAGCACAAGCGTGTTAGTAATTATCATCTTGTTTGTGTGCAAATTATTGTACACGTAGTATAATTATCTTCTGCCCATTTTCATTTTCAATTAGGCACTGTTTACAAATTGATCAACCATATTTTTTTCATATATTTTTTTTTACACGGAGCACATTATTAAAAATGAAGGATAAAACTTGAATATTTTAAAGTACTTTCTATAAAAGTAGGTATATTTTGACTATTTTTTTTTCCAAGTTTTTTTAGAAAAAAAATTGCAAAAATAAGTCACTTGCCCCAAGACTAAAATTTAAAACTTGAAGCCGATTTTAGTCCGAATTAAAGGAAAATCGTTGCCCCAGACAATGATTTGCATGATCAACTTTCTTTAAGCTAAAATCGTTGCCCTGAACAACTATTTCTCTTGGTTCAACTTTTTCTCATAAACCAGCTTACTACAAATCGATGTCTGGGCAACGGTTTTAGTCCAGACTAAAATCGACTTATTTTTTAAAATAATTTTGAAAGTGGCTTATTTTTGCAAATAATTTTTTAAAAAAAGCTTAGAAAAAAAAATCTACTTTGAGGCATATTATTACCTTTATTTTTAAACTGCACGATATTGGGCAATTGTAGACTTGGAGAGTGTGTAAATGACAACGAAAGATGCAAAAAAAAAAAGTAGAAACAATGACATAAGAAATATAAAAATAATGCACTCAACAACAAGAAGAACTAGATCAAGTGAATGATCTGGAGAAAATAGGGTGGAAGAGGGGAGCAGAGGGAATTTGAGGGATTGAAAGAGACGGAGAGTAAGAAAGAAAGAACACCTACGTCCCCAGCTCGTTAATTTAAATTTTTTTACCAGGTGGATCGGGTAATTGGTTTGAATTTATCACGGCCCAATTAACTCCCTTGGCCACTGGGCCGATTCAGCCCGGATCAGACTGGCCCGTCAATGAATGGGATCAAGCCCAGTTCAGCCCATTAAAAATGTAGGCCAAATCCGAATCCCATTTTTTCAATCCTAACCTTATATAAATGTTAGTTTAGTTGAACATAAATTAATTTATACGAATATTAGTTGATTTGCATATTGTTTAATTTATATGAATGTTAGTTTATTTGAATATACTTTATTTTAATTCCTATAAATTAATGAATGTTAGTTTAGTTGAATATAGTTAAGTTTATAAGAATGTTAGTTTAGTTTATATGAATCAATGAATGTTAGTATATTTAAATTTAGTTTAGTTTATATGACTCATTAAATATTAGTTTAGTTATATGAATGTTTAGTTTATATAAATATTAGTTTAGTTGAATATAGTTTAGTTTATATGAATCAATGAATGTCAGTTTAGTTGAATTATATATAATTTAGTTTATATTAATTAATTAATATTAGTTTAGTTTAATATAATTTAGTTTATATGAATTAATAAATGTTAATTTAGTTAAATATAGTTTAGTTTACATAAATATTAATTTAGTTTATATGAATCAATAAATGTTAGTTTAGTTGAATTATATATAGTTTAGTTTATATGAATCAATGAATGATAGTTTTGTTGAATATAGTTTAGTTTATATGAATTAGTGAATGTTATTTAGTTTAATATAGTTAGTTGAACATAATTTAGTTTATATGAATGTTAGTTTAATCGAATAAAGTTTAATTTAGATGAATCAATGAATTTTAGTTTAGTTGAATCTTAGTTTAGTTGAACATAATTTGGTTTATAAAAACCATTGAATGTTAGTTTAGTTGAATTTAATTTAGTTTACTCATTATATAAATCAATAAATGTTAATTTAGTTGAATACAGTTTAGTTTATATGAATAATGTAAGTTTAGTTTATATGAATCAATAAATGTTAGTTTAGCTGAATATAATTTAGTTTATATGAATCAAATATAATTATGTCTTTTTGTAATTATATGTAATATATGTAATTTATGTAAATATGTAATGAAAAATGAAAAATATCGACGAAAGAAATGAAAAATGAATGTGATTAGTCGAATATAAAAGTTTAGAACAAATGTCATTATATGATTCGTGAATATAAACATTTAATTACTTTCAAAACAATTCATTTTTTCTAATTTCTAACGTCATTATGTGAAATTCGGTTTAATTCGGTTCGATTTGGTTTTGATTTAGTTTAATTCGGTTTGATTCAATTTGTGAATTTGGTTTGATTCGATTCGTAATTCGGTTTGATTCGTGAATTCAATTTGATTCGATTCGTTAATTCGGTTTGTGATTTGGTTTGATTCGGTTCGTTATTCGAAATTCGATTCAGTACTAATCAACCTAGCCCATAACCGGACCGGCCCGCCACCAAGACCAGTCCAATCCCAGTCCCGAATTTCTGAGACCGGACCAGCCCCATGGCCATGTCTACTTACGATAAGCGTCTAATTTAGACGTTTTCCCCTAGGGCTGGACGTCTAATATAGATACCTCCCCCAATGACTGAGCATCTAATTTAAACGTCTCTCCCCTTTAAACAAAATTTACCCGAGATGATAAATTCATCATTGGAATTGCCACCGTCAAGCTGAATGTGGTGGTGACTGTATGAATGATGATAATTGAGTTAATAAATTGTGGCAAGGTATGGAAGTAAGACAACTAATTTTAAAGGCAATTTGGCCTAAAAGGTCATAGTAAATACGGAGTAACAAGCTCTTGTACAAATAACTATTCTTAACTTTTAGTAAAAGAAAATTTTCACCTGCAAGAGGAAACCAAGGAGACCTCTTTTTTTTCAAAAAAAAAAAGTCTCATACTCACTTCAAATCTTGCAATCATGGACTAAAAACAATGTGGACTCTTCAATCTGCATATCAGCATAGTTAGAGTGCAAAAAACAGTCCAATTCAAGGGCAGCCCAAAAAGTATCCTACCAAACAGGCCAACTTCTAGTTTATTACAATATGTGCAGTTACAAATCCTATCCTTAAACACTTAAACCCCACCCCATCCTAAGTGAGGGATGCCCCGGATATGTGTTGTTATGTATGGTGTCATAATTTTAACCTTCCAATTTACAAGGTCATAACACAAAACATAGGCAGAGCAGTATGATTGACATCACATCTACATTCCCACCTTAGGAAAAAACGATGTTAGATCCTCGTCCAAAGCATGCTTCTGAAATTTCAGATCCAATTTTTCACAAAAATGAGAGCAGAAGTGAAAACATTCATGCAGAAAATCCCTGGAATAAATGCAGTACGGCTGTGAATAGCTATGGCTATTGAAGCAGTAACACTCATATTACTTGAAGCTGAAGTTTTGTTATTCCTGCAGAAATTTAGACATTTGCAATACAATGGTGAGATTTGGAGATGAATAACAAGATCAAGAATAATCACTTATAAAGAATCTATGGAATGGGGTTGGTAGAAGAAAACATACCCAACAGTCATATACAGACACTTGTCATAGCCTGCACTAGAAAACATAACAATGTTTAGGGAACTTTTATCCTGATGAAAGTAAATTAACCCGCCAGTTGAAGTTCCCATAATCTCCTCATAAATAAAACTTGGCTTAGTTAATGCTATTATCATGCTATTGCATCTGCAACAACACACCTCATGAATAAGCTGTTACACAGTTTTTGAGACAAATTGATCATTAAAGATATGAATATTTCAATAAATTTAATGGATGACTGCTTCAAATTCAGTAAGCAACATAAACATGCAAAGGCATTTTGTTTAAATACGCCAATTGTCAAATGGATGAGCAAAAACCCAATCAAACCCTAGAAAGAGAAAACCTAGAAGCTTACTTGGATCCTTGGCAACTTTAAGACCTGCCCCTCCAAAATTACAAGCAACATCAGTGGCTCTATTTTGCTGGTAATAACTGTTGAATGCATAAGAAGCATGAGAGACCAGATAAATAGGCTCATAGCAAGGCTAGCTAGGCTGTATTGCTGTACAACCCATATTTCCTGGTCCACAAGCCCAATTTAAGGCATTTTCCAAATCTGCCTCAGTAGCGTTTGATGAAGCAATACACCAAGTATTCTGTTCGGTTGGTAGAATTTCGCCCACTAGCTGTCTCAGTGATGCCTTTTCCAGTAAAATCCATATTATAGGCACTTGTCCCACTAGGAAAAAATAAACCCCAATTTCTCTCATACTCCATCCCTGGCTTCCTGTTCTCGTTGAATAATGAGAAGATATATACATCGAGCTCCTCTCCAGCTTCAGCTGTCGTTCCTGTGTCATTGATGACATGGCGAATGAGGTTGGTGTTGTAAATCTGAGCATTATCAGGAGTAGCAGCGGTCTCCATAGGTGACCCTTTAGAGGGCCATCCTATTTCAGTCACCATAACTTAGATAGTTCGGAAATTTAGAGCCATCAATGCAAAGTAGAGAGCATCAATCTGAGCATCGAACATATTTGTGTAAAGCAAGCCGGTGTTCGGATCAATGACCTCAGATGATGATTGGAAAAGGGCATAGTCCAAATAAACATTGGCGAGTGAGTCATGGTATGCATAGTAGGGGTAAATGTCAACCATAAAAGGTGACTGGTTTTCAGCAAGAAACTCCAACATGGGTCTCATATAGTATGCATAATGGCTACTGAAGGCCCCAGCTGAAGGTGGGAATGATCGAGACAATACCCCAAGGGAATGGGTGCTCACAACTTTAATCTTTTTATGCAGACTTATTTTCTTCAAGGATATGAAGACATTTTTCATTGCAGGAACAACAAGGGCAGAGATATTCTTTGCAGCCTCAGTTACCTCAACACCAACAGTTATGTATGTGATCTTTGTGGTGGGATAGTACGGGAGGACGTTGTTTTTTAGCCAGGATTCAACATTGGATTGGAATTGAGAGAATGCAATCAAATCGGAGTTTGGGACCCCTATCATAAGCTCCACTCCACTCCACTATTGGCAAAAGCCTTAAGAAACTATTGGAGTCATAAATTTTGACATATTTGATGTTGTGCTGCTTCACCAGCTCTGCTGCCTTATCAGGAGTCGGAAGATCATCACCATTCCTTCCATAGCAAGCTCCAACCTTGCTTCCATTACATAAATCTGTAAAAAAAATACATGTCCAGAGCTAAGTCACTGACAACATTTCTGCAGCAAAGCGTACCAATGATTGCAAGACAGAACAACAGTCATTTTGTCTTCCTTATGGCATTTGAAACAATATAAGGAGTATTGAAGTTATAGGGCCTTCCTCGTCCCCAAAAATGTAGAATGAAGATTTCAGATTGTAAAGGTCTCACTATAGAAATTGTATCTTAATGTAGTTAAACCTACATGAAGACCTTATCCCACTTGTCCACTATAAATAGCAATGATTATAGCAACCCCTCAAGTTTGAGTCAAATGTTTCATCTATCAAAAGGGAAACAAACCATGTCGCGGACGAAAAACATAACATGTATTGGTAACACTCCTCAACTCCCTTACATACGCTAATAACTAGTATTCACATGACTGAATACTACACTCTTTGACCCAACTCGAAAGTTGTAAAAACCAACTAATGAAGTATAGGACTAAGCTGATGAAATGTATGTCTTTCTCTCAAATGACAAATTCCTATCACTTAAACCACATGAATGAACAAAACAATACATACAAGATGACATTGACAACCAAACAAGGAATTACAACTACGCTCCCCTGCACTAGTCTGCAGAACATGTGAGGAAGAGGAACCCGCCCAAAGGAGAAGAACCCTCCAAGTTGAAATCACCGGGTCCAGCTTGATAAATTTAGCATATACTAATATTAATTGAAGAATTATACTTGAAATTGTAACTTACTAAAATTAGAGAACTAAACATACTTTAAATTCTCACACAAATTTAGCATTTTTATTAATCCATATTCCAGAAAATGATTAACCCTTTTTCATGCATACATCCAAATTAACCTGACAAAAATAATGTTAACTTCATGCAAATTTGGTCGATACTTTATACCACATTAAAGTCTCACCAACTCATTTGAATACTCATGTCAGCAATAGGAATGGCAATGGATCGGAATCGGAGTTGATCCAACAAAATCCGAATTCGATCGGACAAGTTTGCGGACGTTAATTTTGAATCTGAATCCGACTCCGAATCCACAAACTCCGACTCCGAATCCGCAAACTCCGACTCTGAATCCAAATCTATCGGACCTTTGAATCTGATCCGATCCGTCGGACCTCCGAATTCGATCCAAAATTTAATATTTTCTTACCTATTTTTTGGTTAATTTCATTACTAATACTATAATATATTTATAACATATAAAGTAAATTTAAAAAATTTATACAACACAAGCAAATACCATGGTTTATTTATTTTTTTATTTAATTTTATAATTTTGGGTTATTATATTTGGTCTTTTTATTTAATATTAGTTTTAATACTACTCTTTCAGATCGGACTATTGGACTCGAATCACAATCGGGTTGGATATAATACAATATCCGAATCCGATCCATCTCCTATTCGGAGTCGATCGAATTCGGAGTTTTTTATCGGATTCGGAGTCGGAGTCTTTTTAAACGATTTTGGATCAGACATTTTCTTTCGAAACGGATCGAACTCGGTTCGGATTCGGATTGAATTGTCATCCCTAGTCACCAACAGTTCAAATACACAAACCTTAAAGAACATAGTAATTCAAAATATAAAAATAACACATTTAATCATGCATCACTACTATAATTTTTGAAATATTTTTCTAGAAAATGGAATCCAGTTCAGAGAAATAGTATCGATTCCCAGAATTTTTGGTCTGTCTGTTTCACAGCTTTCCACCCTTATTGTAATCTCAATAAACCATAGTATTCTATATAAATAAATAATTATTTAATTACGGACTATAATGTACGGAGTACAAACTTTATATTATAAATATTGCATCTTATTGGACTCTAGTAAAATGTATTATTAGATTTTATTAAAATTTATTAGACCTATTTAAAATTTATTAGATACTCTTCTATTATCTTTAGTTTGTCATATTTATTTTTTTTGTACTATTTACAAAGTATATGTTAGAATGTTAATATATATAAATATGTATTATAAAAAAATATAAAATTTTCATTTTAAAAATCTATAATTCGGGACGAATTTAGTAACATGTGGATATATTTCAACTTACATATACTAGCAAATATTTTAGTTAAATTTCTCACTTCTCAAATAAAATATTTTAAATAAGACAAATTAAAAAGAATAGATAGAGTAATTTATAACCTTTTATAATAGAATTTTTTTAATTTTAAAATGCTACGTCGTTAGATGTGCCATAACTACAAATTAATAACTTTAAATTTATTAGTTAGCAGTTTTTTTCTTTTAATTTTTTTCATTTACTTTTACGTATATCCAAAGTAATTTTAAATTTTAAATATTTTTAATTATGTGTTTGCAAAATTGAAAAATTTAATAATTGAAGAAAAATCTTATAAGACCCCATATGCTTATAATACCTTTTTCTTTAAATTTTTTTCCCATTAGACTTTGTACGGTTTTTAAAATACAACTTAAAATATTTTTATTTCTAAATTCGTAAAACAAAAATTATGAAAACTTGATATTATAAAAGTTTACATTGAGATGCATTCAATTGAATATATTATTTCATATAACATAATAATAATTTGTAGTCAAATAATTTAAACTTTGACTCTATAAATAAAAATGGGTCAAAAATAAAGAAATGAAGAGAATATTTTTCTAATAGAATAAGGAGAATTTATAATTAAAATTTAACTTTTTTTTTAAAAATAAAATTAAAATTTATAAATTTCAAATAATAAAAATATAAAGAAATTGAAGGAGTAATACATACAACCATTAAACCTAAAATATCAACCGAGAATTGAAGATTACTTTACCCTAAAATAAGTAAACTTTTAATTTTTGGTCCAAGTTTAAAAAAAAAAAAAAAAATTAACTGAGTACACATTGCACGGTATGCACCAATGAAAAGATGATGGATCCATTTGGCGGTCATCCATATTCAAAATCCTGAATACTATCATCAAAAGTCAAAACCCTAAATCTCGGCAATCACAGGTCCCTATCAAATGAAGACGAAGACGCCATTGAAGCAGCTCAAACTCTCCCTTCCCCCTCAAGATACTCCCATCATCAGCTTCCTGTTAGCTCATCTCTCCTAATTCGAAAACCATCGATTCAATTCAGCTAACTTAAACCTCTTCAAAATTAGGATTTTTTTTTTTACTTTAATTCATCGATTTTTGTTGGAAACTTGATCGAAATGTGTAATATTGGTGTTTCAGGAGCGCTAGTGGAACCTTTCAAGATGGTGATTTGCTGTTGAATCAGAAAGGATTGCGGCTTAAGTCTGAAGCTAAAGAATCTCGTGTAAACTCTCTCTCTTTTTAACCTAGTTTGACTTCATTCACTATTGATTTTATTCGGATTAATTTCAAGCTATATAATTCGATGTCTGTTAGTCCTGTATAATGTTAGTTGATTGCATGGTAATGTAAGCTGCTTTGTGCTTGTGTTTACAATTAAATTGAGCCGATGATTGATAATCCTCGAGTCATCTCGTGGTTTCGTTTATACTTTTACTTATTCAAATATGAGTTTATATGCATAGGTTGATGTTATGATACATACACCTAGTTAGTTAACATAAGTTATATAATTTGGCTTTCACTTGATATCATTATATTGTGTACTCTGTATTTTATAGATGGTTTATCAATCTGATAACCTTCAATAACTAATGAACGAGCAAGTGTACACCTCTTTTGCACAAAGTGATCTGTATAATGCGTCAGTATCCTCTAAAATTTGAAGTTTATGTTGTGGAGCATTGAATGCCTAACTCGTGGAGTTACCAAGTTATTTTTTCATCAAAAAGTTTTCTGATACCTTGGGGTTGTCTGTTAGAACAGCATTCAGATGCAAAAGAGCTTGACTTTCAAGTTACCCTTGAAGATCTCGAGACTGTAAAGGTCATTGGCAAGGGAAGTGGTGGAGTTGTTCAGCTTGTTCAGCATAAATGGGTGGGGAAACTTTTTGCTTTGAAGGTAATTATTTATATTGCTGTTTTATGTTATATATTACTGCCAACTTTTGTTCTTATTCAGAATGTAAATTCTTTAACAACGCTTATTAAGAGGAAATGCCAGCCTTTCCTTTTCTTTACTTATTAGACAATTTCGTTTTGGCTTGTTGGAGTGAAAAATGTGCAGCATTCTTATTCCCAAAGCAATATGCCCTATACTACACTGCTTTGCAATTTATGGGCACTGAGCTCAGTTGCTAACATTTCTCTCTAGTCTCTACCTTTGTTTTGGATGTAATTTATTAGTTCTGTGAATTTAGTATATGCCATAGTTAAGAGGAGCAATCCAAAGTCATTGCCTGAAGTAGCAAAGTGTTTATCATGTGTATTTTAACATGAAATCCCCTTATTACTCTATTTGTTTAACAGTTCATATGTAGATGATATGTAAATATGACATGTTTACTTGGATGTCTAAGGAGTAATCTTTGCTTGTAACAGGTCATTCAAATGAACATACAAGAGGAGATTCGCAAACAAATTGTGCAGGAGTTGAAAATTAATCAGTCATCTCAGTGTCCTCATATAGTTATATGCTATCATTCCTTTTATCACAATGGGGCATTCTCTCTTGTTCTAGAGTATATGGATCGTGGCTCACTGGCAGATGTCATTAAACAAGTCAAGACGATCCTTGAACCTTACCTTGCAGTTGTTTGCAAGCAGGTATAATTTTTTGGCTTCTTATCTCAATGCTTTGCATAGAGACCCTTTTTTCTTTGTTCTAGGAGAATAACTTTGTTCTTTTTTGCAGGTGTTACAGGGTCTTGTATACTTGCATAATGAAAGGCATGTCATACATAGGGATATGAAGCCATCCAATCTTTTAGTAAATCACAAAGGAGAAGTAAAGATTACTGACTTTGGTGTTAGTGCAATGCTAGCTAGCTCAATGGGCCAACGTGATACATTTGTTGGGACCTACAACTACATGTCGGTAAGTTGAGATATCTTTCTCAGTTTGAGTTGTAGAGCAGTAATTGTAATTCATTCACTAGTAAGATTCATCTTGTGCTTGTTTAAAGCTGACTATTGTGTGCTTAAAATGTCTTCTCCAGCCGGAGAGAATTAGTGGAAGCTCTTATGACTATAGCTGTGATATATGGAGTTTGGGTTTAGTTATGTTAGAGTGTGCCATTGGGCGCTTTCCTTACGTACAATCTGAAGATCAGCAAAGTGCTCCAAGCTATTTTGAGCTTTTGGCAGCAATTGTGGGAAGCCCGGCACCTTGTGCCCCATCTGATCAGTTTTCCCCAGAATTTTGTTCATTTATATCTGCTTGGTAAGAGCTTAAATATACTTATGCTCTTTGTGGCTTAAGACTTGGTTCATGTGATGCATGTTTATGTTTGGCTCTGCTGTTAGGCATGTATGCAAATTTGTCCCAGATATTGTGGTCTTTGTGAGGAAGTTACTGCACTTCATTCTGGACCTTGATTTCCTACATCTTTTTTTTCTTGAGTGGTGGTGTCCCTTTCGTAAGGTGTGTGGGCAAATATTACGAAATATTATCAAATATTAAAATGCTTGTATACAAGACACCGAAATACCATAAAAACCCCAAGGCCTCCAAAAGCCTTTGTATGTCTCCCCACCCACCATCTAGGAAGGGTTGAGGGGAAGACCCTTCCTCTACTCAAAGGGAACTACTTCATGTTCTCATCACACCTGCTGGCATTCAAAGCCAATAGACTTGATGATGGATTGTCTATCACACTTGGCATGAAATATTTTTCTTTTTTTCTGTAATCGGTATCCATGCGTCGTAGATGGTCTCTGCATATTCACATTCTCTCATACTGATTAACTTCCGAGCTGGTTGCATCTTCCTGCATGCCTGACCTGTCCTTCTGATGCCCATAGCCTGCAGTATACTTATCCATTTTCAGCTTCATTCGCAAAATCAAAAAACAAGTGACTAGCAGACTTTGGATATCGCCACATTTACTGCATGTCAAATCAGTTTGGACTTCCCACAACTGCGATTTTTTCTTTTTGTTGCCACCCTTTTCTGCAGTACCATCCTAGTTTTAAGGATACTTTTTTGGGATTCGCTAAGTTATCCCACTGAATTTACAAAAGGTCTCAGAGAATGATAGAGCTTTTTGACGGAAAACTTGGAACCTTTGATACAGAACTGAATTCCCTAGTCTGTGTCCCTGCTTCCCAGAATCTTTTTAGGAGCCTATCTGCCCATGGCAAACCATTTGGAATAGGCATATCTTCGAAACATTAAACTTTTGATAAAGGGGAAAATGAGATTAATGAGATTCCTGAAGACCTCTTTATTCATTCTCCCATTTCAGAGTTCCCTTTGATATATATTGTCAAAATTGATCGGTTCAATTAACTTTTGGTGTCAAATCAAAGTCATTTTGGCAGACTCAATACATTTATCTGACATGTTTGGGGTCCCCTTTGCAGCATACAGAAGGACCCAAAAGATAGATGGACATCTTCAGACCTTCTGGTTTGTAAATCTCTTGGAGATGGGGTTGATTCTTATTCTATACTGAAAAATATTTCCTGAATACTTTTCTTTTGATTGCAGGAACATCCATTCATCAAAAAGTTTGAAGACAAAGATATTGATCTGGGGATTTTGGTTGGCAGTTTAGAACCCCCTGTAAATTTTTAGAGATAAGTTTGCAATCAGTCTTTTGTAATGTTGTAGCTAAAATGTAACAGAATTTACTACTTTGTATTATACTAAAGAAGGTATACTGGTTGAGACTTGCTAGTAATCATCTTATTACAATCATGCATTAAATTTTTAGCTTGGTATGAGGAATTGAACTGAATGCTGGAGTTGCAGAGCATTACTCCCTATATATATGACGTTCTAATTGTGCCTATTAATTGAGTATCAATAGTAGGATGACTTTAGTGCCACCTCAGGTTACATTATGAGATAACCTTGTGATAATTGTACAAAATGCATCAGTTCTTAATTTCACTAGTTCCTCTTTAATACTCTCTCCATATCAGATTAATTTTTATAGGTTCTTTTATTATGTCTCAAATTAGTTTTAAAACTTCTATTTATTGAATATTCCATAATTAATTTGATACATCTCTCTATCTACTATTAAAAAGTAAAGGTTTACTTTTCTTATATTTTCTTAAATTAATATTTCACTATTTTCTATCACATGTAGTTTTCTAAAAATAATGATCGATAACTAAATAACAACTTACTATCTTAAATTATGTGTTTCGATGAGTGTCAAATCTAGTGTGGGACAGAGGGATCGTAGTATTTTTTTTGAAGTTAAAGAAACTGGACTTGTCTTGCCTATTGGAGCTAGGGATGAGTCAACTTAATGTTGTTATTTAAGGATCATGAAATGTCTTGCCTACAGGAGCTAGGGATGAGTCAATGAAGGATTCCAACAACCTAACTCCAGTAAAGAAACTATTGTTTCCAACCTCCAATATTGGGAAAATATTTCATCCAAAATAAAATAACTTTATTACCGTATAGTGTTTATAGAAGATTAAAAAAAACCAAACTATGTCATTCTTTATGTTCATAGTTTATTATCACTTGGTTCCAGTAGTTTCCTTGTCACACCAAACAAAATTGAGAGTGATTGGTAATTTATAGTATTCTTTTGCCAACATTTATTAATACTACGCAGTTCCTTTCCAATAACTTGATACTTTTTTGCATGCAACTTGGTACTATGCCCACACGTGTTCCAACGGCAATTAGTAGCACGAAGTGGAAGCCTAGCATAACACTTACGACGTATCTTCCCCACCACTCTAAAGGAAATTGCTCAGACTTGAATCAGGAAACTTTCATTGGGTAGCATTTTAAGGTATTTCAAGCTCTCGAACCTATTCATCCAACACTTCCTTGCTGAAATGAGGCAAAAGAAGACTAGCCTTCTTTTGATGTCTATCAAGTAAGGAAATGATGAGAGCCTTAAAGACTACATCAAGAGGTTCAATTCAGAATCCCTCCTCATTTGGATCTCAAGGCAATGTCTTGTACACAGCCCTCCTAGCAGGACTCACCCCAGCAAGCTAAACTTTGGGTTGGTACCGAGATCCATTGGGTATCCCTCTAACTTAGTTGAATGCAAGCCATATATATGACCCCTTATGCATCTTCTATGCCCATGGATGGAACCCCATAATCAAGGCCAGTATTTGGCAACTGACTATGTTCTACTAGAAGATGAATTGATAACGGAAACCCTCCATTATACCAATTTACCATCTACGGTAAGATAACCATCTCTCTCTAAGGAAAAGTATACCATCCATGGCTATTGTTAACTTGTGTAATTCTCTCTGAATTTGAGAGTTTGTCATTAAAGTCAAATATATAGTGTATGTACAAGAGTCCTAGGTTATCTAGATTACAAGAGTCCTAGGGTATCTATATTACACAAATTATATCATATTAGCAAAGATAATAAACTATCATCTATCATCTATCACACAATCACAGTCAAAGTGGGAGGAGGCCGAACGCTTAGACTGGATCTGAAGTCGAGAAATAATTGGCGAGGTAAATCTTTGGTGAAGATATTCGCGTACTAGAAGGATGATGAGACATTAAGAACCTTAATTTGTCCAAGAGAAACTTTATCATGGACAAAATGAATATCTAATTCAATGTGTTTTGTACGCTAATGTTGTACCGGATTACAAGACAAATATACAGTAGATATATTGTCACAATAAACCAAAGAAGCTCGTTGAAGAGGACAATGTAACTCCAAGAGGAGATTCTGAAGCCAACATATTTCTACCACTACATTAGCGATGCCTCTGTATTCTACTTCAACACTATAGCATGATAGATTAGCCTATCGCTTTGCAAACCAAGATATATCAACTTGTAACCCAGATAGACGCAATAACCAGAAGTGAACCGTTGAGTGTCTGGGCAACCAGCCTAGTATGCGTCAGTATAAGAAATGAGACCGTAGTTGAGGACCTGTATAAATGGAGCCCATGATCTAAATACCCTTTAATATATCTGATAATGCGCTTAAGAGCATTGAAATGAGGTTCCCTAGGAACATGTATAAATAGACAAACTTGTTGCACGACATAAGAAATGTCAAGCCTTATGAACGTGAGATACTGAAGGGCACCTGCAAGATTTCTGTAAAGAGTGGGATCACTTATGGGCTTGCCATCCAATGCTCCAAGCTTGGATTTGGTGTCAACTGGTGTAGCTACATGTTTGCAATTTACCATATTTTTCCTTTGAATAATTTCCTCGACATATTTACTCTGGGAAAAAAATAGAGATTGGGTGGTGCGGCGTACTGAAACCAGAAAATAATGTAGCTTATCCAAATCAGACCTATAGAAAACTCGGACTTCAAAAGATCAATGATATAACACTTGAGTTTCTTTGAGGAGGCAGTGAGAACTATGTCATCAACATAGAGCAACAGGTAACCAACCTGTGCACCACGCTGGAAGATAAATAGGGAATAATCACTTTTGCTACAAAGAAACCCAATATGCAAAAGGAAGTTAGCAAACCGTTGATACCACACTCGAGGGTTGATATGTAAAAATAGTTTCATTTAGATCACCATGTAGAAAAGAATTCTTGACATCCAATTGATCTATAGGCCAATCCTTACTTATAGCAATACTCAACACAATCCAAATAGTGGATGGCTTCACTACAGGACTAAAAGTCTCGTCACAATTAGCACCAACCTGTTGAGACTTGTCATTTACAACAAGTCTGGCCTTAATTCTTTGTCCCTGTACTTGTGCTTAAACAACCACATATGGTGAATAATGTTTATACCATTCGATCTAGGGACAAGATCCCATGTATGTTATTTAGTGAGAGCATTAAATTCCTCATTCATGGTAGTATTCCAATTATGGTCAAGCATGACTAATTTTGAACTTTTGGGTAAAGGGGAGATAACTGGAACTGTTAGATTTGCTTGATATTTAGGGTTGGGTTTAAAAATATGTTGGGACATGGGCACACGTGGTCATTTGGTGCGAAGCTTGTGTTCATAAAGGCTGAGAAGTTGGGACATGGGCGGGGAATTGGGGCGAACTAGATGGATGTTCGTGGCCCTGACCCAAAGAAGGACTCGACTGGAGAGGCAAGAGATGGGAGGTGTGCTGGTGGACAGGGATTTGGGCCAAACAGGGGGAAGGTTGTGACCCTGGCCCAAAGATGTACTAGGCTGGAGGGGCGAGGGAAGGACGGTGGGTTGTTGGGCATGAGTAGGATTGGGAGGGTTGATGAGGTGAGATTGGGTCTGAGATTAAAGGCGATGTAAATCAAAATTTATGATGTCCAAAAACTCATAATCAACGTTCACAAAGCGGTGAATGCTAGAGAATGAGAAGATGTCCTCAAAGAAGGTTACATGTCGTGACACAAGAATTGAGTTAGAGGCAAGATCATAACACAAATAGCCTCAATGTAAGGATGGAAAACCCAAATATACGCAAGCTTTTGACCTTAGGGCAAGCTTATGTGAGGCGGTGGCACTGAAATTAGGGTAACAAATGCATCCAAAAGTGCGGAGATGATCACAAATATATAGTGTATCTACATTGAAGTCATGGGCATTCGTAACAGCCAACATTGTAACAAGCACATCTAGCATCCTACATGTTGCTATACATTTATGCATTTATAGTTAGCCAAGAGTTGGGAACTATTCAATATACACATAAATTACACCAACAATTGCTCTATACACAAGAGACGAATTGGACGTAACTTCTACATTTTCAGTCCTTTCAACTCCGTTAGACAAATCTTACGACATATCCTTCATATGCAGTCTATATTGAACTATTTTTAGCAATAACATGGCAAGAAGTAACACAAATATTCACCCTTAAGCCTCAAAGTACGGTGGATGGTCGAATCCTTCATGATATTGTAATATGCTAAAGTATTATAACCCGATCTTTCTTTTTCGAGTTCATGCTTATTTTTATATAGTTCTGAACTTCTAATAATCAAACTCTAGAATTCTTTGTTAGAATAGATGAGACATTGTTCATCTATTACTATTCCTTCGTTTTCTTTGATCTTTGATTTTAGGTCGAGGATGTATCACTTGATTCAACCTCTAAGGTTATTATTGTTCATGTTAGGTATATATTCATCTTTTCTACTAGTGTGACTTTTGAAAACCTTTAAATTATGTAGCAACGATATTCTTATTTCATATTATAGCATGATGAATACATAATTATATAGAGTTTTTTTTTCTTTCAAGTTCAAATGATGTATTGATCTATATATGGAGAACAAATACAAGTATAGAATTATAACTTTGAATGCCACTATAAAGACCACGCCACCAAGCAAACAAACAAGTTGTTGAATATTTTGAAATAACCTAAAGGAACAATTCTAATTCCACATTCCTTCTAGAAAAGCTACATGCTTAATCAATTGTTTTCAAATTAGAATCACCTTAAGAGAATTTCATGCATGAATTAATGTAGCCTGTTTTTTTTTTCAAGGTCAAATATAGCTTACTTTCTTCATGTCAATTGTCAAAGATTGTTACTCAAAAATTGTGTGAATGAATCGAATACTTTTAACAGTTTATCATACATATCGAGGGATTTCTTAATAATAATAATAATGATGATGATACATGTTGAGGAATAAAACTTGTCTAAGATACTTATCAAAATCCATACCAAAAAATAGAAAAATAATATGTAAAACTTTTAAGGTTGTAAATAATAATTCAAAAGTGTAAAAATTTTAAAAAATCAAGCATTAATAACACAAATTTACATGTAATTTATCAAGCATTCATAAATTAGTTTCATATTAAGAAACATATAAAATGCTTATTTACAACCTTAAAAATTATATATGTTTAGTTCATTGATTATGATCCACTTGGTCCAATATTGAGTTGAAATATGGTAAGAGATGAAAAGATGAAGTAGGAGAAGGTCAATATCGTTGGATTAGTTTGGTAGGAGGCAGGTCTCATTTTCCTTGGACAATCATCATACACAACCCTATGAAAAGTGCAAATGACAGACTAGATAAGAACGACGGGTGTAATGCTGTATGGCTCAAAATATTTTGAACTTGTCAGTGTGCAGTGCAGGCACATTTATTACGTAATTTTGGTATATACCAACTAAACTAATAATATTATTAGTTTTATGAAATAATTTATGGAGTTTGGCCCCGCTTCAAGTCAAAAATTCATGTCTCCTCATTTTCTTGTTTTCTTTCTCCTGATTTAACGGCTCCCTATCACTTGCACACACACTCATCGGGTTACTAGCTATCTTCACATTTTGATAATGGTCCTTCTTAGCCACAAATTTCTTTTCCTATGGATATCATTTGCAATAAATTATCCCGAAGACACGTAAATTATCCGAACAAACAACATTTAAGCGGTAGACATTCTCATTAACCCTTCTAAATCTCCGAAAGAGCTGAAAACTAGAAGCAACTCGTACTTTAAGGTGTTTAGATTCTTATTAAATAATGTCTACATCCCGATTAAAGCTAAAAAGCCAAAAAAATTAAAAAATAGTAATTGAGCCAAAAAGTGCACTATATCCACAGTACAATGTTTTCGGAATGATTTCACTTTGTTAGGCAAAACCGTACCAATTTATTAGTAAAGACATAAAGAGAAAAATTTAAAAATTGGGTGACTCAGCTAAGAGTGTTTTCCAATATGACCTTATCCATTTTCTTGTAAGTTGGGGAATCCTAGACATTTGCTAAGCTTATGGAAATGATAATGACTAGGATCAAGATAAAGCACAAGTGTATGAGTACATTTTTCTTATAAATAATTACAACACATTTTAAATATTGTTACTCCGTATTATAATTTAAAAAAAAAACGGAATAGAAAAAAAGAATAAACCACCTCAGCAATAAATATATACCTGATCAATTTTGTGCATCCCCAATCCATGACTTGATACCTATCCATATAATATTTATTTATTTATTTATTTATTTATTTTTGGAATCACTTGTTTATTATTTCATTTTCATTATGATAATATCAAATGTCACACTATATATGATTGGAATGCAGCATGCTTGAATAATAAACTGATACTTGAAGCCAAGAAATACACCATACATATTCTCGCAAGAAACATGGGAAAACAAGATGAACCAAAGATAAGCTTTCAGTTAATTCCAACACCTGAGGAGGTATTTGCACCAAAAAGTTGTAGTTTTTCTAACAAAACAGAGAAATTGGGTAGCAGAATTAGTAGTAGTTTTGAATCCAGCACCACATCCTTTGATTCCAACTCATCAATTACCAGTCTTTCATCATCAGAACTAATGGAGGATGCAACTTCTTCGACATCTTCATCTTCAAATGGTCCTTTGTACCACTTGTCAGATCTTATGGATAAACTTCCTATCAAGTAAGCACATAAAGTTTTATGTCTGTGTTATATTACTAAAAAAAGCATGTAACCTGGTAGCACGTTGCGCATCCCGCATCATGCTGTCAGCTGTCAAGCGTAGGATCACAGAGCTCAGTGTTTTAAAGTGTTTGAGATTCAACAGTTCTAAACAAAGTCTGTGTCTTTTTGTGCAGAAGAGGGCTGTCAATGTATTATACAGGGAAATCAGAGTCGTTTACATCACTGTCGAGTGTGGGGAATTTGGAAGATCTTGGAAAGAGAGAAAATCCGTACAGAAAGAGGATGAAGTTGGTTAGCAGGAAGGCTTGCAGTCCAAAAGCTACCATTTCAAAGAAAGTTACTTATTCAAGGAAACATTTTTCATGCAAAACTCTCATGGCTAGGGTTCCTCCTGATGTTCTTGTCTTCAAGGATTTCTAGTTTAGTTTTTCTTTCCTTTTTTTTTTTATGTTCAGGATAAATCAGATAATTTTGTGAGGTTAGCAATCTGCCTGTTCATGTTCACTGCTAGTGCCAGCTGAGTTTATAAATCGAGGATTTCCTCATTTTCTGGTTCATAAATCTATCACAAATTTGATTTTTTCAGCCTTATCTCCTACTCCTTGCATAGCATGAATCATGTCAACATTCAGTTGTTGAGCTTACATCTCTCCCATTCACAATTTTTTTTTAAAATTTCCTATTCATGAAATCAAATTTGGAAAAATTTGACAATTATTGATTACCTAAATTTTTTAAAAATATTATCAAATGGGATATTGTTAAATTATTATAATATAAATTTTCATAATATCAACTTTTAATTTATTAATGTAGAAATAAAAAAAAATTAATATTCAAAGGAGTGTATTGAAAAATGTATTGGCAAAAAAGGGCATAGTTCAAGTGAGAAATTGGCATAAAAAATAATTACATCTCGTGAGAGTTAAACCAAAAATAAGCATTGAAATTGATATAAAAGCTTTAGTGGCTTAATTTTTTAAAAAAGTTCTTTATTTTTATATTTTTGAACTATTACGGAGTATAACCCATATTATTCTTCATATTTTCTTCTTTTTCTTATTACCTTTGTCACATTAAATATCTTTTCCAAAGTAAAACAAAATTATTTCTTTTTCTTCAAAGTTATTGTTATAAGATGTAATTAGATAGCTCACATGATATTTATTTTTGTTCTTTATAATGTAATCTAGCATACTAATTTATTTGTGATAAAACACAATTGATTGTCAATCATACAATCCATTATCCAATTATGTACTAAAAATCTATGAGAACTCTAGTCCTCCTTTAAAAGGTGCTACTTCTTGGAAATAATATTGAAAAAGACTAAAAATCCCTTTTGACCGATTTTAATGCATTTTTTCTTAATAGTTCGATTAACGAAATCTATCATAAAATTAATAAGGGAAATAGAATTCTTTTTGTGTTTATCGTACCAGTCATGAACTCCCTTAATTCATAGTACATTCCAAGTTAGTAAACCACAAATGCAGGCAGTGAGGCAGTTAGACGGAAGGAAAGGGAGCGAAGGAAGTGGACTGCCAGTCCTTGAAAGCAAGGAGTTGTAGGTAAACAGTGGTGGCCTGATGGGTGGCACCAAGGGGGGGGGGGGGGAGGTAGGCAGGGTGCTTACGAGTTCATCCTTTGCCGTGCCTGTGGTGGATGATGCTGCTAGATGTTACTGGATGTAAGACCAGGGTGACAGCCCCTCAAAGGAATATGAAGGTAAATACTCAGTGGTAAAGAATGTCTGAAAATATTACTAGGAAATCAGGTCGTCTGGATTAGTGTCCTGATCATAGACCGACCCCCTGTTCAGGATACTTTATGTGCTTAAAAAAACTCCCATCTAAAATAAAGGATCATGAGAAATTGCCATGAACAAGATACATCAAAAGAAGGATCAATTCCTTTCAATTCCCCAATGAGTGTTTCAGGTGTACACTAACAAAGTCAAAGAATTAAATCCAAAAACGCCACTGAAATTGCATCAAGAATTGCGATTTACTCGTCATATCTGGTAGACCGGTGTAATGCCAAGAAGTTTAAAACATGTTCTCATGACAACAGCAGTTGCTTCACAAAGCAATAGTCGACTAGTTTCTTCTGGTGAGCCAACCACCTGATATATGTCACATACCATAATAAGACGGATAAATAGGTTTCGCATACACGATTTTACACAAACATTCAACCCAGATTCACCCATTCAGAGTTCTAGTGGAGTTGCAGTAATTAAGAAGAGAGTAAATTCCACCTACCTGACAGTTGGAGTAGAACTTTGTGAAAAACTCTGACAAGTTATACAAGTACTCGCATAATATATTCGGCAAGAGATTGCTACAAGCTTCCTCAACTATCTGATCATTTTTCAAGTAAAAATTAGCGGAGTAAATGTCAACATATTTTCAAGAATCCAAATTTCAGGACAAGTGCCAATATGAGCAACCTGACTACAGACTACCATTTTGAGAATGAATACATACCTCAGAGAAATGAAGTAAATGAAGACCCAAGGCACGCTCATCTGAGTGGTCCAAAGCTATTTTTCCATTCTGTGTGTATCAATTCAGTTGCATATTCAGATCTCATGGTGCACGAACCCCCTTACCGTCCCCTCCCTCCCCAAATCCAAAATAAACTTCTTTTCTCTAGTATGGAAACTTATGTTTAATCTGGCATAATAGCAAATTTTACCCTGGCTTTCATCCATTAATAAGAAGAAATACAACTCACCTTCTTCAACTCTTCAATGTCTTTACCAGATTTCCGAATAATTGAACAAATTCTAGCATGAGCATACAACAAATAGACCGCAGTATTTCCCTACCAAAATAATTGCGTGAAATAGATGTTAGTTTTCAGCCAAGGCAAGACTGCAAGAGCTAAGCAACAACAAACATTAAATCAATGACTCTAACAAGACCCCCATTCATGACAGGGCCCAATTGTACCAGTCCACATGATAATGGGAAGGCGGTTTCCAGTTGACCCAAATCTAGAATGCAATAGTATAATACCTATCTAAGGAATATGCAAGAGATACGGCTAAACCACCTGTGATTTTGACTTATGCCAGGAGAGGACAGAAGGAGAAAAGGGACAGAGGCTAGCTGAGGACCAGGGGAGGTCTGAGGAAGCGGCATAGGAACAGGAGCTGGGAAATCAGAGGAGG
Source organism: Dysphania ambrosioides (assembly GCA_026401315.1). Classification (NCBI taxonomy): domain Eukaryota; kingdom Viridiplantae; phylum Streptophyta; class Magnoliopsida; order Caryophyllales; family Amaranthaceae; genus Dysphania; species Dysphania ambrosioides. The sequence continues at coordinate 1,216,408 of CM048665.1, forward strand.
ACTGAGACTGTGCAAGAGTTGGAGGATCAGAGTACTGAGAGAGTGTCAAGGAACCAGGAGCTGAAAGGGGATGAGCAAGAGACTACACAAGATAGTAATTAGTATAGTATTTCCATTATGTTATATGATGTAATAATATCCAAGTATCAAGGGGCACCTTAGTCTAATTATAAGAGAATATTCGCAGTGAGAATTGGTTAGTTGTGGCACGAGGGTTGCCAGTCAGTGTGATGTATAAAATGAAAAAAGGAGTACAGAATACAAGATAGGAAACGAGTTATTGCTGCTAGGAGAGACCCTTTCCTCTCGAAAGAAGGGAATATCATGTAGCTCGGGTTCTTTTATCAATATACAATTACATCCTATTTCATACAAACAATTCATCAAACTTGTGTGTTCATCCATTGGTGGTGAAGGCGGGAATTTCCCTGAGTGAATCTGATTCCCTGCAGAATACTATGCAATAAAAAAAGAAGTGCAATTGTTTTAAAGTTCAGTCCTTTGAAATCTGAGCCAAAGAATAATTGGTATCATTGAGCTCCACTGGAAATAGATAATAGCCCATCACAGGCTCAAGATTGGGAGGAAATGTAGATAAAAGAGACTTTGTAAATTAAAATACTAAACAAATTCCCCCTTCTCTTTTGTAGCATCCTCTTTCTAAGATCAGAAGGAAAAGAATAAATAAAAATAGAAAGTCCAAACTTTTGTTTGAGCAAATTTTCAATTCAAATATCAACTAAAATCAGCTAACTGAAGATAGGTTGGACAGACACCAATAACAAGATTTATTTGTACAATATCACAGCTCCCATCACTTGTGAAGCAGAATGTGGACCTTGACTCCACCTGGATAGTGATATAACACTAAATGTAATTCATCCAAGATGTGTAACTTGATTGATTCCAAGTAGCTTAACTTGAATCATCGTCTTTAGGGTCTATAATAAGTAACTAAATATTGATACTCTCCAAATTGAGAGGGAGGGTTAATGTCCTCTTCAATACCTCTCAAGGATTCCAGTAATGGAAAGAATCCTGGTCCGATTAGCCAAGTGCTAAACAGAAAAGAGTTTACTCTTGGAGATTCCAGAAGTTATTCGCATAAATTAACAAAATCACATAAAGAGTACTATAGCTATGCACATGAGAATGTGCATTATTATGTGTTTATTTGAAATGGTTGGGACAGCTGATAGAAGATCAGCAAGCTCCTACACTGACTGAAAGACTCTTTATGCCAAATGAAATAAAACGAAAAATTTGTCAAAAACAACTTAATATATGTCTATTAGGGTTTAGGGTTCATTTTGTTTACAAAATTATCTAATCAGAACAATGTCAATTAGTAGCACTATCAAATATCAGTTTCTGTCCACTACTTTTGGTCATAAAAGTTGACATATATTAGGTAGTTTTTTGACAAATTTTCCCAACAAAACAGTGAACTAAAATTCTGGCATCTGGTGAAGTCTTTGACAAACAAAACATTGGGCAAAGCAAGTGACTAAGTTGATCCTTAGTAATATTTTGATATATAGAATCATAAACAGGAACATCCTATCTTATTTCAAAGGCATTATGTAGAACTGAAGGGTATATATTGAACAAGTATGATTGTTCTTGTACGAACTTAGTTAATCTACAGAGAGATAGTAATCGCTTATCCCAACCAAAACCCCACGAATCCAAGATCTCCCAAGAAAAGCAAAAAGAAAGATAGCAGAAAGCAACATGTACCTTATCATTGAGCATCTGATCAAAGTTAAAGGTATAGTTAGTGAGTCTATTGTTCTTCAAGTCAGCATACCTACAAAAAGAATGAGAAATGATCATGAATTCATGATACTAATTATCATAAAAAAAAATTCATAAACCAGAATAGAATCTAGTCAAAGCATATAGCTCCTACAGTGAACAATATCACAAGACAACAGACTTCAAATACACGAGACCTACAACCCACCCCCCCCCCCCCCCCCCCCCCAAAAAAAAAAAAAAATCTTGACTTCTTGAGCCAAAGGAAAAGAAGCCTGCCCAAAGAAAAGGCGCATAACAGAACTCTGCTTCCTAGACCATCAAGAGGAAGGTATTAAGGCAGGAAATACTTTGATAAAGAACAAACAGGAACTATAGAACTTACTTGACTGCCCCATAACCAACAGCTTCAGCAGTTTGCAACAAAAGGTCCTCAGACCACTCCTCACCTTTACCTATTAGAAACATAGCCACAATGTAAAACTTGGTATAAACTTCTAGTCAGATGAAGCACTAAGCAATGCATAGGAGTGCCTAAGTTTTTGAGCAATAACTCAGAAAAAGAAGTGGATGTTGGAACACATACAACTAAAGAGTAACATATCAGAATCACTTTGTTGTACCTCGTTCAATAAGAGCTTGTTTACTCCGATTTTTTGCTTCATCAAGTAAATCAACCAAACGAACCACTTCTGAGCTTCGAGTTCGGAAACGCTTTCCGTCTTCTCCTAGGACAAGGCCGAAGCCAACATGACTAACTTTGGGGTATGGGTTGCCATCACTTGGAAGCCAACCTGCGAGCTTTGCAGCCTGGGAAAAAAAATTATTTAAGCAAACAAAGCAAGATCCAAATCAATGCCATCGATGCTAAACTGTCCAGAAAAAAATGACCAGGCCACACATAATGGTTGGAACTGAGCAGTCATCAAAGAAATTACCAGCAGCTTCAGAATATCGAAAGCCACCAGATAAACTATATGAGTACCAAACACATACTTACATGGAAGAACATTTCAAAGTGTTCACGCTGACCAATATCTGTTACATAAACTATCCATTCAGCTTTTTCTTCATTAAGGCGGTACCTTTCAAAGAAATTGTTGGAGGTGTTAGAAATCTTTAACGAGGCTAGTGAAATTTTCCAAACAGAAGTGGTAAAGAATATGGGCTATATGCTTAGGAGGGAAAAGCAACTAAAAGACTGCAATTTAATCATTGCATTAAACACTTACCAAAGAGCTGTTAAATCAGTGGAAGCATAATTGAAACCTCCATCTCTTTTAACTACTATAAGGGGTATCTTTTTCCCTTCAATATAGATTACCCGAGCACCCTCACTTTCTTCAATTAAACTTTTACTGCTCAAGATATCCAAAACCTTTGGAATATGTGGATTATAGAAACTTTCTCCCTGACAGATGCAAGATAACAGGAAGTTTAGTATCATGTGAGCAAATAGACTCTAAGATCAACTACAGAAGAATAGTAGCACAGAGAAAATACACAGGAGAAATAGCATGCACAAAATTTCCATAGTCAACACATATAATATACTTCCTCCTTTCCTTATCAATTGAAACATAGAGCAGGTTGGGATAGCACCTTTTTTAAGAAATAGGAAAGGATGGGGTTGGTCATCTTTGCCCATGGGATTATGTAAAGGAAGTGAGAGAAAAGAAAGATGAAATTTTAGCTGTACACCTGATGTGTAAGCAAGATGAGGAACTTGTTTACAAAAGATCGGGAAGGTGTGTTAAGAAAGTTTAGGGGAACTCTCACCCTTAACTTGAGGATATAACCGTGAGGAACACTCACTCACGTGTTTGGGCGTAGTAGTGATTAGGGAACTCTCACCTATTCGACAACTACAAGTTTAAGTTTTAGGAACTCTCACTAAAACACAAACTCTTCAAATTGAGGTAACTCTCAAATTTGGAAAATAAACTTGACTAGCACAAGCCAAATTCGTATCATACACTCGTGTGTTTTGGCAAAATTCTGGAATGCCTTTCATTGATTATTAGCACGCTATTTATAGCTTTTCGTACATCAGACTTAGCTAAAACAAACAATAAAACAGAAAGCTGAAACTAAGGGTAGATTAAGTGGCTCATAACCGTCCAACATAATCCCCATAACTCATTATTTCTCTAACTAATAAAGCTTAAAACAAGGGAAGAATAGCTTAAAATAAGGGAAGAAACGTTCAGCACATTGACCCCAATTGCTGTTCAAATTCTTCCTTCAAAGTCGCCTTGAAATGCGCCAAATCGTTCAGCAAATTGACTTCAAATTGCTGTTCAAATTCGTCCTCCAAAGTAGCCTTGAAATGCGCTTTTTAAGCCTTCATTTAAGCTCTTTTATTTCGAAATTAAACCAGCTAGAAACGCCCCTTAAAGTCTGCATTAAATCAACCTATATTCCCCCATTATTGAGGTAATTAGTTACGCTCAATACGGTGCAACCATTTGAGGACTTATATGGGCCGTGCACGCCAAAATCCCTAAGAGTAGTATTGAGGAGAGACTTGGACAAAATCAACTCCCTAACGTTCGACTCTTGGACTGGAATATTCGCACCTTGACCATTCTGGTCAACACCTTTAGCCCACAATCTAAAACTTTAGTAAGGGCATTCACCTCATATGGGGTCTCCTTTTTAACTAAATAAGTTAATTTTGCAATTGATATAAACTTCCACATTAAGTATATGTCATCATAGAAAAATAAAGAAGGAAGTAGTACCTAAATTGAAACTAGAAATAATACCTTTTCCTCTAACTGAACTCCGAGGCGTTCATAGACCTTCTGAAATTCCCTGCGGCTAATTTCACAAATTGTTGCCCATGCTTTACGATACTTGGAATCTCCACCCTGTATAAAAGAAAGTTCATAAGATAAACAAATTAATTCATCTCTTAACTGTAAAATAAACTCAAAGATGGCCAAGCTCTACACAATGAGACTCAAAATACAGATACACCATTCTAAGTTTCTAATATCACAAACATGCATACCTGAAGGCTAACCACTGCCTTTTGTGCCCTTTCCTTGAAGCTAGGATCTTCGTCAAATCTCTTCTTTGATTGCTTATAGAAGCCCTACTAATGCAACATACAACTGTCAGGTCAGAACAACAATCCTCCTAAACCTTCATCAGTCAAGTAGAACATACCTTTTACAGAAGGAGAAAGATGGATAAAAGTAAGGAAAGGATGACAACAGTATACATTTGCACTTCAGAATAGAGACAGAATACTGATAGCCAACCCACAACTTCATTTTCAGGAGGATAATACATTTGCATTCTAATACCGAGCCTAATTTCCAACACCTACCATAAGGCACTCATTTACCTCTAATACACAAATGCCTTCTCTTGAAACCCTTAACTCTCTGAAAGCTTTCACAAAGTCAAAAAGTCCCATTCAGACACTCACAAAATCGAGCAATAGGGTCAAGTCCCTCTCAAGCACCCAACTATTCATCAGCAGTTTCTTTCTCACTTCCTTGCGTCAAAAACTGTGATCTCAAATTAATAGGTTGAGAGTGGCAGTGACAATGGTCACAGAACCAAATAAGCATGAAGATAAGAGTTTTCAAATTATTGATACATGTTTGAAGATCTACGAATTATTCAAGAAAAATCAAGTAGGGTTTCCATGATTAATTAATTTTCTTGTTCTGATAGTGTCATCAATAATCACCATTTACCATGACTACCAGTGGATGTCTTAGTGGCAGTGTACAGCTTCAAAGAACTTAAGTTGTCAGTCTGCCACCCTAAAAAACTCACTATGTCCAGTACTGCACACAATTTTTTTTTACTTCTTCCAATGATTGATTCAGCTCCATAGTGCTCAAAAACTTAAAAGACATTAAATATATAAAAGGAGAGCCACTCCAAATGAGTTGTTAATGGCATCATCAGTAATATATTACATAAAGTTTACATAACTAGCCAAAAGCCAATACATGCATAGATGTCCAAGGCCCCAAAAATCATTCCAGGCTTATAGCAAGGAGCATATTGATAGGCAACAGCACGACAGCAAAAGTAAGTTTGGCATGTCATTTACGGCTATTGGATGAATCAATAGGAATATACATACACATAACAACTCCTCTACATACCTCAAGATCTTGGATTGGAAGTTCATTCTCGTTCTCCCAATCTGGAAATTGTTCGAACAAGAATTCAATCAGCATACCAAACTGCAAAAAATGAAGCAGATTTTAGATAAAATGAAAACTGAAATATAAAGGTGTTCTGATGACAATAAGTAGCAGATCTTTACCCGGACTCTCATGAATGCTATTCTTATTTTTACATCTGTTCATTTCATTTGTGGAATAACATTCCACCAAGTGATGGCCACTATGCATAAGTTACAGTAGAAACGATAGTTATAAACAAAACAAACATGAACACTTGTTTACTAAAGAGTGAATAGTGTGAGCAATAATTCATGGGCTCCACACTGCTTGAAGACCTTTAATTAAGTAAATGAAGACATTTATGAAAAGCAACAATCCCTCAATCTTCTAACAGCCAGTGTAGCAATCCTCCACAAAGTTTGCAATGTGCCAATGTTTCCTTGGACACAACATTGCTTATAGACCTTTTATCCCCTGAACATTGCTTATAGACCTTACTATAGTGAGTTATCATTTAAGTTTCAATGGTCCAGGCACATGAGTAGAACTCCTTTGCAGAGTGGTTCTCTTTGCATCTATTACAGACTTTACATGCATGAAGAGAAGATAGTAGCCAACAAATAATTATTTCAAAGCAATTTAGAGAAATTGATGCACTCAAACATGGACATACATAGAGGACAATCATCATAGCATATTAGCATATACAAAAAGCTGAAACATCAATTCTTTTTTATTTTTGGTCAACAACTTATTTCTCCATTGCATTATGCTCAAAGCGAATCATAATACAAGACCAAAGGCATTAAATAAGGGGTGAGGGAACAATGACCCAACACGAGTCACGACCCATCCCTTAATAGACCCTACAAATATCTTCAGATTTTTGGAAGAAAATTTGTTCAATTAAAGAGCAGTTAGAGAATCGAATGCCAGTCGATCAATATAGATTAGATAAGGTGATGGGTCACATCGTGGAATAGTCAAAACAGCAACTAGCAGGTACAAGGATCTGAACACCCAGATGGGTGTCCATTGGGTGACTGGTAAATGATAACCCAAAAGCCACTAAGCTTTCTAGGTTTTCACTTCTCCAATCAATATGAGACTTTATTGAGAATACATTACAATCATTACAATTTTCTCTAGATATGAAATAGTAGGGGAAATTGACACAGGATTGGTTAGCTTATATTGTTATCAATGATCCTAGAAATATATATAAATGATTCATTATAAATTAAATAAATCATACGAATATTGGAAATAAGAGATAATATAGAAATATACTAAAAGTATACCTGTGTACCCCAGTCACCGACATGGTTTCTCCGAAGAACTTCAACACCAGAAAACTCTAGCATACGAGCTAGAGTATCTCCAATGATGGTTGACCTTAAGTGCCCAACATGCATTTCCTTTGCAATATTGGGTGAAGAAAAGTCTACTACAGCTCTTCTAATAAGCAGCTTTGGAGCCCATGTCTGGATACCTTCTGCAAGCATCTTTTGGATGCTCTGCAACAACCATATCAAAACAAAAGCAGATAAGTAAAACCAAACGGAAAACCATACAGATAGTGCACAAAGCTAACAAGATCACCTTTGCTAACCATGTCCTCGACAAGACAATATTCACAAACCCAGGTCCCGCAACTTCGCAACTCTCAATTAATTCAGACTCAGGTAGATTATTTTTAATAGCCTAAACAATAAGAAAGCCATAGGTCAAATATCCTACACAAATAATAATCCATGACACTAGAATGTCACTTAAAATTAATACCTCGCCAACCGATCTGGGATTCCGATACACAGTACCCTTCCCCTTAATCTTGGAAAACAAACTCATTGCATTATTGCTGCACCAAGAGGTCACGACATTCTTTAACATATACATCAAAAAAACATTCCTCACACAAACAAGCATAAACCCATTAACTTACGGTATTTACCATTGGTAATCACCATTGTTTGAAGCATTAACAGTAATTATCGGCTCAACATTGGGCTCAGTTGGGACAGTGGCCCGAAGTGACGGCTTGAACACTTTCGCCAACATCTGCTTCACATTCCCAGCGCCTTCCTCCTATACATTCATCGTAGCAACATTACTAGAAGCATTAAAAACACAACCTAAAAAAACCCAGAAGCTAAAGATCAGAACTTACAAAACCCATAAGCTAAAAATCAAAACTTTACCGTTGTGTTTTAAAAGCAACTTAAAGTGGAAATATGAGATAAGGTAAATCTGTAGAAAATTGTAGAAAAGTAAAACTATAAAATTTTATGGAATTTTTTGATAGTCAAGTGTTTAGTTTGATATTGCGGGAATTTGTGAAAAAATAGGGAACAACTCGTATTCAATAAAATATTTGATTTCCGTCGTTTTCCACGGTTTTATCATCACTTCTGACAGGAAAACGGAACAGGCAACTATAACAAAGAGAGTTACCCATATTTGCTTAGTTTTACTTCTCCATCAACCAAACATTACAAAACTAAGGAAATTCTCATATATGCACAAATTTCCCCATCAAACCATGGTTCCCAAACACAACAAAACCCCAAAAGCTAAAACCTAGAAGCTCAAAATCAAAACTTTACAAAAACTTTAAGCTAAAAATCAAAACTTTACACAATGCAGCTTAAATCACATGCAACCCAGAAGCTAAAAATGAAAACATAGTGAAAACTTACAGCAGCCATAGTTGACAAAGCTTGGATTCTGGTAGCAATCAGCACCCTACTACTTGTTCTCCTTACAAAACCTATCTAAAACATTCCATCAATCAAACAAAAATAATTCACCAACTAAAAATACAATAAATTCAGCAATAATACACGCATAATTATCATAATACACAAAATAATAGTCATAATCAGTTGATTTAATTGAATTATACATGCAATAAAGTTCAACTGAACATTGAGCATAGAAGGATGAGGTTTGGAGAGAGAGAAAAGGGGGGGGGGGGGGGTACCGTAAGAGTGCAGAGGGGCGAAGTGGGAGAGGGGGCGAAGTGGGAGAGGGAAAAGCGGTTGAGCGACAGAAAGTGGGAAGACGGAGAAAAAACTGTTGGCGTTAGCAAAGCAAAACTTGTACACCTCATCACCGTCTGCTTATTTAACGATTCATTTCTCTTAATTGCAAGTCGGTCTCACTAGTCTCTCTCTAGGGTTTTGAGAGAGTTAGAGAGACAAGATGAAGCAGACTGAGAAAGGTGTGAAGGCCCATATGAAGGTGGCCCACGCCACGAAAGGTGGACATGGTGGCAAGTTTACTTGGGCCGGTGATCATCCTGATATGGATATAATGCCTCCTACCTTTGAAGATCCTGCTATTGCTGCTGCTGATGATGATAAAGTTATTCTTAGCCGTTAGATCTGTTTCTCTTGGTTTGATCTTTGATCGATATGATGGTCTATTAATAGGCTTCTGCTTTTTGTGAGTTTCATGTTTTAAGATTATGATTATGATCAGGGGATGACGATGTGATGTAAATAGTACTACTTAGCATAATAGCATGTGATCTGAAAAATCATTGCTTATATTTGTGTAAAATAGTGATCTGCAATGGTTTTTGGTATAAGTTGGGATGGTTGGAACATTTCTGTTATAGCATGCACCATTGCACCTTATGGCCTTATATATTTGGATGTAAATAACCACACATGTTGATATTGACCAGTTATGGGATTGGGTGTATCACACCTTTGCCAGTAGCTCTGCTAGTTTGGAGACAGGAAAAGGCTTCAACAGTCTGAGAGACTGGGAATGGACTTCTAGGATTAGTCACGGCTTCTCCCTTCCATCCTCCAAGGCTCCAAGTATGGCTTCACTTCTCAAGCACAGTTCCTGCTGAAGTGAGAATGAGTACAAAAGCTGATGGAGTTTTTAATTGCCAGTAAGTGCTGCTACTTAGCGTCGTCCTTTCATTGCCTTCAAACTGCGGTTTCGCATTACCTTGCTTTTCGTTGTTAAATCATGGTTCAAATCAGTAAACATAACAAATATCAGTGTGAAGTATTTAAGTGCAGGGTTTCATTGTCTTACCAACATTATGGAAAAGTTGAAAACTACATCAACGTATTCAGGTAGATCTTCACCTCTTTCCTTGGTATAATCTATGGCCAAATCAGCAACCAAGCTCCTTAGTAATTCTTGTTTTCTTGTGCTAGGATTTCTGTATAAATATTTACTATTGCAACCAAGAATAAATTTAGAGTATTTTTTCTGTAAGATATGAAAATTGTGTGTGCTAACACTCAACAGAAAAGTTAAGGAACTTGCATCAACAAGAAAAGTTCCAACTCCTCGGACACCACCTAGAACAAGGATGCTGTGGCCAGGAGCAACAATGGCACGTCGAAGTCCTTCATGAGCAATCTCAGCACTTCAGCAGCAAGCAGGCCCATCCCTGACATTTTAGAAGCCTCGGGCTAAATAAGAAATTTGGACTCTAAAATTTAATAGTATACTTCGTATTATTTTATATTTTTTATTTTACAATTAAAAAAATTAACTCTTGGTTTCACAAAATAAATAAACTATTGAAAAATTTCATTAAAAATAATACTATGCATTATAATCACATAAATTATTGATAATTTTAAAAAATAAAAATCATTAATATAAATTTTAATTTATAGAATATCATGAAAAATCCATTTCATGAAAGTTTTTATTTACTAATTTATCTTATTATTATGATCATTTCTCTTTATAATATAATGAATAGTTATTTTCACAAATTAATAAATATATATAGTCCACATTCTAAATGCAACAAATTAATCAGATGTCATTGCATTAACAATATGAGGAATAATGATAACTATGTACAACTAATATACAAAATAATTAGTTAAATTTCTTACATTTTTTATTGGTGACATAAGTAGTTATTTTAGTTATGATTAATAACTAGATAAGTATAATGATAATAATATTTTGTATATCGTATTTAGTTTTAGAAGGTTGTTATTTTCATGTGAAGTATATATATAACATTGGATTAGAAAAAAGGAATTGAACTATGCATTCGGACAAAATTGTCTTAGAAAAAGAGAAATAACCATTCATTAGAAAATAAAACAATAATCATGGAAGTAAAGGGAATCGAACCCATATTAAATTACATTAAAATTTTTATATAATTTTATACATGTAAGGGCCTTTACCATTGAACTACTTCAATTAATATGATAAAAACTTGTACACATTACATTATATCCTTTATTTTTATCTAAACATTAATAAAATGAAGGCCCTTAACTAGAATAAAGCTTTATGAGTCACATGCACCATAAAATAATAGGAGAGAGTAATTAAGCAAAGATTAAGGAAATGTGTTGGTGTTTAAAAAAATCAGTTTAAATTTATATCAAGTTGATCTACAACAAAAGCTATCCGTCTTATTAGAAAAATAACAGAACATTAATTACCAGGTAAGAATCAAAGATTTACACATCATTTAGGTCTCCATTCGATTTGGAAAATGCCATAATAGTATTGTCAATACAAATCGAAAATTCGAAACTCGGCTATTAATTAATCAAGTCACGTTGTTTAACTATTTTAATGTAGAACTGTTTATGTTTCAATGTAAGTTTGGAGGCCAAGCCCTGTTTCCTTGACCTGTTGACCATACGATTTATCAACAGATTGGACACAAGTACATGCATACGAACCGGTCTCCATAACTCGTCTCTCTTGCCCGTTTCATGAACTACTTAACCAAAACAAATACACAAACCTCCAATAAAACTACTTGAGAATAATGGCAGATTAGATTAGGAGTCAGACGAAATAAGCACACTGAATGGGGAACAAGATCGCAAGAACAACGCAAGCATCAGCAACAGAGTAATACCATCACGATATTTCATCTTACTACAATCTCGTCCTTAAAGAGGTACTTGGGCGTAGCCATTTCTTCAAATCCATCTAATGTTAACACGACGAAGGTCTCGTACTCGTTAAGGTTTACTTCAAACGAGGCGACCAGATTGATTTGAGGGACCATGAGAAGCGGCTCAATCATATTCGGGAGGTCTTCAGGTCTGTTAAAAACCATCATATTTGGGCCTTTCAGGTATTCAAAGTTTTGATATTTTTTGGGTTTTTTGATTAGTTGGTTTTGTGGGTAGTCTTAATTTTGATGGAATTGAAGTGGATTGTTGTTGAATTTTGAAAATTTTGAGATTTTATGATGTGAGTTGTGTAGGGTACTGGGTGGAATTTACGTGGGGTGTTGTTGAATTTTGGAAATTTAGAAGTATTATGATGTGGGTTGGGTTGAATTTTAGTGGAATAGAAGTAGGGTGTTGTTGAATTTTGGAAATTTTGAGATTTTATGATTTGGGTTACTAGTTAGGTTGGTTTTAGTGGAAGTGAAGTAGGGTGTTGTTGAATTTTGGAAATTTTGAGATTTTGTGATGTGGATTGGTTTGGTTTTTGGTTGAATTGAAATGGGTTATTGCTAGTTTTTGTGTGTTTTGGAAGAATTGAATTGGGCAGATGACATTGTATGTGAATTTTGATTCTCTTATCTTAATAATTTGTCGAAAACATTGAAATTGGTTCATTGATTCGGCGTGTGTTGCTTTGACTGAGCTGATTGCTGACAAAATATTCTTATTTGTATCAGTGTATGTGTGTTTCTTTTCTTTTTTTCTTTTTTTTTTCTTTTTTTTTTTTGGGGGGGGGGGGGGGGGGGGGTTCAAAATTGCGATTCCCTAGATCATCTTTAGCTGCAAGGTAATGCCAGTTCACTTACTTGATTAGGAAGGTAGTGAACTGAGTTACTGGTACCGCTTGGCGAATTTGGATTTTCTTGTGTATTTGATGTTGGCACTTTGAATGAACTTGGGTTGTGTTGCTGCTCGATTTACTTGATTGTGCTTGTGCTCTTCATTGGTTGTAATGAACTAGCTTTTTGGCTGTGTATGAACTTTTTGAGCCTCTCCTGAGAGTGTGGGCAGTTCTGATTTTGATGGTATTAAACTGGGTTTTGGACTGTATTGGCTGGAGACTGACAAGGCGGCTTATCTGCTCAGGCAGTATTTTTTCAATAATCTCCATGATCGGCTCAGTACAAAACTTTTTCTTAGTCTTGTTGAAAAGAAATGGCTTGCTTATCAGACTGAAATATGAGCCCGTTCCTATTTTTTTTATACTGGTGGTAGGAGGCTCTGTTATCTTGCACTTGAGGTGGGTCCCTATTGCTGTGACCTTCTTTGCATTCTGCCATTCTCGTTATTGACATTAAATCATTGATTCCTGCACTCCTCAACATTTTTACAACGTTCTGATAGATAGGGGAGAGGAAAAGTGGTTTCTTTCTCACGTTTATGAAAGCAGTTTCTGGATCTAAATATAGATAGGAAATTATATTTGGTAATCCTAAACTTCGAACCATTTCTTAAAATTACTCTGTGATTGGAATTGTTAAATTAACCTTGGATTGGTACTGTCTGTCTTTCAGGGTAACTTACTATCTAAAGGCAATGAATCCTCCTTATGGGTTGAGATTGGGGTCTAAAGAGTTGGATGTAGATGAGATATCACAAATTCAGCTAGAACTAAAGATACAAATTGAGAAAACTATGATATGTACGGATAATTTTCTTTAATAAAATTAGAATTTTTTCGGTTATTTGTTTGAATAAGTTACTACAAGGTTACAGTAGGTAATATCCCAGAAACCATTGTTGGGTCTTGCTAGTTGAGAGTCCATGAATGATGTTTAGATTATTAAGTACAAATGCAGCTAATATGTCGCATGCAACTCTAATTATCCAAGCTTTTGAGTTGCAGATTGGCATAGGGGAAAATTTTTTGGAGACAATATAGAAATATGATAATATATGGTACCTAGAATTTATTTTGAACCATAAAACCTATAATTATGTAATCTCTTCTTCATGATAATCCAGCATTTTTTTTAATGGAATCATCACGTACCAAATATTTATTTTTTCATATGCTACAGATATTTTTTGAGCTTGGAGATGATAAGCCAGTGGTATCCAATGCAGCGCTTAAGCCATCTATGGATATCTTTGCAGTGGGGTGAGTTTTAATTATCGATTACTAGCTCAAGTGTAGGCGTGACTTTGTTGAGATAGGATATTTCAAGAACTTAGTAGGTTTCAAAAGTTTCAAACTGTTGGTTTCTGATTTTAAGTTAAAACTGAATTTTGTCTTTGAAAAACTCTTTATAATACTTGTTTCTTTTCCTTTCATGTTTCTTTATGATAATTTGTGCGCCCCGTTCCTATTTTTCTTGTATAGTTGTGTAATAACTGAGCTTTTCCTCGAGGGCCACCCACTGTTTGAACTTTCCCAGCTTCTTGCTTATTGGAGAGGGCAATTTGATCCTTGCCAACATCTTGAGAAGGTATTGCATTTAAAAGCATCTTTAAGTGAAATATTTCGTCAAACATGTCTAATATGCCTTGGAGACATATCTTTAAATGTTAACATCAAGCAACGATCAATCTCCTTGTAATTCTTTCTTTGCTCCCTTTTTCTTTTTAGCCCCAGCTGTTCACCCTTTTCTGCGCAGGCAGTCAGCTTCCTTAACTTCAGAAAAAAGCTCTTCTTTCATGTCTAAAGTCTCCTGTTTGTAGACAGGTATTCTACCAAGTCAGTGCTCGGGGCTCAGACATGTTGGAAAGACAGAGAAAGATGTGGTATAATACATCAACACAGCCTGTACAATGGGGTGCTATTCATTTGCCAAAGCAGGATGTGGAATAGCTTTCTCTGGAGAACTGGCCTGACACTTACCAAAAACTCAATGAGCAGATTGTTGAGGGAAATTCTGCAGACCTAATAGAGACAATAGATTGTGACAATTTTGAAGCTAAATTGAGAGTTTTGAGGATTTGTATCCACAATGCTTCAAGTGTGATTGATATTAGGGATAATCTTTCCCCAGAGAAGCTACAGTTCTCTGGCTTGGTATCTCCTCAGCTTAATGGTATAAGTAGCTTTCTTCATGAAATTCATCTGAAAACATACCTCTGTACTCTTTTTCTCTTGACAGAAGAACATTACGGAATGCTCAAGCAGCATCTGACATTTCATTGCAACCCTACTTACTAGGATTAAGTTCATCTGCCACGCCTTGGATGGATCCAGTAAACAAACAATTTGGCATGGCTAGTTCAGTCCCAGCTTCTAGATTTTTCTCTGGTTCATTTAGCATTCCTAATGGCACTAAACAGTTCCACAGAGTGGTACATGAACCTGGATCTAGGGACAGTGAGCAAGCATCATATATGAGTGGCAAATTTCAAGATATGGGGGCTTCTAGCAGTAGCAGTATACAAGGATGTTCAATGTCTGTTGAGGATGTTCCATCCTTGACTGATGTCACTAGATCTGTCTCATGGACTTCTGCACTTCCCGACTCTCGGTGGAAACCATATAGATTGTTGGTTGATCATCTACAAGAACATTGTTCTGCTGTCAATGATATTGCTGTTTCAACTGACCACAGCTTTTTTGTTAGTGCATCTGATGATTCAACTGTGAGGGTTTGGGATTCGAGAAAGTTAGAGAAGGATATCTCATTTAGGTCAAAATTGATCTATTCCTTGGAGGGTAGCCAAGCATTGTGCACTACAATGATTCAGGGTTCTGCACAAGTTGTTGTTGGTTCATGTGATGGCAAGATACACATGTTCTCTGTGGGTTACATTTCCAAGGACTTGGCAGTGTTATTGAAAAGTACTCAGGTGTTGCTGATGTGAAGAAGGAAGTTGGAGAAGGTGCAATCCTCAGCGTTGTCAACTACCCTGCTGAAGCCTCTTCCAGTCATTTGGTTATGTACAGCACTCAGAATTATGGTATCCATCTCTGGGATAACAGAGCTAATAATGAGTCTTGGACACTGAAGTCTCTTCCTGAGGAAGGTTATATATCCACTTTGGTGACAGATCCATATAGAAACTGGTTTATATCAGGATCTTCTAGGGTGTACTGACCTTGTGGGATCTTAGGTTTCGCATACCAGTCAATATATGGGAATATCCTCGTCCATGCCCTATAGAGAACATGTGCCTCTATGTTCCTCTACTACATTCACCTTTTTCTTCCATGGGTAGGCGCCTTGTCTATGTTGCTGCTGGTTGTAATGAAGTTTCTCTATGGAATGCAGAGACTGGAAGCTGCCATCTGGTACATTTCCTGTTCTTTCGTATGTCGTGTATGGTGGAAAGTGAAATCCTGAAAGGCAATGGTGATATAATTGCTTTTTATTAGGAGAAAGTGGATGATTCCTTGTAGTTAGGAGTACATTAGGGAAATTTGCATCAGGTGACCCCTTGTGACCTTGTTTATTTCATTTTGCATTTAATCATTCCAAAATTTTTAAGCTTTCTTTTTCTCTATAGTTCTCTTTATGTCCATATTTTTCTTTTCCAATGTGCCACTGCAAGGAACTTGAACAAGCTACCAGTCAGGCTCACCTATGCACGAAGGAAGAGGAATGAGCATCATCCATCTACAACAACATAGAATATTATGGTTACAATTAGGAGTTGGGTAAGGGACATATGAGTCTTTTCGTAATCAGGTAGTTATGATCAGGAAGGGAATATTTTGGCTAGAGTCTGTTAGCTAGTGGAGCAGCATAAATAAGCTAAGAAGGAGCGTGGGAAGCCAGCACAAAAAGTACAATCTGTAAGTTACCTGGGAGAGCACCTTCCTCTCGAATTGAAGGCTTCCTTGCTGTTGAGTAATCTGAGTAACGTCCAGGCAGTTCCTGGCAGCCACACACAGCTCTTTTTTGTTGACAAGGACAAATATTACTTGCTTAATGACTTTTATTGACCATTTATATGGATCATTTAGTCATTCAGAGATGATAAGCAGTCAAACACTAATTTGATAAAGTTAATTTAAGTGTGGGATATAGCTTGTTCAAATCAAGTGGTGAAACATAACTGTTTAAAATGAAAATTGATAATGGTTTTGAGGAAAATGACTTATATGAGGAATGTATTTATGACAAGTTTCTCATTGTACTATCATGTTTGGGAAGTGCTTTTGGAATTTGTTGACAGGGAAACAGAGGGTTATTTGCTCCTATTGCTTCCCATTATAACACATAACTTCTTTTACACTTTTGTAATGCATCAAGAAGTATGGGGATATGTGGATTGATGGGAATTGCTAAGAGTTTAGAAGTATGGGGATATGTGGAATGACGGGAATTTTTAAGAGTTTAGAAGTACAAGGATATGTTGAAACAGAGGAATTGTTTACTCTTTTGTACCTTAGGAGTGTACAAGCCTCTCGAATGCTTGCCTATTGGTAAAATTTCCTGTAATTTTCGTGCTTATTAATCAAATTAGTCATCTTCTTCATCTAAATTTCTGCTCAATTATCAGTTTATTAGAAGTTTCTAATGTTATATGATGGAAATCAGGGAGACAATGATGCGAGATAGAAACAACGGCCTACCTTCTCATTAATGGCTAGAGCTACACTCTTGCTTTCGAGAGGCAGAATTCTCTCCCAAGTATTCTATTGTAATGAGTATTCTTTTTTGCGTGCCTTTACAAGATGTATGTATGCCTATTTGTACTGATTTGTGCTCAACAACTTGTAACAACCTTTTCTGTAACTAATTATTATATATACAATATTCCTTTCATAACTAACTATATTTGCGTTGCTCCCTAATATTCTTGTTGTTGCCTTTTATTCCCTCCGTGTCATCAGTTTCTTTTTGTCTTTCGTGCATTTCTTCTTGTGTAGACTTGAGTAATTGGTGGCTTGAGCTGGTACATAGCATTACCACAGTCCCAAACAGCCACCCTGTCCTCAAGGTGGAACACGGGATATCTGAGATTGAGAGCGGCATAGTTCTCCCATGTAGCATCAAATTTCGGCATTCCCTTCCACTTAATGAGCACCTCTCTTGATCCTTCAACACTATTTCCTGTATAACGCACTCGTAGCACCTCTTCTGGATCCCCATCCAAACATAAGTCGGAAGAAATCATTGGTGGCACCGTGGGATTGACTGTGGTGGACCCAATGACCCTTTTAAGCCGAGACACATGGAATACCGGATGGATTTTGGCTTGTGGAGGCAACCCCAGCTTGTAAGCTACGGAACCAATGCGTTGCACGATCTCAAAAGGACCAAAGTACCTTGGTGCCAGTTTTTCATAGGGTTTGGAAGCTAATGACTTTTGTTTGTATGGTTGTAGCTTAAGTAGACCCAATCCCCAACAACATACTCAACCTCCCTTCTATGAGCATTCTCCTGTGCCATCATGCGTTGTTGAGTAATTCTTCAAATCATCCATCCTCCAAGGACTGTACCGCAATAGTTCCTCTTTCAAAACATACCAGGGAGGGAGGGTCTCTTCTATACACTACCTTGAAAGGAGTAGTTTTTATAGCTGTGTGAAAGGAGGTGTTGTAACAATACTCTGCACATGGTAGCCACTTTGCCCATTCTTTCGGTCTCCCATTAATGAAACACCTCAGATACGCTTCCATACCCTTGTTGACCACCTCAGTCTCGTCATCTGGTTAAGGGTGATAGGTTGTCCTTCGGTTGAGAGTAGCCCCTGCAGTTTGAACAGCTCCCACCAAAAAATACTCAAGAAAACTTTGTCTCTGTCTGATACGATGGACCTGGGAAACCCATGTAGCTTTACGACTTCCTTAATGAATGAATCGGCCACTTTAGCAGCTGAGAAGGGATGCTTGAGGCCGATATGATGTGCATATTTTGAAAGTCTATCTACTACCACCAGTACCGTGTCAGTGCCATATGAACACGGTAAACCTTCTACAAAGTCAACAGAGATATCCTCCCAAATTTTTACAGGAATCAGAAGAGGGTTCAATAACCCGGATGGAGATAGAGAAGCTTGTTTTTGTTGTTGAAAAACTCCACAAGATTGCACATACTTAGTCACTGATCTTCGCATTCCTGGCTAGTACCACTCGGCTGCTAATCGTTGGTATGCCTTAAGATCCCCTGCATGTCCCCCAATTGGTGTATCATGGTACTCGTAGAGTAATGCCTGCACCACCGTGTGAGAATTAGGCAAAACAACTCTGCCTTTGAACTTTAAAACATCCGCTTCTAATGTATAACCTTTCGGAACCTCTTTAGCTGCCGTGATTCTTTCTTTAAGCTTGGCTATAAAGGGGTCCTTATCAATGACCTTCTAAATTTCTTCCCATAAAATTCCCCTGGAGCTAATAAGAACTCCTAACTCGAGGACAGTGCGTCAGCTGCGATATTTGAAGCTCCCGTTCTGTAAGAGATCTCGAAATTATAACCCAAAAGCTTGCTCAGCCACCTCGGATATTCTGGTCCAACTTCCCTCTGATGCATGAGATACTTAAGGCTTTGTTGATCCGTTTTGATAATAAATTTTCGCCCCAGTAAGTAGTGTCTCCATCATTGAACTGCTAGAACTAGAGCCATTAATTCCTTCTCATAAATTGACTTGGATCTTGCCCTCGTGCCTAAAATTTTGTTGAAATAAGCTATTGGATGACCCTCTTGAGAGAGAACTGCACCTACCCCATAACTACTAGCGTCAGCTTCTACCGTAAAGAGCTTAGTGAAGTCTGGTAAGGCAAGAACTGGAACACTCGACATTGCTTTTTTTAATATTTCAAAAGCGAGTGAGGCCTGGTCATTCCACCCGAAGCAGTCCCTTTTAAGTTGTGCAGTTAGTGGGGCCGCTATATCTGCATACCCTTTAACAAACTTACGATAGTATCCAGTGAGGCCAAGAAAGCCTCTCAATGATTTCAAATTCGTGGGTCTCGGCCAATCTTACATAGCTTGTACTTTGAACGAATCCACAACTACTCCTCGTGTAATGATATGGCCCAGATAGGCCACTGATTGTCTTCCAAATTCGCATTTTTTTCCATTTGCATATAGTCGGTGCAAGGACAACTGGTTTAACACCAACTCCAAGTGTTTCTCATGCTCCTCTTTACTAGTACTGTAGACCAAAATATCATCAAAGAATACAAGCACAAACTTCTGTAAGAACGGCCTAAAAACATCATTCATTAAGGCTTGGAAGGTAGTTTGGCGTTGGTCAACGCGAAAGGCATTACAAGGAACTCGTAGTGGCCATCGTGCGTCCTAAAAGCCGTTTTAGGCACGTCTTCCCTTTTTACCCTTATCTGATGGTACGCTGACTTAAGATCCAATTTTGAGAAAATTGTGGCAGCGGGTAACTCATCCAATAACTCGTCTATCACCGGAATGGAATATTTATCCGGAAGTGTGATCTTATTTTTTGGCCTGATAATCGACACAGAACCGCCACGATCCATCCTTCTTCTTGACTAGAAAAACGGGACTTGAGAATGGGCTGTTGGATACTTGAATTATTCCAGCTCCCACATATCATGAACTAGATTTTCAATCTCGTTCTTTTGGAGCTGTGAATATCTGTAAGGTCTACCGCTCACTGGATCAGCTCCTGCTCGTAATGTGATTGCATGCTCATGCCCTTGGTTTGGTGGCAATCCTTCAGGCATGTGAAAAACCTCTTGGAACTTGTTCAATACTCCCTTCAAGAATTCCGGAATTTCCGCCCCAAACGGCCAGCTACTCCCACTAGCGTCCAGCTGATTAAATTCCACCAGAAATCCTTTTCCCTCTTTCCTTAAAGCCTACACCATTGCTTTCAAGGAAATTAAGGACCTACCCAGAGATAAATCCCCTTGTAACGTCACTTCTTTTCCCTCCATGTCGAAGCTCAACGTCTGGGTCTTCCAATTGGTAGACATGGTTCCCAGCGTTTCCAACCATTGTATTCCAAGAATCATGTCCGAATTTCCCAATGGAAGTGTCAAAAAATCTTCTACAATTCGGATATTAGGTTATATGAGTTCCACCTTCATACACTCACCACATCCCTCCACTGCTTCTCCAGTCCCCAGAGACACGCCAAAAGCCTTGACTCTAGTCACCGGAATTCCCACTCGCTCCGCGGTATCCATGGATACAAAATTATGCGTTGCTCCAGGATCTATCATTTCTATTACCTCATGTCCGTTCACCCATCCCTTCATTTTCATCGTTTGGGGCTAGTAAACCCCATAATTGAGTTCAGAGATACCTCTAAGTCCATTTTCTCATGTTCCCCTACCCCGAACTCCTCTCCTTTCACTGGAGTTTCTTCCCCATCTTCATAGTCACCCTCCTCGTCTTCTTCATTCACTAAGAGAACACTAAGTTCCTTCCTCTTACACTGATGGTTAGCTGACCATTTGTCATCACATCTAAAACATAACCCAAGCTCTCTTTTTTCCCGAATTTCCTTATCTGAGAGTCGTCGGACCCCCGCATCTCCTCCATTTCCCAAACCTCCCCGACGATAATTGTTCACCGACGCTCCAGAAAAATTTTGCGAAGATAGAGTCGGTAATTGAAGGGGTCGAATTGAAGGAGAATTAGATGTGAAGTGACTGACTTGGTCCACACGTTGGCCTGCATTGGAATTGGCATTGTGAAATGTGGATCTTGGAAAATTGCTTTTCGAACCCCAATGCCCGTAGTCTGTTCCCCTTCTTCCCATTGTTATTTGCTTGTCCTCTACCTTTTGGGCCAAGTCCATCACGTGGTCCAGAGACCTCGGCCCAAGAAGTCGCACCTTTGCCTTAATGCCTTCTTTAAGGCCATTTACAAACTGGCCTTTTGCTATCTCTTCTTAAATGTCTTCAAGAGGGGCCATTAGCTCAATGAATTTTCTCCTGTATTCATAAACTGATGATTGTTGTCCGTGGTCTAGCCATTGTTCATGGAGAGGCCCGCTAGCCGTAGCTCGGAACTGCCGAAGAAGAAGTGCCTTCATTTCCTCCCATCGCCTCAATGGTCGACGTCAGTGTTCCCATTGATACCAAAGCAGAGCGTCGCCTTCCAGAGATATGATCACCGCTTCCAGTTGTTCTTCCTCGGTTCACCAGTAAAAACAGAAGTATCGTTCTGCCTTCAAGATCCACCCATCCGGTTTTTTTATTCTCCAATTGTTGTTGAAACTTCCCATACCCATCCTATTCTCACTCACATCCATTTCCTCCGATGGTGGTGGTCTCCAGGGTGGAACCCGATTGATTAATTCCTCTCTCAATGACTGTTGTTTGGCCCTCAATTGATTCACCAATTCCTATTGAGAAGTTCGTGACTGCTGTAGGCTTACGGCAATTTAGGCCATTTGAGCCGCCACTTCCCCCACCTTCTCAGTGATTTGGATTCGCAGCGACTCCACGTCCTCCTCGAGTTTGTCCATGTGCTGCGAGTGAGTTGGTGCCATCGTCAATCTGTCCTCCACGATCGTCTGCTCTGATACCAAATGATGGAAATCAGGGAGACAATGATGCGAGATAGAAACAACGGCCTACCTTCTCATTAATGGCTAGAGCTACACTCCTGCTTTCGAGAGGCTGAATTCTCTCCCAAGTATTCTATTGTAATGAGTATTCTTTTTTGCGTGCCTTTACAAGATGTATGTATGCCTATTTGTACTGATTTGTGCTCAACAACTTGTAACAACCTTTTCTGTAACTAATTATTATATACAATATTCCTTTCATAACTAACTATATTCTTGTTGCCTTTTATTCCCTCCCTGACATCAGTTTCTTTTTGTCTTTCGTGCATTTCTTCTTGTGTAGACTCGAGTAATTGGTGGCTTGAGCTGGTGCATAGCATTATGTTGCTTCATTTACACAGGTATTCAGAGTGCCAGGTAATGATGGTGAAGCAGAGTTTTCCGAGTTACCTTGGGCATTGACCAGACCTCAGAATAAGACAAATCCTAAATCAGACCCTAGATGAAATGTCAACTTGAAATACCGAGTTGATGAGTTTAATGAACCTCCTTGTCTTTCTGGTATTCGTTCATTACTTCCTCTTCCTGGGGGAGATTTGTTAACTGGTGGAACTGACTTGAGAATATCTGATGGAATCATAGCAGGTACTGTTTTACAGTTTCTTTGTTTTATACTGTAATTTTAATTGCTATTCTTCAAAAGAATTTACTTATTTTCGTTATAAAATGCAGACCTGAGCACAGTTACTCTGTGTGTGGGCCAACAGTCAAAGGCCTTGGAAATGATGAACTCTACGAAAGTAAATTTAGCTTTGGTGTACAGGTTGTGCAGGTATGTTAAATGTTTTTGCAGCGTCTTTGAACCCATGATGAAGTCCTTGAAGTGTGTTACAGTTACTGTTTGCCTTTCTGTACTCTGGAAACCACCATATATGAGAGAGAAATGGGTGTGGGCATTATAGGTTTTATAAGGGAGAGAAAAACATTCGGGTGCATTAGGAGTACATGCTCTTGAGCAATGTGGAAATTATCCAGGAATGGAAAATTTGGAGTGCACAGCTTTTGCCTTGCTAGATTATTGCCACTTTCCCTTGGAGCATTTGCTCCCAGGTCATCCAAATAATTCCTCCTTCCGGAGATGCCACAGTATGGTTCCCATTTAAGAAACGGTGGTGACTCTTTAGGACATGCAAGAACCATTATCTGAATTTTGAACCTTAAGGGGTGGTTCATGATTGGGTGGTTCATGATTCATAGGCTTGTCAAAGAGATCAAAAACATTTTGCGTACAAGGGTTCATCATTTACAAATTCGGTTTATTATGGAAGGTGTTTTAAAGAATTGTTGCAAAGTGCTGTGCCATTTTTGGTATCCACAAAAGTAAAATTCTGCTCTCCTCTTCACTCAGGAAATGAGGAAGCGACCTGTTACAGCCAAATTGACCGCAAAATCAGTGCTTGCAGCAACTGCTACCGATCCTGCAGGATGTCATCGTGACTCAATACTCTTGCCTGCTTCCGTCAACTTGAACCAGAGAATGTTGTTATCGAGCAGTAGAGACGGGGTAATAAAGGTCTGGAAGTGAAAGGGAGTTCTTGTTGCAGCTCCTGGTACTGTTTCCTTTTTTTCTTTCCCTTTTTTGGTTGTCAATTGGTGAAATTGTAAAATTATGTATATTTTGTTTAACCAATATATATGGTAGGGTTACTTGCCATCTTTTGTATACTCTATAAAGATGCAGTCCATTATATTTGTATAAAAATGGATAAAAGTTACTGTCTCCTCTGGAACAGAAATAGTACTGTAGCTTTATTCTTAATCAACCACTCACCAGGTCAATCACCAATATAACAAGAACAAAACAAACTTCGTCTTGAAAGATTGATGGTTAGGCACAACCCATAACATGCATTGCTCGTCTCTATTTGGCTAATTTACTAAACCATTGCTAGGCCTTTAATTTAGTAGTATATACAAGGAAGATTAGAGTAGCGAATTTTGAGGGTCGGATAAGTGGAAATTGGTTATGATAGTTTGGGCATATGAGACGTGCAACAATAGATGCACTGATAAGGAAGATAAAATGTTTGGTAATAGAGACCTTAAACACGGTTGAAACAGATTAAAGATAACTTTGATGAAGTTTAAAAATATATGGAAAAAATCACTTCACGAAATGGAAGAGGATTTTTGTAGACGATCGTATGAGATATATTTTTTATTTATGTAATTGACCCCATATTTTTTAAATTGAGACTTGACTTTGTTGTTGTTGAATAAACTAAAGAGCTATCACTTAATAATACGATGATTCAAATAGATCTGATTCCATCACATTTAAGGGTGAAAAATAAAAGAAATTAAGGTTGAATTTGGGGTACGCTTTACTGGACTAGAATAACTCATATCCACTTAAGCAAACCCAATCTTGTCAAGTGCAAAAAATCAAGATTTGAAAGAACTTATAATTTGACTCAAGCTTGATTAATGAGCTAAAACAGGCAATATTCTTTCAAGGTACAATTTATCTATTACAAAGTTTTGGCCAAATTCAAGATTCTAGTAGCTTTTTATGACATCATATCAGCCACAATTATACTAAAGTTATGTTGTTTATTTGACAAATTTGATAGCCACAAGCTGGTCACTTCCCTTGATTTTTTATGCTTAAGCTAACCATTGTTAGGTCATTAGGGCCTTTTCATGATCGGTGCTAGAGTGGTAAGGGCGGTGGGTGGCAGGGTGGATGTGGAAGTTGATGAAAAAGCCACATACTGATGAAACAGACAAGCAATAATTCCACTTTGTAAGTCAAGGATAAGAGTTTTAAGTGTTTTAACTGTCAAGTGCTTTCCTAATCACTATTTTCTTTGCCATTCACAAGTAGAAGAAATATATCTTGAAGTTGGTGAACATATGTATGGTTGAGTACTCCCTGTTATGTCTGATGCATTATGGAGTATTATATTATTGGTCAGTCTTACATTATGTTCTCTTCTTTACAGAGGGGTCTGGTGTAACTACACTCCGTACCAGTTTGCAGCCCTCATCAATAGTTTATCTTAATGCAATGTTATTAACTACTAATACATTTGCACTTTGCACGATGAAACTGTCACTTCTAATTGAATGCATTCTTTCAAGTTTCAACAGCTTAGTTCCACGGCTCCAATACGAGGCTTTTCAGCCTCTCCTATACTCCAGCCATCTGGGATTTGAGATCCAGTATGTCATGTATCAACACAAAATAACATAAATTATCAAGGATTTCAATTGTTCTAAGCGTGGGCAAGCATCGACTGAGACCTGAATAATTACCTAAAAAGGCATTAAAAACTAAGAAACAACTTTAAAAGAAGTATAAGTCGTCACGATCATACAATAATCTGTCCAGAGTTTTCCTCAAGCTTATATTCATATAATTTGTGAACAAGTGACATTCGTACTCCTATGTTGGCTATGTAGGCCCCAAAATAGAGGACCAAATATAGCACCATTAAAATTATAAAAATGGCGGTTCCAACTCCCATCCATGTGCATTCATGGATATAGAATAGCAATTGTTGAATGGTTGTCAAAGCAGCACATAATTTGATCCGTGAACTGTTATGGGGGTGAACATGTTTGGTTTGAGCTCAAAAACAACTAGGACGGCGGTCGTTGTTTCTCTAAAGCCGGTTTTACAGTGCGTTAGGTAAAAAGTCCAGGGTTTTGACATTTTTTTTATTGTTATGTTGTTGCAGTTTAAGTACAAACATTTCACACAGTACTTGTCGCAGTACAGTTCTCTCTGATCATACAAGTATATCTGTATATATTTCCAATTCCATTTTTCACACGTGAAACCTGTAATGTCTAGAATAAAATAATTTGCTGCATTATTGGAAGTTCGTTGGCTCAAACCTCCTCAGGATTACTAGCAAATGATCCTAAAGTGGAAGGGCAAGCTTAGCTTGCTATGGTAGGCGCTAGACCTGTTCAAATGGGTGGGGGTCCTTTACCGACCCGTTTGTAAAAAAGTCTAATTAATAATGGGTTTAATGGGTCGGTCTCTTAAAGAGTCATGTTTTATTGGGTTTTTAATGGGTCAAGTTGGGTCAATAATGGGCTTATAGTTTCCAAAACTATTAAACAATATAAGGTAACGAATTATTTCCACTTATTTGTCGATGATCCACTACCAAAGATTGGAGGTGATACACGTAAATTACCCCCCTCTATATATAAAAACTATACTCTCTTTGGACGGCCCAGCCCGTTATATGTCTCCTTTGGCTCGACCCAGCCCGTTTTGCATCTTCTTTGACCCGATCCAACCCGTTTTGCTTGTGACCCATCCCAGCCCTGACCCGTCCCAATGCACAGGTCTAGTACTAGGCGCTAGACCTATAAGCGATTCCTCTTATGTTTCATGGTTATTGAAAAAGTCTTGTGCTTAAGTCTATGAGAGGCTACTAGTATGGTTATTTTTTCTATCAATTCAAAATCATATAGGATTAATTGATGGGATTAATCCAACCTTTGGTTGCTTCGCTATTAACCTAAC